>CM057845.1:23907857-23919750 GCA_030068395.1 Apalone spinifera
GTCGATACCATATGGGGAAATCTCCTGAACCCGATGGACCTTCAGGTGCTGGAGACCCATGGAGATGAGTTCCAGAGGGAGCACCTCGAAGCACTCTGATCCATGGAGCAGAGCATAGCCTGCAGGCTCCAGGAAGATCTCCAGCTGTGGCGAGATACCTGTCAGGAGATGGTGGATCAGGGCCGTACCATGTGCATGGCTGTGCAATTCCTGATTGCCAGCATACTGCCTGCTCCCACTCCTGCATCTGCTCCCACACCTGCCCTCTGCCCCTACTCCTCCTGCTTCTCCCCCAACTGCCCTCGTGGCCACCAAGGCCACCTGCACCTGTGATGGTAGTATCCCCAGAGCCAGGTGCCACTCCCAGCTCCATCCCTGAGCCTCTCCCGACCCCTCCTCCCCCTGCCAGTTCCCTCCTCCTTGCTCCAAGGTTTTCATCCTCCCTCTTCCCTGCTCCTTTCCCCCAGGTTCTTTCCTCAGTCCCTCCCCAGTTATTTTGACCCCAAATAAAAACTACGCAGAGTTTATTGTTTCCAAAAAATATTATTTTATTGTCCCTGCAAGGGAGGGGGAAGAAGGGGAAGGGAGGGCTTTGGGAGGAAAGGCAGAGAGGGGCAATGCACAGGTCCCTGGTGGTGAGACGCAGGGGAGAGTGTCACTGGGGTCCTTGTGAGAAACTCTCCCTCAGGGCCTCTCAGATGCGCATGGCCCCTTGATGGGCTCCTGGAATGGCAGCCATGCGCAGCTACTCGAAGGCCCTGCTGATGCAGTCAGCCTCTGCCCCCCACCCTGGCAAGAATGCCTCCCTCTTCCGCTCACAAATTTTATAGAGCACATAACATGTGTGGGATGTTCTGCTCCCCGATATCCATCCGGGTGAGGAGGCATCTGAACCGTGCTTTCAGATGCTTGAAGGTATTCTCACCACCATGTGGGCCCTGCTGAGCCTGGCATTGTAGCATTTCTTGGAGTGGTCAAGGTGGCTGGTGTAGCATTTCATGAGCCAGAGCAAGAGAGGGTAGGTCGTGTTCCCCAACCATGCAGAGTGGCATGTCCACGTCCCTGACCCTGATGGTGCGCTTGGGGAAAAAAGTTCCAGCCTGCAGCTTCTGGAACGCACGTGTTGTGGAAGATGTGGGTGTCGTGTGCCTTCCGTAACCACCCAATGAAGTTGTCCGTAAACTGGCCCCGGTGATTCATGATGGGTTGCAGGACCATCAAGAAGTATTCCTTCCAGTTAACATAGACAGATGCCCGGTGGTCGGGTGTCCAGATGGGAATGTGGGTGCCATCAACATCCCCCCTGCAGTTGGGAAAGCCCATGTTGGCAAAGGTGGATGACCTTACGCAGCAAGATGGTGTTGATGGCCCACACTATCTGTAGAAGTAGACAGACAAACAAAGAAACAGAGACTCTGAGGGTTCCTGCAACAAAAGGCAGTTTTTGGCAACAAAACAAGCCTGTGTAGACAAAGCCTCAGTGTTTTTTATTTGTAAATTTTTACATCCCTAGTTAAAGGCCCAGAGTACCCTGGCTTCCCAAACTGTGTCTTGGCCCCTCCTGAGCAATCTCTTATCTTGTCCCTTCCCTGGCATCCAGCAGTGCCTTCTTTCCTGAGGGCTCTTTGGGTGTGTCTACACTACACTGTTATTTGGGTGTGTCTACACTACACAGCTATTCCTTATTTTGAAATAATTTCAGAATAACAGACAGCTTATTCTGAAATCTGTAAACCTCATTCTACGAGGAATAATGCCTATTCCAAAATAGCTATTTTGAAATAAGGCGTGTGTAGATGGTCCATTACTGCTATTTCGAAATAGCCCCTCACCAGGGCCATTCTAAGTTATTCCTCCCCAGTGCCTTCTGGGGCTTTAAATCGAGATAGCATGTCTACATTAGGGAAGCTTGCCTTGGACTAATTTTGAGGCTTCTCTGCTATGCAGGTGTGCTATTTTGAAATAAGCTATTTCGGAATAACTATTCCAGAATAGCTTATTTTTAAATAAGCGTACAGTGTAGACATACCCTCTGTCAGTTAATGCAGCTCTTCAGCCAAGTCACTCTTTGCAATTTAATTCACTCTCCTTCTAGAGGATATCAGAAGTCCCACAAATACTGACTCTTTTCTGGGTCTTAAATCTCTTTCCCTAGGCTTACCTCCCTTCTCAATGCCTTAGCCACTTCCCTAGTGGCTGGTGGGGGAGAATGTGAGCCCACCCATTATTTCAGGTCCCCCAACCAGAGGACCCTATAAGTAGAAGCTGCCTGCTAGCTCCCTTTACTAATTGTTGTATTTCTTTGGGCCACTTCCTTACAGCCCCATTATTTTCATCTTCACCCTCATCTCAGCACTGAAGTCTTTCTTAATCATCTGTAGCAAGCCAGGAGCACATTCCTGTCCCTTCCAGCAACTGTTCTGTCAAGTCTTTCTTGAGTCCCTGCAGCCAGCCAGGAGCAGCTTCCTTGCTCCCCTGGCTCCAACCAACAACTGAATCTGGCCTATCCAACAGCTCCTTTTTATATGAAGCTGCTGGACTATGATTAGCTGCTCCTTGCAGCCTCTAACTGATTGGCTATTACCCCAGTCTAGGCAGCCTGGAATACTCTCCTCTACTGCTCTTTCCTGGGTGGCAACAGGAACCCTCCAGCAAGAGGCCTCAGTGCCTAGTACTCTCTTTCATAAGTTGTAATCTATCTTCAGTGTGCTTCATAGATATCAAGTGTACGTGACTATTATATAACTTCATGCACATTTATATGTATGGGGCATTTCAATATTGAAACATAATAGCTCTGGTGATAACTTATAGCAGATCAAAATGCTATTGAAAGTAGCTAAGTATTTGGCCACAAAAAATGTACACACACACACACACACCCCATTCACTGGTTGGCAATAGCAATGTTAAAAAGCAGGCAACTGGGTAACCGTATAACTGCTGAAAATGTCAGTGGTTACACACACCTGCAGCCAGCTCCCTGGGAGCCAATGCATGCCAGGAGCCAGCTTTTAAGATGGCTCCCAGCATGTACTGGCTTCCGCCTGCCAACCCTGCTCCCAGAGAGCCATCTGCTGCCATGAAGCAGCATGGGGTAGAAGTTGGCTCCGGGTGCGTACCGGCTCCTGATTCCCGCCTCACGCTGCAGAGCCCACAGTGTGGGGAGGGGAGGGCAGCCCACTCCCCAGGAGCAGGGCACTAGCCTGCATGTAACTGTTCATGCTAACCTATAAGCCTGAGCTTACAGGTTAACCATTTGAATGGTTATCCTATTACATCGTTAGGTAGCAAAGCAACAGTTAATGTATTTTATGTGTCTGCTGGTGATGGCTACTAATATACTGAGTATCACATTGGATATCAAGTTTGCATTATTAAGTAAAGGGAGGGTTTTGGAAATGATTGTTATAGGACACTGCATTAGGAAAGTAAACAACAACAATATTAACACTACCGATGTTTCTTTGAGCTCTGAAAACAATAAAAGGAAAGAGCTGGAACTAAAAGCTGAAATACTGACCAAAAACCACACTGTTTTTCCAGTAAATTGAGAGATTATTATAACATGAAATTTTATACATTTCAGGTGTGCTACCATGATCTGAGCTGTGTCTAGTACATTATGTGAAGACTAACTAGAATATTTAAATGGTTACTTTGTATTTTTTAGGGTGATAATATAAAAGCAAATTCTAATTGTCCTCTTATGGGGGACAATTCTAATTGTCCTCTTGTTGTTTTTTAAAATAGGAACAGATGTCTCAGGTATTAGATGCTATGTTTGAAAAGCTGGTTGAAGGAGGAGAGCATGTCATTGATCAAGGTGATGATGGTGACAACTTCTATGTAATTGATAGGTGAGTGATTATGTATAATTGATTATGTCCAGTTGTAACACTAACAATTTTTTTTGCATATACTTTCAGTTGAATCAGTTGTATGGAAGAAAATGTAAATATATTTTATCAGAGTAATTGAACTATAGACCTCTGTCAGTGAAGAAAATCTAGCCTGATTTCACCTGTAATGAAATCTTTGCAAATGAACACATAACTCCTCTTTTACTGTAGTGTTCTTCCACAAAGATTATTTGTCAACTGGAAACTGATTTAATGTAACAAATAATTGGAAAAGATTTAGCATTCAGGATTTGAAATCTTCTTATATGCTCAATGCTGTTGGTAAAGTTTCTTGTTAATAAGAACATAACTTAAAATTTCAAAGAATTGCACAAGTTTGAATGACATTTCCCATGTGGGTCTAATACTTCATAGAGCAGATTAATAAGTAAAATGATAGTTATAACTGCTGAAAATGTGATTTAGAAGTACCTTTTGTCATGCTGCTGCTGTTGCTGCTGTTTACCTTTGACAAAATTTTTATAAAATCATCAATATAGGTACTGACCCCTTCCAAGGTCATCTGTCTTCAGCATGCGGGTTCCCCTGTGCCCACAAAGATTAGAAGTTCTGGAGGGGGTTCCCTACCACCAGTGGAGGGCTGGGATCTTGGGCATCCCCAACCACCAACATCTCGGGGGCCCTCGCCCCCCCAACGTGGCAGGAGCTCAGAGGTTCACTGTCTTGAACAGGTGCTGTGGGTTTCCCTGTGGCAACTGGGAGCTGGGGGTTCCCCGCCACTTGCCACTCTGGAACCACCACTACCCACAGCACTGGGAGCTTTGGTGATTTCTCACCACCTGTGATGGCCCCCCATTGTCTGTGGCAGCCAGGAGCTGTGGGGTACTAAGCTGCCTGCTGTGGCTTGGAGTGGTGGAGGTACCGTACCTTCAGCTCCCTGCCCCTGAAGGATGTGGGGGATCCTGCAGCTCCCAACTGAAATCATGGAGATCACTGGAACATGGATTCCATGACTTCCAGTGACCTCCAAAACTAAATCATAGCCTTATTGATAAATAATTTTGTGGGTTTGCTTTGCTGTTTAAAGTTAAAACTTTATATCAGATGGATGTACAATATCTTTATTTTGTGTTTGTTATTCTTTATGAGAACTCTCAGTATGTGTTGCCACCATTCTGACTATATGTTCTATTTGGGTCTGGTAGAATCCACAGTGACCTGGTAGTAGGCACTTCCAAGGCATAAGGAGGGCAGACTCTACATTGCAACATACCAATTCCTGTTTAAAAGAACACTTTACATGTGAAAGTGTTTTTATATTTTAAATTAATTTAATGGTAGAAGCATAGTTTTCAGAAACCATTTATTTGTGAAGACTTATTACACAGTTTGATTAAAAGGAAATTGTTAAATAATTTAGATCCAAAATGTGTTCATCTTTATTACTTAATAATTGATTTTATGTATATGTAGTTTATAATTATCATTCCAATTCTGATTTTTTTTATTTTTCAAAAGCAAAGCTACTATATCATCACAAAGAAGTTGTAACTGTCCCCTTTAAAATTGCCACCATTTCTAGAGCATATACAAATAAGTGAGATGTCCTTGGAAGGTGCTCAGTATAATTTAAATGAACAAAATGTATATTTCCAGAGCAATGCCATCAGTGTAATGCATAGTGCATAATGAACTTGGTAAACTAAACAAATAAGATAATAAACTCAACTGTCTAACTCATGGGTGGGTAATAAAATAGCATCAGTTCGCCAGAGTTAGCCCCTGCTGAGCCGCCACTGGTTTATTTAATTTTGCCTCCACAGGTATGGATATTAGCAACTCCCATTAGCCATGGATCACTGTTCCCAACTAATGGGAGCTGCGGGAATCAACACAGACCAGGACACTGATTCCTGCAGATCTTATTGGCTGGGAGTGGTGATCTGTGGCCCAAGGGAGCAGCAAGCACCTGTACCTGCAGAGAGGCAGGTAAATACAGGGACAGCAACCTGCCAGGGACTAACCCTGGAAACTGGATCCAGTCCACAGGCCTGTATTTGCCCGCTGCTGCTCTAACTTCTCCCTAAGGAATATGGGGGAGTGGAGAGGATGGATGTCTACTCATTGTATCTGTGTATTTTATTAACAGAGGAACATATGACATTTATGTAAAATGTGATGGTGTTGGGAGGTGTGTTGGTACCTATGATAACCGTGGAAGTTTTGGTGAGTTGGCCTTAATGTACAATACACCCAGAGCAGCTACCATAATTGCTACATCTCCTGGTGCTGTATGGGGTTTGGTAAGTGAAGTATTTGTTTGAATGAATTTTTCATTAAAACATTAATGTATTTATATAAAATAATTTAAAATTCTATAGCCGTATCTACAACTATTTGAAATTTAAAAAATTGTCTTATAATTGGAAATGTATCATTAATATTAGAAGCCTTTTAAGATTTGTAGAAAAAGCCTGGGTAAATACTGTCTTTGCTCAACTTTGAACATAAGCTTTAAGCAAACTTGAACATCAGAATGGTAATTGGATATAAAAACCCACAACAAAATTTTCTCAATAACTTTCAGAGTTTAGTATCATATTCCAACTATAAGAAACATTCCATTTTTTTTGCCATATAGTGAAGATTTTCCTGGATTTTGAAAAACATTAATGCCTTTGTCTATTTATATGTGACTCTTGCCCCCCAAAAGTGCGGCTCGTGAAGCCACTCTGCACCCCTCCCCCCCAACACTCCCTACCCCCTACCAACTTCCCCCCGATCCGCAGCTTCTCTGTGCTTACTGGGTTGGAGCTGCAGGGTTTTAAAAATGGCGCCCAAGATAGTGTCTGTCTTAAGATTTTTTTTTTTACTTGACAATTCTGGTGCGGCTCTTCACATTGTTTCCACTGCTGTTTTGGCTCTCTTTGTTAAATGGGTTGGCCACCCCTGATTTACAGTATAAAAAAATATCCAACGTCATGTTAATTGTTAAGTTTTTTATATCTGGAGTCTGCACAATAGTAATTACATTTGACAAAAAAAATCATGGTAATAAAATTGTATTAAATATGTTGAAAAAACTGTTCCCCATCAAGGCTTATATATTGGTGTGGTAACTGATCCCAAGGTGCTATTTCAGAGCAGTGCTTGGTGTAGGGGAGCATATGTGACTTTCTGCCACCTACATCCCTTAGACTGTTGGCCTCTCTACGGATATGTCTACACATCAGCATTATTTCAGAATAACATTAGTTATTCCAAAATAGCAAAGAGCATGTCTACACTGCAAAACATTATTTTGAAATAATGGTGAGCTGGAGGACTTCTTACTCTGATTCTTGTAACACTCATTTGACGAGGAGAAAGGGAAGTTGAGGGAAGAGTGTTCTTTGTTCGATTTCTTGCTGTGTAAACTGCACCAAATGCCGAATTAAGCTATTTTGACTTAAGCTATACAACTGATGTAGCTCAAGTTGTGTAACTTAATTTGACTTTTCTCCTGCTGCGTAGATGTGCCCTACATTACTTGGAGCAGCCTAAATGCTGCTCTAAATTGTAATGGGGTTGTAATGGCTATCCAGGGCCATTGTACTATTGGGATTACAGTGCATTTCAGCCACATACTCTTGAGCTGGGTGGTGTGAGAACAAGATAGAATGACATACATCTGGGTACCCCATCTTTCTACTGAAAGGATTGCCCCACATCAGGGAATTCCCTTTTGTCCACCTACGGCATCTTTATGTTCCCTTTGTGATGCTAATGTGGTATGTAGAATATGGTCTGATGTGTTTGTTTTAGCTAACATGAAGCTCATTACTTGAAATAAATGTGCTGAGAACTATGGGATGAACAGATTTAACTGCAATATTTCTGAGATATTATTAATTACCTGAAATTATATATTTTGCTTTTCCTTAGTCATTTACTCCAAACTTGTCATACAAATCTAATATATGTTGGCAATAAATGTAGTCTGCAGTTGAGCCTGAAAGGTTAGGGAGCATGGGTAGGATTCATGAAGGACTTTGTCTGTTTCAAAATTGAGCATCAGAGTGCACAACTTTTGAGTGCCTAGAAAATCACAGGAACCCACTGCGATCCACAAGCCATCTTAGATGCCAAAGCTCCCTGTACAATGAAAGGGGAGAGATAGTCCCTGTAGAATATGATCCACAAAAGACAGCATGCTACATGAGAAACATCATAAACTTGCCAGTGGAAGATGCTGACAAAAGTTGTATATCAACCATGGCCAACCCATGGCTTGTGAGCCGCATGCAGCTCTTGCCCCCCAAAAGTGCAGCTCGTGAAGCTGCTCCTGCACCTCCCCAAACGGCCTTTGCTGGCTCCCTCCTGGCTCTGTGCTTACCAGGTCAGAGCTGCAGGGTTTTAAAAATGGCACCCAAGATGGCAGCCATCTTAAAGGGGCAGCCTCCTTTAAATTTTTTTTATTTTATTTTTGCTTGACAATTCTGTTCTGAGGGGCTTTTTTTTCTTTTTGCTTGACAATTCTGGTGCGGCTCTTCCCTTTTTTTCCACCTTTGTTTTGGCTCTCTTTGTTAAATGGGTTGGCCACCCCTGGAGAATATAAGCCTCATTCATCTCTCAGCAATAGGCACCTAAGTCCAGATCTGAGGGATATGCCTATTCCTGGTTGGTGACACATGGTGAAGGATCCCTCTCATGGAGTCAGGGGACTTAGGTGGCTAAACTCATTCCTGCCAGAGGCACCTATCTCACTTCTTACAACAAGGGAGTAGGAAGGAGTGGTGCCTAACTTATGGCCCAGGAGTCAGAGCACTCACCTAGACTAAGATGCGGGAGACCCAGGTTAATTTCCTCCACTTCATCACAGATGAGAGAGGATTTAAACAAGGGTTTCTCATCCCTCAGAAGAGTGCTGTAAGCTATGGGATATTCTGATGTGGTTCTCTCTTGTTGAAGCTATACCATTGTGGAAAAATAAATGAAAGAGCTTTTGGAGTACAGGGACTGTATCATCAGTCTCCCACCTCCTAGGTGAATGCTAAAACCCCTGGACTGAAAGTTGTAAAGTGGGTACCATTATCTCCTCTTCTGGCAACTGGATTTTGTCTGCTCTGGAGTTGGCCTTTGAGCATGTCTACTGGATTGGGACCCACATGTAACTCAGGTGGATGATCACCTATCTTCCCCTGGTTTGTGAATCACTCTGGGGTGTAGGTAGGATTAAGCATCCAGAAGCACATGCCCAGAGGCAGAAACAGAGGCAATCAGAGGAACTTTTACCCTGAAAAATTAGATATCTAATGTGCATCTACACTACAAGCCTTGATTTTGAAATAATGTCGAGTTGGAGGACTTCTTATTCTGACTCCTGTAATCCTCATTTTACTAGATGTAAGGGAAGTCAAAGGAAGAGTGGTTTTCCTTCACCTTCCTGCTGTATAGAGAGTACCTAAAGCCAAGTTAAGCTATTTCAACTTCAGCTGTGCAATTGACGTAGCTGAAGTTGCATAGCTTAATTGGATTTTAGCTTTGCTGTATAGATGAACCCCAAGTGTTTAGGCACCTACAGGGTTTGGTGCAATTTTTGTGGATCAAAGTGGAGACTTTGGCTCCTCAATCTGTGGCTTAGATAGTTAAGTATCTTTGTGAATTAGGGTCTATGTGTCTGGTTCCTAAACCTGTATTGGGTGGAATGTTGGTTGAAAAAAGGAAGGTAAATATTTAGCCTGCCTCAAAAATATAAAATCTTAGAAATCTGAATAGATGTCAAAAATAGAAGGTTGTCTGGTCTGAAAGACTAATTCTCTGTAATTAGTTAAGAACGTTGGTTTGTCCTGACATTTAGTTGGATTACACAAATACTATTCATCCTTCTGAATTTCTAACTAAAACAACAATTTAAAGGGGCACTATCATTTAAAAATTACATTTCCATCTGGAAGTGTTGTAATTGCAAATAACAATATAATATTACTAGACCTGAAACTGATTGCAAGGCAGGGGGAGGAGAAATAATTTTTCAGTTTCTCATTTACTGGTTCATCAGCAGTTGTTTGTGTAGAGTCAGTTTCAGTTTTGTTGATGGCCAGTGGTACTTCCTATCTCATGCATCGCTTCTGGAGGTAATTTGTATATATGCTCTTCCCTGGCAAGGCAAGAAGGCAGTTAGCAGTAATTGGTGCTGCACAGCTGAATCTGAAAATAAATAGACAGCAGCTGTACACAGAAGTATGCAGATGAGGTGTGAGCATGATAATGTGTGGTGTTGCTCTCAGGCCCACCCAAAAATCTTTATGAACATTACCAGGGAAAATTATTTTTTAAAAGAGGAATAAAAAAGATGGGCAAGAGATTTGATGTCAAAGATCTTTTTAGAAAAAATCGGTTATTTAAAATGTTACAATTTAAATTAATATATCACATTTTAATGAAAGGTCTCACTGAAATCCTTAAAAACACATAGAATTGCCCTCTAGAGGGTGATTATAATCATTATACATTTTACCTATTTCTTTTATGCATTTTTCATCCTGTGCTAACATTTTCCTTTAATATACTTTTTTCCTTCTCCTTATGTTTTCAGGACAGAGTAACATTCCGGAGAATCATTGTAAAAAACAATGCCAAAAAGAGAAGAATGTATGAAAATTTTATTGAGTCATTGCCATTCCTTAAATCTTTAGAAGTAAGCTTTCTATTGCATTATTTTAGTGGTTCTGGCAGGGCTATATTATAAGCTTCTATTTTCATGGGATTTCATCTTTGATTAACATTTTCTTTTAGATTAAAATTTTGCACATTTTTATTTTTAGAGAGGGCCTTTTGAGGAAAAGTGTTGAATTCCCAATTTGATCTTCCTCATTGACTAATTTATCATCTTCATAAAGCTTGATCCTATAATTTGATCCACACAGCAGATCCCTAATCTGGATCTTCCTGGAACAAGGGTTCTGCCTGTGCAGTTCAGCTTCTAAGACAGAGGCCACATACTATAAAATATTATAATTGTTTGTAGTTTCCAGCCTTCTAGTTCTTAAATTGAATTTTTGCTAGATATTAACTCCATGAATTACTGCTTTGGGCATGTTGAAAAAAATGAATACTTTCATTTAAAAGATACATTTTTCTGCACAGATATGTACTTTCTTCAATATGTATTTTGGAAGATTTAGGGCATGTAAATTTACCACACAAAAATAGAAACTTATTAAGACATATGTTGGTAAACCATACCCTGGGAAATTGTTAAGCAGAGTCTAGTTATCCTTCTATTGTCAATATAGGTAGGGACATATTATACTGTATTTAGGTCCATAAAAGCAGATATTAAGAATTGGTAAAATATATTTAATATTATTAGCAAAAAATGTTTAATATTTCCATTCTTTTTATAAAGCTATCTGAACGTTTGAAAGTGGTGGATGTGATAGGCACCAAAGTATATAAAGATGGAGAACAAATAATTGCTCAGGTATGGTAGTGTCATAGTTGATTTTTTTATGCCAATAAGTGAAATTATCTATTATCTATAATGAATCTATTATTTTAAACTAATTGAATCTCAATATAATATCAAAATTGAATAAACTGGACTGAAAAAAACTGTATGGTTCAAATAGCCAGGTTGTTATGATGATTTAAATTCCAAATAATAATTTAAAGCATAAAAAAAGAGTGTAAATTCTTGGCAGGTAATTTCAATTGATTTTCCACTGGCTTTTTTACGCTTTAATATTTCTATACTGTGCATGTCTGCAGTCAGTAGTGTGTGTCTTTGAGGACAAAATGTAATTAATTCATTCTGGGATTTGGCATGTTTTGTTAGCTTTTACAGATCTGTAAATGGTAAATGCCTATTATGGGATATTTAGCCAGTGTCTTATTGGGAGTTTTCTTATTACTTTAACAGCTACATAATTTCATCTCCTGAATTTTAAGAAACAGCATGTTCTGTTAGTTTGAACAGAACAAAGTAAACTGCAAATACTATATGGCTACGTCTACACAGGCACCCTTTTCCGGAAAAGGGATGCAAA
>CM057845.1:23919850-23946754 GCA_030068395.1 Apalone spinifera
TCATTTGCATCCCTTTTCCGGAAAAGGGTGCCTGTGTAGACGTAGCCTATAAGAGAAAGGCTTGTAAAATAGGTGCTGAAAATGGACCTTAACAATGAGTGTCTGTTTCTGTTCCTTAAAACCCCCCAACAATAATGGAAGGATAGTTCCATCGGGGAGGTCTTGCCTTTGGATTTCCTTTATATGTTGGCTTTGATCCTCCCCCCGCCCCCATGCTTATTGATAACTGAGCAGATAATGGGGAATAATTTTTAGGGATTTATGAGTTCAGAATCCTCTAGAACAGAAAAAAGTGGCAACTGAGTAGATCTCTCAGGCTGATAATATATGTCCACCAACCCAAGTATTCTGTTCTTGCCCACTGATTCACAGGGGAACAGCTTGTTTGTTTTGGTGAACAAGGAAAAGTATCCTCCAAGATATCCAATAGCTGTAGTTTCCTCTACTTCTCTTGGTTCCTCAAACTATGTTTTCTCCATGGCTCAGTACTGATGGATACATAGAGCCATCTGTGTTATTTTCTTTAAGGAAGCTTCTTGCCCATCTCATCATTTTAATTTTTCTGTGCCAAGAATATGAATTTCTAAGTAAAATGTATTAAAGGATTTTGAATTAGGTACCAGAAGAATGAGCTGTAAGTCAGTAACTACATATATTTTAATGAATTTCTTACTATTAATATAAAACTAAAAATCAATATTCTTGTTTTCATTACTTTTTATTTTTAATAGGGAGAGATGGCTGATTGTTTTTTCATTGTAGAATCTGGAGAAGTGAGAATTACTATGAAAAGGAAGGTAAAAACCCTAACATGAATGTAACTATTCAAAATCCTGAAGCCCATAATATATTCTAAATGTCAAACAGCAGATATGTCTACTTTGCTCACTGCAGTTTTCTTTATTCTTTAGATATGATTAAATTCCATTATAAGTAAAACTGTACATGTAGTAAGTGTGTCTTATTTTTATCTTATCTAACTTTACAGAATAAACAGGATGTAGAAGAGAATGGGGCAGTTGAAATAGCTCGGTACTCCAGAGGACAATATTTTGGAGAACTTGCTCTTGTAACTAACAAACCACGAGCAGCTTCAGCATTTGCTCTTGGCACTGTCAAATGTTTAGGTAATGATTCATGTATATTTTTGTTTGCTGTGGCTAATATGAAAAGCATCTTTTTACTTATCAAAGGCTGTATTTATTATGTGCTTTATGTTCCGTCATACCATAAAATCATATTTCAATCATCCAGTAGCATTCCTTTAAAACCATTAGACTGTCAGACCGTACTGTATCTATTATAGTATATTCATACCTACACTAGAAAAATTACTTGTAATTGACAACTGTGTCAAACATGGATTTCCAATGTCTTCCCTATTTAGATGGAGTTGAAAATGGTTTCCAAACTAGTGCAATACTTTTAATACCTGTTACATAAATCTGCATAACACTTAACAGACACATACAAAATTGTCCTTGCCCGATAATATAGTCAATACCTAAGAAACTAAGGGATAGCTCAGTGGTTTGAGCATTGGCCTGCTAAACCCAGTGTTGAGCTCAATCTTTGAGGGGGCCATTTAGGGATCTCGGACAAATCTGTCAGGGATGGTACTTGGTCCTGCTGTGAGGGCAGGGGACTGGACTCAATGAACTCTCAAGGTCCCTTCCAGTTCTACGAGATAGATATATCTCCATATATACGAAACAACTGTTTGATATAACCAGCTTCTTTTATCTATCTTCTGTTTCTGAGTAAATTACCAACTCATATCACTCTGTCAGGTTTCAGTGGTTGTGTTAATAGAGAACATAATCTTGTCAGTGAATATGAGGTGCAAATACCTCTGTTTTCTTCTATATCTTTGTGGCATTTAAAACAAATATTCTTCTTCGAGGAGTGTCCTTGTGGGTGCTCCACCTTAGGTGTTTTGGCGCCACAGCACGCCTGGTTAGAAGATTTTACTAGCAGTGGCTTTGACAGCTAGCTTGCACATGCGCAAAAGCCGTATACGTGCTAGGAACCCACAGTGCACTCTACAGATTTTTCCTCAGACAGAAAGCTAGTCTTAGTTTTTATTTTCCTTTCCTTAGCCTTTTTTATTATATTTTTACCATAATCTTTACGATTCTTAAAAAAAAAAAAAAAAAAAAAAAGACCAAGTGTCTCCCTTAGACACGGAAACAAGCGCAGGCTCCGTTCCTCACCATCCCTCAGGGGACTCCTCTCTCCTGTGATAAGGAGTTTCTTTCCTTTAGCTTTCACCTCAGCCTCCTCACATAGGGTATGTCTACACTAGCCCCCTATATCGATCTAGGGAGGCTAATGAGGGCGACCAGAATTGAAAATCAAGCCCGGGATTTAAATATCCCGAGCTTGATTTGCATGTTCCCGGCCGGTCACCATTTTAGAAATTGACTAGCCCGAAGTAACTGCCTGCGTCTACACGTGGCAGTGAAACAGGATTCTGAAATAAAGCCCTAACTCGAATTAGTTGGTATTCCTCTTGCAATTCCAGGAAGTAGTTGTTCCACTCTGCAGTGATTAGGCCTCAACTGGAATATTGTGTTCAGTTCTGTCAAAAGATGTTGAGAAATTAGAGAAGGTCCAGAAAAGAGCAGCAAAATTGGTTAAATGTCTAGAAAACATGACCTGTAAGGAAAGACTGAAAGAATTGGATTTGTTTAGTTTGGAAAAGAGAAGACTGGGAAGGGACATGATAAGTACCTAAAAGGATGTTACAAGGAGGGAAGAGAAAACCTGTTCTCCTTAACCTCTGATGATAGAACAGGAAGCAATGGGCTTAAATTGTAGCAAGGGATAGACATCAGGAAAAATTTCCTAATTGTCAGGGTAATTAAACACTGGGATAAATTGCCTAGGGACGTTGAGGAATCTCCATCATTGGAGATATTTAAGAGTAGGTTAGACAATCTTTCAGGAATTGTCTAGATAGTGTGTGGACTGGACTTGATTATATCTAGAGTCCCTTCCAGTTCTAGAATTCTCTGATGGACTGCTGTTCCTCCATCTCCAGAGCCATCATCTGTACAGTTCCTCAAGGGTCAGTCCTACCTATTCCCTTCTCTTACACAGGAATGGATCAAGACAGTGGAACTCAGTACTAACAGTGATAAGAGACTATAAACTTCTTTGCTCTCAGAACTAAACGCAAAACTTATATCTTTAAATTAGCTTTCCTTAAATAATTGTGTTTTTTAAAACTGAACAACTTAGATTCAAAGCAAAACAATTGACTCCCAACTGAGTTGGTTGGCATGGTTTATGGGTTATTTAGATATTACTTACTATATCCCTTAGTACAGAAATATAGGACTTTTTTATTGTTTAAAAGTTTAACTTATCAAACAGCATGTTATTATATATCCATTTTATTAATATAACTGTTACAAAAACTGTACAATACAAAGGTAAATTTTGTATTATTAAATGACAGATATGAGACTAGCAAACAAAACGTTTATTCACATATCTACTGGGCTTTTAAAAATCAGTTTCCCCAGCCAAATGAAGATGGAAAAGCAGAAAAAAGAATGTGAACGAAAAGGAACATGAGATAGTGATAAAAAAGATCCATTATGGTCCAGATCATATGGTCAAGGCAAGTTGTTGGGTCACTAACACCTCTGAGATAAGAGCCCTTGGTCCACTGGAATCTGGTTCAGGGAGGAAGTTTTCTTCTTTCCCTTGATGACTAGATGGCATCAGATGAGTAACCACAGACCAAATTCATTGCTGGCTAGAGCACACAGATAATATCTGAGAAACCATTATGATTATGGTTCATTAAATTCAGTGCCCATTAGACTCATAACTCTGAGTAGAAAATAAGAAAAACAAAGGGAAAGAATAGTCTAGACACCAAGGCTTTGTCTACACTGCAGGGTTTTTGCACAAAAAGCTTTTTGCGGAAGAGATCTTCTGCAAAAACTTCTTGTGCAAAAGCGCGTCCACACCTCAAAAGCACATTGCAAAAGCAATGCGCTTTTGTGCAAGAGAGCGTCCACACTGCATGGACACTCTTGCGCAAGAAAGCTCTGATTGCCATTAACAGAATGGCCATCAGAGCACCTGTGCTTTTTCCGATAGGGGTTTCTTATGCAAGAAACCCCTGTGGAGCATCCACACATGTCTTTTTGTGCTACAGCTCTTGTGCAAAAAGGAGTTATTCCTCGTGGGGAGAGGATTAAGTCTACTGCAAAAGCCCTCTGTCCTGTTGATTTACTATTTGGCTTTTTTTGCACAAAAATGCTTTTGAGGTGTGGACGCTCCTCCGGTTTTTGCGCAAAAACCTTGTAGTATAGACATAGCCCAAGATACAACAAGGTCAGCAAAAGACATCATAGAATCAGTGTTAGAAGGGACCACAAGGGTCATCTATTCTAATCCCCTGAGGTTACTTTTATAAGTACAGTCTATGGGAAAGAACAGGATGTGTACCCCTTTCCAGAGTTCTCCAGTAGTTTTTGTATTTTGGAAAATGTTTTCAAAACAAAGTTCCAACAGAAGCTGCAATCACCCAGACCTGTGGAGACACAGGTAAATATAGTTATGGCAGCCCACCAGGGGCTAACTCTGGAACTGGATCTGGCCTGCAGGCCGGTATTTGCCACCTTTGCACTATAGTCTATCCAGACTAAGGGCAAAACTGTATGGTAGTATACTCTTCGGCTTTATCGACACTTAGGGTTTTTGCGCAAGAAGCCTTTTGCGGAAGAGTTCTTGTGCAAAAACTTCTTGCGCAAAAGTGTATCCAGACCTCAAAGCACATTGCAAAAGTGATGTGCTTTTGCCCAAAAGAGCATCCACACTACATGGATGCTCTTGCGCTAGAAAGCTCTGATGGCCATTCACAGAATGGCCATCAGAGCACCTGTGTTTTTCCGATAGGGGTTTCTTGTGCAAAACCCCCTCCAGAGCGTCCACGCCTGCCTTTTTGCACAAGAGCTGTAGTGGAAAAAAGAAGTTATTTCTCATGGGGAGAGGAATAACTCTACCGGCAAAAGCCCTCTGTTCTGTAGATTTTCTTACGCAAAAACACTCTTGAGGTGTGGACAGTCTGCTGGTTTTTGTGCAAAAACCTTGTAGTGTAGACGTAGCCTTCTTGTATAGTGTTGGAAAGGTTTTGGTGTTCCATCTATACACAGTTTGTCCTTGTCTACACACACCTTATGTACCAATTAACTAATTTAGATACCAAATTAGCAAAATCAATGAACATCTCTAATGTGGACATTCTTAAATTAGTGTAAGAACATCTTAAATCAGCTCTGTTTAATTTGAAGGTGATAGTGTCCACCCACAATTGAGTTGGTTTAACCAATTTGCTTAAAATCACACTTTTAGTTAAACAGGTACAGCTTGGTGTACAGGCCAGGCATTAGAATCATTCAAATGAAATGTACAGAGTCTGTTCCCTAGCAACAGCTACAGTAAGTAAAGTAGGCATGTTTATTATAGTGCCACAAAATGGATTTTTATTTGATATATTGATTTGTAATTTTAGATTGTAAATTCATATGGGCATGGACATTTTCTTGTATCTGTCTGTAAGGCTCTATGCACATTTATGGTATTGTATCAATAACAAAAATAGCAATTATAAAATTAAAACTTAAAATGTGTGCAGGATAACAAGTTGTAAATGGTAAGATTTTCTGTTTTAGCAAAGAGTGAGTATCTGAAGTAAAAACATTCAGGTATGTATTATCAGGAGCATGGCTCCATCAACTTTTTGAAGAGAAAAAGGAAGTAAGGAGAATGAGACAACAGGAGAGCAGTTTTGACTGAAAGTATGTATAAATTGCTAGCAATCCCAGTTTAGCAAAATATTAGGATAGTGGTGGTAGTTGTTTGCATATGTAGCATAATTATTCATTTGATGTTTCCATCTAAATATGTATTTTCCCATAAAAACATATTAAAACATAAGCTGCACACATATGTGCATTTATGCCAAACCTTGTATTAGATAGACTTGTAGGAAAAATTGTATGTGTAAGACTGAAAAAATGAGTTTTTTGGATATGAACTTTTTATTTTTAAGTGATAGCCAAATAGATTTTAAATTAGTTCTAGACTTTTTAAAATGTAAAGTTTCTTAAAGTAAAAAACATAAATTATTGACTACAGCATTGTTTAGTTCTCATTTACACTCCCTATAAACCAATATGGGTAACTATACTTTTAAATTGCCATCCAAAGCATAGATCTTACGAAGATTTATGCATTGCTACTAATAGAACTATTCCTAATAGTAAAGTTAAGCACATGCATAAATGTTTTCAGGATTGGAGTCAAGATATTATTTGGTCTGAATCATATGAGAAAAGTTATCTCCAGCTTTACTGACACAGTATAGGCCTCAGGCTATGTCTACACTGCGGGTGTTTTGTGGAAGAGGATATGCAAATAGAGCACTCATTTGCATATCTCACACTCTCATTTGCATATCTTCTTCCGATCCTTTTTGGGAAGAGGTTTTTTCAATAAAAACCCTGCGCAGACTGGGCCATTTGTCACAAAAAAAACCTTTTGTGCAAGAGCCCTTATTCCTCAGAAAATGAGGTTTACAGGCTCTTGTGCAAAAGGTTTTTTTTGTGACAAACGACCCCATCTACACAGGGCTTTTTATAGTAAATCTGCTTCTGCAAAAAGGATCGGAAGAAGATATGCAAATGAGAGTGCGAGATATGCAAATGAGCGCTCCATTTGCATTTCCTCTTCCGCAAAACACTGGCAGTGTAAAAGTAGCCTCAGTGAAACCTTTCCCATTACAATTTAAAATTCTACACAGTGAATGTCATAAATTCTGAAATTAATTTCTGCAACTGATGGGCCGTGTTACATTCTCTCTCTCTTTTCTCTCCACCCCACTCTTTTATCTTAGTTATGGATGTACAGGCATTTGAAAGGCTTTTGGGACCCTGTATGGAAATTATGAAAAGAAACATTGCAAACTATGAGGAGCAGATAGTTGCTTTGTTTGGAACAAACATGGACATTGCTGATGCCAGTGAATGAAATAAAGTGCGGAACTACAAGATCCGTTATGAGAAAATAGCACAGTAGTGGTTAGTCCACTGATAACGTGTCTATCTTCCTGTAGATGCCAAGCATTTTCTGTGATTTGAGGGTCTGGGGTTTTTTGTTTGTTTGTTGGGGTTTGTTTTCAATTTTTTATATATTACAACATATGTGTCAGTAAACCAAGTAGAGATTTAACAGACTTTCATCCTGATTTTCAGAAGAACATGGCACCAATAGTTGAAGTCAAGGGTAGCTGTAGATGCACAGCAGCTTTTGAAAATCAGGTTCTTTGTATACAGCATTTCATAAAGAATAAATTTTAAGAAAACATTATGCCAATGAATTTGTTCAACCAGCTTCTGTTCTATAAAATGGCTCAGATTTTCTGGAAAGACTGTTACCTTGAATGCGATATGTTGAAAGTGTTAATGCACAAAGTGTTCATAAGTATTGGTAATGCAGAAGGTATACTGTAGTTATCCATTTCTGCCTTTTAAAATTGTCATGATTTTATGTTGCAATTACTATAGTTGTATAAAAAATAAATAACTCAAATTCCTCATAACAGTAAGGCACAATGATACATTTTGTGTAAAGTTCATTAACCAAGTCTTATTTGAACATTTTTGTAATTTGGTATTAAAGTCCTCTTAATATGTCACATTTCAGCAAGCCCATTTGTAAAATATTGTAATATCTTATGCAATTTAGGGGATTTTTATATTTTTGCAATAAACTGCATTTTTATTTGTTACACATAAACAGTACATTCCTCCATTGAGAAAGCTAGCAAATGAATCTCAATGCAAGCATGTTTTTTAAAAACAGGCAAAAGTACTTTATGTAGGCAATTGTCACATTCTACCTAATTGTGCATAACCTACATCTTTTTCCTTCTAATTTATTTCTTGTATTAAAATTTATGCATTTTGTCCATTCATATTTGATGTCTAATCTAGGGTTAAATTCTGTCCCTAAAAATCACTTATGTTTTGGTGTTAAATCTTTCCATCTTTCAAGTAAAATGTTCTTCATACTTCTTTCTTCTTAGTAGAGGATTCAAGCTATTAAAGTATTGAAAGACACATTAACATTATTTGTTCCTGGAAATCCTTACCAGCAAGTTTCAGGTGAATCTGAGAGATCAATTGAAAGGTTGTTTTATGCATCTTTGGAGGGTATTATTAAAGCGGACAAATTCTGCTTTGGTCTTTAGACATCAAAGGCCCGCCCCTAAGACATCATAAAAGACTTACTGCAGCAGTCGGAGGATGGGGTAAAGTTTTCTCTGTGACTAAGGAAGGAGTATTATCTTACTTAAAATAAGAAAGCATGGTTCATTTCTAACTAGAAAAAGTGTGTGACTGAAACTGAGAGACAATCCAGTTCTCACATTATATACTGACATGTTTATTGCTCCATGTTGTTCATATAAATTACAGTAGTTCTGCCAAGACAGAACCAGAAGAATTTTGGCAAAGTTGCTTGCTCCCTGATTTGAACAAATGAAACATTACATCTTTTCTTCTTACACAATGACTTTTCCAATGCAACATATTTGTGTTTGTCACTTTACATAATTATATATCTTGTAGTTATAGTGATCCATTCTGAAGATTTATACAATCATATCGAATATGCTCAATTATGATTATACAATACTATTACTAATATGTAATTTATATTGTATAATATGATATAAATTATAAATGAACATTGTTAATAAAAACAGTCTCAGCAGAATTTACAAGTGTCAACAATTTGTTTTACACAGCCTCCTGATATGAATAGTTGCACATATGATTTCCTTTGTAGTTTTGATTTACTGAAAAAAGGGAAGTCTGCTATACTCTAAGGGAGGGGTGGGGAACCTCAGGCCTGGGAGCCGGATGCAACCCCCAGCTTGCCAGGATCCAGCCCCCAAGGCTCAGCACTGGGGAGTCCATACCGGCACGCCAGTCCTCTTGCCACCCATCTGCAGCCTGGCCCCCCCAGGCTCTGGTGTGTAAGGCGAATGTGGGGAGTGTTTTTCTCCTTCTCAGTCAGAGGCTTCTCACTTTGCTTCTTACTTGTGTGTGGCCCCTGGCTGATGTTTCTGTGGGTTTGTGGCCCCTCATTCAAAAAAGGTTCCCCACCTCTGCTCTAAGGAAACATCAGGTAACCAAAATCTGTGTGTCATTCTGAATGCTTAATCTATAAAAGTTACTTAATTGTTTGCACTAGTTTAATGTTGTTCAGAAAAATGCTAATGATTACCTGTATGATGAAGGATTCCACTCAAGGCCATAAATGCTAATAACAATATTTTCAATATTGTTTGTTATATTTAAAGTTTCCTTACAATAAACAACACTTTTATATGAATATATATATGTTGTTCATTTTTATATATAGTTAAAGTGAATTATTTATAGCAATTTATTAACACATTTGTAATTCTTAAACATTTTTGTAGTGCTTTAAACCTTCGAAGAGCTTTACAAACATTGAGTCTCTTGCTCAGTTCTTCATATGTCAGGAATAAATGAAAGAGAAAATAATTTGCATACAAACAGGATGTCTAGCAAATCTGGACAGGATCTAATACAGGACAATCTAGATTGAATATCAGCACATGGTAGGATTGCCAGATACTTTCACAAAAAATACCAAACATGGAGGGAAAAAATTGGTTGAGAAAAAAAAAACCCGGGGGACCAAAGTTGTTGAGTCAAAAATAAACAGTCACTGCACCTTTAAGTCCCCATGCTCCCCCAGCCTCTGCCAGACATGGCGGGAAGAATGTCCGAAGCGGCCTTCCGTCCGAGAAAAACAGAAAACACTGGACTTCTTTTTTTAACCGGACAGAGGCCGCAAATACCAGACTGTCTGGGCCAGTACTGGACACATGGGAACCCTAGGACATATAGTGTTGACTACTTTTAACCATTTTACCACAAACCCCATGGTCCTCACTTCCCTGCCTCCAAAAGGCCTCTGTGTCCAGTAGTAAACTGCAGCAAAATGTCAAATGCTAAAGGTGTGATGACTATAAGACATGCACAAATGTTGGGTTTAATGAGGTTCATGGTCTGACTCTATGTTGCAGCAGGTTGTTGTACTACTGATAACTGGAAAAAAAAATCTGTGGGCAATGAGTGAGGATTTAGCTCAGCTGAGTGCATCTCACTAAACAGTAAAGTTTGCCTTTGTTTTATTAATATAAATCATTCTGGAACAGTCAATCTTAATTCTGGTATTTCCTAACTATCAAGTTAACTTTGCAACTTAAGCAATGTTCTTTCAAGTTTCTTTAATGTAATATTTTATACAGGTTTTTATTTGGTGAACCACTGCCCTCTACTGGATGGAACATGTGGTCTTTTACTCATTTTCTCTTCTACAGATTTACAGTTTATAAATAGATTTGAATTAGGGGTGTTAAAACAGTTAACTATGGGGGAAATGAAACAGAATATAATCCTTTTCCAAAATGGTGCACCAGACAAATGTTCAGTAATGTGTGGACAGGTTAGACTACAAAGCAGGAATCTGAAACTGCAGGGAGGAAAGCCCTTTTGATCATGGCTGCATTAACATAAGATTATTGCAAACTTTCTTGCTGACCTCTCAGAAGTAAAGTGAAGTTAAATAAAGATTTATTATTTAAATTAGATTTATTAGTTAAATTATATTTTACATATAATATGGCAATTGCCCGTGCTGCACCTCCTTTATGTATAGTGGACTTCAATCTTACAGGTGGTCACTCCAGTGCCTTTGGACACAGACTTCACTGTTTTAAAATGTTTCATAGTCATGGGTGGCGAGTTAAATGGGCTCGTGGTGCCCATGCTCCAGCAATATTCAGAGCCAGGGGCCCTGCTCCACCAATATTTGGAAATGGGTCTCTTCCCCCGGCCCTGCCTGGAGCGGGCCCTGGCCCCCACCTGCCGGCCCCCCCGTGCGTCCCCCCCCGACCCCGGACTGTCCCTGCCGTGCGCAGCTTTCAGTCTGGCTCCCCAATGCCGGCGCGCACTGCTGGCTGTTGCCGCCATGCACGGCGTTTACAGGTGAGCGAGGAGATGCCCGGGGGTGACATCCTTGAGACAATGCCTAGTCCAGACCTAACTACATGTATCTTACTTCAAAGAGACTTTAACACCAGACTACAAAGGGAAACCTCAGAACTGTCATTAATGCTTAAATTTGACACTTTACAAATGGGCCTTAACAAAGAAGCTACCTACCTTACCCATTACAAAGATAGCTTCCCCAATTATCACCCCAATATCATTATCTCATAGACACTAACCTCCTCCCATCACCCCCTCTCTGTTCTAAAATCTGAGTTGTCAATTTTATATGGGTTCACTTTTTTTGATTGTATCCCTTTGGTATATATGAGCATGCCAATTTTCTTCCACAATTTGATCTGAGGAAGTGGGTCTGGCCCACAAAAGCTCACCACCTAATAAACTATCTTGTCAGTCTTTAAAGTGTTGCATAGTCCTGTCTTTTGTTTCAGCAAGACCAGACTAACATGGCTACATCTCTATTACTATTAACCTGCTCTTGATACAGTCTTGTCTAATTGTAAACTCTTCAGGATAGAAACGGTCTCTTACACCTTTAGGGTTATGCACAAATTGATCTGCTCTGGGCCACCATAACAGGTAGAATGCTGATGTGGTCCCAGCATCTGAAAGCTTGGGGACCCCCGGTTTAGCATCATCTCCCCTTCAGCCTGGACTCTTGCGCTAAGTCTCCTGTGTAAAGTTAGCCAGAGGGGCAGATACACGTGTCCCTATGACTCTTGTTTACTATCAGTCGGGAGCTTCGCAGCGCATTCTGGGTCTTGCTGTCCAGCTGCTCCCTGTTCACTCGCCCACGATGGAAAAAGAAACTACTCTTCCCAGAATGCAGCCTGAGCGCAGGGACTTCGCCATTAGCCAATCGGGACGCGACTTGATATTGATTGACATGCCTCTCTATGCAATCGTTCGCGCAGGCTAGTCAAAACATGTCCGCCCTTCGCAGTAGAATCCTGATGGGCAGGTCAAATGGCCAATAGCAAAGGGACATGCCCAAGGAGGACGAATCCAGGCGAGCGGGCGGGGTTTCAGAGAGGGGGAGAACGGAGGGGGAATCTAGAAATGGCGACGGGTTTGGTAAGTGGTGAAAAGTTTTGGGCTGAGCCGAGAGGAGTCCGGGGACGGGCGAGGGCGGCTGGGCCGGGGGCGGCGCGCGGGGGGCCGTTGCTGAGGGAGGCCGCTGGGCTCTGACCTTTGGACCGGAGTTCGACCCCGCGCGAGATAAATTCCGAACCGCTGTGTCGGTCCCGGGGGGCGGTGAGGGCGCTGGCCCCCTCCCGGCGTTGCTCCGTGGGCCCCTCGGAGCGCCTCAGCCGAGCCCTGCGCGCCTCGGGTGTCCGGCTGTGCGCGCCCGCAGCGCGGTGCGGCCCCTGCGCTCGGGTGGGGCGGTATCTGAACGCGGGGAGGGAATCAGGAGCCAGGCTAGGGGCACCCGAGGAGCCCGCGTGTGGCTCCGCTGGCGCCTGAGGCGGGGGTGGGGGGAACCGGGGCGACCCCACTCTCCCCTCCCCCACCAGGCTTCTTGTTACGCAGTTTGAATGAATGGGCCTTGCGCGCATGCGCCGTGCCAGGGCGAAGTTTATAAACAAGGGCAGCTTCCAGGCGCTGGTCACATGAGCGGGAGGGGGGCGCTGGCGGCGGCGGAGCCTGTTTTCGCCGGCCGGGCCGTGGCCAGTCCCGTGCTGCGCTCGGCTTCGCCTCCTGCCCCTGGGTCTCAGCCGCGCTGCTTTGTCCCGCGGCCCAGGAACAGGCGTGCCCAGCGGCTCGGCTCGCAGCCCCGGCCTGCTCTGCGCGTGGAGGGCGGCCTGGCGCTCGGGCCTAATCGCAGCCCTTGGCGGCAGGCGGGAGCTGGTCCCGCGCAGTAGCTCGTGGGGAGCAGAGCCGCGTGTATCCAATCTACGTGAAACCGGAGTGAGATCGGATAGTCTGCCATTCGGATAAACCGGAGTTTGGGCCCATCTGAGACCGCAGTGCCATCTGCCGGTCATGGGGAGAGCGCCTGCTCTTGGACCTGTGTGGGCTGCCTGGCTCATACGGAGAGATGGATAAGGGGAGGTTGGATAAACGGACTGTTCTTTAAAAAGGGTTAATTTCCTCACCTTGAGGTGGATTGAGCAAAACTTAGAACCGTGTGAATGGAAATTGGGGGATGCTAGAGGGAAAAAATGTATTATCTGGCTGATAAGCCATAAATGCACAGTCAAGATCAGGACAACTTTGGGTGGGTGATGATTAAGGGGAAAAACAATTTTTCATTTTTTAAATTCCAGTTAAATACATATATAGAGTGTTTAAATTAGCTTTTTAACATTAGTAGCCTTTTCTGGAGGTCCATCAAGACTTTCACTTCTGTTTGTTCATGTAGTTTAGGTCAGTGGCTCTCAGCTTTTTCAGACTACTGTACTCCTTTCATTCATCTGATTTGCATGCCCCCAAATTTCACTGCACTCAACTATTTGTGTACAAAGTCATGTATGAACACAGAAGTGTCACAGCAGACAGTTAAAATTGCTTATTACTCAACCTATAATTATAAAATAAATCTATTAGAATATAAATATTGTCCTAAAATCTCAGTGTAGTATGTATAGAAGTATAAACAAATCATTGTATGACATTTCAGTTTTCACAGATTTTTCTAATGCCTGTTATGTAGCCTGTTGTAAATTAGGCAAACTTGTAGATGTGTTGATGTATCCATAGAACACATCTGCATACCCCCAAGGTTTATGTACCTCTGGTTGAGAATGAATGAGCTAAGTTCTTTACCTAAATCCCTTTGTAGTTAGGAAACCAATTGGGAATTGAAAAAGCAGGAAAGTTTGTTTTCTTCTATTTGTGAATAAAAAGGGGTGAGAGAGCTACCTGTTCTAAAATCTTGAAGAATAACATGGTGGTTAGAAACAATCAGTTAAATGCATTAAATATATATAATATTTCTCTTCTTGAATAAGTTTTAGATGAAAAACATGTTTTCCTAATTTGATACTCTTTTAATGCATCCACTCCAGGAAATGTAATATTATTTAATTAAAAAAACAATTTAAAAATTTTTTTGTGCATTGAATATTAAGTCCAGTATCTAGATAGAGCTTGAAACAAATCACAAGTAAAATATTGTCATTCATCAGGCTCCACACTGTGCTGCCACTTTGAAGCATCCTTTCCACTTCCTTGCTGCCTCTTTCTGAGAGAGGTAGCAATGGGGGGTGAGGGTGCCGGGCATGGCGAAGGGACTAGCTGATTATTGGACAGTTGACAGGCTAAGTATTTGCTTATCGGATAGTTGACTAGTCCTTCACATCCCTGATGGGCAGCCTGGCTGAGGGTAGGGGATAGAGGGGGCCAGCTGGCTTGGGGCCAATGGCAGGGAACACCTCCCCAGTTCTGGAAAATTTTCTCATTTGGGACTGGTCAGGTCCCAACAATGCCAGATCAGGGAATTCAACCTGTATACTTAAGCTCCTTCTTGTCCTTAGTCTTGCTTCCCTCATCAACTTTATGCATTTCATAACTTTGATTTTATGCATATTGTTATCTTTCCCTTTCTACACTTGTTATATATTGCTTTTTTATTTCTAACTTTTATTTCTAACTGTGTGTTGTGAATCAACATTTACTGGCATTTACTGATAAATGTAATACTTCCAACCCTAAAAATATGCTTTAGTCAAACACAGGTTATTGGGCACAATGCAGGGATAACAGAACTAAATTTAGTGGCCTGTGATATATATGAGGTCAGACTATTTGAATTAATGGCCCCTTCTGTCTTTAAAAATCTGTGAAACTGTAATTCACACCTGGTCTCTATCTAATATGTTTTCTAAAGTGTAGTGGGTCACTGGTACAAAAGCCAAGGTGGAAACAAAATCCCAGTCCTTGGAAGCTTGTAGCATTTTTAATTTTTTTGCAGCAGGTGGACGTACTCCCTTTTTCCCCTCCAACTTCTGAAAGAGTTCCAGTGCCACTTAGAAGCTGGCCTAAGAATGACATGATCCAGGAGTAATGTGGGGGTGAAATAAAATGTATATGAATGTACATGCAGCTTTCATTTGGAGACAATTATGCTATAATCCAATTGAAACAGGTAGAAGGATCCTGTGTGTGGTATTCAAATGGTTTGAGCAGTATAGCATTTTTTGACCCCCAGCGAATAGAAGACAGCTTGTAGAATTGGGTAAAAACCATTGTAGTTCAGAATATCTAATTATAAAATACTCTATATACAGCAGGGATGGGCAATAATTTTTGACCGCGGGCCATTTCAGAAAATTTTGAAGTGGTCCCAGGCCACCCTGGAAGGGGCAGAGACTGATGCAGAAGGTTTAGGGCCAGGACACTTGTGGCTTCCCCACCCACAGACCCTGATTGGTCTGGGGGTGGGGGAATGTGCAAAGTCCCCGAGAGAGCCGCTAGCTGTTCTGAGCACTGGTGGTTCCCTCTAAGCACCTGTGCCCCTGGCAGTGGGAGGAGACTTTGCATGCTTCCCCCTGACCCCAGGCCTTGATTGGCCTGGGGGCAGAGGGAGTGGAAGGGCTTCTTTGGGCCGGATCAACTTGCTTGGTGGACTAGATCTGGCCCGTAGAGGCCTGATATACAGCTTAATATATTACTTAATATATATACCCTGATATACAGCTTAATGTATTGTCTGTCTTGGTTTCTGAGACGTCAGGTGTTTGCAGGGGAAAAAAATAATGCCCAAAGGAAAATCATGGAATATAGTCTAATCCGAATATACCAGCTTAATGTGGCTTTGGTAGATATTGCTCAATCCCTGCCAAAAGTGTCACTGAATCTCATTTTTTAGAGAGATTTGTACACTTTAATAGAAGGTATATAGCCAATTATTAAACTCATAAATTGTCAATTTTGTAAACATGAATAATTCAACTAATTTTTAAAAGCAGTGTTTATGCAGTCATTCACATTTGTCTTTGTTGACCAAAAGGAAATAAGCTGTTATGATGTCATACCACAATTCTATGTATTTGGCAAATATACTTATAACAAAGGTTTTTAAGCATGAAACAGAATTAAAAAGAAAAAAACTGTACACTCAGGCTAATTGTTGTTTATTCAGTAATGTCCTAGAGAAAAGAAAAAAACATGATGCCCAAATCAGACCTGGACCCACTCTTTTTCTTATTTATAGAAGATGTTTCTAAGAATTTACCCAGACAAAAATTTCTCTATATGTAAAAGTTATTGAGCTGGAAACACTAACTCATTTTCTGGCTGAAAAATGTATTCCTCGTTTTAAGACATGCACACTATACAAATGGTATTGCTCATAGACTTTGAATTTATTAGGTGAATTAGGGCAGATACTTTATGAACGTAGCACTTATTTTAGAGAAATATTTTTCATGTGGAGCAACTAGCTTGGTCATTTTGGCAGGGACAGAAAAATCGAGGAGAAACAAAAGCCATGCAAGAAGAGAAGGAGAAAGCACAGAGAACATAAGGGACAGAAAAAGGTGGAAGGCTAGAAAAGAAGGACATAGACCGGGGGGCGGAGGGGGTACCTTGGGCCCTGGCTTGCCTGGATCGAGCCACTGAGCGTCAAGGCTCCCCTCCAGAATTGGGGAGCCTGTGCTGCTACGCCAGCTACCCAACCCCCCACTCACTGCCCCCAATATGGGGCTGGAACGCACAGCATATACTAGCCTCGGCTTCCTTAGGCTCTGGTGTGTGAGTGGAATGTGGGAAGTGTCTTTCTCCTCAGTCAGGGACTACATCAGTGAGGTTTTGTTTTGTTTTGTTTTGTTTGCTTCTGACTTGTGTGTGACCTTCAACTGATTTTTCTGAGGGTCATCGGCCCTGGACCCAAACAGGTTCCTCATCCCTGGTATAGACAGAAGAAGCTAGAACAACCTCAAGAACGGATATGGCTCTGGTTTGTAGGGTTATTCCCTTCCCTGCCACTACATGAGGGGCTAGACTCAAATGGTGGATGGAAAGAAAAAAGCCAGAATAAAAACTAAAGGATGGAAATAGGGATGGCAAAATTTAAATGACATGATGCATGTAGCATTTAAATTATATTTATGTATGTAAGATCTTTCTCCATTTCACTGTGTAGTCCTCTGGAGAACACCCAAAATTCTGTCAGAACAAATTCTACTTTCAGATGCACAAGTATAAATAATTATAAGTGACTTGGAAAATGTGAATGAATAGCTCAATACATTTGGAGTGGGGAGCAAGGTGATTACAAAATGTTGATTAGGAAACTTGAGTCAAATTATTGCCTAATACTAGACATAACTCAGTAGTCTCCAACCTTCTTAAGTGCAAGATCACTTTTTCAATTTAAGTCAATTTAGGATTTGCCTCAACCCAAGTTCCCTTGTCCTACTTCCTTCCCTACCTCTTCTTTGAGGCTCTACCCCACCACAGCCCTTCTCCAAGACCCCACCCTGCACATTCTGAGGAGAAGGGGTACAGAGGTGGGGGGAAGGGAAGACCCTGACATCAGTGGCCCCATTCTTCTGCCTCTCCCACCTTGAACAGCATACAAAAGCCCCCTGGGGGGCAGCAGTGGAGGGAAGGGTAACTGAATGCTCTACCTCCAAGCCAAACCAGTCAGGATCACCTGTCACAGGATCCCGACCTACTGGTTGGTAACCACTGATATAACTAGATTGACAAAGCAGGTATTTAAAAAAATTCCTTGCCTCACCTCACCTCCCATCCCTTTTTCTAACCCAGTTTTTCTTTACAGGACTAAAATGTGTTGTGCAGATGTGATTTGCCAGAAGCTGAGAATGGGTGACAGGAATAGATCACTTGATTACGTGTTCTGCTCATTCTCTCTGAGGCAACTGGCATTGGCCACATTTGGAAGATAGGATACTGGGCTCTATCTTTTAGAGGTGTTAATCTCAATCGTTCCAATCTGTCAAGAAATGTGTAGGACAGACCAAATAATTCATCAGAAGTAGAGTAGAAGCAGACCATTAAGAATAAATTATCACAAATCAGCTGTCATTTTGGACAGCTTTTGGTTGTGATATTTATTATTGGGTTTGGCATGATTTATAAAGTATTCTTCTCCCTTCACATTTTGATGTGAAAAATTCAGTTTTTTAGAGAGAAACCCTCCTTTTTAAAGTCTTGGAATTTTGTACATAATACCAATTGTATCGCTGAGCATTTGATTAATGTATAGAGTTTTACTAAAATATGAGCATGCAGCTTGTGTAACTTTTAAATAGATGATAGTAACCAGTATTGAAGCCACAGGTCAACATTTTCAGACATAGATTTCTAAAGTTATGCATCTGAGCCCTGATGTATCTGGTCCATATGGTTGATGGGCATTCATTTTATTCACAGGATATACTGTGCAGAAAACTGTTCTAAGCATTCCTGAAACTAAGCATTCCACTATTCTGATGTTCTTCATTTCTGCTGTCCTAAATGGAGATAATGCAGCGAGCCATACTTTGAAGAAAATTCTTCAGATGGGGATACAAAAACTAATGTTGACTGATAGTTTATTTTTTTTTTTAATTTAGAGCTTGCTTTTCTTTTCTGTGACATTCATGTTGACGCTGTTGTGAGGTTTGAACTGATGAGAGCTGAACAGCAGTAGTAATATGCTTGCTTTCATTTTTGCTTATGCTTATTAGGGTGAATAAGGACTATCTATAGGATAAAGTTCAGGAGAAGTTTGGCAGTGTAAGACCCTGATGCTCTTGACCACAAGGTATTGGTGAAATGGATGTGGTTTCTAGTGAAGGTGAATAGTGTTGCTCAAGTGGCCATGCTGCTTTTTAATGGTATTGTATAATTGTGATAGAATTAAATAAAAAGACTCCCACTGATTCCAAAGACAGCTGAATCAGGTGTAAATGAAAGCTCCCTGTGTATGGTTAATGGCAATTGCTCTTCTGCTTCTGAAGTCCTTCTTATGGAGAATACCGCAAAGCATTATTTTGCCATCCTTTTTGTTGAATGTGTATGTAAGGCCATTAGAAGCCCTGTTTAGCTCTCCTCAGCTTGAAAGGACATAGATATTACACTGATATAAAAGTAAGCAGGGCTTGACAAATAATATAATCTACTCATCCTTGGCGAGTAGATTGTAACCCAGAAGAGCCGGGTTCGGGCGATCTGCGCATGCGCAGATCACCGGACAGTGCAGCTGGCAAGTGGAGCTCGTCGCAGTTCAGCGAGCCCTGAAAATAACGGATGTTAAATTGCAGGTAATTGACTAATCAAATAGTTGATGCATTTTGCATCGGCTATTGCTACACTTTAAAGGCGAAAGTGTCACTGGAGTCTCGGGTCAACTGGGGTCTCCCTGCTGATCCTGGGCTCCATGTGGTGCTACTACTTTGAAATGCTGCAAGTAGCCTGACTCTGGGCTCCTGCTGCAGTGTTTCAAAGCAGCTGCAGTACAGTGCACGGAGCCTGTGATCAGCTGGGAACTCCCCAGCTGATCTTGAGCATGCTACTGCTTTGAAACTCCTCGGTGAGCCTGACCCCAAGCTCCTGCAGCATTTCAAAGTGATAGCGCCGCGCGGAGCTCAGGATCAGCTGGGAAGTCCCCAGCTGACCCTGGGCTCCATGTGCGCTGTGGCTTTGAAACACTGCCGTGGGAGCCCAGAGGCAGGCTCCTTGAGGCATTTCAAAGCGGTAGTGCCGCATGGAACCTGGGCTCCATGTGGTGCTGCCGCTTTGAAATGCTGGGAGGAGCCTGATGCCAGACTCCTGCGGCCACGCCACATGTAGCCCTGGGTCTGGCCCCAGGCTCCACACAGTGCTGCTGCTTTGAAGTAGCCTCTCCTTCCCTACTTGCTTCCTCTTTCTGATAGAGGCAGCAAAGTGTGTGTGTGTGGGGGGAGTGTCTAGTCAACAAGCTTGTCAACTATCCGATAAGCATTAGCTTATCGGATAGTCGACTAGTCCTTCACGTCCCTAATAAAAATAGTAATAATGGTGAAGGATACTCATGGCCACAAAAGTGGCAATATGTGTCTCCCACTAAAGAAAACATGAATGACTTTGTAAAAATGCCAAAACTGGCCATAAATGAAAATAAGACAAGTCACAGATAATTTTATTGTGGTACCAGAAGTCTGTGTTGTGGTTGTGAGAGATTTTCAAAGGAACAGATGGGAGAATTAGGCTTAACTGTCCTGTGTGTCTTTGAACACCTCACTTATTACTGTTGGTTTTTATTATTTATGTTGTGGTAGCACGTACAGGCTTCACACAGGTCAGAGCTCCATTGTGCTAGGCACAGTACATGTAAATAACAGTTTTAACCATAACAGTATATAATCTAAAAGACAGGGTGGGAGGTGGATAAAACAAGTTTGCAGGAGGGGAAGGTAAAAAAATAGGCTGTATTAGCACAGATTTGCTGTGTGCACAGTTGATTACTGCAACTCATTGGCTATCTTAACCACAACATGCCTAACCATTATCAGATGGCTGTTTTCTAGAAGCATAGAGCAGAGGGAAGATAGTTTGACTTCTTAATAGATTATTCTTCAAAATATTGTAGTGCATAACTGTAGACTCAAAAAGGGGGTACACAGTTGTCCTGTGCCATGGGATTTTCTTTGTCAATTATCCATCTCTTTATATGCTACCTTATTGTAAAAGATTACCTTTTTAATTGAAAGTAGCTATGAATTGTGTTAGTGGCTTCAGTCCAGCATTACTTGAAAGACTAGTAAATACACCAAATTATTATCACTAGAAAAAAAAAGTCATTCTTTAAGAAACAGCAGTTCAGAATAATGACTTGCTCCTGTTATAGCTGATATTAACATTTAGTCCAAAATATTCATTTTATTTTAAATATTAGAGCAACAAGACTTTAGGAAAAGAAGAAAGCAAGCTGCCAATGTAAATGTAATTAAAATGTAATAAAACTGACTAAAATTGGCTATTTGTTCTTCACTATCATTAAGCATTTGGTAATACCAGAAGATAAATAAAAGTAGTAGGTGAGATTTTGGATAAGGGAGAGCTTGGTGGTGATGATTTGTACATGGAGCCACATAACACATTCAGTATTTCACAATTTTTATGTGTGTAATTTTGTCTTTTCAAAGTCAGAAAATTTGGAGCATCCTAACATGGTGTGGGAAGTGAAGACAAATCAAATGCCTAATGCAGTCCAGAAACTCCTGTTTGTAGTGGACAAGAGAAATTCAGGGATGAGTGAATCATTGGAGTTACTGAAATGTAATGAGAACCTCCCATCTTCTCCTGGATATGCATCCTCCGATGAGCACATGGAGCTTGGTAAAGAATTTAATAGCATTCTAAAAGTTACATGAAAGGGCCAGTTCTGTAGTTACTCCATATGGGAACTTTCCATTGAAGTTCATGAAAGTTATGCATGGGGGGGGGGGGGGCCACATCTAGACTATGTTTTACTTTCGAAAGAAGATATACAAATTCAGCGGAAATTTGCATATCTTCTTCCGATTGCTTTTTCAAAGGAGGTTTGTTTTTTTTAAAAAAACAAGCAGTCTAGATGTGATTCTTTTGGGGGGGAAACCCCCCCCCCACCCTTTTTTCAAAAGAACCTTCTTCAAAAATTGAGGTTTACAGGTTCTTTTGAAAAAAGAGGGTTTTTTTTTTCCGAAAGAACCGCGTCTAGACTGCTTGCTTTTTCGAAAAAAACAAAACAAACCTTTTTAGAAAAAGCGATCGGAAGAAGATATGCAAATTTCCACTGAATTTGCATATCTTCTTTCGAAAGTAAAACGTAGTCTAGACGTGCCCCTGGAGTAACAACAGAATCAGACAGAATTTTGCTCTTTGTAGGGATATACTTACAGTTTTTACTAATATAGTGCAGGAAATATGCATGACACTATAGTTGATGTATCGTGCCATCTTACAGTAATAGACACACTGGTTTCCCTGTTTAGCCCATCCCCAGCTCCTGCCTCAATCACATACAAGCAGATTAGGAATGTTAAATGTATTTATTCAAGTAAATGTGTAATTGCTGAAAAATTCAGCAGTTACACACAGGAGCAAGAAAGGCGGCTCTCTGGGAGCCAGTGCATGTGGAAAGTGGCTTTTAAGGGATCCTGCCTGCCCTCCCATGCAGTTATCTCTGATACAGAGGAAAAGCAGGGACATAGGTGTAACTCTGCATGTTAACTGATAGTTATACTGAGTTATACTTTCTCATCCCTAAAGCAGATGTTGCCAGAAACTTGCTTTCAGAACATTGGGCTGTAAGTTTCTGCTCACAGTTCCTATGAAGTTCTTTATAGGTGGAGATGTAGTCATCTCCCAGGGGTATTTCAGCTTCTTTGGACCAAGTCCAAATGCAGATTCTGGCCTACAGGAAAATTTAGTTTGTGTTATCATGTTCAACAAAAGCAGTGTATAAATAAAAGATTAATGTGTAATCAATGAAATTCACATATAATATGAAGGTACATAGTAGTTCAGTACAGGAAGTGCAAAAGTGTTATTAATTTACACAGCAGTAGAGTATACTGACTCCAGTAAGAACTTAAATAACAGATGGGAAAGTTTGTTTATATGTAAAATGTGTAGGCTAGTGGACATATGTATGTATAACTGCTGCATTAATGGTTTGTGAAATATGTATCTTCAGATTAGCTGTGAAAGTATGGGAACCATTGGCAGAAATAGCCATGATGTTTATAGTTTTGTAGAGGCTTTCCTGTTGAAGCAGATGGATTATAGTGCTTGATATTCATTGAACATTTTAATTGGTGTAGTTTAAAGATAAACAGTAACTTTATGTACTGATTGATCAGGGTCCGTCTGACCCTGGTCTTTTTGTCTAAATGTTGATCTAATTAAATCTTAAAAATACTGCATTTGCTATCAGAGCCACATTTTGTATGTATGCATTTGTGTTTATAACTTGATCTTTGAAAGGATCTGTTCATTTTAAGTTTTTTATTAAAATTATTGTGCCTAAGTAAAAATAGGAGTTAAGAGAAGAATTCTGTAGTTTCACATCTGCAGCCTTATAGGTAATATAGATGTGATAAAGGAATTTGAGAAGCACAGATAATTGCTGTATAGACTTTTTTTTTTTAAAGTTACTGGGTCCCTTCTCTTTTTGTTCACCATAGATTTTTTTTATTCACTATTGTTAAGTACAATTCAGACATAGAAATAAACATGAATTTTTGTGCACTTGTTTGTAGACGATCTTCCTGAACTACAGGCTGTTCAAATCGATTCTACCCCAACTGCGTTCTACCAGCTTGGTACAGAAGTTTCACATCAGGAATATTCAAGGCCTTCATGGAACCAGCATACCTCAAATAACAATTCAGAAAGTGCTTATTCTTGTGAGAATGGGGTGAACTGGTTGACAGAACTGGCAAATATAGCCACTAGTCCACAGAGTCCTCTCATGCAGTGTTCTTTTTATAACAGGTACAGGCATTCATTTTGGTGCTTTTAGTTCTAAAACAGGCAATATTGTTTATGATGTTACAAACATTTCCTTTGTTCTTCAGAGGCATCTCTTTCCCATTGAAGTTCTGGGATTTTCCTATTTTAACTCTGTTCTTGGTCTCTCCATTCCGCATGGTAACCATATTCTTTTTCCAAAATACAGTATTGGACTCCTTTTGGAGCCTATTGCACCAACTTCATAATTTGTCTATATGGGATGAAGTTGAACAGTCCTAGGCAGTCTCACCCTTGTGCTGAGATCATAGTATACTTGTGCTGCTTTGCCACTTTAGGAGAGACACTAGATATAGCTGCACTGCAATCGGAAGGTGTGATTGCAGTATGCATAGACATTCCCAGACTTGCTTAAGTATGTTTACATGTGCTGCAGTTTTACCTCCTACTCACACTGTTGACATACTTTGTGTCACAAGCAGGGGAAGCACATCATGAGAGCCACCCAGACTTGTGGCAAAGGGTGGTTTGATTGAATGCTGCTCTGCAGGTTTAGTTGAAGTCTGTAGTGTTGGCCTGTTTCTTTTGGCTCTCTGGTTTACACAACCCCGGTCCTTCCACATGTGATTTTTTTATCAGCAGAAGAACTGTGGCAGCATGTTGTATTTTTAGGGTAACTTTTCCTCATTTGGATGAGGAATGATCTTGTCATTTTTTTTTAAACTTTCTGCATTGTTGCCATTGTGATTGCCATGAATTCCTGATTGTATTAGAAATTGGTTAGGATGCTAAGGAAAGATAGAGAACAAAGTCATAATTACAGAAGAAAACCTGAAAATAATTGTGAGTTGAAAGCATGAAGACTTTTATGGGGTATGTTCAATGAAGTGGCTTACAGAGTACAGATTGCCTAGTGACTGCATATATAGAAGCTTTGGAACCCAAGTTAAATTAATAAACATGGGTATTAAATTGCTCCGACAGAATGTGCTAAATGTTTGCCCCTTTTGGGTGGTATGGTTAAATGACAAATTCAACTGTGTGCAAGGAACGTTGTGTGTTTGTATGGGTCTGTCTGTAAAATGTGAACACAGGCAAGCTGTTGTTTCTGCACAAAATTTAGTTGTAGACAGAGTATTCTCTTTTTTGGATTTAAATTCATATATGAAAAATAATTGTAAAATAAAATTTATGTAGAGTAATATTAGCATAATTTTGTGATGCCAGAATCTCAAGTTTTATTTTAATAAAAATAATTTTTATTATAGATCATCTCCTGTTCATATAATAGCAACAAGCAAAAGTTTACATTCCTATGCACGTCCTCCACCAGGATCCTCAAAGAGTGATCCCAGCTTCTCTAAGCATCACTTAGATGAAACACCAGTGAGACATGAAAGGGTGAGTTGTCCTGAAATGCTTGTTAAATTATGTGAAGAATCAGGATAGACAGACAAAAGTTTTCCGAGACTAAAGAAAGTACAAGAATGAAAATGTATACATTCCTAAAGTCCTTTCTTCTGTAAGCTGGATTTGCCATTATTATTTTTTTAGTATGAGCTTGGTGACTATACACAACACGAAGATAAATCTGTTACACAAAGAGATGGCATTCTAAAAGATATACAGAGTAGGTGTACGAGGGAATGCAGAGGAGGAAATACGTTTTTGCTATTTAATTATTGCATTTTTAACCTACACGTGTTGGCTTTGTGAATGAAGTGGTGATGTCCCAGACATTTAAAAATATGAACAGAGAGCCAGCCTCAACCTCATGCTCTCCACTGCCATGTGTATTTCTTGGCTCTGATTCCTGTCTGTTGGTCTTTGGGTTTGAACCTGTTCCTACTAAATTCACTGACAAAACTCTCATCAACTTTAGTGGAACAGTATGAGGCCTTGCGGGTTGACAACACATTTAGCCACATTGTGGGATAAATGGATATGTTGGGTTTTGCAAAAGCGTTCCTTGTAGCTGACTGAGGCATCGAGCTGCAGGGTTTTGAAAAAAATGTGTAGACCTTAGTCAGAAAAATGGTCGCTCTGGTTCCTCAAATGATGAGCATAAAATTGAGGTTCAGATTTCCTCCTCTTGCCTTGAGTTATTGTATCCCTATTTGCAGGGAATCCTCATTTTATAGTTCTCAGCTTAACGTCAGTATGTAAAATTAAATACATGCATAAATATTTTCAGGATATAAATGTTAAATCATTTATGTGTTTTTGTTTTCTGAATAGACAAGTAGTGAATCAGAGTCTGGCATTTTCTGCATGTCGTCGCTGTCGGACGATGATGATCTAGGGTGGTGTCACTCTTGGCCCTCAACAGTTTGGCACTGTTTTTTAAAAGGTAAAATAGCATTCAGGAGCCTTTTTTTGTAACAGGTTCTTCTTTTTAAAGGAACTTAGTAATCTTTTCTTTTCATATCTCAGGCACACGTTTATGCTTTCACAAAGGATACAACAAAGAATGGCAGGACGTTGAAGATTTTGTTAGATCTAAAGGTTGTGAAAATGAGGACGATCTTCTAATGGGTACTTGCAAGGTAGTCCTTTAATGCTACTGAATCCTTTGCAGTAACTATAGCATAGTGCTTATGTTGTGTGTAACATTATCCACATCTTGTTGCTTCAAGAGGCTTCTTTTTTGAGTTAGATGCAGCTGTGTATTCTTCTTTAAGTGTCTGTGTGCCCAGTGCACCAGAAATAGAGATATTGCTAGCAGTACCCATAGAAGTTGGGTTTTCACAACCCCTCCCCTTGGCTGCATGAGGCAGTGCTGCCAAGACTCCCCTTGGTTCCTTCTTATCATCTGTGACTGGAGTCATTTCCCAACTGCTCTATTTCTTAGTGACTTTTTCTAGTTTGTATATAGCTAATTAGATTTCTTAGTATAGTGTTAGTTTTCTTGTTAGCTTTAGTTGAAGTATTTCCCTGGGCAGTGCCATCATCATGGTTTAAACATTCTTCAGGTGGTGAGGGATCTTCATCTAAACTACCACTTGTTCAACCACCTGCTTCAGCACTGTAGCCTTCATTGGATTGGAGGTTGCCTTTAGGTTCTGAGAGTGCTGTCTGGACCTGGAACAGTCTTAAGTAGTCTCTAAAGACCAGAATCCTCCTCCACACCTTTGCTGTGTGGCGTATTCAGACAATCCACCTGTGATGGGTTGCCTGCTCCCTTGGGACTGTTGCCTGATGTATTGAGATACCACTGAGCCTGCCTGCCTTGTTTGGGCAGCCTGCAATCTTGTCTTGCTGAGCTTGGCTCTCCAGCCTGCTCCAGCACAGACACATGGCAGGACCATGCCCCTCCGTGTGTAGTACAGACAGATACAGTAAACTTCTGATAATCCAGCACCTTTGGGACCCAGGGGGTGCCGGATTA
>CM057845.1:23965421-23980340 GCA_030068395.1 Apalone spinifera
CGGCACCCCCTGGGTCCTAAAGGTGCCGGATTATCGGAAGTTTACTGTACTTGTGGCATGCTTTCCATACATTGGGGCAAATACAGATTAAGGATGTTAAGAGGTAGGTAAACGGGTAATCATGTAGTGGCTATAGTTTGTATCGACTACACGATTAATCAATAAGGGAAGGTGGTCAGAGGAGCTACCCCCACTGCAGCTCTGCAGTTCAAATGTAGTAAGAGCTGAGTGTGCAGGCAGCCTGGCTCCTCCTACATTTAAACTGCAGAACTGCAGTAGGACTAGCTCCCGGACCTGGCACAAGCCGGGACTGAGCCAAGCTTGCTCAGTCCTGGCTCACACTGGGTCCAGCAGCCAGGCAGCAGCGCGTGGTGGGTGGGAGCAAGCGGCACCACTAAGACGGTGCTGGGGGGAACTGGCTTTTAAGCTGGCTTCCCCCAACACTGGCTCCTGCTCCCCTAGGCTTATCAGTTAGCTGACTAATCTTTTACATCCCTAATACAGATCTTCAATATCTATGGTTGGCAGCACAGTAGCTTCAGGTGACACCCTTAAGCAAAGTCTTCATTTAGCTGAGTCACAGTGTTCTCACTCCATAGCATTTGATAATGTACCAGTACTAAGGGTATGTCTAGGGCTTTTGAAAGAGAGCATCTACACCGCAAAACCAAATCGAAAAAGTGATCTGCTTTTTCGAAAGAGAGCATCTAGACTGCATGGACTCTCTCACAAAAGAAAGCCCTGATTGCTGTTCACAGAATGGCCACCAGGGCACCTGTGCTTTTTTCGATTGCCTTATCTTTGGAAAAATGTCCCTGTTCTGCATCCACACACGTCTTTTTTTCGAAAGAGTTCTTTTGAAAATGTGTTCTTCCTCGTAATTTGAGTTTTACCAATGTTGAAAACCCCCCTGTGTTCTTTCGATTTAATTTCGAATGAATGCAATTGCAGTGTGGACACAGGTGAAGTTTTTTTGAAAAAAGGGCAGTTTTTTCGAAAAAACAATGTAGTCTAGATATACCCTAAATGTTGGCAGTCTGAGGGTCTGTCTACACAGCAGGGCTTAACTCAAATAAGCAACGCAAATTGAGCTACTTATTTGCCCAATAAGCTCAAAATAGCTTATTTCGAAATTGGTTCATCTATACAATACTTATTTTGAAATAGAGCACTCTTCCTTCAACTTCCCTTACTCTCCTCGTACAATAAGGTTTACAGGAGTCGGAGTATGAAGTCCTCCAGCTTGACAGTATTTCAACATTATTTTGAAATAACTGCCTTCTGTGTAGTTATTTTGGAGTAATGCTATTTTGAAATAATGTTGCTAGGTAGATGTACCCTGAGAGGCAAAGCTTTTGGTTCAATTGGACCATCTCTTGAAACTGAAATGTTCTATCTATCTACTCTAATGCATGTATCTATAGAAACAATCGTAACAACTTAACTCAGAAATATAAGCCCTCTCATTGGAAGACACAAATTGACCTACCTGTGTGGATTTACTAGAGACAGACTAACATAGGAGCCTTTGATCTTAAGAGTTTTCAAAGCATCTCACAACGCAGTGTACATAGAGATTAAATTGAGCTGCCTGAGTATTTCGTAACGCAGAGGAGTTTGGCTGTGGTAGAGCCTTTCACAATTTGTTTGTCTCCTTGTTGGTGTGGAGCAGAAGAAATTTCTTCTGAACCGAGATATGTGAAAATATCCAGAAGCGTTTGATGTGACTATGCTTTACCTGCTTCTATTAGGGAGTCTGTAAACTGCACAGCTTACAGTGAGCCTCATATGGTGCTCTGTAAGTATGTTTTCCTTAAAGATTAGTAACAAAATTTTCATTGATTTATTCAGTAATTTGAGGGGGGATATCACTAGTCTAGTGTTTTCATGAATCATTAACAAAACATTCACTGTAATTTTAAAGAGAACTTAATAAAATAGTGAGGCTCTGAATTGTATTTTGTATAAACATCTAATCACTGCCATTTTGGAAAGCAGGTAAGCCATATGGCACAAAGAGGAGAGATACTATCAAATGGGTATAGGCCTGTTAAGGGGAAGATTGATTAGATTAATTTTTTTCACATTAATGTTCAGGGAATAATCAAGGAGTGAGTCAAAACAAACAGTCCCTTATTGCTGTTCAACATAAAATTTATTCAAGAATCCAACGGTCTGGACTGCTCCTCCTGTCACCACAAAGGCTAATAGTGGAGAACTCTGAACACATCGCCACAGTAGGCCAGTCCATCAACCAGATGGAAGCCAACTCTCACGAGTTTTCATTAAACAAAATCTTTTGTTGAGTTGCTGCATAATCAGCACCCTAATTATGAGACAGCATCTTTTCAGCAAGTCCTGTCATATCATCATCCCATAAAATTAGGTGACAGAGAACAATTAGGTAAATATGGTGTGGTTCTATGTAAAGGGTGATAGCTACACGATGATCAACAAAACTCTTAACGTTCCCACTTTGTTAGATTATAGTAATCTGATGTCCAAATTTACTTTTAAATGTCAAAATATGCTTGTTGATTTTACTTTAAAAATCGCGGGGGTCTTTCCTGTAACTATTCAGCGAGTATAGACTAGTCAGACACATGCTCACACACTGTGAAGAGGAAATTGTTGACGCCTTGTGTGCTGTCAGATCTAACATTTCCTTCTGATGGCAGGCTTTTACAAGAGATGTTACGGAATTTATAAGAAATTCCTGCTTTGACCATTCTATAAACATTTATTTTGCAGGGCCATAAGTGTGATACTTGGTGACAGGTGGAAGAAAATGAAGAATGAGGAAAGACGGATGTACACACTAGAAGCCAAGGCTTTGGCTGAAGAACAAAAACGTTTAAATCCTGACTGTTGGAAACGGAAACGAACAAATTCAGTATGTTTCTGTCACCGTGCAACTGTGTTACATAGTTAAAAATAAGTTCATAGTCCCATGCACTCCTTTATTGCACTAGCCCAGTGGTTCCCAACCACTAGTCCACGGACCAGCGGTGGACTGCGAACCCTGGCTTGCCAGCCCTCAGAAAACTGCCAGGCTGAGCCCCCCCAGATGCTAATGAGCCTGCCCACTGGGGTTCCCCTCACAGGAGTGGGGTGAGTGGCCCAGCAGACAACCAGGTGTGCTGCGGCTTGAGCTGGTGCCACAGTGAGGCTGTCCCAGGCTCTCTCTATAGGGCAGCCTCACCATGCCCCTGGTTCTCTGGTGGCCGCTGTGTGGCCTAGCTGATGAGGTTGTGTGATGGGCAGCTGCAATGCTCAGTGGTGCTCAGCAGGGGCCTGGTTGCTGCTGCAGCCGGGCTCCATCTGGTGCTTGGCCTGAGCTGAGCGCTGCAGCAGCTGGGCTCCATGCGGTGCTTGGCCCTGGCCAAGTGCTGCCGTGGTGTTCAGCTGGGGCCTAGTGCCTGGCTGCTGCAGCACTCTGCAGGGGCTTGGTATGCTGTGGGCGCCACGCAACCCTCCTGCTGCACAGGTGGGCGGCTCTAAGAGGCGGGGGGAGGGGGGGGGAGCTGACACAGAGTGACACTGTGACATCCAGGATGGGGGGGCTTTGGAGGTGCGGTTGGAGGGGCAGGGCTGGCACTGGGGACAGGGCTGGAACAGGAGGTCCTGGGGGGATTGGCTGCAGTGGGGCTCTGGAAACAGGAGGATGCAACTGAGGCATTTGGGGTGGGGGGCTGGCACTAGGGAACTCTGAGGGTGGGAAGCTGGCACTGGGGGGAGTTGGGTGCAAGGGACTCTGGGGTCATTGGCTGGCACTGAGGGGTGAGGGGCTCTAGGGAATACGGCTGGTACTGAATAGGGGACCAGCAAACCCCTTCACAAATTTTTGGTGGACTGGTAACACTTTATTTGCATATTTGAATATTCATTGTTTGCATAATGAACATGCAAATAAAATGTTACTGGTCCATCAAAAGTTTGTGAATGGGTATGCCAGTCCCTGGTATAAAAAAGGTTGAGAACCACTGCGCTAGCCCACACTTTCCTTTTGTTACTCTGTAGCAGTGGTCTCCAATCTTTTTATGCCCAAGATCACTTTTTGAATGCAAAGGTAACTCAGGATCTACACTTTCCCTTCTCTGAAGCCCCACCCGTCTCATTCCAACCTCCCCCCCCTTTTACTGGGTTGGAGTTAGGAAGCGTGCGCTCTGGCTGGGGCATGTGGTTTCACTGGGTAGGAGGGGACATTAGGCTGAGCGGCCTAGGCTTTAGGAGAGTTTGGGTGCAGGGGGGGACTCTGGACTGGGGCAGTGTTGAGGTGCAGAAGAGGGTGGGTCTGCACTGTCACATGCAGTGTAAGGTGTAGGAAGGAATATGGGATGCAGGAGGTGGTATCAGGTTCTGGCTCTGGGAGGATTTCAGGGCTGGGGCAGGAGCTTGAGATGCAAGAAGGGGGCTGGCTCTCAGAGGCTGTAGATTGAGTAGTGGAAAAGAAATGCTGGTCTAGCATAGCTGGGGCTGTTGTACTCGTGCTACTCCTGGTCTTAGTGCTGCAGCAGCACCTTTCAGAACCTGCACATTGAGGGGGGGCACTTTAGGCAGTCCCAGACCCATACCACTCCCAGAAGGGGCTAGCATGCCCCTGTGGCTCTGCCTATTGCCCCCTCCCTGTGAGCACCACCCCTGCAGCTCCCATTGGCCCCAATTCCCTGTTCTCAGCCAATGGGAGCTACGGTGCAAGCAGGAGCAGTGCACAGAAAGCTCTGGTTCCCCCCAACCGCAGGAGCATGCTGTCCATTTCTGGGAGCAGCATGGGGCCAGGGCAGAGGGAAGCCTACCAGCCCTGCTGCATCACAGGAGATCACAATCAGCTGAGAGTCTGAAGGATTGACTAGTTGAGCATGATTGACAAGTTGGTGACCATTGCTCTATTGCCTTTGTCTTGCTGTTGGACAGTTGCTGTCACAGTGTATTCTAACGGGATGACATGGGGTTATTGGCTTGCTGCAAAGCAGATGCCTTTGTGACTTCCATAGTCACCTACTCTTATGTTTCTCCTCAAAAGCCCAGACGTATTCCACCCATCTGTGCAGTGAGAATATTTTCAAAGAGCATGGAGTCTGCACTGACTTCAACTTGAGTGCAGATGAGATGTGCAGGTGTTGCTTTAGGGCTTAGCCAGAACATGGTTGCACTGGACATAGCAGATCCTTTGTTCCCTGGACTGCACAAAGCACCAGCAAATCCTAAAGGGCACCACCCAGCTGACTGCTCGTCTCTTTCTATGCAACTTTACAACAACAGACTTAACATTAGAAACTATGTAGTAAGGCAGTAAAATGTCAGTTGCATGTGCACATCTATTTATTTAAGCTTGCACTAAGCCAATGTAGTCTTATTAATGGCTTCTATTCAGTAACTGTTTTCCCAATTATGTGGTCTTGAGACTCAGTGTGAGAGCCCCTATGCCATGCTAGACTTGAGCCAGTAAGGCAGCTTAGCGTACATACCCTAAGACATGAAGACCAAATTAAACTCAGTTGCACCTAGGTATTTGCAGCAACATTTCAGAAAGTCTTGGCTTAGCCTCAGCAAGAGGGAGAACTTGGACTTAGCCCTCTGTATTGAGATTTTCCCTGTTAACTCTTTTTGGGTGTATAGATACAGTAGTTATGGACATTACAGAAATACCTGGGATGAACTACTGCCATGACAAAGCTAGTGCTTTGTGTGATTGGTACACTTCACTTGAGGTTCAGTGAGCAAAGTGATTCAAGGACCTCTCCAAATAATTATGTGGCTTCACTTGTTAGTCAAGGAATAGAAGTAATTGCTAGTTCATTTTGCGACCACTGGAGTGTGAGCATGTTATTTTTTGCATGCACTTTAATCAGCAACTGCAAATACTTTTGTACATTCTGTAAATACATCCTTTTCACATCTCATACGACTGCATCTGTGTTTCTCTTTCCTTTGTAACTAGTAACTGGTTTCTTTTTTGTTAATGCTTTTACAGGGCTCACAACAACATTAAATCAGAATTGTACTGTTCTTAATGGCTGACAGACACTTGATGGAGAGATTTATGAAGATCAAGGTCTTACCAACCAGTTGTGAATTTGTGAGACCACAAAATACTGGCATTATCAAGTCAGAAATTGATTTAATGGGAGTGAGAATTTGCTTTTTTACAATAGAGCATTAAGTATGCTAAAACTGTCAACATCATAAACCAAATTGCCTTATTTTTCTTCCAAACTTCATATACATCTATCAGGTAATATAGGCTTGAAAATGGCTATCCTGTGGTGCTAAGTAAATTAGGAAAAAGAGGAGATGTGTATAAATGTTTTATTTTTTAAAAATGTACAAAAAAGGGGAATTTTAAAATATGTAACAGCTGTTTATACATTGATTTCTATTGCTGATTAATATGTATTGCACAAGCCATGTAATTAATTACAATTCTGGGAGCTGGGATTTCCTGAAATGGCAAAAAGCCCTAGCACCAACCTGCAAACTCCCAGTCTGCCCTGTGCCAACAAGCTGCCGAATTGTGTGGTAAGTGGACAGTGTAGTGTAATGTAGCAAGAGAGTTGCTTGGTGGGGTGCCACATGTAAAACTTATATCCATGGTGTGATGTTTTTGCACCGGCTGACAGTACTCTGAGCTATTATTTCCAATGGAAATAATGGCCTGGGCAAGGATGAAATGAATTCATAGCATTGCATTATCTCAAGAAAATATTGCAAATTATAATTATCACCATTGTATTTTGAACTTTGTGTTTTGTCTTTTCTGCCACATATTCTATGATTATATTTTATTTTGCCATAAGATGTCTTTATGGTGGGGGCAAACTTTGCACTTACGTAGGTGCAACACTTGCACTTTACTGTTTCCTCCAACTGTCTAAAATTAGACCAGATACATTAGAATTACAGCTGCTTTTGCTGTAAACTTTTACAATCATGGCTTTTCATGTTACTAAACAAGCAGTGTGTTTCTTTTTAAAGAATCACAAACTGTAAATTAATTGTTTGACACGTCTACAGGATGTTGCCCCTAAAATTTTTGCACACTATATTCTTGTATTATTTCAAATAAATTTGTAAAACTTCTTGGTGGTGGTGGTTTTTTTTTTTAATAAACTGAAGAAAACTAGTCATTAAATCAGTTCTGCAGAAATTCACCTTTTAATTATTTCAAATCTTTATAAAGATTTGTGTAGTGTAATTTCATAAAGAACTAAATGTGTAAAGTATTTTAACTACGTATTTTATGTAAGTATTTTTGATGCATTTTTGTAATTAGGAAACCACTCATCAAATGTTAAATTCAAGATCAAAAGACAGGAGGTGCTCTTTATTGTATTTGAAACAAAAAAGATAGAAAATCAAAATGAGTATTACTTCAAAGTTCTAAGATGCTGCAGAGAATCAAATTACTTTATTTTGTAAATTTGAATGTTTTTCTTGTAATAAACTTAGTGCTTTTTACATGGAATATAAGACATCAAACGATCTAACTCTGCTGGAATTTAGACCCTTTCATTTTAACATTATAAAAAATACCACCTTTCTGCATAACACTAATATTTAATCAAGCTCTTTATTGTGCCATTTTCAGGAAAATAGTTAAATGTGTAGGTATCATTTATAAGAATTCATTTACTAAAGCATATAGAACATTTGTGCAAGTCCTAATTTTTTATTTTACCTTCTAAATTCAGAAAGTATTAAGAAAATATTGTTTGAAAATATTTTCTTTGTAGTGAAACAAAAATAGTTTGTTTGAAATTATATTATTCTAATAAAACATTTCCTACTGTTTAGCCAAAAGTTGAGGAATACAGAGTACAAAGAAAAGATGTGAGAATCTTTATTAGACAGGGCTTTTTCTGATCACATGTGTGAAAATGATAGCATATCTGAAAATAATTATATTAACCCAATAAGCATTCATCTGTCAGTGCCCAATTGCAATATAGAATTTCAATAGCATTGGGGCTGTATGCTGTTACTGAAGTGTAGACATTGCTTTCTTCAGCAGTTGAACCATTATGGGATAGACCGGTGCAAACTCCTTTCCTTCTCTACTTCTTACCGATTGAACATAAGCTTCCAGTGCACCTCTGAGTAAAAAAGAAAAAGAAAGTAGAGGATCATTTTCATTGTAAAAAAGTTAGACTTAATTATTTGTGCTGTTAGCTATTGTATAAATAAGTTCTGGAACCAGAGTAGATTTGTAAATTTAGAACTGTGAATAGTAAAAAAGGCATTTGATCAGTATTTATTGAATCGGGATCGAATCGCTCTTTCTAAACTAGTGTTTTCCTAGACTTTTGGAAGCTCTGCAACATCCCTCTCAAAAACAGGAAAATAAAATTAGTCACAACTGATCCTTTAATACTGTGTGGTGTTAGACATTTTCATTTATGTATCATCACAGGTTCTTCCCCTCACATCTGTTTTATGAAGATCTACTTTTTGTACTTTCAGCAGTGAAATAGTTAAGTTAGTGGCAGCTTGTGTCCGGCTGTAGACTGAGGGGCATGGAGTGGATGTGTTCTTCAGTCAGACCAGCCATATTTTTTTTTAAAGAAAGGTGAGACTGGAAAAAAAATGCAAGAGGGCTGTAGGTGGCTCCTCTTCACTGCACCTTTTGAGAAATACTGCTCTAAATTATAAGTGATATTTTCATATCTATGTGTGCATTTTTTACTGGATTTTTCCTATGCAATGTCATGTATGTTGCTAGGATAGGTGTATAGATTTATGGCCAGAAGTCTGACCTGCTTAACACAAGCCATAGCTTTCACCCAATAACATAGGTGAATTAGACCACATCTGGGCTTGATTTTTCAAAGGTGGTTTATTAATATTAAATGGTAGTGCTAGTTCTTAAAATTAAAAATTTGATTTTTACTATTAACTAAGTAGTCTTCATACCAATAATTCAAGTTACTGTCAGATTCCTCTTTTTGTAGCAATATCATTTTGTGTGAGAATTTTGCTTTAAGCTCGAGTCCGATTCTCCCTTCCCGTTTGACTTAATCATAGCAAAAATGTAAAGAAACATAGAAAAATAAGTAGCAGTCCTCTTCTTTAGAGGGTGGATTAGGGAACAGATGATTGAGTTACTTGTAAGTAATTTTTCCTTGTTATTTTTTTTATCTGATTTTGGTTAGAATAAACTCAAAGCCAGCTGGTTACAGCACGAGCAGTTTACCTGATAGTGCTATTAGCACAAATCTGCCTAAAGACAGCTTGAGCAGTCAGCAGGCCAAGCTTTATGAATGAGTGCATGGCTGCTTTATCTCAGAAACTAATGGCTTAGCCCTCACTGTCCAAGAAGTACACAACTACCTCATGGGATGAGGAAGGCTGACAGGTTTGTAAACGAGGCAACAACCTCCTTTATCCATCTGCTGAGGGCAGCCTTAGCAGCTATATTTTTTTGTAGCTTCTCTCAAAACAAACATTAGTATAACATAATAAAGAATGTATTTTATAGCTGAAGAATGCAGCTTTCTATTCTGAAATATATCTGGGGCAGGATAAAAGGTTGAGAGAAAGCCAGGCTCACTGATAATGGAATTTCTTGTTCACTTGTGATAAAAGATGGAACAACTATTTGTCGGGGAAGGGTGAGAAGCATCCTCTGAGGAGGATGGGGAAACTTGGTTCCTCAACACTCAGAGCTGAAGTCACCACACTCATAACATCCTTAAGAAGGATCCATCCATTTTAGGGGGAAACTTTCCTACAGGCTCAAAGGTAGAGCAGTCCCATTGAACAAGAGGGAAATCCTACAGAGGAGTAAAATGGGTTATAGTGGTTTCACAGCCCCACTTTTAGTGTGGTTGATCCTAAAGGTTTCGCGTCTTATAAGTACTGCCATTGGGAAAAATTTTCTGATAGTAAAGGGCTCATTAACTGAGAAAAGGTATAATGCAATCCAATAGAAGTGATGAAGGCAATTAACCATTGGAACAAATTTCATAGGGATGTTATAGAGACTCTATCATTTGTAGTATTTCAATCAAAAGATGTCTTGTTAATCAGAAGTCAAGGACTGGATGCAGGAATGGACTAGTGAAATTCTACAATGTTTGTTATGGATGAGGTCAGACTAGATAATCATATTGAAGCCCTTCTGGCTTTAAAAGTCTATTAATTTAATCAGGTAGATGACAAACTCTGTAGAGACATCGTCAACTAAGAGTTGAACATGTGGACTTGAGTTACAACTTTGCATGTACATGGAATGTGAATGTCCATGTATATATGAAAAGCATAGTTATGTGGATCATTATGTGAGTGAATTTGTATAACACATAGCAACCTGCAATCCCAGGGCACTGGAATTGGCATGAATGATGAGCATACTTAGCAAATACAATATAATCAAAAGGGAACAACAGAAATTATAAAAACAAGAGACTCTTAAAAAAAGGTTCAAATGCTTTAAGTGATTTCTTTCTTTTTTGATGTCTCTAATGAAAGATTTTTTTTTTAAATGTCAAGGCAACTGTGACAATGGGAGTCATCAGAAATAACTTGACATGAGCTTCTGAACCGTAACTATTTAATATGGTAACTGTCACCAAAGGTTTTAACAACATCTTATTGCGACTGACACCCCCTATATCAACAGAAGAGGCACCAAACATAGATGCAATAATCCTTAGGAAAATTGGAGGTCAGGAGAGCCAAATAAAATTTTACAGTCTATCTGCCTTCAGTAAATGAAGGTTTTATTGCAGTTCTAATGGGAACTGTTGGCCTGGGCAGTATAATGCCTATGGAACAAGCAATTCATAAGTAAACATACAACCCATAGCACAAGGATACAAGTGTACTGCTAAGCATTGGGAAATCATCTGCTTCAGTCATGCACTGTAGCCAGGGAAAAAATGGTTACTTTCCTCATAACTTGTTCTTTGAGATGTGTTGCTTATTTCCATTCCACCTAGGTGTGCGCACATCACTTGCATGAGTTCTGGAAGCTTTTTACCTGTAGCAGTACCCGTTGGGCCAGCCAGAGAGCCCCCTGGAGTGGTGCCGCTATATTGGTGCCTATATACCCCTGCTGACTTCCCACCCCCCTCAGTTCCTTCTTGCCAGACATTCTGACGAAGGGGAGGTAGGTGGGATTTGGAATGGGCATAAGCAACACATCTCGAAATACAGTTACAAGATAAGTAACCGTTTTTCTTCTTTGAGTGCTTGCTTATGTCTATTCCACTTAGTTGATTCCCAAGCTGACCCCACAGAGGAGGGGTCGGAACTTAGGAGGAAATAGATTGCAACAGAGCCCTGCCTGCATTCTCTAGCCTGCTGAGTAATCACATGGTGGATGGTAAAGGAATGAACTGATGACCAGGTAGCTGCCCTACAGACAGCCAGGATCAGCACCTACACTAGGAAGGCTGTAAAGGAGACCTGGGTTCTGGTGGAATGGGCAGTGATCCGGGGAGCCAGTTTACCCCGCTCGGTCATAGCAAGCCTTAATACATGTTGTGATCCATGAGGAGAGACACTAAGCTGACGCTGGGAGGCCCTTCATCCTATCCACTATGGAAATGAAAAGCTGTTTGGACCTACGAAACAGCTTTGTCCTATCTAAATAAAATGCAAAGGCTCTCCTTATAGCTAACAAGTGTAACGCATGTTCCTTCTGATCTGCGTGGGGCTTAGGGTAAAAGACCAGTCAGAAAATGTCCTGAGACATGTAGAATATGGCCACCAGCTTAGGCAGAAAGGCAAGGTGTGTGCGCAGCTTCACCTTGTCCTTGAAGAACATGGTATAGAGGGGCTCTGACATAAGGGGTCTCAGTTTGGAGATTCTTCTGGCTGATGTAATGGCCACAAGGAAGGCCACCTGCCACGAGAGATGGGACAGAGAACATGTGGCTATCGGCTCAAATGGGGAGCTCATGAGCCGCGTGAGCACAAGATTCAGGTCCCAGTGGGGAACGGGTTGCCTAATCTGGGGATAGAGTCTGTCTATGCCCTTCAGGAAACACATCTATAGCATTCACCAACACTGCCCCAGCCCTGCATTCACAAACACCAACCTAGCCCTGTCACCTAGTGAAAGGCCGAAAAACAGCAAGATGCACCCTCACCTAGAAGGTGGACAAGCCTTGTTGCCTCAGCTAAAGGAGGTAATCTAGAATTAGTGGGATAGGGCCTACTCCCCTCTGAGCTGCCCAAGTCAAGAACTGTTTCCACTTGGCTCTATAGGTCGCCCTGGTAGCATTTTTCCTACTTTCCATCAGAACTTGTCTGACCGGGTCCAAACAGAGAAGCTCTCCATCCCTCAACCACACATCTTCCAGGCCATGAGGTGGAGAGATTGTAGGTTCGGCACAGGTGGTAACCCCGATCCAGCTTTTGAGTCAGCAGGTCTGGCAGGAGTGGTAGGCGATGGGGTTCTCCACAGACAGAGCCACTAGGGTGGTATACCAGTGTTTCCATGGTCATGCCGGCACCACCAGAGTCACCAACACGCTGTAGTTTCACACCCTCAGGATGACCTTGTGTATAAGGGGGGAAGGCATACAAGAGACAAGGGGGCCACTGCATTATCATGGCATCTCCTACTGACCCCGGGCACTGGTTCAGTTAAGAGCAGAATCAGTCACATTTCTTGTTGGCCTATGAGGCGAACAGGTCCAGATTGAGAGTTCCCCACCTGCGGAATAGATGGTGTTCCACATCCTCCCTGAGGGCCCACTCGTGGGCCAAGAATGACCTGCTGAGCTGGTCCGCCAGGGTGTTGTGGGTCCCTGGCAGGTAGGTGCCTAGAGGTGGATCTGCTGTGTGAGGCAGAGGTCCCAGAGTGCTAGAGCTTCCTGACAGAGGGAAGAGGTTTGAACCTCACCCTGTAGATTGATATAAAACGTTGCTGTTGTGTTGTCCATCAGGACTGATACAGGATTGCCCCTCAGCCAAGGCAGGATTGCCTGGCACGCCAAGGGCACTGCCCTCAGCTCCCTGATGTTTATATCCAGCAACCACTCTGCCTGAGACCACATAGCTTGCATCCTGAGGCGTCCAGTCTTGCCTCCGCAAATTCTATTATCTGCGTGGGGGGAATGAGGATGGATTTTGGCTCATTCAACATGAGCTCTAGGCGGGCAAAAGTTTCTTGGGTTAGTTCTTCGTGGGTCAACATCTGGCTCCAGAAGTGGCCCCTGATAAGCCAGTCGTTAAGGTAGAGGAAGACTTACACTCCCCCCTCAGGAACCAAGCCACCACTGCCATACACTTGGTAAACACTCGGAGGGCAGTGGACAGGCCAAATGGTAGGAACGCAAACTGGCAGTGGTCTGTGCCTGCCATGAAGCAGAGGAACCTCCTGTGGGAGGGGATAATGGAAATGTGGACATCTGCATCCTTTAATTTGAGGGTGGAATACCAGTCTCCTTGATCAAGGGAGGGAATGATGGAGGCTAGAGTCGTCATCCTGAACCTTGACTTCCTTATAAAGGCATTTATCCCCCTGAGGTCTAGGATGGGGTAGAGGCCTCCTTTGGGATCACGAAATACGGGAGTAGAACCCTTTCCCCTGAAACACAAGTGGAACTACTTCCACCTCCCCCAATACCAGGAGCGAGGAGACCTCCTGACATAGTAGAAGATGCTCATAAGAGTGGAAGGGAGGTGCAAAGGACAGGAAGAGGATAGACTATTCCACCACCAGCACTGTCTCAAGGACCCATCTGTCCATAGCGATGGAACGCCAAGAGAGGTGGAAGGAGGACAGTCGGTTCATGAAGGGACAATCTTGAGTGGATCTGCTAGTCCATCTTTGGGCACAATTTCAAAACCCTGACCCTGGGTCTTGTTCTAGGGCCCCAGAGCTTGGTCAGAGGTCGATCGTGACCTTCTCCAATTAGCCCTACTGTTGTTGCCCCTATTGTGGTCTCATCTGGGGTGCTGCTGGTACAGCCTCTGTGGTCTAGAATTCAATAGGTGATGTTGTGGGGCAGGGGTGTGAATGCCAAAGGACTTCAAGGTTGCCCTTGAGTCCATAAGGCTGTGCAGCTTATCTGCTTGCTGTGAAAGGGGCCCCGACTCCTCAAAGGGCAGGTCCTGCAGGGTGGTCTGAACTTCAGGTGGGATTCCTGAGACCAGCAGCCATGAGTTTTGCCGCATCACTATCCCCATGACCACTGACTGAGCTTCCAAATTGGCACCATCCAATGTGGCCTGTAGGACTGTACGAAACACCACCCTACCCTCCTCAGTAAGGGCCCCAAACTCCTGCTGCGACTCCCTGGAGAGTTGGTTCCTAAATGTGTCAGTGGCCACCAGGAGTTATAAAGCATATCTGCTGAGCATTGCTTCAGGTTCACAATCCTCAGTTGAAGCCCTGCAGTGGCATAGACCTTTCTCCCCAAGAGGTCGAGCTTCGTAGGCTCTCTAGTCTTAGGGGTGGACCCAGGCTGGCCCTGCCTCTCCCTCTGGCATGCTGCCTGTAGCACAATGGAGCTGGGGGATGTTTGTAGACAAACAGGTGTTCGTGCTCCAACTGTAGCAGAAAGCACCGTCTCTCGACCCCCTTCTGCACTGGTGGGATGGACACTAGTGTCTGCCATAATGTCTGTGATTTTGGCCACCTGTCTTATTAAGAGGCAGGGCAATTCCGGCTGGGGTATCTGCTATTAGGATGTCCACCACTGGTTCAGAATCTTCTGCCACCATGCTGCTAGCTATGGTGTTGCGCCATCACAGCTGGCTTCTCTCGGTGCGGTGCCAACAGTGACATGCAGCCACACCCTGGTGCAAGCCCTGACGGAGGACACAGTACCACTGGTACTAAGTAGGCTCCAGTCTGTGCTATACTCGAGGACTAAACCGTTGGAGCTGGTGCCGCCACAGGGGCTGATGCATTTGTAGAATCAAATGAAATAAAAATATTAAATGAATCAACATGTTCGATAGAAT
>CM057845.1:23980440-23995288 GCA_030068395.1 Apalone spinifera
GGCTAGATGGACCTTTGGTCTGACCCGGTACGGCCATTCTTATGTTCTTATGCCGGACCTGGCCCCAAAGCCATTAAGGGAGGCGGGAGCACGTTGACGGGTGCCGCTGGAGAGCTCCTTGATGTTACAGGCTTTGGTGCTGACTAGCACTCTGCATGAGTGTGTGTGCAGGAGTCTCCACCACATGGTGTCGGGCCTAGTGAAGACGTGAGCTCAATTAGGTCATAGGCCACAGCAAATGTGTCTGGGGAGGTCGATGGTTCAGGGACCTCCTCCACTGACAGGTCCTGGGCAGCATTCCCTCTAAGCTGCACAGCAGCACGGCTTCACAGGTGATTAGTCAGTCCTTCCCAGTCAATCCGCTGTGTGCATGGAAGTGGGGCTGATTAATCACCTGTAAATCTGTGCTGCCATGCAGCTTAGAGGGAACACTGGTCCTGGAACTCCAGAATACTCGCCTGCACAAAGCCTGACACTTGCCTATGCAGCATGGGAGCAACGTCACGCCTGTGCGAGGACGGAGACTTTGGGTGTCCCCCCTGCGGACACAGCCCATGCTCCTGTCTTGATGGAGTCTACCCCGCCACATCTTCTTGGACATCCTCGATACCTGGGACTGGTGCCACAGTGCTGTCAAGTGGCCCAATGCCACAGAGAGCCCTAGTGTGGCAGCTGCCTCACACCAATGCCAGCATACTTCTCACGAATGGTGCAGGGCCCAGTGCCACAGTTTGGAGCACTAACTCCATTAGAATTGCACTCTCGTTTGGTCCTAGGCTTGAATGACCTGCAGATCTTGCAGGAGTCGGTCAAATGTCTGTCCCCGAGGCACTTAAGGCACTCTTTGTGAGGGTCCCCACAGGGCATGTGCTTCTGGCCCCACGTGCAGGGTTTGAAGCCATGGGACCCTGGCATTTCCCCTAAGGAGGGAATGAGGTGCAAACTCTAACTCAATACTAAAACATGAACAAATACTAACACTATTTACAGAAGACTGAACTATTCATACATGATTAAGAGAAGAAAGGGCCAAGGGCAACTTACTACATCCAGCAACCATCAGGAGTAGTAAGAAGGAACCGAGGGGATAGGGGGCCAGCAGGGGTATATATCCGTCGATATAGTGGCGCCATTCCAAGGGGCTCACTGGATACCCCAATAGGTACTGCTAAGGGCAAAAAGCTTCCGGAACTTGTGCATTCAGCACACGCACAGCTGGATGGACATAAGCACTCAAAGAAGCTTTCCTAAGGAGCAGCATTTGAGCAGTCTAGGAATATAGGAATAGAGACATTGAAGCAGCTATGGTTTTGGTGACACATGAACATGGAATTCCCAGTGGCAGTTTCCAGATAACAGGGACTTTGCATACTTTACAGCTGCTAACAAAACTGGTGGAGTCTGACCATACTCTGACTGTCAGACAATCCCATTTCAGTATAATGCTCCATTTTTGGCTAATAATGGTTTAATCCAAAGCAGCTCAAATTGAGGCACCATAGGGCACAATGGAACTTGCCAGGAACTTTCCATCCATGTGGCCTGAATTAAATCCTCTACAATCCTCAAAATAGAGGGCCTTGATAGAGTGTTGGCAGGGAGAAAAAAGAAGAAGCAATGTGTGAAGCCTGGAGAATAACAACAATTCCCCAAGCCCCAGAGGTTTGCTGAAGAGGAATACGGTTAAAGCCCAGGACTGTTTATCGCTTGGGATGCAGAAATTTTTAACTTGGGAAATAAACTTGAGGTGAAAGTTTCGCTCCTCCTTCAAGGAAATTATATAACTGTACTTGTAGCATATGGACATCATGACACACAGAGATGGGTCCCTCAGCAATAAAGGTAATGACAGTAAGGTGCAGAGGACACGGTAACTCAGTCATTGAAAAACACTGTCAGATTTCACTCTTAGGTTGCTGAGAGCACAAAAGTGTGCAAACCTATTATAAAACTGCTACAAACAAACAAACAAACAAACGGTTCCTTCCTGTCTGAAAACCAGTTTTATTAACAATGTTATAAGGCAGGTTATGTTATCATATTATAACATTTTTACCAGTCCTAACTTATAAAAACTGATATAGACAATGATGGCATAAAAAAAGTTAAGTATTGATGCATCATTTTACCATGATAATTCTGTATCAAGAGTAGTAAATTAATTTATTCCCACAGAGTACACTGTAAAGATACTTGTAAATAAGGAGCAGTTGAAGACTTGGATGCTTTATGTGCTAAATGAATATCATGAGGCACTGAAAAAGAAACTGGATCATACTGTCATACAGAGAGATGTAATTTATGTGCATACTGTATTCCAAATGTTTAAGAAAAAAACATAAACCCTGTTTATATAATCTAGAGAACCTGGTCTCCAAGAGATTATACCCAATATTGCCCTATACTTTGCATCTTCAAATCTAATCAAAGGACATAAAATCTGTTCATTAATTCCCTTTGCATTTCAAAAGATCAGATGTGATATACATTACAGATCTCGTTTGTAAGAGAAAGCTACAGAAAGAGGGTTGGCGGGATGTTCTGCATATATTAATGTTTCATGAAAAATTCCATCAGATGTAAGAAAAAAAAATCGAAGTTTAAGATGCCCACCCACATAAAGAAGAAGAGAAGAGGATTTTAAAGCACTTATTAAATTACTTCACTTGCTTGAGCAAAAACATCAGCTTTCTTGGAATTCAGGACAAGCTGATTATATAAGACTAGATATTTTTTTATAAATTGTTCTTTCAAAACATGAAGATTTATATCTAAATTAAAACAATTAACAAAACTATGATCTGGATACTGTCCCTTGAAGCAATCTCAGTAAATGCCAATGGAATAGAGTGTTCATTCATTCATCAATGCTTATGTACTTGAAATACTAAATCCTCAATCCTGACATCTGATTCACTCAGACAAGCCCTTCCTTAGACTGTAAGTTCCTTGGGGCACACGGTCCTGTGTTTGTGAAGTGCCTAGCACAATGAACTCATGATCCAGGACCGAGGTTCCTAAATACTCTGAATACTACAAAGAATACTACTACTAATGTACAGGGTCCCAAACAGGCGCACAGATCAGTATGAACTGGTCAGATTACAGGATCAGGGCTATGAACTGCTTTACAAGTACGTTCTTGTTATTTTATTTGCTATGTAAACTCTAAGGCAAAGAGGAGATATCTATGGATTATGATACTACAGACAATTATGCCATAAACTACCTCTGTTTAATCAAAATATTACAAAAGCTTATATACATAAACACTACATAGTAGGAAGATCACGCTATTTTATTAAAGCTTGCACAAAAATTAGCTCAAATAATTGTGATTTATAGTTCTGCCAACCAAAATATAACTTGTATCAAAGTATTTTTATGAACAAGCTAGTGTTGCTTGGGTACTTTTCTACCCCACCCTTTCCTAGCAAAAAAGGGTTCAGCAATCTGATTGGCTAGTTCTAAGTTTGTCCAACTTAACTAGAAGATTTAAACAGCCCATGTATGACAAGGAAAACCAGTACCTGTAACACAAAACACAATCCACTAGCTCATGATACCATCACACATGTTTTGTTAGTCTTTAAGGTGCTGCTAGACTATTTGTTGTTTTTTTAAGTTTTTCTAATTACAGACTAACTCGGCTACCCCTCTGTTCATCTATTCAAGACATGAAGGGACATATTTTGCATACTGTTTTAGGTGTTGAATACGACCACATAAGAATGGCCATACTGGATCAGACCAGAGATCCAACAGGTGCTTCAGAGGGAATGAACAGAACAAGTTATCATCAAGTGATCTGTGATCCACCCTCAGCTTCTGGCAATCAGCAACTACTAGGGACACCCAGAGCATGGAGTTGCATCCCTGACCTTCTTAGCCAATAGCCATTGACAGCCTAATCCTCCAATAACTCAGTATTTTTCTGAGCCCTGTTACAGTTCCCTGGCAACAAGTGCCATAGGTTTACGGAGCGCTGTGTGAATAGCACTTCCTTTTGTTTGTTTTAAACCTGCCAAATATTTATTTCATTGGGTGAACTGGTTCCCATGTTATGTGAAGTAGTAAATTAACACTTCCTTACTCCCTCCCTTTCTCCACACCAGTCACAACTGTGTAGCCCACTATCATATACCCTCTTAACTGTTTTTTCCAAGATGAAAAATCTCAATCTTTTCAATCTCTCTTCATACAGAAGCTGCTACCTGCCCATAATCATTTTTGTTGCCCTTCCTTGTACCAATTCTAATATATCTTTGTTGAGAAGGGATGACCAGATCTACTGCAGAAGTAAAGATGCAGACAAAAATCACGTAGTAATTACATATTCTAAATGCAGCAGGTTCAAAATATAGTAAGGTGCAACATAGAAGAAAAGAAGAATAGTTTAATAATTGTATATAAGCTTCCAAATTTTATTTCCAATTGTATGTGAACCATCGCACAGTAACAACTCACAGAGGCTTATGAAATAAAGCTGTACTGAAATATATTAATCAGCCATTCTCTTAAGTACCCTGTATCTGTACTATATAATACTGTTAACTTCATGAAGTATAACTGTATTACAGCAAATTTCTATTGACAGTATATTTTAATTTCAGTTTAAAAGTACAGGTAGAAAAGTATTTCTTTTCAACTCAAATATTGCTGGATGAAATTTAAATGTGAGTCAATTTTAGCAGATGATTGGAATGTACGCAAACAAATACAGTAACAATGTTGCTTTCTGACCACATTAGGCTACACTGTGAGCAGCCCTGCACAAGGATCTCCAGTAAGGGCTAGGCATGCTCGCGTGCTGGGTAGGAGCACTGTTCCTGGCTAGCACCAGTAGCAGCAGGAGACTCCCAAAAAGGGGTCAGGGAAAGGCAGGGCCATAGCCCCACTGTCTCTTCACATGAATCAACAGAGGTGGCATAGCACAAAAATCCAGCTCAGCAGAGCTATGACTCCATCATGCATCCCTTGAAACCCCAGGAGATTCTAGCTGCATTTGAAATCCTGCAGGGGTTCAAACTACAGCACTTTCCTTCCTATCATCCAGAACAAAGGCTTGATCATACCCTTTGTAAGCCTGTCATATGCAACATAAACCAATGAAATGTAAACCTTTGCCTCGGAGTGCATTTTATGATTAATCCAGCATTCCAAAAGAAGTCCAGGCTTACATATTGAGCAGGTCACATGGTCAATTGTTTGCTTAGTCTTGTGAAAAAAAGAGTTTTTTCCAAATACTGTTAATTCTGAAAATACCTACTAATAGGGATACATCAGCTTGAAGGTCCCATTATGTCTGCATTTCACCTACCATTTTTACAGGTAACTTTTAAGGTTTTTGGAACCGAAAAAGACTGAAAAATACTTTCTGCGGTGTTTCCCATTTGTTTTTTTGTGTGCACTTTTTGGACAGTATTTTGTACAGAATTAGTTTTACTGCTTCCCCATATAGTCAATAATAATAAATGAAAACAAGTCAGGGAGAGGACACAGGACTTACATTTTGTTAGCATGTTGGATAATTGATCCAGTAATGATAAGTAAGTAGAAACAAGTGCATAGAATAATTGTAAATGTGTAGCTCCTTAGCTACTATGAATTCTTAAAGGTCAACTGTAGATTTTGGAAAAGAAATTAAAAGGCAAAAATCTGTTCTAAGATCCCAAATCAGGAAAAGTCCACAACTATAAAACTGTGAAGGGAAGTAGGATGTTAAATTTCAATTAATCAGCTAATTGAGTAGTTGATAGAATTTCCACCAACTATTTGGTCAGTCGATAAGGGGCTCATTCGCTATCCCACTGTGCCTTTCCCTTTGAAATGTACAGTAGCCGCCCACAGCTCTTGTATATTTCAAAGGGAGAGAGGCAGTGGGTTCCTTCTGCTTCTCTCCCTCTGAAATGTACAAGAGCTGCGGCAGCTCCTGTACATTTCAAACGGAGAGAGGCAACAGGAACTTGCGCCAGCAGGGAGCAAAGCAGTCCCCACTGACACAGGTTCCCCTCTGTGCCTCTTCCTTTGAAATGTACAAGAGCCGCTGGCAGCTTTTGTACATTCTAAAGGGAGAGGAGCAGCAATGGGACCTGTTTCAATCCCCGCTCACATTTCCCCACTGCCCCCGACCCCCGTGGAGACGATGCTGGGAGAGGGGGGGAAACCAGCTTTTAAGCCAGCTCCCCCCAGCACCGGCTTGTGGTCTCCACCTTACTGCCTCTCTCTGATAGAGGCAGCAAGGCAGGGGGAGGGGGAGACGGATGGACGGACAACTAGTCGAGTTCCTATTTGCTTATCGGGTAGTCAACTAGTTGCGCACATCCTTAAAGGGAAGATGTCATTAGTGCTCTGTATTAGTACCTATCTCAGATTTTGTTATCTCCTATAGATCTTGAGTTCCTGACTTCTTAATTTTTCTGGCAGAAATGATATCACAACTCTCATAAATAGAAGTTTTTCATCTGAACACCTATTTTAATTCCCTTTGTTTATGGCTGTGATGTCACTCACTGTTAGCATATATAGTAGGAAGGCTGAAACCTAGATTTCTCAAGATATTAAGGAGGCAATTTTGTGAAAATAAAGCAGTTATTACATTCTTAAACCATTTTGCATTTTCCCTTTTTAAAAATGTAACTAAGGAGTGTTTTGGGGTGGGCTTTTTGCGGGAAATCTCTAAAGATGGGCAGAAAGTGACACTCTGGAACAAAGCCCTTACAGTTCACATCTTACTTCACAAGAGCAATCCTGGGCTCTCAGCGAAATACTGCTTCATGGTAATACATTCAAATAGAAGAATAATTGTTTTTACCTTATGAGAACGAGCCTGTCCTTTTCAGATGGATGGTCATCAAGCCATTGGGAATAACGGGCAATGGACCACTCTGCTCTCTGATACACAGAAATATGGACAAACCCATTAAACACTAGCATGTAAAAGATATTTGCTATAATGTCAAACAGACATACACAAGTGTCAGATATAAAGATAAACTAAATTCAAGTCAAGTGAAGCTGGCTCATCACTATCACAACAGCTAATCAGCAATAAAAATAAATTGTCATCAAAGAAATCTTAGATGACACACAGATGTAGATTCATTTAGGATTCTTAGAGAAATTTTTTTTCTCCATCTCCACTAAATGACAGAAGACTTGAACAACATAAAAGAAAACAACAAAACCCTTTTCAAGGACATATGTTAACTTATGAATTCCTAGCTCTAAAATGAACACCAGAGAAACTCCTACATTTAACTGGAAGAATACAAGAAAATTGTGAGCACCCTTCAGTACAGCTTATCTGCAGAGTGATTGTTTTTTGGATTTTTTTCTTTGACTTCCACAGACTAACGAAAATATAAAAAGCGGTGAGTGCCCTCGCCACAAACAAATAAAAACAGAATCAAGAAACTATTTCCTGAATGTGGGTTCTAATTAGAGAGGATACACCAATACATGGCAGAGTTAATCTATTAATGGAATGTTTAAAAAAGGAAGCCCCAATTACCTGGAATGGTGATTTCAATTCAGGTGGTGATCTTGTAAATAAGAACTGAAGAATAATGCTGAATGGAATAATATCTCCCACAGCTGGACTATTGGCAATATGCTCACTAGTCTGGAACAGCAGTGGTCTGGGAAAAGCACAAGATTGATATCATAATCATGAATGAAAGGAAAAAGATACATCTTAAAATATTATTATTCATATAGTGCCAAGACTGTACTAGGCTTTTTAGAGACTAGAATTATTTCTGCTTGTGCATTCCATTTGTTTTTTCCTGGTTTGCATCATTGATTTCTAATGCAGAATTTTGTACAGCATATTATTTTAATTAACCAATCACCTAACGTTGCAATGCAAGATCTATATTTTTATTAAATCCCTCGGTTTGACAACACAGTTCATTATCATAAGAACTAGCATCAAATACAATGTAAGAAAGCACAGTTTAGTAGACATTAGCATGACAAAATTCACCAAACTGTAGTTACAGTATGAATAAAAGAAAAAGCACTAATTTGTTGTTAATTTGCATGTGAAGTTGCCAGAAGGTTTTAAATAAGAATCACAAGCAACAAGTTGGAAAGTAATTTAATAATATTATTTGGTCACATTACCAATTGCTAGAGATACTGTGATTGTAACTCACCTGAATGACCTCAAAAGCCTATAAGACTTTCCTAGATCAGACACTCGCCTGCAGAGAGGGGCCACTGCTAACTCCATCTGTAGAATAAAAAGACTTTTACTTAAATCAAAATGTCTCCAAATGCAAAGCTCTGCATCTAACAGGTTTGTCTTTAAACAGTAAGTAGAGGACATGGGATGGATCATCAGCATAATAATAATGATACACAATGTAAGAACTAGGGAGTCACCAAATGAAATTAATAGGCAGCAGGTTTAAAACAAATAAAAGGAAGTTCTTCACTTAGCACACAGTCAAGCTGTGGAACTCCTTGCCAGAGGATGTGGTGAAGGCTAGAACTTTAACAGGGTATTTTCAACTTCAGAGCTAGATAGATTCAGGGAGGTTAGGTCCATCAATGGCTATTAGCCAGGATGGGTAGGAATGGTGTCCCTAGCCTCTGTTTCTCTGGAAGTGGGAGTCAGGGGAGGGATCACATGAGGATTACCTGTTGTGATCCCTCCCTCTGGGGCATCTGGCATTGGACACTGTTGGCAGACAGGATACTGGGCTGGATGGACCTTTGGTTTGACCCAATATGGCCATTCTTATGTTCTTAATAACTGCCAAGTTTGGCACCAGGAAGAAATTTTCTCCACGTGGTAGATTGCCTGGGCCATGCATGTTTTTTTGTTCTCTTCTTTGCAACACCATAACCAACATACAGTAGGCAGTGGTTTTGTTTGCTTCACTTTCTGGATCACAAAACAATTATGCGAGAGATACAATGAACTTTCCCAATGAGTTTGGTGCATTATTTATTTCAGTGTGTTTCATCTTTACTGATGGGTTCACTGGTGGAGTAAAGTTCTTCCCATATCCCATAATCTAAGATTGACAAGAAAGGGGATAGTAAACAGACATAGGTGGCCCTAATGTTGGGGCCTAATTGTTGTTTTCCAAAAGGCCCAGAGTACTCTCACAAAAGTGAGTGATTCTTCCACTGGAGAGAAGGCTTATTAAAGGATTTATGACTGAAAACACACATCCTCACAAAAGACTTGGGCACAAACCTATATGAGACAACCACTGGGACCTATTGTCACTACCATACACTAAGTGTGATCATAATCAAAAGAATGTCTCTGTAAAAGCAATAATATTTTAATAATCTGCTCTGTGTGCTGCCTTCAGTAACAAAAAGGTTTTCTTTAAGTACTTCTTAACACCAGGAAATTCTTACTGACTTTAGAGAGTAAGCTAGTCTCTGTTATAATGTGTACATTGTTCAGACAGTACAGAGAACGTAGTTCCAGCTGCAGAATCTTGATTAATGAAGATGATTAAGCCAGTAAGAACAACAGAATGTTCGGTTTTTAGAGTTCAATATAACAGAAGTTGAAAATACAGTGTTTCTATTAGTAAACTGAGAAAACATTACATGAAGTAACAAACATAAACATGGAACCCCACAATACCATTTTTACACAGCAGAATTACACTTAAAGCATATTAATAAGTTGCAGCCAGAGCCCTTTTATTCAGACATAATTAGTCTTCATTTTTGCCATTCAAGAAGATGGAACTCAACAATAATGGGATGGTAACTTAATTCTGTATATGTGCATTTTTAATCACTATTTAAAAAAAAACTATTCAGATATCACGCACTTGTATTTGACTTTCATTGGCTGAGTCTATTTCCATATAACATACAATTAAACTAAGGTTCAAAGGGATAAAGATAAAATTGAGTAGCCAGAGCAGCATAGTCCAAACAACTAGAAAAAACAGTTACCCACCTTTTCCTAACTGTTGTTCTTCAAGATATGTTGCTTGTGTCCGTCCCATTGTAGGTGTACACACACACACACATGTGCAGGGTCACTGGAGATTTTTGCCTTATCAATATCCATAGGGCCAGCAGTGTGGCCCCTTTGAATGCTACACTCATGCACTGCATATCAAGTGCTGCTGGCCCTATGCCCTCTTGGTTCCTTCTTGCGGACAACTCCAGCAGAGGGGTAGGATGGCAAGTGTTGAAATGGACATGAGCAACACATCTCAAAAAACAACAGCTACAACAGGAGGGGAACTGTTTTTTCTTTGAGTGTTTGCTCATGTTGATTCCATCTTAGGTGAAAGCAGAATCCTTGGTGGTAGGCTCAGCGTTCACAGCACTGTAGACTGCAGCACTGCCCTACCAAAGCCAGTATCTAATTGAGCTTGATGGGTCAGTGAATAACGTGATGCAAATGTGCAGATATATGAACAGACCATGGCTGACTGATTTCCTAGATTGGCATCTGTACCAAGAAGGCTGCTGATTATCTCTGCATCCTAGGCAAGTGAGGGAATATCTTAGCCAGCTCATAGCAGTAGTGCATGCAGGTCAGGATCCAGGATGAGATCCTCTGAGTGGACAATGGGTGGCCTTTCTTCCTATCCTTCACAAACAGCTATGTTGAGTTACACAACAGCTTTGTTCTATCTAAGAAGAAAACCAGCTCCTGGCTGACATCCAGGGTGTATGGCCTCTACTCCTCATCTTAAAAATGGGGCAGAGGATTCTCAGCCTATTGAAGGGCCTTGAAAAAGACTGTATAGGGCATTTCCAAAGTAAGTGCCCTGACCCCCAACACACTATGTTCTGATGTGACAGCAATCAGTAAAGAAACCAATTCCAGAAGAAAAGCAGGAGGAAGCAGGAAATCAAAAACTTGAAAGGAGAATCCATGAACTGATTCAGGTCCCAAGGCGCATCTGGTTCCCAGTCATGAGTAGAGGCATTCCAGCCCTTTTAAGAAGCTCGCCATCATGGGATGGGTGAAAAGGGACCTGCCTGGACCAGGGGATATAGTGCCCAGATGGACATCAGGTAGACCTTGAGGAAAGAGAGAGATAATCCTTGAAGTTTAAGATGCATCAAGTAGAAGATGCTTCAAGTAGTCTAGGATGTCCTGCAGTAAGGCCTGAAAGTGCAGCTCCAACACTCAGTACTCAATCTTTTCCTCTTCGACCAAGGCAACCTACTTGGCAAAAGCTTTCTGTTGCTGAGCAACACTTGCTAAATACAGACCGAATATGCCTTTTTGTCTGATCTGAACTCAGCCATGCACCAGCCAAGATGTCAGGTGCAGTGCTGCCAGATTCAGATGTAGCAGGTTACTGTGGTTCAGCAACAGCAGATCTGGTTGAAGAGGCAGCGGAAGAGGTGCGGCTAGCAACAGAGCATGCTGAACTTGTGGTGACAGGGCCACAAGGATGACCCTTGCTCTGTCTTGCTTGACTTTCAATAGAACCCATGTATTAACAGCACTGGTGGAAAGACATACATGAGCACCCTACTCAAGGAATGAGGAAGGTGTCCTAGAGAGAACCCTTATCAAGATCATGGATGGAGTAGAACTGGGTGATACTTCCTGTTCTTCCTGGAAATGAGCAGGACCACCTGGGGAGTTCCCTGCCTTTAAAAAAATTACATTGACCATGTCCAGATGGAGGGACCACTCGTGGTGAGGTGAGAAGGTCCTGCTGTGGCCATGTTCTAAAATGTTCTTGGATTGGAGAGATGGGTGGCAATCAGATGAATGGGATGCTGCATATAGAAGTCCCAAAGGCCGAGCACCTGACAAAGGGCTGCGATCAGGCCCCTCTCTGCCTATACTGTAGTACATAGTGGTGGTATTGTCTGTGAGGACCTGTAACACCTTGCCTTTCAGGTGGGGCAAGAATGGCTGGCTCTGAGTTCCCTGATGTTGATATGAAAGGTTAACTTACCATGTAGCAAGTGGCCCTAGATGCTGAACTTGCATAAGTGGGCCCCCAGCCCAGAGCCGCAGCATCAGAGATCAGGGTCAATGACGGGAACAGAGATGCAAAGGGCACTCAAAGGGGGCAACACAGCCAACTCTACAAAAATTGCTAAGGCAAAAAGCTCTGATGACCGAGCTCACGCACAGGTACGATAGAATTGATATGTGCAAGCACTCGAACAAGTACTATTTTTATAACATCTTCTCATTTAAAGAACATTATGGAACTAACTTCACTGGTGGTAAGAAACTTATAACAAAGCCTGTAACATTCTTATACAATGAAGTTTGAAATAGAAATACAGACTGCATGCTGATAGATGTCATAAAGAACATTTAATGACATATGTGGGATTCTTGGTTACAGTGAGCATGGCAAACTGTACTCTTATACCATAGCGAAGATGACAAAAGTAAGCATCGTGGTTTTGATAGAGTAGTGTAGTAAAATAACAGGGAGATTTTCAAAGGTCAGAATGAAAACTAGAAATCTAATTCACTGAAAAGTCAATAAGATTGGGGTGAGATTTCCCGAGCACATCTTTCCATCAGCTGGGACTGGCTGGAGGAAGGAGAAAGTGTCTTTCAATGAGAGCACCCTTTAGAAAGTTCCACTCTAGGCACCTAACTGCTGTTTGGACCTTTGAAAATCAAGATAGATGGAGCAACTGGTCCTTATGATGAGGAAGGGAACCAAACACAGATGACATCGTATTCTGCCTTTTCCTAACACATTCTTCCCCAAAAGTCAATATATGGTGACAAGATTTTAGTTGAACTTTTGCTTCTTACAGCAAAGCTGAATATTTCAATTGGGTAAAACAAACTTAAATTCGCTATATTACAACAGCTTTAGGAAAGTCCCTAAATTCATTAAGTATTTGAAAGAATATATTTTACTTTAGAATACTCTGCCCCTTAAATGTCAACCTTTATTCATTCTACTATTCATGATAATTCATTCTAATTATTGCTATTGCCAGAACTAGACAAAACTTAAAAGGCAGCAGATGGCTGCATCGTGAAGCACTAGTTGCCAAAGAAATATTTCTTTGTAAGCTTGGAAAGCTACAGTAGCCTCTAGAATTGAGTCATGCAAAGTGGGACTAGAGTGAAACTCATTTGGTAAAAATATACATAAACAACATGAACTCAGATTCTCTAGATCTGCAGCGCTACAGGATTTGTACTATGCCTTAATGTATTCAGCTAAATTCAGAAGAGTTAAGGACTGTGCTTTTTTATTTAATGTGCTTATTTGTTAGACTGCATTATATTCTTCAATGAGTGGTGTATGAGCATATTTCTGCTGGAATGTTCATTATGTGCAATTTTTATATTTTACATAAAGATTGTTGTTGGCCACAACAACTGGTGCTGGGGCAGGGCCTGTGGATAGTTTGTAAGGTATCAACATGTACTTCAGCCATTAAAGAAGGGCTCTTGTCAGAAGACCCGCCCTTGGTCAATTCCAACATTTTTTTTCCAGTGCTGGGATTGGCTGGTAGGAAGAAACCTCTCCTTTCTGTTTGTCCTGTCACCAGCAGCTACCCCAACCTTCCTTTCTATAACTGAGATACCTGTAACTTGTTTGACTATAACAGATATCTTATGATTTAAAGTTACTGTTTCTAATTTGTTGAGATGCACAGTTATACTGTATTGTGCATTTGGGTGTTTCCAGGGTTGCACGTATTTTGGGTGTGTCTGGTGTCTTACATAGCAACGTGCTATGGTCTTTAAAAAACGTAAGAATGGGGCACATTTTTTGCTCCCTCGTTTATTTTCCCCCCACATGACAATTTTGGGAGGGCGTACGCCCAAATTAAATTAGCTGCACAGTTGGGGTTAAAATGAATGAGGATAAGCTGGTCTTGCAACCTTCTAAGAGATGAGGGGTGGAGAGTGGAGAAGATGGTGCTTAATGTTTTGCAAAGCCTATGGAAACATCCAAAGCCTATTGGGTCCACTCTCACAAATCTATCTTAGATTCAAGCTTTAGGAATTTCCGGGAGCAGAAGATTTCGCAGACTGCAAGTCTGTCTTGGCCTTGAACAGTCAGGACACTAAAATATGCATGCAGAGAGGGATGCCAGTAATGCTGAAACTCACTGCTTTTAAAGTGTTATTTTGCTTTATGTAATTCAATAAAGTTACCAACTCCTGGTCAGTTTCTATATAAATTTACGTCTGAACTCAGAGACCTCTGCATGCTTCAAACATCTAAGCCTTAAAAAGCCTTAGAAAGTCTTTTTTATCTTTGCCTCCCACATAGCAACCTATTGCTATAGTTGCTTTATTATTTGTTGCACTATTCACTGGGTAGCTATAGTGTAAAAATATGTCACATGACTGGCTGAGTAGATTATGTTCAGCAATGAAAGGGTGAAGTTAATACATACACCCACATATTGCATACATCTATCTATGAATGTTTTTAAATAATCTTTCATGGTGAAGTGAATACTGTGAAATTTTGGAAACCTCTTTACTAAAAGTTAAAATTTTCCAGCTGAAAAAACATGAAAATATTTCAGCAACTACATTTCCTCCTATCTTGATGAACTCCAAGTTTTCAAACATTACCTAAACATGCTTTTCTCCAGCCCATGGAGAGCAGAAAATGTTGAAACAAGTATTAGTGGCAAAGCAGAGGTTGTGTGTGGAAGGATGTGTCCTCAGTCTCTCTCTTACCACTTTACAGAGTCTGTAGCAAAAGGGAAGGTAGGCAAACACTGTAATACAAGTAGGGACCAGACCTCTTGAAGAACCCCTTTCTAAGGGGGTGGAAATATTTTGATGGCAGCGTTCACACCTGCTGACTTATAGCAATAGGGCTGTTGTAGCCAGACAGGAACCCCCCTGTAACATCCATATTTACTTGCTTGAAGCATG
>CM057845.1:23999606-24040331 GCA_030068395.1 Apalone spinifera
AATTCCGACTGGCCTCCTTTGCATGCCTTTTCCGGCAAAGGGGGCCAGCCTAGATGTAGCCAGGTTGTCTCAGACATTTGTCTCTTAAGCTGCTCCTTAAGAGTTTAGAAATAAGAACCTATAAGCGGAAACTGACCTAGAATTAGGACAAAAGAGTGCAAAATATTTGTGTTATGTTTCCAAACAGCCTCAGAGGGGTAGCCATGTTAGTTTGTATCGTCAAAAACAATGAGGAGTCCTATGGCACCTTAGAGACAAACAGATTGATTAAGGCATAAGCTTCCATGAAAGCTTATGCTCTAATAAATCTGTTAGACTCTAAGGCTATGTCTACACTACTCAGAAGATTGCTGCAGTTGATTCTCCAGGGTTCAAATTAGCAGGTCGCATAAAGACCTGCTAATTTGAACTGAGGGGGCGCTCCTGTCGGTACCGGTAGTCCTGTTCCTCACGAGGAGTAAAGGAAGTTAACAGCAGGGTTTACTCCTGTCAACCACCTGCTGTGCATACGGCCCGAAAACACGATTTAAGATACATCAATTCCAGCTATTTCATTAGCATAGCAGGAGTTGTGTATCTTAAATTGACTTTCCCCTTTAGTGTAGACCAGGCGTAAGGTGCCACAGGACTCCCCCTTGTTCTCTTCACAGATTCACTCTGCATTACATTACTGTTAAAATGCTTTCCTCTAAAAATATGAAGTAGCGCATTGGAAACTTGAATTATCTACTTGATCGTGCTTAGTGCATCAGCCCGATATAAGTTTAAAAAAAGAGAGAGAGAGAGAGAGAGAGAGAGAGAGAGAGAAATTGACCAGTCACCAGTAGGAACACAGACTGTCATTCCTTCAGTATTCACAGCAACGTGCAGGCCTTTCACAGTGTGTTCACATTTGTTTAGTTTGTATCCCACACTGCAAAGTAGGTCAATCCATGACCATAATCAGTGCTGGCACCGTGGGATATAAAGCAATTAAGAAAGGAAAAACATCTTACAGGGAGGTGAGGGGATGAGGTGAATGAGTAAATGATGGATTTAGCATTGAAGACTATTGCTCAGTATTAAAAAGTTTCAAAATGTTGATGAATTTCAATGCATCAGTAATTTGTCAGGAAGTTATAGGGCATTACTCAATTTGCCTTATGAGAAGGGCCCTCACTGATCATTTAGGGCATAAATTTCTCAAGATTCAATCTCTCCTAGAATGAAATCTTGCAGATCCAACTAAGTCACTTGTGTAGTTAACAGGCAACTGCAAAGGAAAAAAAGTGCATATGACCAAGTATCTACACATTTCAATTAGAAAAGGGGAAAAAAAAAAAATGGAAGCCAGCCCTTGTTAAGTCTACCTGTGCAAAGTCAGCAGCAAGTCGCATTTTCCCACCTTCACCAAGAGGTCTCAGTAGACTGGCATTGCGAATAAAAAGTTCAATTGCTCTCTGAGCAATGGCTTCTGTGTTATCAAAGACAAAGTCGTAACACTCAAAGTGCCTGAAGTAGTCACTCATGACTCTTGCTATGAAGCCCTGTAGTTCTTTCATATACAGAGAGCAAGGGACATCTGGTTTTCCTGAGCTGGATAATGATCTGCCAAAAATGTAAAAAAAAATGCTAAAATCATTTTTTATAATACAACTAAAATTACTCATTTCTTTTTAATTTTCTTCTTAACCCATGTAGTAATTTTCCCTTGGTGACATGAATTAAAGAATCCTATTTCTACTTGGCACAAAAGAATGTGTAGATCCTTATGGAACTGCCGCCTAAAATCTCTCGATCAACCATTGCTACCATGACAAGATAGAGGAGATCACCCCCTCTTAGCCAGTATGCAAGCCTTCTATCAGCCAGGAGTCTAAAGCTCTAAATCCAGCCCCCAAATTTAACTGTCCCAGCTGTTGGTAAAATACTCTAATAGATCACATAATACCTGGCTACATGTCACAGGCTTACTAGTGCAGCCAGTCCCAAGATCAATCGCTGCATAGAATTGGTCTCTAGATTGTTCAAGTCCCACACCCAGGATTATAGGCTCTCTTCTAATCAGTGAAGAAACAGAGCCCTGCAAGATATAGGATGTGGTAATCAATAACTGCTCTCTGTCTGAATTATAGTCAGTCTGGGGAGCTCTCCCAAACATCAACGGCAGTTGAGGACACCTAGAGTATGTCGACACTGCACGGCTATTTGGGGATACTGGAGGGATCCTGAAATAGCTACTCTGCATCTAAATAGCTACTCTGCGTCTATATAATTATTTCAAAATATTTTTAAATAATGGGCACACTATTTCGCCCTCCTGATAAACTTCGTCGCACAAGGGTTAAGGGATGGCTCGAAATAGCGTGTTATTTTGAAATTTGGCACTGCGTAGATGCACCAATTTAAAAATAAGCTTTTTCAAAATAGATTCAAAATAAGATACACAATTTGCGCTACGCAAATTGTATATCTTATTTAAAGTTTAGGGTGTTGCGTAGAGGCAGGATTTAGTTCACAGTCTAAATCAAAAGATCAAATCAGAGGGCATGTGCCAGTGCCAGCAGCAGGAAAGGCTGCAGCAGGTAAAATATTGTAAAAGCCAAGTGGAAAGGGGAAAACACCTTTGAAAAGACATTGTTTTCAACAGATTTTTTTTAAGAAAGAAGACTGGATGGTCTGTAGCAGGATATTCAGCAAAAGTGAATATCACCCACTGTAGTTCACCATCAGTTGTGTCAGAGGAACCTCTCAATTTAAGATAAATGTTGTCAGACCGCAGGAACCCCCCAGGACTGGTGTCTCACAGCCTGTCTCCTCCTCCTCAAGGCCTTTCCAAATAGTAGAGTCTATTCAAAATTAACCTCCACATAAGGACACCATACTGGGTAAGGCCAATGGCCCTTCTAGCCCAGTGCTGACAGTGGCTAGAATGAACAGGAATGAACAGAATAGAACAACCTTGAAGTCATCCATCCTGTCACCAAGTTCCAGCATCTGAAGTTATCCTGAGTATGGGGTTGTAACCTGACCATCTTGGCTAACAGCCATTGCTGAACCTATCCTCAGAAATGTATAAAATTATTTTATGAATCTAGTTATAATTCTGGCCTTCACTGCATCCTCTGGTAATGAGTTCCACAGGTTCACTGTATTGTGTGGAAAAGTACGTCCTTTTGTTTGTTTTAAACCTGCTGCCTATTCATTTCATACTTGTACTATGTAAATGGAGAAAAGCAGTAAACAATATTTGTTATTCATTTCTTCACATTATTCATGATTTTACAGACCTCTCTCATATCCTCCCTCAGCAATGTTCCCTCTAGTGTTTTCCATCCATGTACAGAATCCATTTTTATGTGCATGGGGACATGTGCGAACGTGCACCCCCAGCAGAAACAAAACCTAGCTATGGGCTCTCTGTTAGTCAGTTGGGCAGCATATGAATCTCCTCTGAGTGGCCACACGAGCTCACAGCTTACAGGGAACACAGCCTCTCAGTCATCTCCTTTCCAAAGTGAAAAAATCTCTTTTTATTTCTCATCATAGAGAAGCTGTTCAATACCCCTCATCATTTTTGTTGCTCTTATCTGTTCCTTTTCCATTTCTAACATTTTTTTGAGACAGGGTAATTGGAACTGCAAATAGTATTTAAGATGTGGGCGTACCATGAATTTACACAGTGGCATTATGATATTTACTATCTTATTATCTGTCTCATTGTTACTGGTTCCAAACTTAATTAAGCTTTTTTGACTGCCAATGCGAATGTTCATTGTGAATAGTTCTCTGACTAAAATCTTTCTGAGTTGTAACAGCTAATCTGGACCCCATCATTTTGTATGTATATTTGGGATTATATTTTGAGCCCTGCAATCTCATGAATATCTGTGGGTATCCACATCCATAGATGTGGGTGCAGATATCTGCTGCTCATTTTTGCAGATATGGATGTGTATACAAATTTTTTACCTAGAACTTTGCATATTTGCATGTGGATGCAGATATCCACAGATCATTTTTGCAGATGCAAATGAGGATACCAATTTTGTATCCACACAGAGCTTCCCCTCCCCCAATGTGCTTTACTTTGCATTTATCAACATTGAATTCCATCAATCCCTTTGTAATTTTTCGTAGTCTGCTTAGAACTTAATTATCTTCAATAATTTTGTATCATCTACAAATTTTGTCACTTCCTTATTAACTCTCTTTTCTAGATCATTTATGCATATGTTGAACAGCACTGGCCGTAGTAGAGATGAATGGGCTGGATACACTAATATTTACCTCTCCCCATGTAAAAACTGACCATTTATTCCTACCCTTTATTCCTTGTCTTTTAACTACTATCCATGAGAGGACCTTCCTTTTATCCCATGATTGCTTAATTTGCATACACACATTGTAATACAGCTGTCAAAACATGAAAATATAAACATTTTTGAAATTTTTGCAGCTGTTTTCATTTTAAAGGGTTCAAAATTTACACACACACCCTTTTACTGTTTTTTCAAATTAATCTAACACCTTACAGAAAATGTTACTATTATCAATATCTTGGGGGGGGGGGGGTTTCAGTAAAAAAATTAGATAATCATTTCATTATTTGGAAAGTAGATAAAATACCTATGAAAATTTTAGATGAAAAAGCCACAAACTTTTCTCTGAAAAACAAAAAATGTTGACATGTTCAAAACTGTTCTGAATAATCTGTTCTGGTGTTCTTAATTTAAAAACTATACTTTTTTTTAATCAATTTTACTTTAAGATAGCCAAAATAACACAGAAAGTTAGTGTGTTATGATTTTGGCCACTCTGTTCAATGGCCAACCATATTGCTGCCCTCTGTGCATAAAGAGAAGACGGTATTATGGGCTCCCAGGCAAGTGTTGCTCTGCAGAGCTCACTGTGGTATTAACAATATATTTTACAAAGTTAAAGTCATATTGTAAAGGTAGCGGCTGATTACCCAGAAAAATCTTCCTGATGCATAGTGATGATAATGGCCTCCACTGAGTCTCCTACCGAGTTCAGTAAGGGTTGCACAGCACTACCCATGAGATCATGGATTGTCTAAAATAAAGGGAGAGGACGAAATCAGTAACACAAAGTACATACACTGTACATACACTAACACCACCAAAATATATCGATTTAGGATAAATTATTTATAACAGAAAGCATTTGCCTCATTCATGTTACCAGCCCTCTTTTATTCCATATTAGAAACGTCTGAAAGCAAGGAAAATGGAAGTCTTACATTTAAGTTGTTCAACCATTTCCTAAGTTAGAGAAATAAAGGCTACTTTACTTTATTTCACACCAGCAGTGCAATTTGACATCTGGTGCATATTTTGGTGCACACACTAAAACCTATTATCCACTCCTGATGTAGGTATATCTTCTGTGCTCTATTTATCATCATCACTCAAGACAGGGAATATAGAGGGGCCAGTCCAGACAGCCATCATCCACACTACCTCAGCTGTACGAGGCCTCTAAGCATCTTGAGACACAAAAGCACCAAGCTGGCGATCCAGTGCTTGTTAGGTGAAGATTGTAGGGAAATACACTTATTGTCAAATTCAGATGTATGGGATCTAAGCATCATCAGAATATTAGAACTTTCAAATACAAATACTACTTAAATCCAAATAGGCTATTCATCCACATATAGTTAAAGTCCATACTGACAACAACAACAACAACAAAAGGTAGAACAAGATAAAACTCTCAAATTAAGTTACAGTGCCCATTGTACGTATGGTAAATGCAACAAACTTGTGATTTAACTTAAGAGAATGATAATGTTTAGTTACCTTTAAGGCTGTAGCAATAGTTTGTTCAGCAGCTGCTGGAAATGAACTCTGGCTGGAAACAACCTAAAATATGTAAAACACTATTAACATAGTCAAAGTTCGGTAAATGATTAAAGACTACAGAATTTTCTTTAAACTGAAAACATATTTAGCTATTCCCATTACAGAAACAGAAATTGGCCATATTTATAAATAAATGTGTTGCAAGTGGTCAAGATTTTAAAAGTTCGAAAATTCAACAATATGAAACCACTGTATCAAAAATGTTTTTGTCCTCCTCACAATATTTAGAAGCACTTTGCAGAACAAAAATTTCAGCTAGTGAATCTCGGTGACAAAATAATATTTGAATAAAAACATTTTAGGGAGGATTTTTGAAATGCAGCATCCACTTTTCAAAGGCAAGCTGAAGATCCAAATGCTAGCTTGTCACTATATAAAAAAAACAACAAATGCTCTGGTAGCACTTTATAGACTAACAAAACATGTAGATGGTATCATGAGCTTTCATGGGCACAGACCACTTCTTCAGATAACCGGAGTTACGAGATTAGGATGTGCAGACCCAAAATAAATAGAAGAGGGGAAGGGTATCTACACATCCTAAACTCATAACTCCGGTCATCTGAAGAAGTGGGCTGTGCTCACGAAAGCTCGATACCATCTACATGTTTTGTTAGTCTATAAAGTGCTACCAGAGCATTTGTTGTTTTTTTTATATAGTGACAAGCTAGCATTTGGATCTTCTATCACTATATAGTTATCCAGTCACGACATTTTTAAACGAAGAAAAGTCTACCTCATTAAAAACAAAAACAAGACCCAACCTGGTCCAAAATGAAACATCTATATTTGCCAATGCTCCAGAATAATGATGGTTTACATGGTATGGCATTTGACATACAGCTGGATTAATTATCATTCATGTTGCTTTCTTGAGCCTTCTATATAATGGAGCTACACTCAGTTCCCACAGAAGCCACACATACAATTCCCATCAGTTCAATGTCAAGATAGGCTTTTAATTTTTCCTTATGCCAAATATTAATTTTGAAATAGCTAATTTCTAGATTTGCAGAGACATACAGCATGATAAAAGGTAAGTGGTCTCTTCTCCTACTGATGTGTGTGGGATTTATGGAGAGCTGTGCAACTGTAAATAATGGCAGGAAATCCTTGTAAGTTAAAATCCTATACTTTAAATAATTGTTCAAATCCCTGCTACAGGAGCAATAGGACTACATGTCAAAGACCAAATCTAGAAACATTCTATCAATTTCCTTACATTTATCAATATGTTATATTTGCCTCATTTAAAATACTATATTAACCATTACATTCACAGTTAAAAATGAATCCGATTAGAGCTCTCTCCAATTCCAGAGTATACAAGATTCATTACATTAGAATTAGTCTGCCATTTGTTTGCCAAACTCATACAGGTTTAATATGCTTTCCAAACCATTTTATTATTTTTTCAAGTGAGTGTCCACAGTCAGGCATTCATAATCATGTGTTTATTCAGACTAAAATTTAATAACGATACCACGGTAAACGTGGTTTGTTCTGGTTTATACTGATTGCGTAACCATAATAAGCACTGGGTCAGTAATCTTTATTGGATAGCTCTACACTTCAATTAGACACTAAAGGGGCTAGAACTGAGGAGCTGTTCAACTGTGGTGTACAGATATCCAGACTTGGTTTGCAGACCAAGTTCTGGAACACTCCCACCTCGCAGGTCTTAACTGCTTAGCCTTTGTGTATTGGAGGGTTTGGGAATATTTGTTCCAATCTAAATACTGTTGTATGTCATTGAAAAACAAACCATTTTTCATTAACTATTACAGCAAATTCAGCTGACAGTTTAGCCACTTAAATTCAATAGAAAATCTATTTTCTATCCAGTTCCTTAGCACAGTGTTTCTCAACCAGTGGTACGTGTACCCTGAGGGGTACTCGAGAGAAGTCTGGGGGAGGGTGGGGCACTATGTCAACTCAACTGAAATTTGGAGAAAACGGATTTTTTTTTAAAGTTTTACAGTGTTTTATTATTTTTGTACTTTTCACACCCAAAAATTTCATTGCCCACTTGGCTAAGATTAAGTTGTTTAAACAAATGTTGTATGTCTGAAAACTGTAGGTACTGGGGGTACTTATATTTTTTTTAAAGGGGGGTACTTTATTAAAAAAATGGTTGAGAAACACTGCTTTAGCAATTGCCTAATTTCCCACCTTACAGGTAACATGATACATAAGTACACAGACACGCCAAAAACGTATAATGAAAAGCAGACATGGGTTAATTCATCAAACCCTATTCAGTAGTTATAACATAACCCTCATTTATACATAAATCACAAACTTTGTTCTAGACTGCTGTTCAAATAATCTTTAAAATGTATCTGTATGATTCTCATCAGTGCCAGGCTGACTAAGCTTAAGAAAAAAAAAACCAAAACAATGTAATAAAAATGAACAGCAAGAAGTTAAGCATTGCTGAAGCCTACCTTCAGCACTGATTGGTGTAGCCTGTACAGTGAATTCACTACAGCCACATTTCGTCTCTGTCCTTCTGTAAGAGGTCCAATCACCTGGCTGGCCTCTCCTTGGGTGGATAGCTACAGTAAGTAAAGAAATAAGCAAATGATTTTAAAAATAGCAAGGAGTCCTGTGGCACCTTATAGACTAACAGATTTATTAGGGCATAAGCTTTCCTGGAGAAAACCTATATTAATCAGAATGTCAACTCCTTTCTCTTGAAATGAAGTGAGACCTAAAAAATAAATTTAGTTAAGGTTAGTGTGATCTTTACGATTCACAGTAGACAGTATTGTGCATTTAACCCATGACATATGCATACATTTTTTTTCCTCTCTCTATCCCTTCTTCCTTCCTTCCCAGATCTGCAGAAGACTCATATAAGCAGGGACAAAGGGCTATCTCTTCTCTCTGCTCCTCCAATAGGAGCTGCTAAACCAATCCACTTGGCGACAAAGGGTCTCAAGTATTTCGCCCACCTCCATCAGGGACAGCAATCAGAGTAACATGTCAAAGAGGACACTGTAAGTGGCAAAATAGCAAGCAGAATGCTGGTACCCTGCTCTAATCACTAGTCACATTTCTTCCTTCAAAGTCAGATTTTTTGTTACAAAATATTCATTTATAATTGAATACACATTAGTAGCTCAAATGAAGAAATATTAATGCAATGAATTATAAAAAACAACAGGATAAGTTATTTCTAATACTATAAGGAGTCTTTGTGTAAATCACCATATAGCAAAATCAAAATGTAGTCCAAAATAGAGAACACCGTCCCTTCACACTTCAGTTGAATGAAGGATGTTTTCTTGGTCATACAAACGATGCATGAAATCATAAAATACAAGGATCAGACATACCATTTAAATATAGTCCCATAAGGATACCACAGGAAATGTTTATTATTTAAAATAAAATTACATTTGGAAACGTAATTAGGAATTTTCTTATACGCCCATTAAGGTGCAGAAATGTAACATTCTGTTAAAAGGACTATCCTGGTTTAGGGTAATTTAGTGAATCTTCTATTATCACCTACATATGTTCCAAGGCACAAATCCATTAAAGTCCCAGAGAAATAAGCCCAACGCTTAACATCCTCCAGCAAGAAGGCATTAAAACCCCAGAACAAATAGCGAGAGACCTTTATTGAAATCTACTCAAACGATCTATTCATAGCTGCTAGGAAAGTAACAGTCAAAAAATAAGAGACATAAGTAAAAATTAAAGAAAATTTTTAAAACATGCAGCACAAGCATAACAAGGAGGACAAGGGCAGTTTAGGTTGAACATTAGGAAAAACTTCCTAACTGGCAGGGTGGTTAAACACTGGAATAAATTGCCTAGGGAGGTTGTGGAATCTCCATTACTGGAAATATTTAAGAGCAGGTTAGATAGATATCTATCAGTGATGATCTAGACAGTGCTTGGTCCTGCTGTGAAGGCAGGGGACTGGACTCGATAACCTCTCAAGGTCCCTTCCAGTTCTAGTAGTCTATGATTCTAAGGCTATGTCTAGACTACATAGAATTTTTGAAAGAGGACATGCAAATTCCCGTGGAATCCCATGGATTGCACTTCCGAAAGGAGGGTTACGTGGTTTTTTTGAAAAAGGGTTTTTCCCCCAAAAAAACACGTCCAGACTACTTTCACTTTTGAAAGATCCTCGAAAGTGAGATCGGAAGAATTTGCATATCCTCTTTCGAAAAAAAATGTAGTTTAGACGTGCCCTAAGAGAACACTTCTTAAAATGATATAAAACAATAAATCTTCATTAATGAAAGAATATTGCTTTAATCCATAGTTCGTCACAGGATTTGAGCACTGAAACAAACATTAAATAGCAAACACCTGGTGTAACAGGTTGACTTGCTCCTCTAAGGCCTGGGGATAGGCAAACCTTGTTAAGAAATAGGCACATTTGAACAGGGTCATGGGTGAAAACACAGCAAGAAGCTACACAGAGATGGGGATGCTTAGAGAAAAACAAGCAGAGTCCAGGGATGATGGGGAGTAAGTAATCTCTAGTAGGGAACCTAAAGTTTTCAGGGAAATGGATTCAGCCAGGAAAGGCTTGGAGATCCCTAGCAGGAAGTCTGGGGGTCTGGACTCAATAGGGATTTGAGAACTTTTATTTTGAATATTTTATTATACTAATAAATCTAGCCCAAAGAGTCTAAGTTTCTGAATTGAAGAAGAGGTTGCGTGTAGAGTTTAAGTCTTTTGAAGGGAGAAAAGGAGGTAGGTCACAACAGAAGGCCTTCACAACAACACATGGTATAACTAAATTAGTCGGACTTTAACTAACATCCTACACATGGATGACAGGTAACATAGCTGGGGAAGGTTGAGCCTCCCCAGACAGATGGATATGGCCCAGTGTACAGTTCACCCTAGACCCGCTCCTGCCTGCTTCCAGTTCCCCACTCTTTCATCTCAGAGATCTGCTGGGCACACAGACTGGGGGTGCTGGGGCTGGGGCTACATTTTGCATCCATCTGGTAGGAGTGCACCACCTGCGCAGCACTGGGGTTGGGGATGCTCTGGCTACACCTCCCAGCTGGTACTCCCACTGCACTGTCCACCCAGCCTGCTGTGATTTGGGTACTCCAGCCATGTCATCTCCATCCCTGGGAGCACTGGGACTGTGATGCCTACTCAGCGCTGGGGCTTAGGGGTACTCCAGGGCTCGGAGTGTGTATGTGCATACAGGGTTGGGCGCTCTGGACTCTGGCAGGGTGGTGAGGTGCAGAAGCAGAGGGGCCAGAAGCTAGTCTCCCCCAATGGCTCATTTACCTGCCACCCATGAGCCTACAAATATTAATTTTAAGCAATTGTTCATTCCCATGCATGCATGTAATGATACAGCATTACAAACTAGTCTGTATCCACCACATTTCTTGCAATAAAATCAATTCCATCACGTTCTCCAGAATTAGAGTTCAGTAAGCTGAGGTTTCTGACATCTATTCAAAGAGAAAAAAGATTACCTTCTCCTAATGCCTCAAACAGTTTAGCCTTCAAAAATCTATCCTCAGACTAGCAGAGGTAAACTTGGTGTCTCTGATGTTGGCATTTCTTTTCTGTCCTGATAAGAGAACCATGTAATCTGAGTACTCTCCCATATCACTTCCTGATATTTTAACTTCAAGAAATGTGAATGATTGTAAGAATTTTGCTCTCAAACCAACATTTTCACAGATTAATACTAAAGACTGGTGTTGAGTTAAAGGTGATAATTCAGTGTGCTGAGGTTACAGTATAGATTTTTATCAGCCATTTAGTGCTCAACCATCATCATGCAAGGCAGGAAACGTAGTTAATTTGGGAAGAACAACAAGCCATCGGGTGAATGCATTTTTTAGACAATTGTTATTAGACTTGCCCCCGTACAGCTGTGTTTGCTGGAGGATCAGCAGAGTCTTTTGAAGTAACTTTAAAACTGGACACTCATTGACAAAGAAAATTCTCTCTAGTTGGTGCAGTTTGGCTTTTAGACATTTAGAAACACACAGTAATGGGTCCCTCAGCTCTTGATGAAAGAACCTAGCTTCAGCAAACTGATATAGGAAAAATAATCTTTCTATTGGAATAGCAACTGTTGTGCACAACCAGTTAGACAACAATAATGGTTTAAAACTATATTTTCCAAAATTATTCTTTTTTAGTTCTTTCAAATAATCAACTTGATTTCAACAGGAGGATTTGCTGAGCCCTGCAGATCATAATACATTATCAGTTGTTTGAAGCACTGAGCTGGTAAATCTTTACTATGGTGAATAACATCTGAAGCCAAGATGTACTGGGTTCACTGAGGTTGCCTTTAGGGAGATATGCAACAAATTACAAAAGATCCATTGGCTGTAAGCCTCAATATGTTTAGCTTGGTAGGAGCTGTCCATTGCTGTCTCTTGTCTATCCTTGCTGCTGCATTGGTGATTTCTAGGATCCTGTCCTGATGCAGGAAGGTTTTGAGAATTGATCTGTGTCTAGCAAGGTTTCGACACACTCTATTTGTTTCTGGGTAAGTTGGAACTTTGGATCATTTATCATGACTCCAACATGCTTGTGGTTACACAGACTGATTTACTCTGGGATGATGGCCCTGCTCAGCTACTTTATCTATTAAGAGAAATATATGCACTGCCATGCTATGCAGGTCGGCCATTATTACTACCATAAAGCATTTCATGAAAACGTGCGGAGCAGATGCCAGACCAAAGAGCAAAGATATTGTTAGCGCTGTTTGTCTTCAACACATGAGACTATTTTTCTGGTAAGTGTCTGCAAGGTCCAAAGTGTTTTACATGTTGCCTTCTCTAGGACAGACAGGATGCCTCCACTAGGGCAACCATATGAAACTCATCTTTGGTCAGATATTGATTCCAATCCCTAAGATCTAGGCTGTGGTAGAGCCTTCCCATCTTTTTGGCTACCTAAAATTATTTGTGCTGAAGCAGGCATCAGAACTCTGGAAAAAAAACAGAGGAGACACCAGGAAGTCAAAAGCTCCTAAGATATTAGCTAAAATATATAGTATAATCATATGAGATGTAATCATATGAGATGTAACTGGATGTAAAAGGGAAACTAAAGGAAACATGAAAAGCAATGCTGAGATGCAGAATAATGGGCAATGAACGAGTGAGGCACCTTTGCCATCAAGGAATTTGCTAAAACATTTAGAAAGCAGCCTTGGTGCTCGTAGGTTGTGGTGTCGCATGCTCACACGAATGATATCAGTTAGAGAATGTTAAAACTGGTGAAATGATTTAGCTGTGCTAGCTGAAATGGGTATGACTTTGGGATGGTCTGACTTGCACAACTGGCCTGAAGTGGTTTCCATAATATAGAGGGTTTACAATTTAGTTAAATGCTCCCAGCACTCCCACTATACAAACTGTTCCAGCACCCCTACCTCTAACTGGGTTTCTGATGCACTGGACTATTTAGAACCCATATCCACAAGGCAGAAGAAGTATACAGATCCCTGTATAGGCTGCTCAATCCATCCCAGAAAGGGCTAAAAAACAGAGCATTTATGCAGGGCCACTACAGTAGGGAGAATTCCACCTAAACATAAAAAACATAACCAATTTATTGAATTACCATCTGTCTTTAAATGACTAACAATTCAGTCCATGCATTTATTCAGTTTATAATACTTCAATTGCCATTTCTAAACTGAATAAGCAAATAAGCTTTACATTGTTAAACTCTAACTTGATATCTGGTGAGAGCTATTCCAAAATAATGAAAATTCCAAAGCCTCCGAAATAAAGTAATACACATTGAATCAAATATATTTAGTTAAACTCTATGATGCACATGGAATGTAACTTAATATGAAACCACTCCAACCACATAATATAAAATGCTTCAGGCATTTTAAATCTGGCTGTTTTTCTACCTGTTTAGCAAAAATACATGATGGATCTAAAGTACAATTTTTAGTCCCCTCTACCAGCAAGATAAAATCCAGTGCAAAGTGCTTCAACATCTTTAATGCCTAGTTCAACCTTTTCTTTAGAGAATAGCCTTAAAAATATTCCACATTTATTATGTGAATCACAATCCAGATAGTAAAGGAAAATGTGAAGGAAATATATGAATATTTATCTCCTTATCTCTCTTTCTAAGTCACTGCAAATTGAAATGAAAACAGTAAATATTTCAAAAGCATCTGAAGTTATTTAGAAGCACAAAACCTTGCACTCCAAAGTCACTTATGTAGGAATTTGTGAAAATTTTACCTAGTATGACTAATTACTCATTCCTAATGGCTCTTCTTGCAAAGCTTTCTTGTGATTTTTCTTGAGCAAAGCAAAGCAGTCAATATCTAATCCAATTTAGACAGTCTGCTATCTTTAGCTTTTCTATTTTGCTAAGTTAATCTTTATGATGATATTTTTAGTGTCAAATAGCTTCCCTGTGCATGATATTTGAGCCTGACTTATTTAATCCTTTTAACATGACAAATATTGAATTCATGTTTGTGAGTTTTACCATTTAAATAGCATAGTTGCTTGTTTTTCAAAGACAATAATTGGTTGTGTCTTCCAATTATTTAGTCAGTATGAACGCTAAAAAATGTATCTCAGATAAAAGTTGGGGGGTAAGGGAGAATAGTGCCTCATAGTACCATTGGCTCGTGGCACAAATATTGGTCACTTGAAGCCATGATCTAAATGTCATTTTCTATTATTGTTTTTGACTATTTGCAAGCTCCTTACATTTCTGTCTACATTCCAACAGTTCACAATATGCGACAAGAGGACTCAGTACATTTGTCTGGAATTGTCAGACACATCTCATTGTTGGAAGATGTCCTGAATATGATTCATCCTTAAACTGAAAAAGCGTGATTCCATTCAATTCAATAACACAAAATTCAGAAGATGGTTTACCTTTCCTAAGGCCACATAATAAAAGTATCAGAGGGGTAGCCGTGTTAGTCTGAATCTGCAAAAGCGGCGAGGAGTCTTGTGGCACCTTATAGACTAACCGAAGTGTTGGAGCATAAGCTTTCGTGGGCAAAGACCCACTTCATCAGATGCATGTAGACGAATGTACTTGCATCTGACGAAGATGTACATTCATCTGACGAAGTGGGTCTTTGCCCACGAAAGCTTACGCTCCAACACTTCGGTTAGTCTATAAGGTGCCACAGGACTCCTCGCCGCTTTTGCATAATAAAAGTGACAACCAGAAACGTATCTAATTTCATTATATGTTACGTTAATATGAAATACATATATATTTCATTCTGTCAATACTTCTATTACAATAAAGTCTTTGAAGGGCTCGTATATTTGCTCAGTCTGATGTATGACAGCAAAAGGACTATACTTTTAGTATAGTTTTAAAAAACCAATACTTTTTTCAGCACAATGGATCTTCACTTTTTGTAAAGAAAGATATTATCTTACACCCTTATTTTTTGTGTAAACGTACCTCTGCTTAAACTTACGAGTACTGATAGCTTAAACTAGTTATCAGCACAAAATGGATTCCACAAATACATATAAAATCTTTGGTGACTCTGATTTAATTAGTGCTGATGTCATACTTCCATCTCTGGATCCCTTTCTTTTTTCTTCAAGCATCTGAGGAAGTGAGTTGTATCTCACAAAAGTTTATGCCCTAATAAATTTATTAAAGTGCCATCAGAGTCCTTGGGGTTTTTTTTTTAGAATATAGTGAGTGCATGAGTGAATGTACACATGCATCTAGAAAAAACAGAGTCAGTACTCCCACTATTGATCTGCTCTGTAATTAAAAGTTTTGCTGGCATACCTCTATCAAGAGTGTGAGAAAATCCTTGCACTCATATAGATGCAGTAATGCTAAGAAAAAATTCTGATTGCTGGTATTTTGTTTTTAGATTTTCAGGGAACTTGTGTTAGCCCTAGTGGAGTGCAGCTTGTACTAGCAAGAAAGTTCTTTTGATATGGCTATTTGCTGGCATAGCTATATTGGTATACCTTTCTCTTGTGGACAAGGCCTTAGACTTTTTTTTTTTAATTTCTCAAAGAAGAAAGATGAACTGTGGTCTCCCTACAATGTTTTTCAGTTTCAGTAGTCTTCTTAGATATTATGGATGTTTTTACTCAAACTGTATGACAGAAAAGGGGGAAATAACAGAGGGTATCAATTAAGCTGTTCACTTCCTGCCTTAAATCTTCCTAAACAGCAAAATCCTGACAATTTAAAAAGTTCAAGGTTCAAAAAGCTCTTATTTCTATGAATCTTCATAAACACTGTTTTCTAAGAAGCTACATAACTGAATAGCCTAGGGTTGCCAGGTGTCCAGTTTTGAACCGGAGAGTCCAGTATTTTAGCTTATGTTCAGGAAACAAATTGAGAAAATATAAATGAGAAAATATAAATGTCCGGTATTTTCTAAATAAGATGCAATGTCGATTGTGATGTAATGTCAAGTGTGTCCGGTATATTGGTTTAAACCATCTGGCAACCCTAAAATAGCCTGAAAATCAATTACTTGCATCAGGTATTTTTTCTTCTCAATATTTTCTTTTTAAATCATATGTTCCTTTTAAATGTTTACTCTCCTTAATAATTGCAATGCCTGAGCCACAATTTTCTATTACAAACTCTGGATCAGTCAAGGTTCTTTCAGCACTGTAGATTCTGTATGAATACTTCTTGCTTTCTAGGATGTGAACAAAATAATTCACTGCATACAACTTATTTCCTCTTCATACCCTTGATCCAATGTCTCTCACTTTTTCCTTTACACATGACATTGTGAAATTCCATTTAAAGATGGTGTTTCTCAGTTCAGAGTTTAAGTAGAAATAATTGTTATTTTTGCAGTTCTTGTTGACTGTTTAGCATTTTCTTTCCTCAGTTTCTCCTATGAAATGACACACAATAAGTAAAAGCAGTGATCATCCTAGATTATGTTTTAAAAAATTAAACAAAAGGGAACAACAGGCAATTTTATTGGTTCATACCCTCCCTGGAAGATCAGTGAAGCCATAATTACCAAAAAAAGAGGTCATTCTAAACTACATTAACCAGAGGCATAGTCCAATAGTCCACAGACCCTGTAACTACCAATTACTTGGTCTCAAGATAAAACTAAAAAAAATACTCAAGACTGAGATCAAATATAAGATGCTAATTACCACAGAAATTTCCGACAACGAAGAGCTAGATAGACAAGAAGGTGGCTTCTACTGTGATATTCAGTTTCTGGATTTGTGACCACATTGAGACAATGTGTTTTTTCCCCCACAAATACATTTAAAAGATGAGAAGATATCTTTTGGTGATGTATAAAAATTTCCATAATCTTCTCAAGATTAAAGGAAGAAAATAATCTGTTATGATTGATTCTGACTGCTGGCCAGTAGGTAAAAAATATTTAAGAGCAAGAGGTTAATGCTGCATACCTGTTAAAAATGAGAAATTGGAATAAAAAAATCACTGTTAATGGCAGCAAGGATTTTATGATTTGCAGAAATATTAAAGACCACACCAGTAGTTTGGAGGATTAGCCAATGGGAATACAGAGCTTTTCACCTGCCTATCAAGTTCAAACATAGCTCACATCTATAGGCTACATGAAATAAAAGGATTGTCTCAGTTTTGTTCCTAATGAACAGGTACCCACTTAATAAAACCATGAGCATGTGGTTCTCTAATTTGGCAATATTACTGACAGCCTCAGTAAGGAGACCACTAATAGAATGACTTTGAGGCAAGATATACTTCTCACTCCAAAAGCTGGTCCCTACAGCACAATGCTGAAGTACAACAGGAAAATATACTGAGCCATACCTGTTTTGTGGGTAAATGAAGACTTCTTTCAAGAACAGCAATGGTAGAGTCGACTTAGAATTGCATATTTTTGCTAATATTAAATAATGTATTTGGTACTGAGATAGAACAGTGATTGGCACTCCAAAAGTACCTTAAATGATAGACTGACAGCTGGGGAATATCTGTCCATTCTGATGTTAAACTCACAAAAATAGAACATTAATTTAAAGACAACATTAGAATACACTTGCATCCAATGCTATGTCAACAGCATTAGCATTAAAATGTATTTGATTAAGGAAAGGGTCCAACTTCTCTCAATGGAACAGACTTCATATTCAAGGTGATCATCATGTTATCAAACAAACAAGATTTTGAGTTGCCAAATACTCTACAATATCCCAGAGTGTATTACCTGTGTTCTTTCCTAGGTCTCAACTATGCAATAATGTTAGATAAGTTGGTTGAAAACAGTGCCTCAGTGTCTCTTATGTCTGACAAGAGCTACAAAAAGGAAAGTTATATCTAGGAAGCATACCTCTTAAATGTCCCTCATTTTGAGTAATGTTGCTTTTAGTTGAGATATTATCAATGTTTCACAGAAACTTGGCATCTTCTTCACATTTACAACTGAAAAATATTTACACCAGAAATAAAGAACTACTAAATTTGAGGTTGCAGAAAAAAAAAATATACTGAAGGATGGAATCTAACAGCATTTTATATTTCCCACATGAATAATTTGTTCGTGCCCCTCATTCTGAGCCTTTGACAGACACGGTGTCCCACATTTGGATATTGGCTATGATAGCAAGTGAACTCCTGAAGCAAGTGAAGCAGTCACAAGGTTTGACTGTTCCTATATTCTTAAGTTATGTCTAGACTTTCCTTTGGTATCCTGGAAAAACTCTTCTGGGTCCAGGGAATGTGTCTGTTTTTTCAGAAACTGTTCTGAAAAAGTGGGTACGTTCTTTCGGCATCCCTGTATTCCTCTCGCAGAGAGGAATAAGGGATGTGCCAGAACAGGTGGTTTTCCGAAATCTGGCCCTGTGTAGATGGGCCAAATTTCAGAAAAGCCTTTTCCGAAAAAAAACCCGGAAAAAGATATGTATATTGTGGTTTGCAATTTGCTTATCTTTTCCCCAAACCCCCCCTGCAGTCTAGACATAGCCTCATAGAGCTAAAAGATGCACACTGACATCAGAGCAACAGTGCAGAACAGTTTCATGCACAGCCTTGCTACTGACAAGACAGACACATTTTGCCAATCCTTTAAGTGAAAAGTGTAAGAGAAATTAGACCCTGCAGAAGTTGATAACATAATTCTCCCCACCTGCCAAGAAAATCAAGTGAGTGAGTTGATTTTTACAACTCTGCCTCTGCAAATTATTCTATATGTTTGTTCATTGGTCAAAAGATACCAGATCTATTTGTACCTGCCAGTTAAGTGTTATGCGAGGGAGAAGAAAAGAGGCAACAAGCCAAAGCCTCCACAGCAGTGACAGCAAGATAGAAGGGATAGCAGTGGGATTCCGATATAAATTAATAACAGTGTCTGGCAGGATGATTTGGAAAAAAAAAAAAAAAAAAAGTAAGAGGTTCTTAGGTTCAAAAAGCATGAGAACCACATCTTTAGGCAGCTGAGTTTTCATGCTCACAGTACAACACATTTTATCTATGTGCAATGGGTGGGTGTGTTAGTGTATTTTAATCCACCCACATGCAAAGCTGAACAGAAATAGCACCAAAGTAAAAGAACATACAGTACTTACATTACCACTCACAAACCGTGAGCTAACTGAAATCATCACTCAAAATAAAGAATGCAAAAAAATAAATCTATAAATACTCTAGGCAACAATCCTCCACTGGGACAGGGATAGACAAGATAACCCTACAGATCTTTTCAATCTAATTTCTATAAAAATATTTGGATCTTGGAATTTACTTTTCTACACTATCTAACATGGATACTGACAATGTATGAATTTAGACAAGGGTTTTCCAAATTTAAAAAGTTTTGTAAAGTTCAGTGATCAATATTTCATGACCCTCTATCACCAAAAACGCTAACTCTAACCATAAATACAAGAAACAGGTCTCCCTGTAATCAGACCAAACCTCATAATTATATTACCAATAAAGGAGTGTTAATTACAAAGCAATTGCAAACTTTTAAATGCATTCAAAATTCAATACAGTAGACCAGCCAACTTGCTGCTGGAAATGTGCCCCAGAAACTCAAACTGGGGCAATATGCATTTGCTTTACCTTCATTCAGGCAATTGTAAAACTCATTTTTATCACAACCAGCAAAGAGAAACCTGATTGCAGAGACTTAAGGAGAAAATGGGATGAGAACTTTCAATGCTTCTGCTCCTAAAGCTGGCTTTTTCTCCTCCTTCAGAGACAGCAAAAAGTTAAGTTCCTGACTAGGAAGTCATGTCATTGGAGGGACCTGTCTTGCTGCCAACTCTACAGCATCTTATGAAAAAGGTTGGCAAGTCACTCTTTCCCTTTTGTGGGTCTGCAAGAAGCAGTTACACATGTGGTTTTGAAATTCCCTGTAATACAGATTTATGAGTCCCTGATGGTTGCTACCCAGCTCTTCAGTCCCATGAATTCTGAAACAGGAAGTGACTCCAAGTTTCCTCTCTATGCTCACAAAATTCAACTACCAGATTTTCTGATGAACTTTCCTACTCTGCTGTGCACAGAGAGAAAACTCCAATTTATGGCTCTAAAGAGAAGAGTTCAGATCATGGAGGTAAACAATGCTGTCAGCCAGATTGACTAAGTGGGCCATCCAACATGAATTATTAAAGGCATTAGCAAGTAAAGATGAATGACCACTCTGGAAAACTGCACTTCTGCTCTTAGTTCAGAATCAAGTTAGTACTTCACCTCTTGTAAACTGCCTCATAAGGAGCTGCTGATGAAGAAAACCCATGTCAACATAGAACAATGCAAAGAATCAAGAATTTAGTGAGGTTCGCTACTTTAACTGCTTCATAATGAACCCGAAAAGGCAGGGGGACCCAACCTTTGTCATACCTTGGTGTTTTTGTACCTTGGTACCTTTGGTTGTCTGGACTGTCAGTGTTAGCGTTGTTTGGTTAGGGTTGTTTTGGCGCACTTCTGACAGGACCTCTACTCCGTCGGTGATGATAAACTTTTGGCTGCATGCGTAACAATTGGTACTTCCTTTATCTAGAGTGTTAGACCCCGTGCACTTGGGTCAACACAGTTGGTAACAAACTTCCTACTCTGTGCACAGAGAGAAAACTTCCAGTTGGTAACAAACATCAGTACAATGTTACACCACTGGGCACTATGGGCCGCGTTAACAAGGTACCAACACCGGGCAGGCCTATTGCCATATAACAAATATTAACAGCAGTTAGTCAAAGTTAAGCTACTGTGCATTTTGTAAGTTTAGACAATAACACCTGCTGTTCAGGCGCCTAGTGCGCCCTCCTAAGGTCGGCCAGAAAGCACCCTTTGCGGTGTCCTTTTATAAACAGATACAAACAACTTACATCATTTCTTTACGTACCGGGTTGCCACCCTCTGTTACCTAGATACCATCCCTTACCTTACGAAAGGGAGGCTTACTTACTATCCTTCATGCTGTCAATTCTGACCTGGTCCTAAACCTAGGATGGTATGTGCATAAGTTTTTAAAAAGTTTTTGTCCCAGAACATTCCTTAAAATGTTTCATTACTCCCTTTTGGCTTACAGTCTGTTCTCAATGATTTCCTGTGTCCTAACTTACACAATTACACAGTTATCAGTGTCTAAGTTACTAAACCAAAGTCTTGCTCGCTAAATTGCAGGCCTGTTGCCGTTTTCATGTTACAGGCCTCTATTTAGGCCTGCTAACTTCATGTTACTAACCCTCAACTTACTACAACCTTATTACATAGGAGGGCCACATAAAAGTAAGCACACACCTGTGTAGGCCAAACAGATTCTACATGTTTTAATAAGATTTACAGTTACCTGAACTGAGTTATATTTTAAGTTCACTTTTTATCAAATGTAGTTAAATAGGATGTTATTTCTATGTACAATATTCTCTGTTTACAAACGTGTAAACTATAATGATGTAAATGACAACAAAATGCTAATGAACTGGCTGTTAATATACTGTGTGATTGAAGCAGGTAGTGGCACTTATGAAAGCTTTGCTGGGCCATGTACAGCTGTCAGGCTATAAGCTGGACATTCCCATGAGACAGAGAATAAGAGAAGCCTGCATGGCCTCTTATAAACAATAATAGTTAATAAAGGAAAACCTATTGACAATGTATTTAGTCTTTCAAAGTCTTTTGCAAAGTACTACACAAAGTAGGGATGTAAGCAACTAGTCAACTACCCAATAAGTGTAAGCTCATTCGATAGTCGAGTAGTGACTATCAGAGAGAAGCAGCAAATGGGGGGAGCAGGAGCTGGTGTTGGGGGGAGCTGGCTTAAAAGCCGGTTCTTCCAAGCCCCAGGTCTGTGGGGAGGCAGAGGCACAGCGGGGAAACGTCGCAAGCGGGGACTGAAGCAGTTCCCACTTGCATCAGTTCCACGGTGGCACTTCAGTCTTTGAAATTAGCAAAAGCTTCCTGAAGGACCTGAAGCTCTTGCCACTTTTCAAATGCTGAAGCACCACAGTGGGAACTGGCACCCCGCTTGCACTGGTTTCCTGCTGTGCCTCTGCCTCCCTTGTCCTCCATGGCAGCCAGGCGGGAGAACAGGAGCTGGTGCTGGGGGGGGGGGAGCCAGCATAAAAGCCAGTTCTCCCCAGCACCCTCTCTGGGGTGCCGCCTGGCCCCCCCCTGCTGCCTCTATCAGAGATAGCGAGGGGAGGGATAGGGGAGGCTGCTGCAAAGCACCCCCTGTCTGCAGGGGTTCCAGCAGGGAGGTGGGGTCCCCCAGGGACAGGGGCTGCTGTTGCCAAGCAGACCCTGTTTGCAGCGGCCAGGGCTGGCTGCAGGCAGGGGCTGTTCCAGCACCAGCCCCTATTCATGCCGGACAGAGTTGTCCACCACGAACAGGTGCTGCTGGACTCAATGTGAGTGGGACCAAGCAGTCCCAGCCCGTGCTGGTCCAGGACACTGTGCTTCTTTATTTTAAATGTTAGAAAAAAAAAATCTCCTAGAACAACTTCAGTCAGCGCTGGCAACTCTATGAGGGCAATGAGCTGAGTATGGCTCAGCTGTGGGTCCCTGAAAATAAGAATGTACATTTAAAATGCAGAGCCATAGCGCAGGTGGCTCCCGGAGCTGGTACAAGCCAGGACTGCTCAGTCTTGGCTCGAGCCGACTCCTAGAGCTACTTCTGCTGCAAGTCTGCAGAGCAGTCCTATAGACTAATCATATAGCCCAGGGCTACTCAACACGTGGCCCGTGGGCCACATGCAGCCCGTGGGCCATTTGCTTGCAGCCCGCAGTGCGGTTTGGGTTTACACGGGGCTCAACACGTGGCACGCAGATGGGAGCCAAAATAAAAAAGTAGTCGATGTAATGGTCTTCAGTTGATATGCGTTTTAGTAGTTGAATTCCTTAATTATCATTGCTTATTAAAATATGGATGGAAATTGGATAAATATTGCATTTTATTAATATCAGCAGAACTGACTTAAATGGGGCCTGTGTGTTGTGCAGTCTTGCCTTAACCTTTGTATTCACGCCCGTCGGTGTGAAAGAAGTTATTTGCATATATAATTGCATGTAAATGCAACCACACTTAAGTTGCGGCCCTCGGCATGTGCTATGAATATCATTGTGGCCCCCAGGGCTTCCAAAGTTGAATAGCCCTGGTATAGCCAATACAAATTGTATAGACTATACGATTAGCTAGATAACTGCAATTTAACATCCTGATCATAAAGAGCTATTAAGGAAATTAAGTAGCCATCAGATGTCATGGCTTAGAAACTGACTCTTAAATTTTTTATTTCAAAGCAAGACTAAAAGGGCCAATTTTCAACATGGCTAATGGGTAACACTGGGCACTCAAATGTTCTATATTAGATTCATGCTTGGTGATGTTTCACATATTTATTAATTATCTGGAAAATTAAACTGAAAAATTTTTCAGCAGACAAAATTATTTAGATTAATCAAAACTAGATACTATTACTATTACTAATAAAAAACAATGGGGAACTTCAGAGACATCTTACAGCATTAGGTGAATGGGCACCCCATGGCAGATGCATTTGCCAATACCGCATTTTATCAAAATGTGAATTCACTACACTCATTGCTGGCTTCCAAACTAAATGTATAAACTCAGAGCCACGATAACCTGATGACCCTATTTTATAGAAACAGTCCCGATACCAAGGCTTTGTCTTATTTTGGTGTTTATTAACCCTGACACCCATCTCCATCACATTTGCTATGTAGTTACCCTACTGAGAGAGCTGCTTAATTCAAGAACTCTGCTCAGTGAGCAGCAGTTGTGTTAAAAAAAAAATAAACCAAACATCAGAATGGATAGAAAAACATTACACCTTCACAGCAATATGATTCTCAGTTCTGGCCACCTGCTCTCTCATCTATAACAACATAAAATCAAGTCAGAATGCAATAAAACATTATGATCCATCCAAAACAACTTTTTTCCTGGGTGGTGTTTTTTTGTTGTTGTTGTTTTGAGAACTTTGACATTTTCAAGGTTTGTTTCAATTCAAAATGAAACCATATCTCAAAATCTCTAAAACCTTTTAGGAATAAAATGTCCATCCCCCCCACAGCCCTAGTTTTAATGCACCTCCACAGAGAGCAAATTTTCAACAGAACTTTCAGAAACATACTTCACACTCATACTAGAAACTATGCAGCACCTCAGATAACTCATCAAGTTGAAATGCTAAGTAGCCACTTTTCTTAGGTTTCAAAATTGGTTGCTTTCAGACATTCTCAGCCATAACTCTAGAATGAAATAAATCAGTGTTATTTGACAGAGACACTGTTTACCATTTGGTAGCTGCTTCAGTCCTAGAAGTTTTGATAACATAAATATTGAATAGGAAAAGATAAGATGTTCTGTAGTATGCAGTTTACAATGTGGCATGATTGGTAAAAATGCCAGATAATAGACCCAATGGACATAAGTGTTCTCACAAACTGCCAGTTTGAATAAATTAGATCTCTTGATTTTTCAAGGTTTCAGGTTTGTTCCCCCAAAACTCCTCCAATTTATCCTCTTATGATGCCAAATACAGCAACAAAGCTGAAGGCTTTATGTTCTCTCACCTAGCACTTCAAAATAGTGTGTGGTTTCAAACCAGTTGATGCAAAGCTACATATTAGCATACTTTTGCATTTTCTTTGAATCGTTTTTGGAACAACATACGGCTTTACTAGGCGCAGAATCCATCTTTTTTAATAATTTGGCCAGAAATGAGCTCCAACGAAGACTTGGTGGCGTGAAATATTGTCAAGTAAGATTCACAGTACCCATTTACAGCGGACATGTCTGGTATCAAAATCAGTGACACGTGGGCATAATTGTGCTGTACAAAGTAAGTGATATTATATATGGCTTGTGCTGCTTTGTAACAGGTATATCCAGGCACATACAAAGGTATATGTTTACCGTTTTATTTAGAGAGGCTTAAAGCCATCTACTTCTTGCATTAATAAGCACTGACAATCTAGTTGGAGTTACAGAATCAGAGCATAATGACTTTAAAGGGAGATCCTATTCTGTCAGGAAGAGGGGAGATTATGTTGTGTATCAATTAAAAAGATCAGTTAAGTGTATTAATTATTTTCAAAATTTTAGATATTCTGCATGTCCTGCCATGGAACCCTCCCCTACCTTGCCTCTTCACTCTCCTTGAGGTTTCCCAGCCCACATTTTGGGAAGCTCTGATGTAAAGCATTCAACAGAAATGGTCACTTGGCAAGCAAAATATTTATCAATGCTTTTCAATTTTTCACAGCCCATTCAAATATAGTACATGCTTGAAAGATCGACAGAACCCTAACAGTAGGGCTATTTTATAGTAAATTGAGGTGCTACAGGTATCCACTACTAAGCTTCTACTGCTGAATAAACATTACAGTGTCGTGCTTGAATTTCAAAGAAATCTGATCCTGCCTTCAGAATCAGAGCTGTTTAAGAAAACACTTCACAACATTGACGTACCCAAAACAGCCACTTACATTGTGTATAAGTGTCTTCCTATTGGAGGAAGAAGATTTTTTTTTTAATTTAAACTGATGTTTGTTTCAAAAGCATGAAAACACTGACACCAGGACTTAAATGAAAATTGTATATTACATTTAAAAAAAATAGTTCCTATTACAATTCTAGTCACAGTACTTGAAAATGTTGGGTTTTTTGCTGCTTTGCTGCTGTTCAATTTTATATTAAGTATCAGTGCCTGGAAAATGGGCAGGACTGTGTGACATGACAGTGAACAAGTCCAAAACTGAGCAACATTTAAATGCTATTTTTTTTATAAAAAATGTGCTCACATTTTGATACAAATAAGGGCCCCACACTAAAAACTTTATTTATATTTACTAGGATTTTAAGACAACAAATAAAGAGGGATTATATAACAAACAGACCATCAAGTTTTAGTAGTTATTACAGTAAATTTTAATTATTTTAACTACACCATAAAACAATTAAAATAATGACATTTCAGTTTATAGCCACAAGGGCAAGCCACAGTTTATAGCCATAAGTTCAGCTTTGACTTAAATCCCACTGCAGAAATGGGTCTGCATCAGTGTAACTAAGAGCAGGATTTAACTCAATAAGTATTCAATACAATGGAAAGTTTATTTTAGTAGCTTTATCTACTAGGATTCCTGAGCTATTATTTTAATAAATCTGTACAAAAGAAAACCTTGTATCGTTAACAACAATATTATTTACAAATTGAAAAACTACTTACAAGCTGCTCAGATTTCACACCATATAGTTGTATGGTCTTTGCCACATTTTTTGAGACAGCTAAACTGAGGTTTGGATCCACAGAAGCCACATTTAGCTCACTAAAAACAAAGGTGACATTAATTAATACTAGTTAAGAGTGTAACAAATTAACTATTAATAAACTAGTAACATGGCACATCAACCTGGAAGAGGAGAACATACACAGTCAAAACTGTACAAGCACAACAGTACAATTTATAGTTTACTATTATGCTTGGGAATTTTATGAGCTGGGTATACCACTTCCCATTCTAAGGCTAAGCAAGAATTCACAGTGGGTAATTCAATGAATTACTTGGCGAGCAGAATTTGGTAGAGGCAAGTACAAATGAGACTATGGAGTATACAAAGATTCCAAGGTGGAGTCTTTGTCACAACAAATAGGCGTATTGTAAGCACAATATTCAGTAAAAGGGACCCCAAAATAGATGAAAGGCAACAAACTGAAGAGAACAACAAGAAATTATGATTCAAAACACTTCCTGGGGATCCCTGTGAGGAGGATGGTTGTGGACTCCTGAGCACTATTTCTCTCGGCTTCCTGGAAGCCCACATCTACTAGATCTCCATCTACAAGGAGCTCTATCTGGAGGCAAGAATGGAGCTAGCTATCCCGCCAACATTATCCTTCTGTGGGTCATGCTGCCAGAGATAATACACCAAGGATTGAGGGAGATGTGAGGATCCACAGAATTGGAAAGCCTCACATGAACTTCACAGGGCCCTAAATTTGACTTGCTAGACAACAAAGTTTTCCTGCTCATTGTGAAGACCCCCTGCTTCCTCTGCAAGATAGGGCATCAGGGCCCATAAATATATGCAATGCAGTCCAAGCCAAGATACTGAAACTGAGGCTCAGGAGCCACAAGTGGTTCTTTAATATGTGTCTCCTATGGCTCTTGGCAGCACATTATATTATAACAATGTGATTTAATTATTTAAAAATCTAAAGTTACTAATCAATCAGGAAGCTTTTACTATGTATTAACCAAATTGTAGAATACTTGATCATTTTACTGTAAGAATAATATACACACAATCCCTAATCACAGTGTGTATGTGAGAGAAAGAGCGTAAATGAAATAATGAATTCATATCACAGTGGCTCTTTTGGGTAATATTCTAATTTGAGTCCTAAACCACTGAGGTCTGAGTATCACTGGTCCAAACCCTTAAGCTCATCTCATGAAGTGGGTTTTACCCATGAAAGCTCACAATTCTATATATAATTTTGTTAGTCTCTAAGGTGTCACAGGACTACTAGTTGTTTTTAAAATGTGATAAGCACTAGTAACTCCCACTGAAGTCAACAAGAACTGTAGAAGTTCAACATTTTCCACAACATTAAAACATCTAGTAAATTACATAGTATGCTATCTGTTCATTCTACTGTTTGGACCAGTTCTTGCTAGCCAGACTAAATAGTGAAATCATGGATTAATGAAAATGTTTAATTTGTGATTTAAATATTTCAGTTTACTTTTTCCTAACAGTGATATTTCTCTTCATCTACTATTCTTGTTATTTCATTCTTTATGCAACAGATTGGGATGTAATTTATAGCAAGCAAATATCATCTTCTCTTTGATACATCTAAATAATTCTGAATGTAACACATTTACGTTACATTTAACATTTATCTTTTTACTGGATTTTAAGCACAATCAATCAATGGACCTCTTCATTTGAGTAAAATGACTTATGTTCATGCTTGAAAGAGAACAGATATTCATATAAATATTTCAGAATTAGTCCTGCATAATAAAATTCAGTAGATGAATCCTGATTTAATTTCAGTGCTTATAACTTGTATAATTAAAGCAGAATAAAAAAGTTACTGTTAATGAATCAGAGGGGTAGCCGTGTTAGTCTGAATCTGCAAAAGCGGCGAGGGATCCTGTGGCACCTTATAGACTAACCGAAGTGTTTAGAGCATAAGCTTTCGTGGGCAAACACCACGAAAAGAGGAGAATTGCCAGCAGATCCAGACATGCATCTGACGAAGTGGGTCTTTGCCCATGAAAGCTTATGCTCCAAACACTTCGGTTAGTCTATAAGGTGCCACAGGACCCCTCGCCGCTTTTACTGTTAATGAAGTTTCAGTTCCAAAATTTTAATATAGAAAATAAAAAGACATGGTGCAAATTACATGTTGCATTATATTACAACCACTTACCTTGCTATAGTTTTAATGATGCTCTCAAGTTCATCGGAGGAAGGAGGATTCCGACCACCAGGGGGAAATACAAGGTTGATGGGGTCAAAGAGGCGAGATAATGACTTCGACAAGTAAGCAGCTTCATAAGGTTGCAATGAGTCTTTCAAAGCTTTTTCTGAACTGTGGGAACGAAACAGCACATTTTGAAGTTGAAATGTACAGGTTGAACCTCTCTAGTCCAGCACTCTCAAGTTCGGCAACATCCATGGTTTGTCATGATTTTAATTAGCAGAATATCCATTTATCATGGATGTGGCCAAGCTTCCGGTAATCCTATAAAGTACCCGTGTTCTGTGCTGTTATTTATCTTTAATTTACCCCATATGCCTTCTAAGAGCCCAAGAAACAAAGGAAATATTGGTAATGTCACTAAATGCAAGCATGAATTTTATACTTTGTCTACTTATTTCCTCATGCCAATACAGTAAAATTGTGTAACAACATTAACACTTTGTTAGGAGGAAAGCTGATAAGCCTTGGCTATGCATAGGCTTATATAGGGTATATCGTACAGTCATATAGTTTTAAGTAGCATTGTAAGAATGGCCACACTGAGTTAGACCAAAGGCTAAGTAGCAGTTCTGCAGAAAAGGACCTTGGGATTACAGTGGACAAGAAGCTGGATATGAGTCAAAAGTGTGCCCTTGTAGCCAAGAAGGCTAATAGCATATTGGGGTGCATTAGGAGGAGAATTGCCAGCAGATCCAGAAAAGTGATTATTCTCCTTTAATTGGCTCTGGTGAGGCCACATCTAGAATAGTGTGTCCAGTTCTGGGCCCCTCACTATAGAAAGGATGTGGATGCATTGGAGAGGGTTCAGCGGAGGGCGACCAAAATGATTAGGGGGCTGGAGCGCATGACCTATGAGGAGAGACTGAAGGATTGGGTTTGTTTAATCTGCAGAAGAGAAGAGTGAGGGGGGATTTGATAGCAGCCTTCAACTTCCTGAAGAGAGGCTCCAAAGGGGATGGAGAGAGGCTGTTCACAGTAGTGACAGATGGCAGAATAAGGAGCAATGGTCTCAAGTTACAGTGGGAGAGGTCTAGATTGGATATTAGGAAAAACTATTTCATTAGGAGGGTGGTGAAGCACTGGAATGGGTTACCTATGTGGAATCTCCATCCCTAGAAGTGTTTAAGTCTCAGCTTAACAAAGCCCTGGCTGGGTTGATTTAGTTGGGATTAGTCCTGCGTTGGTCAGGGGACTGAACTTGATGACCTCCTGAGGTCTCTTCCAGCTCTATGATTCTATGAAAGGTCCATCTAGCCCAGTATCCTGTCTTCTGATGATGGCCAATGTCAGGTGCCTCAGAGGGAATGAACAGAACAGGTAATCATCAAGTGAGCCATCCCCTGTCTCCCATTCCCAGGTTCTGGCAAACAGAAACTAGTGAACATCATTCCTACCTATCATGGCTAATAGCCATTGACGGACCTATCGCTATGTATTTATCTAGTTCTTTTTGAATGCTCATAGGGTATGTCTACATTGCATTCCTCTTTTGATCTGAATTTCCCGCGCTTCATTTCAATAATGGCATCCAGGCACTTTTTCAAAGTACTTTATTTCGAAAGAAAAAAAATGCAGTCTAGACAGGGTTATTTTGAAAAAAACAAAAAAACCCTTATTTCGAAATAACCCTTAAACCTCATTTTTTTAAGGAATAAGAGTTATTTCGAAAGAAGGTTTTTTTTTCCCTAAATAACCCCAGTCTAAAAAACCCTAGACTGCATTTTTTCTTTCGAAATACAGTATTTCGAAAAAACGCCCGGATGCCATTATGCAAACGAAGCACAGGAAATTCAAATCCATGCTTCATTTGCAATTTCGCTCGGCTTCATTTGCATTCCTCTCTTGAAAGAGGAATGCATTGTACACATACCCTTAAAGTCCTGCTCTTTGGCTCATCCTTTGGCAAGGCGTTCCACAGGTTGACTGTGCACTGTGTGAAGAAATACTTCCTTATGTTTATTTTAAACCTCCTACTAATTAGTTTTATTTGATGACCCCTAGTTCTTGTGTTATGGGAACAAGTAATTAACTTTTCCTTATTTATCTTCTCCCCACCAATCAGGATTTTATAGACCTCTATCATATCCTCCCGTAGCCTCCTCTTTTTTTAAGATGAAAGTATTATTAATCTCTCCTCATACATCAGTTATTTCAAAACACCTAATCATTTTTGTAGCCCTTTTCTGAACTTTTTCCACTGCAGAGATTATCTTTTTTGATAGTGCATTACAAGCATTGTTCCATTTATTTGACTTAGCAAAATTAAAATAAAAATTAAAAAAAAGACCCACTATCTACAATATTGATCTCCAGTAATTCGGCAAATTCTCTGGTTTGGCATCCATCAGGACCCAGGTGCCAGACTAGAGAAGTTCAACTTGTATAGTAGCAAACTGAAGCTGGAACTGTTCTGGAAATTATAAACTCTGCAGGAACATAGAGGTATATGCATCACCCAGGAGATTTTTTTGCTTTGAAGTAAATAATTGTTCAGTTAGCCTCCTTACATAGTTCAACACAGCTCTGTGAATTAGCTTTCCTCGAGATCTATTGTATGAAACAAATTTGGCATTCCTAAATCAATTTATACTTGAGATATGCAACATTAAAAACATTTGAAAAGTTTTCTGAAAATGGGATCAGAGGGGTGTGTTGGTTTTTTTTTTTTTTTTGCAGTCACACATCTCATAACAGATGGCCTGAGCCCACTGAGAATGTGTTAAAAAATTCTCCTCTGAAATGGAGCTACCTGTATAAAACACCAAGGAGAAAGGACCGTATTTGTGCTGGCAGTAATAGTCAATTTTAAAACTGCATTTAATATACTTCACTCCTTAAAATTACTGTTGTTGAATGTAAACTCTACCAGTGGAATTATTATTTTTATACTTAGGAACACCAGAATACATGCGCAGGGTAGGATTTTCAAAAAGACTTAGCACTGACCTTACTGAAGTCAACGGTAAAACTCACACTGACATCAATTGGAGTATACTTAAGTCCTTGAAAAGCACTTTTGAAAAATCTTATCCTATTGCTTATAAATAATCATAGTGAATCACTGATTCACTATGTGAGTCATTTGTTCACCAGTGTCACACCTAATCTTCTTATTTAACATATACATCATCATGTACATTCTAGGATGTAGAATAGACATGTTGAGAATTATTGAAAACTGATTATCTGCCACTTAAGTCTGTAGCGATTGTAGTATCACTAAATACTGGAAGATACTATAGTAATCGCAAGTACCTAAACAGACAAATGGTGACTTTTAACAATTCCTATTTATACTGGCTATAGCTTAACACAGATGTAAAGACAAACTAGCTGCAAAGTACTATTAGCAGAAGAGTCATGAATGACAAGACAACCCAAATGTAGCTAATTACTCAAACTGACAAAAATGACACAGATCTAAAACATGAATCTTTTTCATGTGTTTTAATTCTATTTACACACACACAGAGTTGACAGCAAGACTGCCGAAAAACCTCTTACAATTCTAGCTCTCCTGTTTTGTGAAGATGAAAAACCTTAAGTTATTTTTAAAAAGACTCCCTTCTTACAGAATGGATGCTGGAAAAGTGCATTAGAAGAGCGTGATTTGTAAAATGCGCTAACATGTTTCACTGTAACTGAGCCAAGTAGACATAAAAAAAAAGACACCTTTTAGAGCACACCAACAGGGTCTATATGGGACAGTTAGATCAAAACACGTTAAATCATTTTACAGATCACATCCCTCCAGTGCGTTTTGATGCACCATGAAGATAGCCTATAAGAGTTTTGGACTATACAGTTAGGTGGTTCGTACTAAACATACTCATAATCCTGTTTCTTTTGCATGAAAATGTCTTGTGTATCATCTTCCATCTGTTGCAGTTCAGCAAAGATATCTGTATTTCCACTTGCATTAAAATTTCTTTGAATATTTTCACTGTATTGTTGTAGGCGCTTCCACAAGTCATTATACAGTCTCAGTAATTTAGGGTATTCTCCTTCAAAAGCTTGCTTCAAAAACACAGAAGCTATAAAACAAAACAATAAATATGATTATCATTATGATGTTCCAAACTAGCACCTTTGATAAAATGTTATAAATAGCATGGATCTTATCAGTAAAATCCTACAGAATAAAACTGAAGTATTAGTATAATCAGAACCTTGAACATAAAAACTTTTGCCTTGTACAATAACCATGCCAGCTATAGTATATGGTATTTCATGACCAAATTATTATCTTATTGCTATTACTATTTATCAGTACAGCCATGTATTGGATCTCATATATGTAAAAAAAATTAACACTAGTTTTGCAATGGAAAAGTCTATAGTTTTGTTTAATTTTAAAGGCACATATTTAAAGGGTCACATATAACTCAAAGTAGATCTGGGGAGCAGGAGCACAGCCCCACCGGAGTGTATCAAGTTCCACAACCGCTGGGCTATGCTCTAGGCCCCCACCACCAGCTGCAAGGTTGCACTCCTGGTCCCCAGCTGTGGGGCTCTGGAGTTACCCTGCTTCTTGTGCTGAGTGTCTCTCTGTCCCTGCTCCTCTCCCTCCCTCCCTGAGTTTGAATGCCACAAATGTGATGCTCTGGAAGCTCTGGGAGGGTGGGGAAGGCATTCCTGAGTGCGGGGCCCAGCTTTTTCACATGAATGCTCCAATCTGGGAGCACCCATGGGGATAACGGACCACAGATGTTGCCAGACGATGGAAGTCCAGATTATAGTGGTCCAACCTCTGATACCATGCTGCTTTAAAAGCCAGTCTTCCTTTTTGTAACTCTCTGTTGAGAAGTACATCTGCTGTTAGTTTAAAAAATATTCAAGACTCATGGAGTTCTTTGCACATTTCAGTGTTAAATATGCAGTTTTCTGCACACAAAACAATTGAAAAAGCAAAATCGACTATGTATTGCATGCATTATTGTCTCAAAATTCGCATATACTGAAAAAAACAAAACAGCATTTGCTGCATAAACATCATGCTTTCACCAAACACTTATTTAAAAATAACTAACAAATACGAGTAGCAAAATATTAGTGTTTTAGCTGGCAAGATAGAAAAGTTACCTCCATGTTGAACTTAAAATTATGCTTATTGCTGTCAGTTTTACAGACTTAGGCCCTGATCCTGCAAACACTTACGCACATGTTTAGGTGTAAGCACATTAGACTCCTATGTTTGTTATATCATATGAAGTTATGCAATTGTGTTATAGGCAACACGTAAGACAATCAATATAACAAATATGTTTTAATATAGTTGAATAAATTTGCTTCTGGAATCACTTAGCAACTACTGAACAGAAACCAAGCAGCTACTTCCTCAAATTAATAATGCTGCTATAGGCCCAAATTTTAAAGGGACATCATAATGACTCAGTCCACAAAGATAAATATATGTATGTTGAATCTCTCTACTAAGGAGGGAGATTTCCAAGCTTCACATGAGTGTAAAGGATATTTTTGTGAACACATCCCCAGTACTTTGACAATTTAGCCAGCTGCATGCTGCATTTACTGGCAATAGTGCTGTCTAATGTTTATTACTTTTGCTTGATTTAGCATGACATCTGTACAGCTTATTTTGCATGTGCATTCAGAATCCCCAACAAAGATTGATTTTTTTTTTTAAAGGTCAACTTTGCTGTAGGTGCCTCACGCAAGTGGCCAGATTTTCAAGTTTGTTCAGCACCCAAGAGCACAATAATAAAATAATTGCTCTTTTAATTAGGTTAACATTTATGGTTTTGGCTGACCTATTCACTTTTGGCTTCTGGAGTATTATTCATTATTCCACAAATCTCCCCCCTCCACCATGCCATTGACAAACAAGGATATTTTTATATAGGATAATGAATGCAAAGTACATATTTTCCTGAATGCACAATAAAAGTCTGGGAAAAGTGTGATGATCACAAACACATCTATCCTCAGTTATGAAAATATACATATGAAGAGGAACAGCAGATTCACAGCCTCTGTTTCAAGGAGAAACCACAGCTGCAGATCTGATAGCTGGAAATAACAAGCAAAGATTTAATGAATTGACATATATTCAGGCTAACTCTAAAAGACATCACAGATCACACAATGATAAATACAACACTTACAGTCTGTTGCTATCTGAAATTGAGAGGAAAGAGTCTCAGTTACTGCAGTCCAAAACGTGTATAAAATATCTGAATGGCCTTCCTAGTGGGGGCGGGGGGAAGAGAAAAGAAAAGAAAAATTCAAAATATGTCACAAGTCTTAAAGCTGCATATTTTACATCATAGCATATTTGCCAGAAAAAAAGATTCCCTGACCATCCCAAATGTTTTAACAAACTGCTACTTTGCATTTATTTTTTATAACACAACAAAGAAAAAGGTGCAAAATATAAATATTATGGTCATCAGTAGGGAGAGGCTAACTAGTGAGACCAAACAAAATAAATGCAGCCCTAATACACAGCCTTATCCCTGGGTTTGAGAAATCTCCTCTCAATGCACTTCTTCCTGGCAATGGGTCTTCTAGGAACAGAGGGAAGGGGAGAACCAGTTCAGAAATTCCAGAAGAACCCAATGGGAATAAGAGAGCTATTTCCCCTCTCTACTTGTGAGCCCACAAACCCCATACTGGCAGGATTTGTTGTCATAAAGCGACAGCGGTGTACCCAGCCACTGCCAGCAAAGCAGTAAAGGAGGAAGGAAAGGAGGCATCTATTCTGGAGTGGTGAATACCTTGAGCTTTGGTGCCAAAGTGTCAGTACAAGTGATGCATGAAGCTTTGAATGAACTGACATTGAGACATAATGTTTGGTACCTAAGCAGGTGTCAGAGGGGCCGTTTTCGGGCCACCCTTGTCTATGTCAGAATGAGAGGATCTCTGCACTTTAGGGCTAGAACCTGGCAACGGTGACCAGGATCTATGCTGTTGAGGGGACCATTGCTCCTTTCATCCACTGATCAGACATTTTATCAGTTAGAGAGAAGAATTTCTGAAAGATGTGACTCTCAGAATTACGAGTTGAGGAACTGACAGGAACACTTTGTGAACAGGACTGTTCAGGATTTTCAGTCACAACCACTCCACAATCTCTTCAGCAAAGACAACTTCAAGTGAGCCTCTTTCAAGTGGCATATCTCCCAGGAACATGCCCTTAACCAAATATCTGTTGTGCCCCATGTTTAGAGGCATTATAGTGTCACAAGGAAGACAGCATTTAAAATCTGGGGTCCTTTATTCACCCATAAGGGCTTGACCCAGTAGCAGGAAAGTCTCACGGAGAAAAGAAAATACGGAAAAAAGGAACCACTGTGTCAGAAGTGAAGACTAAAGCTATAGCTACATCTTATGTTGGCATAACTTATGCCACACAGAGGGATAAATAAATCACCTCCCAAGTGGCGTAAGTTACACCAACATAAGCATTAGTGTGGACTAGGGATGGTAGCGTATAGTTATTTAAACAATTAACTGATAAGCTTGGACTTATCGGTTAATCCTAAAGACTACTCGTGCCCCTCTCCCCTCCCCCCCGCTTGCTGCTTCCGTATCAGAGGCAGCAGCAAGGGGGAGGGGGAGAAGAACAGCTGGGATACAGGAGCAGCCTCTGTTCATGGATTTTTAAACTGCTTCCCTTCGTGGACTGGCTCCGCGTGCTACCCTGCACTACTGCCTCTGTAGCAGGGGCAGCAGTATGGGGTGGCAGAGGACTCCCCAGGAGTAGGGCGGGGAGCCAAGAGCACACTGGCTGCTGGCCCCATCCCCAGAGTATTTTATTAAATTATGTAACCCGGGGTGGGGAACCTCAGACCTGGGGGCTGAATGCGGTCCCCGTCTTGCCTGGATCTAGCCCGGATCTAGCCCACATGGCTCAGCATTGGAAAGCCTGCGCTGGAGCTCCAGCCACCCACCCATCCTCAGGGCTAGAGCACACAAAATCTACTAGTCAGCCTTTATAGGCTGTAGTGTGCAAGGGAAATATGGGAAATGTCTTTTTCCTTCTCAGTCAGGGGGTTCTCACTTTGCTTCTCACTTGTGAGTGGCCCTCGACTGATTTTTCTGTGGGTCAGTGGTCCCCAGCCCAAAAAAAGGTTTCTCACCCCTGGACTGTAACCAATAAAATTTTTTGCAGCTACACAATTACTAAAATAAACATTATCTAACATCCTTAGTGTGGACAGCACTATGTCAGCGGGAGACTTCTCCTTCCGACATAGCTTCTGTCGCTCATAGGAGCTGGAGTTGTTAATTGGAGAATTCTCTCCTGTCAGCTTCAAGCAGCAACTGCATAGAGCTCATAGTAGCAAAGTTGCATCTGTGATGCTATAAACTCTTTAGTGTAGCTGTGCTCTAAATAAATATTTACTAGGGTGAATTTGATTTAAATAAAATTGATTTCAATCATGATTTAAATCATTAATCAGGAAGACTGTATTTAAACACGGTTTTCTACATAAAAGTGCATTCTTGTTGGTTGTTATAACTTTAATACATAATCTTCACAACTCAGAGATAGATGTAGGTTTCCTTTTTAAAAGATACAAACTACACATTTTTAAACCGTATACATTTTTAAACAGTGATTTATTTTGAAGACTTTTCCGATTAGTTTAATCATTAGTATATTTGGAGGATTTTCTTGCCATACTGTATTAGAAGGAGAACATTTAAACAATTTTATTTAACTAAAACAACAATGTTATGTATTCTGGTCTGTTTTCTTCAACAACAATCAGAAAATACTTTAACAAAACAAGCATATGAATTTTTGAATTTAGTTAAACATTCAAGATTTTTAAAAAAAAACATGTTTTGTTAAAATTGTTTTTAATTAAAATAGTGAAATAAAATATTTTTAAATAAAAATTAAATAGACTGTCAGCCAGGTCAACATGATAAACTTAAAACATTGACTTCTGCTGCTAACTCAGTCATCTTCATCTGTTCATAATCTGGAACAGAAAAAAAGCTTTCCTGCTTTTTCAGGTCCCAAATGATTTCTCAATTTGGAATTGGTTATCTTTTTTATTTCATACTTCTTTCTTAAAGACTGCCTGTCTTCCTTCTGGACTAGTCTTGAAAGTACTTTGCTGTGTGTGTGCATTTCCCAATGTATCAAATGTTTCTGTAAGGAAGGCATTTCCTTCTTTCTTGGTCACAGAAGCACATGCAACAGGATCATTGTGGACACTGCTCCTCCCATCAGGTTCACAATTTTATCCTCTAGACTTTTTTGCACACTGCTCAACTTCTCTTTTATACACTTTATCCAGCAATTTGCCTGCAACTTCTGCTCTGTTGGGTGGACTGTATCCTCATCTTAACTGAACTATTTTAATGAAGTGTGGATTCTCAGTCACACAGAAAGGAGATTTTGTGGCATCAGCAAGCTGGAAAATTTTTTCATTAATTACCTCTTTTTGTGATCTTCTGGTTCTTAAAACAAATTTATCTATGGTTATTTCTGGATGATGGGGATCTTTTTCCCCTTTTTGCTACAGGTGATATATACTGTGGCCTTGTGACATACATGACGTGACAAACACTATCATTGGCAAATAACTCAAACTATAGAAAATTATGGTGATCTAAATAAAATGGACCAATGCAGTTATTTAATTGTTATTACCATACTGCTCATTTAGCATTGAATTTACTGACAGTGAGTACTACTTTAAAGATGAAATTATAAAAGGAAGACTGGCCTATTTCAGCTATTTATTTTTATCACAACTGCATCAAAAAGGATAGTACTATAGCGTAACAACTATATTTTTTCTCAAACATGAGAATTCAAGACTAGTCCAGAAGGAAGACAGGCAATCTTTAAGAAAGAAGTATGAAATAAAAAAGATAACCAACCTGAAGATCCTACATGTTCAGACATGTTCCTTTCATCATCTTCAACATAGCTTCCTCCTGAGAAGGAACACTTCTCATGATGTTGTTTTATTCTGGCAACCAGGCCTTACATTTCTTTGTTGCACTGTGTGCATTTTGGACACATGCCTGTCTTACCCCAGATAGAGGAACTTCATTAAAATATTCCTAAACTGGGTCTCTTTTATGGCCTGCTGCCATTATAGGTTTTCCTTTTTAATGAGAGAATGGGATGGTAGATCACAAATCATTAAAGACTACTATCAGAAAGACCTGAAGACTTCTAAAATATGCTGCTCAAACAGTTTTACTTTTGTTTCTACTGCTTTCCCCTCCCTTCTCACATTTATCTCCAGACTTCTTCTCCTTGTCCAGATCTATTCCACCCTTAACAATCTTTTGTTCACTGAACTTTTTGAAACTTTGCACTTTTAGAGAAAAGTAAGGGATTCATTTTGTGTACAAAAATTTGCAGAGGGACAATAGGGTTGAGATCTGTTATTTCTCACCCTTATGTATCAATTATTTATTTAAAAACATTTTTGTTAACAAGTGTGACAGAGTCAATCCCACTCCTGGGCCCCTAGCCCCTGGTCAGGCCACTGTCCCACAATTTAGGAGTTGCAGTATAAGATTCACTCGCCTTGTTTTGGTGTTTGGCGTCTCTCTACAGCCTTTATCAGAGCTGCTGCTGCTGCTGCAGCAGCATTACTTGGCTCCTCCGGTCTCCTTATCAGCTGTCTTTCTCCACACTCCAAATCTCTCCTTCACTCTCCAAACTCCCTCTCAACACTCTCCCCCCTCTATCCACAGGGAAGGTTTTTAAAAGAGGCCTCCTGGCAGCCCCAATCAGCTTTACTTGGACCTTAATTGATTTGCAGCTACCCTGTCTCAGCTGCCCCTAATTAGCCAGGATTGCTGCCATTTTCTGCAAGAGCTGCCTCTCTCCCCTTCCATCAAGCCCTTTAACCTGCTCTAGCCCACCTGCTCTATCACACAAGCATGATATCTCCGGAGACAAAAATCCACAGTTTGAGAACTGCAAAACAAAGCATCTCTGATGGTATCTTCAAGATTAAGCACAGACGGTAAGTCTACACTGCAAGCTTATTTCGGAAAAGGCTATTCCAGAAGAGATCTTCCAGAATAATTTATTTCAAAATAGCATGTTCACATTAGGGGAGCCTGCCTTGGACTAATTTGGAGGCTTCCAAGTAGCGTGGCTGCTCTATCTTGATTTAGAGCCCCAGGAGAGACTGGGAAGGAATAATTTAGAATGGCTCTCGTGAGGAATTATTTCAACGTAGTAGCATTAGAGCATCCAAACCACCCTCTTCCGAAAGAGCTTTTTTGGAAGAGGCGTTATTCCTTGTGGAATGAGGTTTACCAATATCGGAAAAAGCCTGCCGTTATTTCGATTTTCTTTCAAAATAATGCAATTGCTGTGTGGATGCTAATAGATGTAATAGATGTAGATACACCCCAAGACCCTTTGGGTAGATAGACAGATTAACCAAAATAATCCATAAAGAAGCAATTAATAATGTCCAGGCTCCAGCCTGAGCCCAGAAGTTTATAAAGCTATGAAACACCCTTGCAGGCCAAGCCCTGTGAGCCAAAGTTAAAATCATAGAATCCTAGAGTAGGGAGACCACAGGAGGTCATTCAGTCCAGGCCCCTCCCCAAAGCAGGAACAACCCTAACTAAATCAACCCAGCCAGGGATTTGTCCATCTGGGACTTAAAAACCTCTAGGGATGGAGATTCCACCACCTCCCTAGGTAACCCATTCCACTACTTCATCACCCTCCTAGTGAAATAGTTTTTCCTAATATCCAACCTAGACCTCTCCCACTGTAACTTAAGACCATTGCTCCTTGTTCTGCCATCAGTCACTACTGAGAACAGCCTCTCTCCACCCTCTTTGGAACCTCCCTTCAGGAAGTTGAAGGCTGCTATCAAATCCCTCCTTAGTCTTCTCTTCTGCAGACTAAATAAACCCAAATCCCTCAGCCTCTCCTTGTAAGT
>CM057845.1:24046555-24064177 GCA_030068395.1 Apalone spinifera
TGTCTGTCCTGAACCGGTGGTCGGAACATTTCCAGACTCTCTTTAGCGCCAACCTCATGGTCCAAGACTCAGCAATCCATCGTATTCCACAACTGCCAGAGAAAATAGATCTGGATGAGATTCCTACTCTAGAGGAGACTGTCAAGACCATTAAACAGCTGAAAAGTGGCAAGGCAGCAGGAGTCGATGGAATTCCTCCAGAGGTTTGGAAGCATGGGGGCCCAGCACTGCATGCCAAATTCCACGAACTCTTTGTCTTTTGCTGGGAACAAGGCAAACTACCACAGGACCTCCGTCATCGTCACTGTATAAAAACAAGGAGGATAAGTCAGACTGTTCCAACTACCGGGGAAACTCTGCTCTGCTCTGTCACGGGAAAAATTCTTGCAAGAGTACTTCTTAACAGATTGGTGCCCACCATTGTAGAAGAACTCCTTCTAGAGAGCCAGTGTGGCTTCAGAGCTAATAGGAGCACCATCGATATGGCATTCATTCTTAGACAGCTACAAGAGAAATGTAGGGAACAGAACAAGGGATTGTACGTGACTTTTGTCGACCTTACCAAAGCGTTCAACACTGTGAGCAGAAAAAGTCTGTGGCTAATCATGAAGCGACTAGGGTGTCCCCCAAAGTTCCTCAACATGATCATCCAGATACATGAAGACCAGCGTGACCAAGTCAGACATGTCACTGACCTCTCAGAGTCCTCAATAATCAACAGTGTAAAGCAAGGCTGTGTTCTCGCGCCGACTCTCTTCATGATCTTCTTCAGTATAATGCTCCAAAGAGCTGCAGTAGAACTTGATGATGAAGATGGTGTCTATATCCGATACCGTACTGATGGCAGTCTGTTCAACCTGAGGCGACTAAAGGCCCATACTAAGACAGAGTGGCAACTCATCCGAGAATTACTCTTCACTGACGATGCTGCCCTTGTTTCTCACACGGTGACAGCGCTGCAGTGCATAACATCCTGCTTTGCAGAGGCTGCCGAACTTTTTGGACTAGAAGTCAGCATGAAGAAAACGGAAGTTCTCTATCAGTCCGCACCTCGGGAAGATTACTGCCCTTCCTGCATCACTATTGGTGAGTCAGAGCTGAAGACAGTTCATCAGTTCAGCTACTTGGTGTATCATCTCCTCGGATGCCGAGGTTGATAAAGAGATTGATAACAGACTGGCAAAAGCAAACTGTGCATTCGGTAGGCTGTATAAGAGAGTCTGGAACAACAAGCATTTGAAGAAAGGTACGAAGATTGCTGTGTACAGAGCCGTTGTACTGAGTACCCTCTTGTACGGTTCCGAGTTGTGGGTCACCTACTGGTATCATCTGCGTCTCCTTGAGTGCTTCCATCAATGCTGCCTCCGCACCATCCTTAACATCCACTGGAATGACTTCATCTCCAACACTGAAGTCCTCAAACAGGTGGAGGTTACTAGCATTGAGGCCATCCTATTGAAGACACAGCTGCGTTGGGCAGGGCACATCTCCAGGATGGAGGATCATCGCCTGCCCAAGATTGTGCTGTATGGCGAACTCACCACTGGCCACCGCAACATAGGAGCACCGAAGAAAAGGTACAAGGACTCTCTGAAGAAATCCCTTAGCATCTGTCATATTGACCACCGCCATTGGCCTGCTTTAGCCTCGGAATGAGACACCATTCACCAGGCTGTCTCCTCCTTCGAGAATACACGTAGGGCTGGTCTTGAGGACAAAAGGACATGGAGGAAGAATCATGACATCGCAGCACTAAACTCAGAACAGAATTTCCCTTGCTGCCACTGTGGCCGAATCTGCCTGTCCCACATTGGACTCGTCAGTCACCAGCGAGCTTGCATCAGACGTGGACAAACCCCTTCCTAAATCTTCATTTGCGAAGTTAAGCCATGATTTCATTCAGAATACTGCATTTTTAATCAAAAGTTATTTTCTTTTAAAAAGTAACATACAGTATTCTAATACTCAGTATTCCACTTGCTGAGGACCACTGACACAATTCATATATATTATTTGAATAGACTCTCATTTTTTTATCTTTTAGAAAATAATTAACTCCACAAATTGGGCCTGACTCAAAAGCAGGGGAGTTTTTTCTGGGTCAGCAAAAGAAAGAAAACCCTAGGCCTTTTTAAGGATTGCCTATTCCTGCCTTTTTCATCCCCCCACTGGGTTTAATGGGCAACTTCCTCATGCACTGGGTTTAATGAGGGGGACTCCTTGGCAGAACACAAGTGTACAATTTAAGCCTACTGGTTACCACACCCCCAAAGGGAGGGTTTGAAGCCTATGCTTCTACCCAGAGTAGTTCCTCTGTTTCTCTGCTAAAAACATCTCTTGATTGAAAGATGCTTTTGACATGTTATATGCAGGTTCCGGAGCAGGGTTACTTGGCCCCAGAACCTGCATGGGGCACATCAAAAGCATCTTTCAATTAAGAGATGCTTCTATGACTTTCCCCAGAGCAGGCAGGATGGATCTGGGGAAGGAAGAATAGGGAGGAGATGCTGGGTCTAGCCAGTCCAGGGCTCCTCTGGCAAGGGCATGGGACAGGTTGGGGGGCCTGTGGCCCCAGCCAAGCGAGGGAGGCAGGGGTCCCATTAATTTCTTCCCTGGGGCCTTGAACTGCTGTCAATGAGCCTGCTTGTATGCTGGCTAGGGGATACCTTGTGCAGTCCATGTGGCACTGAGACTTGGCTGCCGCTAGTCCCACCCTTCCACCCAAAGCTGAGCTCCCTCCACACACAGATTGCCCAGGGCCCGGCAAAGTCTGTCACCAATCCTGGACAAGAAGATAAACTATTTTCCTCAAACTCTCAACCTTTGTACATAGTGGCGTTCCACCAGCAGTACTGGGACCAGGTTAAAAAAAGTGGAGAGGTGGGCTTGAGGACTGCCCTCCCCCAAGTGGAACAGATTACACAAAAGAGGGGTGACCTGCATGGGATAAAGTATTGTCAGAGAGTTTCGCAGATGTATTACTTAATAAAGTCATAGTCTGGTATTATTAATTACACTCCTAGCAATGTGTCTTTCTTCCTACAGCATACGTCAATTTGAAGATTGCCAGGCCTGAATTTTATATACCTCTAAGCACACAGATGAGGTTATTTTTCTAAGAGGTAAATAATGTTGCTTGAGTGCAGGGTAATTCTGACCACACTAGCAATAGAAAACAAGAGCTGGGAATTGGAGATACACCTGGAGTTTGGAGGGACAATCGTAGCCAAAACTATCGAAAACCAAAAAACATTACTAAAAACACATACTGAATCAGCTTTATTAGATTAAGAAGCACAACTTCTACAATGAAGTAAACCGTGTGGTGTACTGCTATAGGTTTTTTAACACAAAATCCATTCCAGAAAACAGATGTTAATATTTTTATAGACTCATAGCATTGGAAGAGACCTCAGGAGATCATCGAGTCCAACCTTCTGCCCAAAGCAGGACCAACCCCAAATAAATCACCCCAGCCCAGGCTTTGTCAAGCCGGGACTTAAAAACCTCTAGGGGTGGAGATTCTACCACATCCCTAGGTAACCCATTCCAGCGTTTCACCACCCTCCTAGTGAAATAGTTTTTTCTAATATCCAACCTAGACCTCCCCCACTGAATCTTGAGACCAGTGCTCCTCATTCTGTCATCTGTCCCCTCTGAGAACAGCATCTCTTCATCCTCTCTGGAACCCCCCTTCAGGTAGTTAAAGGCTGATATCAAATAAAAATTTTAATTAATTTATACACTGAAATTTACAAACCAGGATTCAATTTCTTTCTGTGTTGAAAATTATACATGAGTGGAGAAAGTTAAACTGCATATAGCAGAAAAAACCCTAATACTTGCTTTGAAATCTAGTCACAGACGGATTAACATCTTGTGATACAATCCCCAGTAGTAAAAGCAGCTGACAAGATGAGTAATGGACTGCATCCGATTATCTTCAGCTCTGTGGCAATCATTTTCCATCAGTTTCTCATCTCTTAACCAACAGCCCCTGAAAGAAGGTCACCATTCTATCAACTTCTTTTATTTTTTTTGCCCAATGAGTAAGTTTCAAAAATGTAGGGAACACATAAATCTCTGTAAATTAAGAGGTCTGATTACATTGTCATTGTTTGGAGTATAACTGGCTTACATGCACACTGCATGATTTGTTAAATTCCGTAAGTAATATAGTTTCCAAGAAGTAAATCATAGCATTTCTACATATAATGTAATGCAGTTCCCCTTTTAATGCAATCTAGTCTTTTTCTCTTAAAAGGAAGCTTACCTGTATTTAACGGCATCTCAAATTAAGGGCTAGTAACAGTCAGGTCCGCAAATTAATATATTTCTCATTGAATCAAATTTACAAAGCCATATTCCTATCAACTGGAGAGCTAGACACTGTCAAACAGAGAACTGTATATGCATTCATGAAACAAGTAATTCCTGCATAAACAATATTGTGGAAGGTTTACCAGGACCTGCACTGTAAACACTCTGCCTGATTCTAATATAATTCCAGAGTGAATGAGACAAGCACAACAGAAATAATTATTTGTACCAGTATAAAGCTTTATGATATCAGGATTGGCCCAGAGTATTTATTACTTTTGTTATTAATTCAGTAAGGGTGTGTCTAGACTACAGAGTTTTGTCAACAAAACTGGACTTTTGTCGACAAAACTATACCTGCGTCTACACTACTGCCGAGTTCTGTCGACATAATGTCATAATGTCGACAGAACTTGGCAGTTTTGTCAACGATGGTAAACTTCATTCTATGAGGAATAATGCCTTTTGTCGACAGCGTTCTGTCGACAGAAGGCGTTATTACATCTACACTGTCTTTTGCATCTACACTGCCATGTCAACAAAGCGGCTTGCTTTGTCGACAGAACTGGCTGTAGTCTAGATGCTCTTTGTCGACAGAAGCTTTGTCGACAGTATCTGTCAACAAAGCCTCTGTCGACAAAAGCCTGTAGTCTAGATGTACCCTAAATGTTTTGGAGCATGCCAAACCAACTCTATATGTTAAAAAGGTCTGATAATCATAAAAAAATTGATCATACCTTCATCTATATCGTGATACTTTATACAGCACCACTGTTGCAAAGCAACTCTAGTGCAGGCACAGCTGGCCAGGAAAGGGTTATCCCATCACAGAACAATCTTCCGGTGGTACATGATCAATTTAGTGGCTCCTGCATAACCCCTTTGGTCGGCGTAAAAGACACCATCAAGGCTTCTTTGTACCCTGACAATCTCTAAATATTAAAATGAACAACTGGAGCCACTAGCAAGCAACATCAATTAGACGAGCCTTCCAACTGCTCTGGTCCAGCGCACAACCAGTCAGTATTGCCAAAGTACAGAGGTGCCTTTGAATGAGGTCCTTAGGCTGTGGCTATACCACATAACTTATAGTACCCCAGCTACACCTCTTTAAGCTCTCTAATGTAGCTTTCCTCACATTGGCTTAACTATTCCAGCTTTCCTACCAACATAGTGCTGCCCACACCGGTGCTTATTTCACTATAATTTATGTGGCTCAGAGGGATGGTTTATTCATACCTTTGAGAAATGTCAATTATACCAACATAAAATGTAGTGTAGATATAGCCTGGACTCCTAAGATGCTCCTGAAAATGGGACATTAACTTTTACAGAAATGCCTTTCTTAGAGGTCTACATTCCATCTCACCATATAAAGTCCAAGGGAAACGATCAGAAATTAGATTCCAGTTTGACCCCATTCCCTACCATTACATTTTTTCTGCCTCAAACATTTTAAAAATTAGACTCAGTTTCACAAATCTTACTCGCATGAGCATTTCTTACGCATGTGAGTATGTGCAATGGAGCCAATGGGACTCTTTGCATGAGTAGTGGTTACAAGATTAGGTGTTTGGATCTAGCACAGTTTACATTAACACAGTGGTTCTCAACTCATTTCAGTCCACACATCACCAGGCCAATCAAAAAATTTTCGTGGACCACCTCCTTTTTTGAGACATGATAAAAAAGCAACTGCTCAGCACGACAGCGGCAGCTACACTGATGCTTAGAGCCTCAGACGGAAGTTACTGGCAACACAATGCGGTTGCATCCTAGGTAACACTATGGGTGATGTGCCGTGTGCTTGTGAACACGACATAAAACAGCCTAATGGCAGTGCCTGCTCATGCCATGTGACTTTGGACAATGTTCCTGTGGACCACCGAAAAAGTCACCGTGGACCATGGACCACCAGTTGAGAACCACAGCATTAACGCATACATTAAATTGAAAAAACTGGGAAATGGTAAAAGCAATACTGGTTATGTTTAGGCTAAAAACACTATATATAGTAAGGGAACAAATTCTGATCTCAAATACTTTGGAGCAACTAGTGTATGAGATGTGCATCCATACATCTGCTGGCAGAAGATGACTGTAAGAGGAGGTCTCTGTACCTTCAAGTATACCATAACTTTCTGGTATGGACCATGATTCAGCAAAGCACTGCTGTCTCATTGTTAGTATCAAATTGTTTTTTATCTTATACAGGTTGGAACTCCCTGGTCTGGCACGGTCAGGATCTGATTGGTCCCAAATGAGAGAATTTGCTGGACCAAGGGAGGTGTCCCCTGTCACTGGCCCTGAGCCAGCCAGCCTCTGCCTCTGGCCCCCTCTACCGTCTCCTCAGCCGGGCTATTTCCCCTACTGCCACTGGCTGCCATGGATGGCAGGGGTTCTCCGGCCCAGTACTGCCATGGTTCTCTGGCCTTACGCTGCTGCAGGCAACTGGGTTTTTATGGATCCATGCTGCCGTGGGCTGCTGGCATTCTCTGGTCCCATGCTGCTGCAGGAAACTGGAATTCTCCAGCCCCGAGCTCTCCACTACTGTGGGCAGCCAAGGTTCCTCAGCCCCAGCACTTCTGCAGGGCTCCAGCCCCACTGCCCCTGGCACCTACCGGGTTGCTAGTCCTTCTGCCTTTAGGCTCCGGGGCTCTCTGGTCCAGGAGCATCTGTGCCAGACCACGGATGTTGCTGGATCAGTGAGTGCTAGTTTTTAGAGGTGCAACCTGTACTTAAGAGTAATCTCTTCCAGGTGGAGATGGTCTTTTTGATCTGTGTTTTTACAGCACTTAATATAATAGGTTCCTGGTCTATAACTAGATCTCAGGGGCATAACACAAATAAACAATCACACACCACAAAAGCACTCTGAGGTCTTCCAGAGTGGGAAAACAAATTATCTAGGTATTTGCCTAATTTTACAATAAGATACACAAAAAGCAGTAGCCAAGTACTGCAAGCTAAAATGCCATAGACACAATAATTTGTTTATACTGTTTTATAGACTATACACTGATAATAAATACAATATTTTTATTCCAATTAATTAATTATATATCATATGGTAAAATGAGGAAGTCAGCAATTTTTCAGTAATAGCGTGCTGTGACTAGCAAGGTTAACTAATGTATATTTGTATAAATGTGCAACCACTGGATTTTTTAGCAGTAGTGGGGGGAAGAGGGGCCTAGGGAAAGAGGTGCAGAGAGCTCAGAAAACTGGCTTCCTGTGTGTACTCACTTTTGCCTGCCTCCCTCACATCCCACACGGCTCCCTCTTTATCAGGCTCCAGCTCCAGCACATGACCAGGGCAGGCCACGTGGTGGCTGCCCAGCTGCTCCTGAGGTGGGGGGAGGATTTGAACTCAAACCCACAGCCCCAGGTTCCAGAGACTAATGTCTTATCTATTAGGCCACTGGGACCCTCCCTACCTTTAGCAGATGACAGCTGCAGCCCTGGGGAAGCTGATAGTGGCTGCCCGGCTGCTCCTAGGGCAGGCAACCTGCTCTGTGGCAGTCCACCTCCAGCTCTGTCACATGGCCAGGGTGGGCCATATGGTGGTTGCCCAACTGCTCCAGCCCTAGAGGAAGATCCAGCCCTAAGGAAGCTGGTAGTAGCTGCCCAGCTGCTATGGGGGGAGGGGGAGGACGAGGACGGAGGAGAACAGGACGAGAATTCACAACCCCAGGCTCCAGAGGCTGAGGCCTTATCCATTAGGCCAGTAAGACCCACCCCACAGAGGCAACAACACAGGGCGGGGTGGGAGTCAGGTGACTCTGCGGAAGCTTATCAGTTAATCGTGTAAACGACTACACATTAACATCCATAGCTGTGACACTTTTGTATTTTTATGTCCGATTTTGTAAGTTTTTAAATGAGGTGAAACTTGGCAGTACACAAGACAAATCAGACTCTTGAAAGGAATAAAGTAGTCTGGAAAGGTTGAGAAACACTGTCGTACATGACATAATAGCATGGGAAGGATTCAGATTCAGAAGATGGAATATTAGTTTATATTTTAATATGACAATGGAAACAAGAAAATTTTAAAGAGACTTTATATCTGGGCATTATATAAAATTCTCCTTTTGACAGTCTTCCTTATTACAATATATTGTCGATAGACTGAAATAAGTCCATTCCTTTTATAGTCGGGAGTCATATTAGTATTGTAGTTGCTCAAATCAACTGCACAGACTCCACATTTAGCTTAATGCTGCCTACTCAGAGGATTACAAGATTATTTTAGATGGCATGTACTGAAGGCTTGTAAAATCCAAGTGATAAAACTGCATTCCTATGTGCTCTTATGAAACTGGCTTCATTCCATAGCTCAAAAAGTATAACCCATTTTCTAATATTGAAGTGTCAATAAATTGCTGAACACCAGTGTCATAAAAGCAAAGATGTTCAAAGTTTTGCAGTCCCTATTACCACACAATAATATTAATGTGGCAGTAAGACAAATTGATTTAAAGATAGCTTTGAAAACAAAATTAGACCATCTCACATACTTTTAGACCAACATATATAAACTACTAATTAACTTTGATAATTACTTAAATGAAATCAAGAGCTCTGTTCTTAATATAGCAAGTTAATATTTTGTATCAAATTCAGATGAAAGAAATGTGAACAAAAGAGTACACACTATATTCAGTATCAGACATAAATGCAAGAGGGTACCAAACATAAGATTTATTTTTTAACATGTTTGTCTCCATTACATCCTGAATAGTAGAGCCATTCATGATGCAAGTTGAAAACTTAATGAATATAATAACCTCCCATCTGTGATTTATCAGATTTGTGTATGTTTAACATTGCTATTCTAACACTAAAATACCATACCCATTCTGATATGCTGCTTCCAAACAAGTTCTTACTTCACAACCATCCCCCACAACTTATTTTTCCTATGAAAATGCTGGTATTTTGACTGGGATATGAAAAACATCTTTATTGTGAAGTCTCTTTGAAATGTAAAACAATACAGAGAATATATGCTATTTTCTGCAGGCTCGTGGACTAAGGCTTTGCATACTAATACACACAGAGTTCTCCATCTGTAGACAAAAATCTGCCATATAGAAACACAGATTTGAGTACATTGCTCAGGAAACTGAAGATATTTAAAGGACAACCTAAATATTTTTCCCACCAATAAAGCAAGAGTACAAGTGATTAAATAATTTTGTACAGCACAACCTCGTGGGACTGAACTAAGGAAAATCCATTTTGCACTATTTCTATAGCAACATAATTGCTGAATGTTAGGCTATGAACAAAAGCTATCATTTTCTGTAGTACAATTCATCATTATAGAAACAGACTAATTCAGAATGTGTTCTGAATAAAGCCGTGATATCTTCTCGGGGTAGTTAAGATTAAACTGTAAAAAAAAAGATTAATGCATTTAACTATCTAATATTGTCTAATTTATCTATTGCAGGTAAATATATTCAGTAAACACCAATGTATTTTTTTAAGTCTTCCTTTTACTTCAGGGCATAGAATTTCATTATACTGAATTTGATCACTTTAAGCAAAATGTGTAATGGTTTTCAGATTTCCAGCAGCGCAAAATTAAAAAGGGTGGTTTTATGCAACTGAGAAAGTAATTAAAACTGTTTAAAAAAAATATAACTTCCTGAATTAGAAAATAAAGATTAAGAGCATATCGTTTTGAAACTCAACAATAGCGCACTTAGATCATTCATAAGAAAATCTATTTACAAGCAGTAAAAATATTTAGCTTAAATATAATGTCCTATATATTTTAAGTGCTTCAAAAACATTAAATTAATTCTCTCAGACCTATGAAAGATAAACATTAAACATAAAAAATACATCTAATGCTTCAGGAAGTCAGTGGGCACCCCAGAGACTTAACATTGTCTTCTACCCAGAAAACAGGTCCGGCATGGGCAGCAGTGTAAGGTTTCCCGAATTCTTCTAATGTGCTTTTAACTTGACCTTGACAAAAGAATAGTTACCCATGTTTTGTAACTGTTGTACCCTACAATGTATTGCTCGTGTCCATTCCATTCTAGGCGTATACCTGCCCACGTGCAGTTTTTGGAGATTTTTGCATTAGTGGTGCCCTTCGGGTCAGCAGCGGTGCCCTCTGAATTGCTGCACTCATGAGTCAGCATATAAGTTGACTCAGCCCTAGACCCTGTCATTTCTTTCCTGTCAGCAACTCTGATAGAGGGGTAGAAGGGTAGGTAATGGAATGGACATAAACAACACATAATGAAGAACAGTTATAAAAGGTAAGTAACTTTTTTTTTAAGGATTTGCTTATGTCGATTCTATTTTAGATAACTCAAAAGCAGTGTGTATGGAGGCGGGGTTGGAGTTTATAGCTGTGTGGCTTGAATGGGTAAGGGCATACTGAGATGTGAAAGTCTGAATGGATGACCAGGTAGCAGCTCTGCAAATATCTTGAATTGGCAGTTGGGTCAGGAAGCCTGCCACTGAGACTTGAACCCTAGTCATGTGGGTGGTTACAATTGCTGATGGAGGTACCTTTGCCTACTCATAACAAAACCAGATTCAGGCAGTAATTCATGATGTTCTCTAGGTGGACAATGGAAAAACTTTCAACCTGTCTTCCACTGTGATGAGTAACTCCGTCTACTTCTGGAACTGCTCAGTCCTTTCAATGTAAAAGGCCAGCACTCTCCTGATATCCAGAGATTGCAATCTATGCTCCTCCGCTGAGGCTTTGGGAAGAAGACAGAAAATAATATGTCCTGGCTCATATGCAACTGTGAAAGAACCTTGGGCAGGAAAGCTGTGGCCTTTGCTGCTTTGATCTCTTTGCTAGTCCTTATAATTACTTACAATGTATCTTTGGTAATTATTTGTTTTATTTTTTAATCTAAACCAGAAAGTTTGGAGTTAAGTGCATGGGAATCTAGGATCAGGGGGATTGTTGCATTTCCTTTCCAAATTAAGGGGGAGTAACAAATTCATGGGTAACAAATTCATGATGATTTGTGTTTGGACATGGATAGGATGGTACAGTTCTGGAGTCCTAAGCTGGGATGCTGGTGGTTATTTTGGCTGTAGCTTCTTTATTGTTGGTTAATGCAGAAAGCTTGAATGTAACTGCAGCTGGATGTGCCCCCTACCTATGTGGAATTGTAAGACTGGAAGAGTGTCTGCAGCTTGTCACAGCAGCACAGTGAGAGAGAGAGCTAGGCTGGTGGATCAGAGGTCTCAGTGGTATCCCAGTTCCAGATGACACCCTGTCAGAAATCTGTCACACTCGTGGTAAGATAAGAAGGATCTACTGAAGTAGTCTGCTAACTCATTCTTGATCCTGGGGAGGTGCGCAGCTACAAGATGAATTGCATCCTGAACACAGAAGCTCCACAGCTAGACAACTTCTTGGCAAAGGGCTGACGAGTGTGGGATCCAGCTTGCTTGCTGATATAAAACATTGAGGCAGCGCTGTCCATCAGGATCTGGACCACCCTGCCCCTCAGATGAAGCAGGAAAGCTTGGCAGGCCAAGTAAACCACTATGAGTGGCCTTGCATTGAGGTGGGCTCCCTCGCTCAGGCCCAAGGCATCAGAAACCAGGGTCAGCAACAGGGATAGGGCTGTGACAGGAACTCCCTCTGTCCATTCCAGGGACATTTGGATGTGGTCCAGGCACCCTACCAGGTCTAGATCATGCCTGTTGGGGGTGCAGACCAACATCAGCATGCTTGCAGCAGCCAGAGATAGAGCCAAACATGACGGATCATGGAAGTGCATGCTGTTATGTGGCCTAACAATCTCAGGCAGATGTGGGCGGTGATGGGTGTTTGGTCTCTTACATGCAATATCAAGGCCAATGTGTCTTGGAAACGAACCCCCGGAGGAAAGGCACTGGCCCACAGAGAATAGAGGGCCACTCTATTAACTCTATCCACTGCATTGGTATGAGAACCAATTTCTTTTAGTTTATTAATAGGCCCAGGTCATGACAAAGCACCAAATAGAGCCTCCTCTGCACCTGATCCCAAGATCTGCCCTTGATGAACCATTCATCGAGCTATGGACAGATCTGGACACCTCAATGCCCCAGAAAAACAGCTACATGCACCATGTATTTTGTGAGCACCTGTGTGGCCGACGGGAGACTAAAGGGCAACAGTGAATTGGAAATAATGTTTGCCCACAAAAAGAGGAATTGTTTGTGTCCTTGGAAGATGTAAATGAAAATAAGCATCTTTCAAATCAAGAGCGGTGTACCTGTCTCCTATATCCTAGGAAGGAATGATGGAGGCCATGGAGACCATGCAGAACTTCAACTTCTTGAGATATCTGTTGAGACACCACATGTCCAGAATAGGTCTTATGCTCCCTTTCATTTTTGGGATTAGAAAATAACAGGAGTAGAATCATTTACCCCTCATTTGCAGAGGGACCTCCTCCACAGCCCCCAACTGTAGGAGGCTGTCAACCTCCTGAACGAGGAGTTGCTCATGACAAGGGTCTCTGAAGAGGGACAGGAAGGGGGTAGGTGGTAGAGAGGGATGGCAGAGAATTGCAAGGTGTAGCCAGAGATATAATGCCGAGCACTGAGTGATCCGAAGTCACCCACAACCAGGCTGAATGAAAGAAGTAGGCAGTTGAAAGAGTGAGGTGAATCTAGGAATTTGACTGGAAAGCTTTGTTTCTTCAGGTGCTTCTTCAGAATCAGCAAAACAGAACAGTACTGGGCAGGCACCGGGGCTGGTGGTGTGCTTCTAACCAGCAGTGGGCACAGAGTCAGACCAGAAAGGCTCCAATACCAGGCAAAACATAGCCTCCATGAGGAAGGCCTGCTGACGAATGTCATTTTCTTTTGGGGTTCTAGGCCAAAAGTTAGATACAACACTTGACCTTGATGTGCAACTCTCCCAAGTACTTGAAGATGGTTTTGTAGGTATCGCTAATGGGCATAGGTCTGTTACAGGCAGAACAGGGCTTAAAACCCAGGGACCAAGGCATGCCCCATCTCAGGGATAAGTCCCCAGCTACGTGTCTAAGGTACTAACTACTAACACTTAACATCTACTTACTCACTAACTACCATAAACAACTATACGCAAAGAACAATAGTGAAGAGTTGAGAGAAAAAACACTATATACTTGTGAAGCAAGGAGAAGACACTCCAACCAACCATCATGGGCAATAAGGAGGAACTGAAAGAGTGTAGAACAGGTGACACCTAATATACTGATGTATAAGTGTGGCACTCCAAAGGGTGCTACTGCCAATCTTACTAGTACAACTAAGGCAAAAATCTCCAACAGCTGACAAACACCCCTAGAATGGAATCAGCATGAGCAAACACTCAAAGAAGAACCACATACCAGGGTGAGGAGTTAATTTTTTCTGCAAGTCTACTTAGTCCTTCGCCTCTCTGGTAAGACTGGAAAGAATGATAATTAATGCAAGCAATGGTGGTGGTTTTCTTAAGGTATTCTTGTTCACTAGAAACCAGACAAACTGTCCAGTCATTTCACATTAGTTTTCACTTGTCATCAAACCCAGCAAGCAACTGATTAACTGTTATACTTTACCAATGGCATATAAAAAAGAATTTGAATAAATCAAATGAATGAAGTGTAAAGTAGTATACAGGCACCCACCAATCCAGAAGGTGTACTATAGTACAGAGTAGTTGGTTTCTTGGAACACTCGGGTTCCAGGCAAAGTTTTCTATAATGTAGATTATTTTAGGACACTACATATCACTATGGGCAGTGGATGGCGTACATCCCGATCACCAAAAATACACTGAGCACTAAAACTACACTTGACATACTTTAATCTTTCTTTTATTATTCAGAAGGCACCTCAGGATCATCATCATCATCAATTATCACTGTAGATGTGGAAGGTGTAGAAGACTGGGCTGAATCTGTAATGATCTTATGACATACCTGGAAGCTGCTTTTATAAATAAATCCCTGATTTCAGTTTGTTTATTTGTGTTCTGCCTCTTTAAAGTAGAGTGCAGAATATGTAATTGCATAATATGCTGGGCAGTATATCAGTCCAAGTTATTAGACAGAAGATTTGTATTGGAAGATATCAGAAATGCTAGTTTATTGAGCTCTCTGGTTAACTGAGCACTTACTAACAGAGCTTTAACAAGACATGGGTTTGTTTAACTCCCAATCAGGGTTTAGAAAGCAAACACATTGTGAATAAAAGCAGGAACTGTAGCTCCAAACCTGCAAACACTTATGTATATGATTATCTTTAAGCATGAGTATCCCCAATGAAGTCAATAGGGAGTGCTTGTGTTTAAAATTAAGTGACTAAGATCAAGGCTGATATTTTTATTCATGGCTTGTATTGAACCAAACATCATATCTGTACTTAAGCAATTAGCAAAATAAAATAATAATAACTACCATCATCATCAGAATTAATAATAACAACAGTTTCTGTGCTCACTTGTGCTTCTATAAAATTTTTGCAAGAAAATTAAAAAATAGCTATAATAATTAAGGAAAATCTTAATGAAATTATATATTCCCCCAAACTCTGAGAAGGTTGTAATTCTACTGGATTTTCACTTTTGCCACTTGGGACCATTTACCATTCTGTCAACAATGGAATATGAAAAACATTCCCCTCTGAAATGAAACAAGCTACTTTTTTGGGGGAAGGGAGGAGAGGTGTCACTGTCACAAAAACAATTGACAGGTTTTTTGGGAAATGCAGATTTATTGGGCACTTTTCTGTCATTGAAATTTTACAGTTCCAAAACTGATAATATAAGACAGACTGCTTATCCACCAAAATATCCCCCAGCAGGTTTGAGAAAAAAAGCTCTACACAACATGCAAAAAATAGCTCTAGGTATGTTTAATCAGTTTATCTTGAAGTAGTTAATGAAGGAGGTATCATTATCCACACACCACAGATGGGGAAACAATGGCACAGGGATATCATTTGCCCAAGGTCACTCAGCAGGCCAGTAGGATCTGGGACTAGGACCCAGGTCTTCTGAGTCCAAATCCAGTGCTCTAAATAATAAACAACAACAACAAAGCCCTTTGGCTCTTAGCACACCGTCTTCCCGAAAAAACTGGGGAGATGATGAGCTTTGCAGTCTAATTGGATTAACAACAAATCTGAGCACTAGAAGACCAAAGGGAGAGAAAAATTGCTGCTCATGAAGTGTCCTATTATTGGCCCCCTTCTGTCTAAATGGAGGGAGCCTACTTCGCGCATCTCCACTGATCACAATTATCAAAAAAAACCACAAAATGTTTGTCATGATGTTACTTTTTTTTTCACTTTTTAATATCACTAACTGAAATGCATGTGGGAGAGGCGGCTCTATAGTATGTGAAAGTCAGAGTTCACTTTCAACTCTGCCTTCTCTATATGATTAGGGAATGGCCTGTCATAAATAAGCCAAATACAGAAATCAATGTTTAGCTTTGCTACTGCCCTTCATCGCACTAGGATTAGTCACTAGTTATTGAAAGGGAAAAGAAATAGAGTAGAACAGTTGAAGTCCTCTACCAGTTCTTTAAAGGCAAATTAAATCTATTTTTAAATGAATACAAAATCATTGAAAAGAACAAGAATTATCAAGAGAACAAATTAAATTATTTTGAAATGTATTTGTAATTTTAATGTTTAAACTTAATTTTAAAATAAAAATTACAAAAACCATTTCAAGACAATAATATAAAAAATCAGTTTTTCAATCCTTTACCCAAAAAAATGAGATTAATCCACCAAAATTTTGAATTTTTGTTGGTACTGTTCATCAGCTCTAAATCACTGAAACAGTATCTTGGCAGGTACACAAACTCACTTCACCTTTCAGTATTATTATTTGTCATTTTTAAGTTTACATGTGTTTCATTGATATCAGTGTAAAGGTTATTATTAGTATATTACTGCTTTTTCAAAAGCATAAAAAAAGTGCATAATCTAGATGGATGAGAACAGAATTGAGACAAATGGCAATGTGATCTCTATATCTGGGTTCTCCCAGATTTACTTTTAAGCAAGTTATTTAAACTGAGGGTTCATCAAATGTGGGAAAACTAGTAAGTGTTTTTCTGCTACCAATGGAGGAACCTATCATGTAGACTGGAAGTATTTTATCATTGTAGTGTTGAACCCAGGTATTTAGATTTTTTTAAGTGAAAACAAGGCCCCTGTACCTCAGCTTCTCCATCTGTTAAAGAGTGGCATTTTCCTACTCACATGGGTATTGTAAATCTTAATTAATTAGTATCTGTAAAGAGTCTGGCATCCTCAGATGGAAATGGGTAGAGAACTACAAAATATTATTACAATGGCAGGTAATTAGAAGGCAGAAAAGCAGGTGAATGAGACAACAGATGTGGAATTAGGGGAAATGTGGTCTGTGACAGAAGGAGAAATACACCAAAAAAAAGTCCCACAAAATAAATAAAGACGGAAGGTAATGAACCAAAAGGCTACCAGTTTCCCTATTATTAAAAGGCATGTGTTTATCAAGCCCAGAATCACTTCTCTCGTGTTTCTTCAGCTGGCGCCTACACTGCCATAGTTAGAACAAGACAGCAGGTGGACATGCAAAGTAGTAGTGCAGCTGCTGCAGAAGAGGACTATAATAATGATACTGACATCACTAATTGTAATTAATGCACAGAATGCAGAGTGGAGAGGTCATCTTCATGTCATCTGGAGTAGGCATGTTGTCCTACAAAACGGGCATAATGCTATTACATTTAGTTTGATTCACTGTTTAGCTCAGCTTACTAGCAAAATTGAACACAAAAAACATCTAACCTTGTCTCAATACAACCTTTTTCTGAGGTCTTGAAGATGATAGTGTCAGCTGTGAACTTGCTATGACTTCGATTAGTAGGAGATACACACTTTTCATGACTTAGTGCTGCGATTATTTCTTACTGGCAATACACATCATAGTTTTGCTCCCCTAGATAGCTGTCTGTACAGCTCAAACTAAGTACATTTACATGGCTTCCCAAATTTTAGCTGTGACTAGTATTTGACTGTTTTTGGCTGAAAACCATCAATGCTGATTTGTGTGGCTTCATTGCATACATTCACCATATGATGCTGCACAGTACTTTTTCCCAGAGACCTCCCACTGGGTGTTACTATGATAATGGACCAGGGAAGCACTGTAATATATGGTATTTGAATGAGAAAGGAAGTAGTAAACAGCACCATTCTAGGCTGGGCTAATTCTTGAAAGAAAGAGTCGTAAGAAAAACTAACAGGCTACGTCTACATTGGCGCGCTTTTGCGCCAAAGCTATGCAAA
>CM057845.1:24064277-24079701 GCA_030068395.1 Apalone spinifera
TCATTTGCATAGCTTTGGCGCAAAAGCGCGCCAATGTAGACGTAGCCACACTGTATTAGCTATCTCATTCCTAGAATAAGAACGGTCAAGCTTTGTTTTATATTCCTTTAAGATGATCGCAGAGTTTGAGAGATCACTAATCGAGAAGGAGATAAATGTGGAGAAACAAACACATATTATTTGGAAAATGCAGGTGGCAATATAGGCTCAGTCACACAACATGAAATTAATGGGAAAGGGTGTTCAGTACCTCAAAACTGAGGCTCAGTACTTCATGTATTAGAACACAGTATTTCATTTACCTGCCAGTCTTTCCCTAATTAATGGCTCTACCTGTGTTAAACACAATGATAAAGACTTGCCAGTCTCTCTTTCTCCTCCTGACCCCTATTTCCCCTAAGCAGCGGGAGAGTCCTCTCCCCATCTAACAGCCACCACTCAAAAGTAAGGAGACACACTGGGGAAAGCCCTGGATCCAGGAGAGGAAGCTGCTCTGTATAGAAGATGGAAAGCTCATTTATATGAGTTCTCTCACATCCAAACTACTCCACAACTTCCCAATGTGCAGGATTGGCCCCTTTGTCTGAAGCGTCATCTTTCTTTTTAAGAGGCTGGTTTATTGCAGAGCCAGATTGTAAAAACCAAGGAACAATGGATCATTTTTGCAAGAGCAAATTTTTGGTATGAAGAGATGTTTCCCAGCCTAAAGATTATCCAATTCTTTGGATTTTAAAGAGGGGGGGAAATACTAGTCATTTCCTCTTACAGAAAAATGTAAAAGTGTCTGGTCAAGGGGCAATGTTATCCTCATGTATTTCAGAGTGAGCTTAAGTACGAGACAAGCATGTTCACTGTGCTAAACCTTTATTATTTGATTTTACTGTCGAGACGTATTTACACATGAATAGTTTTCCAAGACCATTTCAGAAATTAAATCCATGTGAATTATTAATTCAGTGATATGCACAGAAAAGGAGATGTCTGCATAAAAAACAGTCCCTAAAACTTCTTTTGTTTTTGTTGTTTCCCATTTACTAATGCAGACAAAACGGCTTCAATATTGCTGTTTTTAATCCTAAAGGAGACCATTAATCAAATATTCCAAATAAGAATAGAAACAATACAAATGAATGGACAAGAATGGGCATTCATATCTGTGTCTTTGTAGGGAAAAGAACAGCCGTGATTATTTTTTCAGAGAAGAAATTGCCAAAAAATAGAGAAACAGATGGCTGAGAACGCTAGATACCACATGAAGACATATTTTCCTATGAAAACTAATGTACAACATTAATTATTCAAACTACACAGTATATTATGGGATGACAATAATGATCACTAATAAAAACTGACAATGGCATCTTATCAGTTCTTTTAAAGAAAACACAAGCAATTATTACAAGAAGATGCACATGCCCTACCATTACACCCCACAGATCATAAATAGCCCATACATGCACTTTCCTATGCTAGTCTGACTTTCACCAGTGTCTCATTATTGAAATTACAAAATTGTTACAGCACTCCATAACTGTAACTGAAACGCTCCTTTTACCACATTTTCCTTAAGAACCACTCTCTCTGTCTTTGTAAGAAGTTATTCCGCTTGAAAAATGAAAACTTTACCTTAGCTATTTCCTCAATGAAACAGATGTGTGAAACAGGGTCTCTCTTCTTTGTCAATACTTTTTGCAAGTGCTGCACCTGTAAGAGAATTTGTTTCAAGGATAATTTCAGTTTTCTAATGTGGCATATGCGAAAATTGCACTAATGTAGAAGAGGAAACATAGGGACTGAATACCTGTGCACAGGCTGCACAGATCTGATCCATGAGCTTCTCCATGTTTGTCCAGAGGGCTGCTCGGAAGGCTGCAGTGTTTCCTGGTGTTGGCATAACAGCTCGGCCAGGACCACCTAAACATATTTTGAAGGTAACATATCAGCCTATTTCAGGATTTAAAAATCAAGACTGACGTTGTCAAGTGCAAGTGCCCAGCCAAATGAGTTTCAAAACATAAAACCTAAAGAAGTGGCCTGACTTTCAGAAATGCTGGACAGACACAGACAACTTAACAGAACAGCCCCAATCATCTCAATTAAGTATTAACTCTGAAGCACAGTGAGGATACTTTAAATATTAGCTTTATTAACTACTTCACTGCTTCTCATCTCAGCCAAAAAACAAAGCCAATGTACATCTCCACTGTTGTAAGATGTACTGGCAGGATGAAGTGGGACAATTAGTTGCAGCAAGGATATAGGCACTCACCTGAACAGTTTGGCCCAAGTATATTAGAATTAGAAAAATATGACATTCTTTAAGTATTAAGCCTTACTCTTCCTCAAGAAACCATATGCCCTTATTATGGTTCCAACACAAAATGCTAATCGCAAACCTTATTGTAGAGACTTCAAATTAAAATCTGACATTTAAATCAGTTTTGCACTTATGTTCTTCAATGCTTCACGGTGCCATGGCTTAAAAAAATGAGGGAACCTCAGTTTAATGTGATATATTAATCCCCCAAGCTGGAAATACTACTTTAAGAGATTCTTATTTGACAAAAGTGTTTGGTCAGATTTGTTGCACTGCTTACAAGAGATATGCCCTCTCTCTTGTGGTCTCTCACAAACACTATTAAGGTAGAATCAAACCCAAAACAGGTTAATGGTTTCTATGATGAACACCTAAGAATGCTAAGGATTTTTCTCCCATATGACTGAGCACTTCTGCCAAATGACCAGAGACTTTTATGCTGTAAATTAAATAAAATGCCCACATTGTACCTCTTGTAACTGTCTGGGATGGCTGAGTCAAAACTTTGATATCCAAAGCATTGTTGATGTTCTCCTTTAGAGATGCACAGTATCCATCCACTACATTAGAAATGGTATCCGTCAAAGTTCCAAGGTTATGGAAAACCTGAAGTGCTGTTCCCACTTGAGTAGGATTCTACAGAGATAAGGGGGGAAAAGGTAATGTCTAACAGTATAATGATTCATGATTTAGCCATAATGAGATGTCATTTCAATATTTAAGTTAACATGCTAGAGTTTGGTGGCTCATTTCATTTATCATCAAATGATTGGTCTCCTAACAGGAATTACAGAAGAAAAGGAAAAAAAGGGAGGAGTTGATTTATTTTGATCTTACTAGTTCATTACTCAATCAATCGTGCGTTATACATAGGGAAACATCAGAGGGAGAAGAGGAGAAAGGAAAGGAAATTAATCCAACAGACTACCAGCTACAAATTCAATAATTCTTGCATATGAAAATTACCGTACAATATTGAGAATCGCGATGTCTCAGAAACAAGTAGTCCAGTAGCACCTTATAAACTAACCAGTGTATATATATAGTATCATGAGATTTTGTGGGCAATACTGACTTCTTCAGATGAACTTGAGTGCAGAAAAAAAAGGGAGGACTATCAGAATTATAACAGAAAAAGAAGGAAGAGGGGGAAAATGTACCTGTCAATAGTAGTGGAAATGCCAATAAGGCTAATTGAGTGACCTGGAAGTGTCCTATACTTGGCTTTTGATGTCAGTGACACGTTAAATGTAAGGAAGACTGGTTTTATAGTAGGCCATCCAGTTAGTGTCTTTGTTAAACCCGAGGGAAACAGTGTCAAATTTGCACATGAAGGTCAATTTTGCACTCTCTCTCTGTAGTTGGCTTCTGAAATCCCTTTTTAGAAGGATGGCTACTTTTTCAGTCCATTAATGAGTGCCCGAGCCACACCACTTCTGGCCCTGCACCAGGCTGCCAACCCCCAGCCAGAAGCAACTGGGCTGAAGCAGTTCCTACCCACAGTGTGGGGCTGCTCCGCTCCAGTCCAGCAGGCCGGAGCACCCCTCCCACACCCACGTTTAATCAGTTAACCGGTTAAACACAGCACTTAAAAGGTTAATTAAACAAACAGGATTTTATATCCCTAGTAGGAAGTGCAGGGCTCCAGTGCACAAGAAGTGTATGAGGAAGGGGGTCAGGGAAAGGATCCACGAGCTGCAAGTGGAGCCTGAGTGGGCCACATGCAGCCCATGGGCTTCAGGTTGCCCACCACTACTGTAAGCTGTGCACTTGTGTGGCCACTCAGGAGAGATTCAAGTGCCACCCAGTTGATTGGAAGAGCACTCACAGCTAGCTTTTATTTCTACATTTGCACATGCCTTGGTGCACATACAATTCTTTTCCGCCCATAGATGGAAAAAATCCACACATGGATGGAAAAGATTAGAGCAGTGTTTCTCAAAGCGGTCCATGAAACCACTGTGAGAAACCTGTTAACTGGCTGTGCTGGTGTGTTTACTTACCGTGCCGATACAGCCTTGCGGCTTCTATTGGCTCCAGTTTGCAGCCAAGGAGAGCCACAAGAAGTGGTGTGGGCTGAGCCACTGTTTCCCGCAGCTCCCCTTGGCTGCAAACAGTGAACCAGAGCCAAGAGAAGCTGCAAGGCTCTGTGGCTGCGGCGCCGTAAGTAAACACACCAGGGCAGCCAGTTAACAGGTTTCTCAAAGTGGTTTCGCAGACCACTTTGAGAAACACTGGATTAGAGGAAACTTTGGCTGTGATCTGGGGCTAGGGCGCAGGAGGGGGACCAGGGGTATGTGCTGAGTCCTAGCGGAGAAGGGGGTTGTGACTGGAGACAGAGAAGTGGGGTGCAGGGTCTAGGAGGAGGTATTGATGCAGGAGGGGGGAGGCGATGTGGGTTTGGGTTATGACTTGGGGCAGGAGTGCAAAGTTAGAGGCAGGATGCCAGGTGCAGGCTCATGCCTTATGCTACTCATGGCCAGCAGTCCAGCAGGACCCTTAGACAGGGTTCCTGCCTGCCATGCTCCATATGCCACTCAAAGTGGCCTGCTGCAGGGGCCATGTGCTTTCTGAGTGCCAGGCACTCTTTGGAGGGGGCCCTCTGTGTGTTGCCTGTGCAAGGTCCGATAGCTCCCATTGGCTGATTTCTAGCCAATGAGCGCTGAGAGACTGTGCTGGGGCAAGGACAGCATGCAAACCCCCTTCCCGAGCTGGAGCACATGGTGCGCAGAGAGCGCATGATCACTTTAAGTGGCATGCAGATGCTTGGCATGCAGGGTGCCTACCTGAGGCTTCCACTGGGTCGTATTTAGTCCACCCCAACCCAACTGAACAGAGGACAGTGTCAAGATCTCCTGTGACTTAACCCCACTAAAGCCCTCTGCACAGATACATCCAAGAGGAATGAGTTTCAAAATTCAGACTTGAATGAAATGAATGGTACAGTTCATCCTTCTTAGCGCTATTGTTTCAGGTGCCTGCAGTCTCAGGCAGACATCTCTAAAGAACATAACCTTTGACATGTAGTTGTTTCATTACAACCAGAAGGGCTTGAATCATAATTTTAATAAACTACATTAGAAAAGCTGAGATTTTAATATCGAATTACTTCAGAAGTCAAGGCCCCTGACGTGGAGGGGAAGGGAGAGAAGGAGATAAACATTGATCATGAAAAGGGATCATATAGCTACTAAGGTTAGTCCTCTGACAATTAAATGTGTGGTAAAATTCCCAAGCCACACGTGTAGGTGGGCGAGCAGAAGAAAAAGAAAGATTAGTGGAATTAATAAGAAAAATGAAGACAGATATTGGAGGCAGGGGGAGAAAATATTAAGGGAAAAGGGTGGAGAATACAATACATAGACTGAAAAACAGTGAAAATGAGAATGAAACAAATACTGACGGTTACTAAGGAAAATCCACTGTGATCTATAATAGGACTAAGTGGACTAAAGATAGAAAGAAAAAGAAAGGAGTGATAGTAAATAAGGCTAGGTAGTATTTGGTGAATAGTTTATTTGATGAATTTTACTAGAGTTTAGTGAATAAATTATTCAACCATTTTTGTGGTATTAAATTTGTTCTATAGCTAATTTAAATACTAGTCACTTAATATATTATTCAAGGAATAAGATAATTATGTCTATTTGTGAAGGTTCTGGCAGGAAACTGCAAAGATTTGTAATATTTTTAGCTGCCAGGTACAGTATATATTAGTTATTGGGAGGGAGGGGAAATAACTACTGAAGTAGGGTTTTTTTTTTTAATATATCAAAGATCACCTTGAGCAGGAGCTTCTTTATATGGAATGAATGTATAAATAAAGTATTTAATCAGCCATTTGCATGATGTTAAGACTTTAAAACTGTATGAAAGATAAACTTGATCCACAATGTTTTGCTTAAGTAAAGAGTCTAACAAATAGTACACAGCTCCTCTATTTATTTAAATTGCAGGAACTGTGGCCTGGGGAATCACGGCCACACAAATATTTCATCTTGGGGGAGGAATCAGATAAATATTCAACCCCGGAAAATAATATATTGAAATCATTTTTTTCATCCATTTGCTTCTCACAACACTGTTTTCTTCCCTCAAAAAGTAGTTCACATTTTATTTTCCCACAAAGGTTCAGAATACACACCTGGTGCATCATTAATCCTAAGAGAATTTTACTTTGTATGCATAGCTAATGTCTAGGTTTAAGCATGATAAGTACAAAAACTAGTCTCTCTCTTGGGAACAAAATTGTATTGTGGAGAGAGAGATCAATGTTGAAGGGCAAGGAAAACAAACATTGTACTAGCAGACTGGCGCACACATCTCAGAATTAGAGTGTTTAGCATAGATACATTATTCAATGAAAGCTGGAAAACAGTCTTACAGACTTTCCACTGCCAACAAGTTTTGCTTTGGGGAAAAACATGAGGGCAAAATTGTCATGGATCTCTTTGAAGAAAAAAAGCAGTCCTACTTTTGCCAATGTCTTTACTATCACAAAGGTACATTTCCAGAGCACAAAAAGTGGTTTGCTGATCTACATTAAACACTTTGTCATGAACAGCTGGAATTACAGGATGCTTATGTTCTTTCCAAGTGCCTTGTACTGACTTCCAAAACCAGAACTGATTCTGTATTATTTGTACATAAATGAATAGTCAGATAGTTTAATAGTAGACAAATAGAATTATGCTTCTGTAGCGGTATTAGTGTCCTAACAGATAACAACTGAGAGATAACAAAATTATCCTAAAAATATATACAAAAATGTTACAACTTTAGTATAAATCATGGTTGCTCTAACCAAGAAGTTAGATAGCAAATGAAAGTAGTACAGGCTAGAGCATTTAATCAGTGCAGTGCATCAGTAGCAAGCAGGGGACCAACAGGACTGCTAGGCCACAGGGCAATATGCGGGGGCACCTCCTCACTCCCAGAAGAGGGTGGGACCTCAGGCAGAAGGGGTAGGGCTGGGGCCAGCTAGCCTTCTGCACTGACCAGACTGCACATCCTCTTTCTACTGGTTCTGAGAGTCACCCGGGGAATAATGTGCTAGGCTCTGAAGTGCGCTCCCTGTGCTCCAGAAGCAATTAGCAGTGGCCAGAAGCCACATGTGCCTTTTTGAATTGCCACGCCCTGGGTCAAATGCCCTCTTTGACTCCCTCTGGCCATCGGCATGCCTGGTAGCAAGTTAAGCCTAATATACATGCCACAGCAGTCAGGGCCGGCCCACAACATTTTGGCACCTGAGGCGGGAAACTCAAATGATGCCCCCATACCGCTCGCTTAGGCCAAAACTTTGAAAAATCTCCAACCTCCAGCAAAGCACTCCACTATCTCTGTGCATCTAGAGCAGAGAGAATACATATGCACCAGCAGCAGACACAAGTTTCTACATTCTGGGTCCTAGTGGTGCCCCCCTCCCCCAGTCTGGCACCTGAGGTGAGTGCCTCAGTTCACCTCATGGTAAGGCCAGCCCTGACAGCAGTAAAGCAGGTACTCATCCACAGCCACCATGAGTGGCCTGAGTTTCAAAGGATGGGTGCTAAGCAGTTTCTCAAAACCAGGCCCCTGCAAGGTGTCTGAAGTGGGGCACCCAAAAATTGAGCCACCCAAAATCACTGAGTGAGTATGTATAAATAGCCCCTACCTACCTCTACCAAGCAAATCTGTTCCCTGTATGCACCAGTCAAAGTTCACGTTGGTAACTAAAATAAATTTTTACTATTTCTTTCATTCCTATTGGTACAGCAGCACCAACACAGAAGAGAGAAGTACATGACACAATCACCAGGAAAAAATAAACATGAAACCCCATGACAGGTCATAAACATGACATTTATGGTCATTTTTCAGAGTAGAACCATATTTTGTCACTCCTTCCCCAGTAGAGATAAACCTGTGCAGGTCTCAAGGTGAAATTTTGTTTGTAGTGTCAATTGCAAGGTCCAAAGCACGATGCTAGAGTTTACAACAGAAATTCCCATACTGGTTACCTCTTACACATCTTGGTGTGGAAATATAGTTTATTTTCTTTTGTTAACTGCCAGCACTGCAGCTGACTACATTTTGACTGCACAAACTGTAATGCTTATTAAAAACTCACCTAAACAGTCACTTCAATGGCTTACTAATTGATGTATGATGTATTTTGCCACAGTTAAGAAGTATAGTTTAAATTTACATAGTCACCTTTGTCCAGGGGACCTTGAACTTTTTCCACGAAGTGTGGACTACATCTTACCAGAGCCTCCACCTCTCCTATGAGTCAAGATGGCATTGGCTACCTTTACTATGCATTCAATTTTTTTTTTAAAGCAGTGACTTCTTAACAGTCTTTTAAACCACATTCATCAAATGGAAAGAGCAAAGCCCTATGACCAGACAGCTCTCTAAAGAAGTGCTCCATGGATAACACTCTGGGAGCTTCTCATCCAGGGGAAGAAAGATTTAGCTCTAACATACCCACATCAGAAGGTTTTTTCTTTTGCTTAGGAAATCTGCACAAGTGACTTTGATTGAAGTGGTAAAACATGTAGATGGTATCATGAGCTTTTGTGGGCACAGCCTACTTCTTCAGATGACCTGAGTTATGAGTGTGGGATGTGTACACCCGAAATAAATAGGAGAGGGGAAGAGGAGAGGGGAGGGAAGAAAAATGGAGGGGGTGGGAGAGACAGAGCATCAGTAAGTGTCTGAAGATTGAACAGTTAAACCGAAGCAGATAAAAATCTAAGTCAACAGATAGACTCCCATGTCAGGAAGGATACCACACAGAGAGCTGTTTGTACCTTCAATGGTTGTTAAATTGGTAGTGTCCCAACCAACTTTCATCAAGATTACTTTACTTTACTTACGCTACATCGATGACATCTTCATCATATGGACCCACAGAAAAGAGATTCTTGAATTCCACAAGGATTTCAACAACTTCCACCCCACTATCAACCTCAGCCTGGACCAGTCCACATGAGAAATCCACTTCCTGGACACTACTGTACTGTTAAATAATGGACAAATTTCCACCACCCTATATCGGAAACTCAGCAACCGCTACACTTACCTTCATGCCTCCAGCTTCCATCCCAGACACATTTCCCAATCTATTGTATACAGCCAAGCCCTAAGATACAACTGGATTTGCTCGGACCCCACAGACAGAAACAATCACCTACAGGATCTTTACAGAGCATTCCTAAAACTGAAATACCCACCTGGGGAAGTGAAAAAACAAACTGACAGATCCAAAAAAATACCCAGACATGAACTACTTCAAGACAGACCCAAAAGAGAAAATAACAGAACTCCTCTTATTGTTACCTATAGTCCACAACTCAGACTCCTCCAACGCATTATACACAATCTACAACCCATCTTGAAAAATGATCCCTCACTCTCAGAGGCCTTGGAAGAAAAGCCTATTCTTGCTTACAGACAACCCCCTAACCTGAAATGAATTCTTTCTGGTAACCATGCCACACAACCACATCATAAGCCTCCAAGAACCCAGCCCTTCAACCAAAAAAGATGCCAACTCTGCCCACATATCTTATGCTGGCGAATTCATCACTGGAGCCAACAACATCAGCCACCAAATCAAAAGGTCATTTGACTGCACATCCAGTAATCTGATCTATGTCATCAAATGCCAGCAGTGCCCCACTGCTATATATATTGGACAAATTGGACAGTCTCTGTGGGAAAGAATCAGATATACGCAAAGGAAACATACAGAAACCTACTGGAGAGCACTTCAACCTTCCAAATCATACTTTGAAAGATCTCCAAATAGCTGTCTTGTCACAAACCAGTTCTACAAGCCAGATCCACAGGGAAGCATTGGAATTAGAGTTCATCCACAAATTAAATTCACATGCTAATGGACTCAATCGTGATGCAAGTTGGTTGGGACACCACCAATTTAACAACCATTGAAGGTGCAAACAGCTCTCTGTGTGGTATCCTTTCTGACATGGGAATCTATTTATTGACTTTGATTTTTATCTGCTTCGATTTAACTATCCAATCTTCAGATACTTACTGATGCTCTGTCTCCCAACCCTTTTCTTTTTCTTCCCTCGCCCCTCCACTATTTATTTCAGGTGTACATATCCCAAGCTCATAACTCCGGTCATCTGAAGAAGTGGGCTGTGCCCACGAAAGCTCATGATACTATCTACATGTTTTGTTAGTCTATAAAGTGCTATCAGACCATTTTTTGTTGTTTTTTTCTGTAACAGACTAACTTGGCTACCCCCTGAAGCTTTTGATTGAAGTGTTCATTATTCTGAAGAAGACAGATTACCCTGATCACAAATGACTATTTTCACTGTAATCAGTTGTAAAACAGCTTACATACTGTATATACAATTTTGTTTTCGGTGTGTTCCTAATCTCTTATCAGTTAAGTGGCAAAATATTCACCTCTTCTCCAAAAGGAAAACACTGGATACTGGACAACCTGAAGGGCTGGTTAATTAAGTTCAACTATTACAAAATACATAATTAATAACACTTTTTTCACAATACATCTATAATAAAATACCTGCCAATGTTGTGAACAAGAATAGTTACATAAGAGCAATTCACACAAAACGAAATTCCACAGCATTTAAGACCATCAATATTATAAAATAGTAACTGAGGCCTGGAATACAACACAAATAACTTGGAGCGCAAAATTAATTTAGAAAGATAAGATGTTTCCATGATTGGAAACTAAATATATTTTACATACCAACTTTCAGAATAAATGTTTTTGAAGGGCTGTTTTACAGCATGACACCTGACAGTACTTTGGACATATACTGTTCAAACTTGCCACAATGGAAAGTATTTCAATTACTTTTTTGCATCTGGTTAACAAAGGGAATTTTGTTTGCATGAAATATTATATGTAATTTTCATCACAACATGGATTTACACAGTCAATTAATACAAGCCTCATTTATACTTTTTATTATTACAATAAATATTAGAAACACTTGGCAAATAATTTTAAATATATTTTTTATTAATGGGGCAGCCTGGCCTTCATTCTGCAGTTGAAAATCTCCACTCAGTCCTCTAGTTACAATGTTTCATAATTATCAACCTCCTTCTCAGTTTCTACCACCACTCAGTGTGCTACCTCCTCAGACAATGCCATCTCAGAATAATTCTATTCTGGAAGCAATGTTTTTGTGTCCTTCTCATCAAAGTCCACGAATATTAATCCTACAAATACATGATTTCTACCAGTCTAATGACTGGAGGTCCAAAGGAAGTGCTCCAAAGCTATTCCAGTTGGAAATATATTTTATTTTTATTTAAAAACTAGTTTTACACTGTTATAACATTCTAACATGCCTAATGTTATTGTTCTTATGAGGATTAACAGCAGGACATAACTGAAATGTTAAGTATCTTGCAGTTAAAGATGAATCCAGTAGTCTCCTTTTGGAGCCCACCAATTCACTCCCTTTAATCTGCCTGCAGGGAGATTTGAATACTTTGGTTAGCAAACCAGGGACTGAATTTCTTTACCCATGTCAGTGTGAAGATAAAGAGACCAAACATTAGGAAAGGAATATAGTTATAAAATAACTCAACTTCCAGAGTTGGTGTAACATTCAACATGACCTTTTGCTCTGTGGATTAAAAGTAGCATTGTTAACTATTAAGATACAGTAGCAGGGCAGCATTATCCTAACATATAGCAAAAAGTCCTCTCTTTAATGTGTGTCATACTCAGACATCAAACACTTTCTTCTGAATGACTGGCAAGATTAGTGGTTTTCTATAAACTTTCATCTCCTTCAGTAGTTTTAATCTATATTTTTTCCATTCACTCCAGGATAGCTGAAACTACGTACCCATTAAAAATAATGTGAAAACGTTAAAGAAAAAAGTCAGTGCCAATAAATAAATAAGTAACAAAATATGGAGGCAAGGAACCCCTGCTGGAGCTGGAATACGGGAGTTCAGATAAGCAGGTTTGTATCTTTCATCCTGTATAATAGCATGGTTCTTAAAGTTTTGTTTATTTTAAACTAATTTAGAAAACCATGCTATTTACTGGTGGGTATGGGCAGTGGGGCCCACAATTTCACCAGGCTCTGGACAAGGTGGGGGAGTGGCTCCATGCCCAGGAAGGAGTTCTGCTTGTGGCCCTGCTTCATTTACACCTCTTCTGCCTATGGCTTCACCAAGAGCTGCACCCCTTTCTGCCCCCTGCCTGGAGCCTGCCCCTATTCCAGATCATTATTGCAGCCCTGCAACCCCTTTGCTCCTTTCTGCACTCCTGCCCCCATTACTGCCCAAGGACCAAAGATGCTCTGTTTCTGTGCTACGGCCCCAGGGCCACAGCAATGAATGATAGCTCCTCCAGTCCCTGCCATCACACACTTCTGCTGGAAACCAGGTAAGGGCTCTGGGATATCTCCTGCCCCATCTGCCCACTACTTCTGTTCGAGTGTGTCTTGGTTGCAGGTGCTTGCCCTGCTACCCCACAGCTATTGCCAAGGGCAGGTCAGGGACTGGAGAGGGGGATCTTTCCCCATCCCATGATTATTGCTGGGCTCAGGGCTGCTAGGAAGGAGGGGCTGTCCCATGGCTGCTATAGAGGAAGAGGTAAAGGGCGTTTTGGAGGGAGGGTTCCCCTGCCTACTGCTGCTGCAGCAGAGGGGGTCAGGACACATGGTCTTCCCTCATCTCACCTGCCTGGTGACTTGGGTTCCAAGCTTCCACCAGCAATGGTGGATTTTTTTCAGGGGTCCAAGCTCCATCCTCCAGGCAGCCCCACTAATCAACTCATCCCCCACTCCCTCAGTACCTCTTACATTAAGGGAGAGGAGTGCACTTTGGGGAGGTGGTAGAAAGAGGCAGGGCAAGAGTGGGGATGAAACCTGGAGTTGAGCAGGTGTCAAACAACCCAGGGAAAATTAGAAGCTTGGTCTCTATTCCCCTGGGCATGGGCCGTATGGACCCAGTGGCTAATCTACCACAGCATATTATTAGTCTTTAATTATTTAAGTGCTGGGCATTTGTCTAAACATGATTAGTAAGGATATGCAGTACATAATGGTGCAATATTTCAACACAGCAATTCTAAAGTAATAGTCACCTCATATCTAGAGCCATGCTAATATGAGCTTTTTTGGTTCACTAACTGGAAAAAAAAATTTTTAAATTAATTTCAGGTCAACCTGAAATGAATTTTTTCCAAAACATTTTGTTCAACCCCAAACTAAATGTTTCATTTTGTTTCAGCTTTTTAAAAAAGATAGATAGATAGATAGATAGATAGTTAGATAGATAAAATACAGAAGTGAATATCTAAATGAAGTAATTTTTAATAAAAAAATCTAAACATTTCATTTAAAAATATCAAAATAGAATGTTTTTATTTTTTCATAAGTATGGTGACATTTTTTCAATTTAAAAATTCAATACAAATTCACAAAATGTTTTTGTGAACCCAATCTACATTTTCAGCCAAAAAAAGTTCCACCTGAAAATGTTTTCACAGATGTGACTGACAGAGATTTAGCTAAATGATATTTAAAGATAACTTTCAAATAAGGAGAAATTTGGTAAAAGTGGTAAAATAATTTCCAAAAATTATTTGGAAAGTGATGTTTTTTTCTGTTACCAGTGTTAAAAATCTGTGGGAAGGACAGCCTGAGCAGGATGGAAGACATGTTACCAAGATGCATGCACGCACAAAGAAATGTACTATAAGATATCTGCAGATGTGAGACGCATACAGATCAGCTTTACAAGCACAATTTGAATTTAGAGAGTAAAAAATAGCAAACAAATGATTACAAGGAAATTGGTCTCAAATCAAGACATATGTCTATAGATAACAGATCTCACAAACACGAGTCAAATTCCATTAAGGCACTTTGAGAAAAATAACTGTAGGGAGGAGTTAGAGTAGAGTACCTGTTCTGCAGGTAACATAGGAAGAATTAAAAAAGTGACTATGTAATTGGACTGCTGGGTGGACTAAAAAAATTGGAGAGCCCTTTGACCACTGGATGAGGTAATTGAAACTTATTCTTCTACTTGTTTTTCCGGCTCTTTATTTTCTCTACCTGTCCTCCAATGCATCATTTTTAAGCTGAAAGGAAAGAATTTATTTCTGAGGTTTATAAACATATCAGTTTATAGCTATAAAATGATGTTACAACCATTCACTTTGGAAATAAAGCTAGTGCTTTTGCTACACATAAAGGTTTCATTTTCTGAAACCTTATAATGGCTCATGTAGGTTGTACTTCCCTAGTTTGATGAGGTCATGCAAGAAGTTATCAAAAGTCTTACTAAACTCAAGATATACTACATCTGTTGCTTTCCACCTATCCACAAGGCTTGTTACCCTGTCAAAGAAAAGTATTACGTTTGTTTGGCATATCTGGTTCTTGACAAATCCAGGCAAACTGTTACTTACATAAAAACATAAGAACGGCCGTACCGGGTCAGACCAAAGGTCCATCTAGCCCAGTATCCTGTCTGCTGACAGTGGCCAGCACCAGGTGCCCCAGAGGGGGTAGACCGAAGACAATGATCAAGCAATTTGTCTCCTGCCATCCCTCTCCAGCCTCTGACAAACAGAGGCCAAGGACACCATTTTATCCCCTGGCTAATAGCCTTTTATGGACCTAACCTCCATGAAATTATCTAGCTTCTCTTTAAACTCTGTTATAGTCCTAGACTTCACAGCCTCCTCTGGCAAGGAGTTCCACAGGTTGACTACACTCTGTGTGAAGAAGAACTTTTTTTTATTAGTTTTAAAGCTGCTACCCATTAATTTCATTTGCTGTCCTCTAGTTCTTCTATTTAGGGAACTAATAAATAACTTTTCTTTATCCGCTCTCTCCACACCACTCATGATTTTATATACCTCTATCATATCCCCCTCAGTCTCCTCTTTTCTAAACTGAAAAGTCCCAGTCGCTTTAACTTCTCCTCATATGGGACCCGTTCCAAACCCCTAATCATTTTAGTTGCCTTTTTCTGAACCCTTTCCAAAGCCAAAATATCTTTTTTGAGGTGAGACCACACCTCTACACAGTATTCAAAATGTGGGCGTACCATAGTTTTATACAGGGGCAGTAAGAT
>CM057845.1:24079801-24112736 GCA_030068395.1 Apalone spinifera
ACCTCCCTTAGCTCCTCCAGTTCAGCCACCCTGGCCTCCAAAGCCCAAACTTGGCCACCGAGGGTCAGGAGCTCCTTGCAACCGGTGCACACATACGCCACCCACCCACAGGGCAGGTAATCATACATGTGACACTCGACACAATAAACAGGATAGCCCCACTCTGCTGCTGGGCTTCCGTCTCCATTTTTCTAATGAATAAGTTTAAGTATAAACTGGGATTCTTTTTAAACCTCTGGAATATAGATTATTATAAGAGTTATGTTTTAAAGAAGGTCAGAAGTCACTAGTGCCCTCTAAACTCCCTCTCCAAACTCCTTGTTAGCAGTGCCTGTTCGCAAGCTCCCTGGTCGCTGAGTCACAGGCTTATATAGCTCTCGTAGCCCCTCCCGCTAACTGAGGCTCAGCCAATTAACAGAGGCTTCTAGATTTCAAACCTTTCAGAAGCTCCTTCCAGCAAACAAACAAACCAACCAACCAGACAAACCCAAGCTCAGCACACAGCAAATAACTCACCCACACATAAACACACACTCCCGACAGCCACTTACCACAAGGGTCCCGTTTTTACTCCTCTTTTACCTGGAGAACTCACTCTCTAAACTCCCTGTTAGCAGTGCCTGTTCGCAAGCACTTGTTACCTTATCTTCTAGGTGTTTGCGAATTGATTGTTTAATTATTTGTTCCACTCCCTTTCCTGGCACAAAAGTTAAGCTGACTGTCCTGTAGTTTCCTATGTTGTCCTTATTCCGCTATTTTTAGAATGGCAGTATATTTGCCCTTTTTAAAGTTCTCTGGGATTTCTCCCATCTTCCATGACTTTTTGAAGATAATCACTGATGGTTAAGGCATCTCCTCAGTCAGCAAATTAAAAATTCTAGGATGTATATCATAAGTCGCTGAAGACTTCAAGACATTTAGCTTGTCTAAGTAACTTTTAACTTGATCTTTCCTATTTTAGGGTCTGACCCTACCCCATTTTCACTGGCAGTCTCTATATTAGGCATCCAATTGCTAATAAGCTTTTTGGTAAAAACTGAAAGAAAAATGTTTTTTAGCACTTCTGCCATTTCCACATTTTCTGTTGTTTCCTCTTCTCCCAAATTGAGCAACAGACCTACCCTGTATTTGGTCTTCCTCTTGCTTCTAATGCATTTCTAGAAATGAGTTTAGTAATTAAAGACACTTTTAGCAAATCCCTATAGACTTGGAATTGGTCAGCACAGTATCATTATGCTTGGAACACACTAGGAAATTACACAGCATTACCACTTCGCTTAGGGATTCTAGACCAAATCACTGAAGCTATTTAGAGAGTTCAGACAAGTGCACAGTTAGACAAGCTAAGCAACCTCAAATAGTAACAAGCAAAATGATTCAGGAAACAAAATTCATTATTTATTAAATTGCTGGAATTCTTAGGGCACTGGGTCAGAGTACATTGTCAGCTTATTATCTCTCTGCAGACAAAACTGTTTGTTAGAATAGAAGCTGAGGCTGAAATTACATTTCAATAAAGCTCAGCTACATCCCAAAACCAATATTACAGTCTTTTCACCAGGATTGCACATCTTTATAAAAAAAAAAAAAAAACACAACCCTAGTGCCAGAATGTCTGGACATAAACAGTTAAGGGATCCACCTTATTTGCCATTGATGCATAATCTTTAATTACTCAATATCACACCACTCACTCACTCAATCTTAACTTTGCCCCTTAAAATTTTGGGGGAACCTCCCCTCCCCCCGACAAAGGTTAAATTGAGAAGTTACAACGAGAAGATGAACATTCCTTTTACTATTCAAGAGATCCTTTTCTCAATTGTCTGTTTTGGTTTTTAATTTTGATCCTTGGGAAACAAAGTTAAGTTGTCAAAACTTTTGTACAGAAGGGAACATCAGTTTGAGATGTTAGCTGGACTGCACTAAAGCAGGCTTTCAATCTCAACGTGTTTTTAACCAGTTGTTTTGTGTCTGAATTTCCATCTTCTTTAATGAATACAAGAAGTTCAAACATAGTTGGTTTATATAAGATCTACAGTTGGGAAATCCTTTAAATTTGAGTGGGCCACATTTGAAATTTTCAGCATCTTTAGGCATACGTAATTTATTTTCTATTTAAAACTTTAAAAGCATTAAAAAATAGCAATATGCCCCATCATCATCTCAACCTCTGGTCAGTATTTCCAACATTCTGCTCCTTAGCATAACAAGAGCACTACAACAGAAGCTCTCTCCAAAGATTATAATTGAAAAAAATTAGATAACAATAAATCATTAGAAAGCAAAGAAACAAGATTTTTCAGCACAGCTAAAAAGCTTGCCAAGACACTTACTCCCTGTAACAGTGTCACCAGCATAACAGATGGTGAAGAGCTAATGGAACAGAAAGGCATCAAGAACTGTTGTAAAGAATTACATGAAACATCAAGCAATATTCCAGAGTTTACTAAGTCTAAGGCTATCAACATGACAACCATTAAAAAAAGAAAAGAAAAGAAAAGAAAATGTCTACCTCTAAAGACAGAGGCCAGTTAGTGCTCAAGAATTACAAATGTCTCTTAACAATATTACATTTGAACCCAGAGAGTATGAATTGATGAAAGACCAGTTAGATAAATACTAACATGAAATTGTCAGATTCCATCATTTCACTAACTTGCTCAAGTGCTCCCTCTCACCTCCTACGCAACTTAACCAATGTTTAAAGCCCATTTGAAAAAAAAAAATCCAATTTAGCACAATTTTGAGATTAAGTTTTTCTTTTAAAGGTGTAGCTTTTGTTTTGGGATGGAAAATAGAAGCAAGGTAGCAGTCTTAAGGTGCCACAACTGTCCTTCTGTTGGCGTGTCCCTGCAGTTCAGACTGAGATCCCAATACTGAAACACAAAGGTGGAAGAACAGAGAACAGGGTTGGGAAATCTGGTGGATGTCTGTACTTTCTGCCTATATGTCAGCATTTAGAATTTTAGATGCTCACTGAAATCCCAAAGTAAATTAATGAAGGCTGGGCTATTTGAAGGCAACAGCAATTTTAGAATTAATGGCTAAAGTGGACTTAAAAATAAAAGGTTGATGCTTAACTACTTAATGCTTTAAAGGGGCACTGTCAACTTGATTTTTTCCAACTTACTCATCAAAAACATTTCCAATTTCTAATAGGATACCCTTTAAAACAGCAAGTTTCCATTAAAATAATTAGGGGTTTTCTGCTTCTTTGTATGTTTATAAATATATTTTCAGTGAGGAGAAAGTGACCAACTGGCTGCATGGTTACTATATGCAAAGGAACTTATTTCTGGAAGGAAAAGTTACTTACCTGTAACTAGAAGTTATTCAAGATGTGTGATCCTTATCTTTATTCCCTTGAGGGTTTAATGTGATTTCTCCATGTGCCCAGTTGAAGCTCTTCAAAGAAGCCACTTTTGGTAGAAATTTGGGGGTGCAAGCACAGAAAAATTTTCTGCTTATGAAACATAAAGAAAAGGGGTGTTTATGATCCTGGCTCCTAGTTCACCAAATCTTCTTGCAGAGATGATAGCCACTAGAAAAGCAACTTTCATGGAAAGAAAAGAAAGGGAAAAGGAGGTCAGGAGCTCAAAGGGAGAGTTCATTAATGATGTAAGGTCTAAGATGAGGTTCCACTCAGAGATGATAGGCTGAATGGGTGGGTATTGATGTACAAGGCCCTTCCAGAATTGAGCAGTTAAAGGGTAGGTAAAACCAAATGTCCCTTCACCTGAGGGTGGAAAGTATTAATAGCCATAGTAGGCACCCTGATGACACTGAGAATTAATCCCAAGACCTTCAGATAGAGGAAATAGCTCAAGGGCACTGGGATGCCAACAGCATAGGGGGCAAGACCTTTCTGTTGGGCACAGGAACTGAAACATGCCCATTTAACTCAATAGGATAGTCTCATGGAGTCCTTCCTGCTACTGGAGAGAACATCTCGTACTGCCAAAAAATATCATGCTAACAGATGTTCATTCGAAAACCAGGCTGTCAAGTGAAACATATAGGGATAGGAGTGTCTGAGACTGACATTGTGCTGTTTGAGTAGTTCTGAAAATGTTAGGAGCAGGAGAGGAGGATGTTTCAACACATGAAGAAGAAACCAGAGCAGGCAAGTATAGAATGGAGCAATCAGGATGACAATTACCCTCTCCTATCAGAGTTTTGTGGCGGACATGTGGCAGGGTAGGGAAGGCACAGATGATCCAATCTGCCTTGGTTACCAATAATAATGTCCATAATTACTGTATCATGCAAAGTTCCTTCTGAGGATACGTGTGCATTGCAGCATTTACAGAGATGCATTGCTTCCAATTACAAGGCTGGTGATCTTCTGCCTCTTTGTCTGTTTATGTAGTAAACTGTAGCGGTATTGACTGACAAGAATACGATGACAATTGCTGGATGGTAAAAACATGTGCCATGCTTTGCATAATGCCCAAAGTTCCAAGATATTGTTGAACATCTTGGCTGCTCAAGTGGTCCAAGTTACTTGTGTCATGCAACCTCCCACATGAGTTCCCCTGCCATCGAGCGATGAATATATTATAATTGTCATGCTTGGTGGAGATGGGAGGGACATTCCAGAGCAGTCTTGGAGGGAGATGACGACACCTGGCAGAATGTTAAGACCAGTGTCCATAGGTTGGTGCATGGGGGAATAGGCCTCCTTGCAGCCATACTTTTAGACCGCAGAAACACAGGTGAGCACAGGCCATGAAATACATGCACACTATCACGTGGCTCAGGAAAGGCAAGTTCTAACTGTGGGGTTGGATGTCACAGAAGCAAGCAGGTCCAATAGGCTCAAGAACCTGTCTTTTGGCAGGTAAGCACCTGTGGAGCCTATATCAATGCATATTTGGATGAGCTCCAGAGAGCATGTAGCATGCAATGTCAATTTTTTTACATTCAAACTCATCTCTAGGAAGGAGCGGAGTAAAAGGAACTGGAATATAGATTCTTAAGCGTCCTTTCTGTGGAGTAATGGTAAGTCTGAACAGGAGGACCCTGTATTGGAAATGTTGTGGACCCACCATGAACCTCAGGAACTGTCTGTGCATGAAGTGGATGTAGATATGGAAGTAAGCATCCCACATGCTGAGGCCTGTACACCATCATACACTTTTATAGTGGGGGAATGCTGGCTGCAAGTGTGACCTGTGGAATTTCGGTTTGCAAATAGATTGGCTAAAGTGCCTGAGATCCATGATTGGAGCAGCAGGAAATATTTTAAATAGAACCCTGTGCCCTGAAAGACTGCAGTTCCTCTCTGCAGGAGGGAGTTCATCTCTAGAGCAAGTATTATGTCATGAAACTGATCCCTGAAATGAGCTCTGGGTGGGGCAGAGGTAGCATCATAAACTCAAATGTATAACCATGTCAAATGATATCCAAGACACATTTGTCTGTTTGTTCGGGTACGTCTACACTTGCACCCTCGTTCGAACTAGGATGCAAGTGTAGATGTACCCTTATTGTGCTCCACACTGATAGAAAGAATTTGAGACAGTCCCCACCCTGACTTGTGGCTCTTCAGAGTCTCTGTAGAGGTGCATAGGTAAGCAATGGGAATTCTATACCATTGTGTAGATGGCGGGCAGAAAAATGTTCATTTTGGCCCTGGCATATATATTTGCCTAGAGCTCAATATGGTGGCTCTAGTCTTTCAGTGACTGTCAGGAATCACCTGTCTTCTGGATGAAGAGATGTGATTCAACATAAGGAAGGGCCTCAATTGTGCTTTGTAACTCTCTAGGGAAGCTTGAGAAATGTAGGTAGGATTCCTTCCTCAGAATGATTCCAGTTGCCACTGTACGAAAAGATGTCTCCACAGAACCAACCACAGCCTTTACTATATTCCTAGAGACCAACTTGCCCTCTGCAAAATACATAGAATGCAGGCACAATCCTGCTGAGGTAGTTTATCTGAAAAATCTGCCACCTGCCCATAGTTCAAAATGTCATATTTGGCCATCAGTAGTATGTAGCTCAAGACATGGGCTGGAGGCTGGTCAATAAAAAATTAAACTAAACAAAACAAAAAAACCCTTTTTACCCCATATGGTTTAACCTCATGCGATCCTTGTCTGAAGGGGTGGAGACTGAAGCCTGTTACCTGGCTTGCTCTGCAGCAGCCTGAATCACTAGGAAATTAGGCAGAGGATGGAAGAACAGAAACTCAGACTGGTCGGGGTCCCATAGTATCTCTTTTCTACCCCCTTCAGAGCTGGAGTGCACATGGCGGGGGTATGCCACATAATGTGTCATTTGGAGAATGGTGTCATTGATTGGTTGGGCCACTCTGGCCAGTACTGATGAATACAAGATATCTAGTAGTTGATATATAATAGCAGATGGCTCTTATACAATTCAAAGAGAGAGGCTCACCGGGATAGCGAGCATCCTTCTTATCAACTAATCAGGTAGTCGATGGAAATTCCATCAACGACTCAATTAGTTGATTATTCAAAATTTAACATCCTTAGTTCATACACCTCAAGGGAAGAACAGGGATCTGAACCTCAAAGAATAAGCAGTTGAATCCACTGATTGTATATAATGTTATTGTTTTCTAACAAGAAGTTAAGATCTTTTATGAAGCCTTGTAATGTTCTGAGCTTGGGTGGTCATTATCAGAATTTGTATACCAGTGTGTGTTTATGATTTTATTTATAAAACCATGTTCATAATCTGTGTTAAATTAGTTTAATCAACTAGTCAATGGATTTTTCATCAACTAGTTGATAAGCAGGGGAGTCACAGCAGGGTTAGCTCCCAACCCAGGATGTTTAAATACATAATACATGTAAAAGGCTCATGTGCAGTGGGGGGACCCGGCTCGAGCCAGGAAACAGCTGTCCTGGCTCGCACCAGATTCCTTCTGCTGCGCTTTAGCCTTTTAAATGTCTTAAGAGCCAAAGGCTCTTAAGACATTTAAAAGGCAGAGGCATAGCATTTGGGACTTGGCGCGAGCAAGGAGGGGGAATCGGCTGATTCCTGGCTCATGCCCAGTCCCCGCTATCCCTTGCCTCCCTGCAGATACGGTGCTGGAGGGGAACTGTCTCCTGTTTTTCCTCCTTGCAGCCTCTGATAGAGGCAGCAAGGAGGGGGAAGTGACTAGTCGAGGACCAGTCAACTATCCGATAAACTTATGCTTTTCGGACAGTCGACTAGTCGCTTATATCCCTAGCTGTAACATTCAGTAGTACCTCACAGTGAGCAGTCAGGCAGGGAGAGACTGCTTCCCCCAACTAGAAAAGACTAGCTTGAAGCACCTAGCACTATACAAACCAGGAAAAGACAAATTTATGGAAAAACAAAGAAACAACCTGAAACTGAAAGGAAAATCCCAGTCTTGAAAAACTAAGACAGGAGAGAATTTTTCCACTTTCAATATCTATAATGACAAAAGAAAAATACTGAAAAATATTTTAAAAGAGAAGGGATTTGAAGTGAAAACTTCCAGAAACTGAGGAACAGTCAGTAAACAAGTGCTAGCCATGAAATGCTGGACTCCCTCTATGACAAAGGGTGTGCTGGGAAACAATTATGAGGCAATAGATAACTTGTATTGGAAAAGGCATTGTATCTAAGTGTAAACACCTAGAATTGTGTCTTTATTTTTATTTTCTTTGTGTAGCTGGGATGTGTTTGTTTTCTCTTACTATTTCAGCTTTGACTCTGGGTTTTCAATTAAATAAACCTTTTGTTTATTTTTGCCCACGCAGGTCTGTTGTGCAACTTGCATGGGGCCTGGGTATCACCGCAAGCTGGTAACTGGGATGCTGTTCTAACACCTTTGGGGGTGACAAACTATACGGGGAAAAAAAATCAGATTGACTTGCCAGAAGTGACTACGCTGATGGAAGCCAGGGTGAGACCTTAATGTTTAGGAGCTGGCTGCTGGTGTCAGGGCTCTGAACCACAGTAGCACATTAATAAGGCACCCAAGTTTACAGAGAAGATGGTGACAAAACTACTTATTAGTCTGAGTGATGTATTGGGGATCACCAAATATCAACAACGAAGAGGGAGTCTGAAGTAGCCGAAGAAAGAGGGAACATTATGCTGAATCTTGTCTGCTGCTAACAAACAGCTGAAAGGTAGGATGTGTGAGGTCTGTCCTTTCTGATGCAATACCTTGTGTAATGCTGTATGCTACTTTACGGTAACCCAAAGCATGAAAGCTTTGTTTTTGCACAAGAAAAATCTCTGTCCAAACATGAGAGTAGCCCTACAGGGCATCATTTAACAGCATATCAAAATGAAGCTTTTTTTATTCAGGAAGGGAGTCAGGAGGAATAAAAGATAGAAAAATCAGATTTTCAACCTGAAAAAAAAAAGCAAGAGGAATTACATTAGCTTCTCTGTATAAGATGCATGCTTTGTCAGTTTTTTCTCTGTGCCATATATGGATGTGGCCTAACAATGTCTGACATGTATTTCTTGGCTCACCTAATTACATTATTTTAGAACCTGTTAACAATCAACAGTCAACAGTACAAAACACAAATGGAATTAAGAGCCTGGAAAGGGCATTTAACAGCAACATATTATCTTATCAGGAGGGAGTCAACCTCACTCTAGCCTTAATTTTGAAGAGAGGCAGAGATACAAGAATGCCAATTAAAATGACGGAGATAGATTACACAGAGATACAGATGAAGACAACGGGTCAAATTCTGTTTAGCTTCACCCACATTACACCAGAAAATTCAGTGCAACTGACAGAAGAATTTGACACTCATGGTTCATCTACACCAGTGGTCTCCAACCTTTTTAAGCACAAAAAAGATCACTTTTTGAATTTAAGTGCAATCCAAGATCTACCTTACACCCAAATATCCCTGCCCTGCCTCCTTTGTGCCCCTTCTCTGAGGTCCCCCATACCTGCGCACTCCATCCTCCCTCACTTTCACGAGACTGGGGCTAAGGGTTGGGGTGCAGACTCTGGTCTTGGATTAAGGGATCTGGAGCATGAGAGAGGCTCTGAGCTGAGCTTGGGACAGGCAGTTGGGGTGCTGGAGGGGGTTCTGCGAGCAGGCTCTGGGAGGGTGTTTGGATGCAGCAGTGCTCGGGGTTCAGGCAGGAGCTTCGGGTGCAGGAGGGGGTTCATGACTGGGGTAGGGTTTCAGGATGTGGGCTCCGGCTGGGCCCTGCTGACCTCAGGTAGCTCCTGGGTGGTGATGAAGTGGGGCTAAGGCAGGCTCACCCCAGCCCTGGCCCTGCACCACTCCCAAAAGCAGCCAGCAAACTCCATCCCAAGTCCTGTTGTGTCCCCTCTCTGCTCTGTGGAGATGGGATACAAAGTGTGGGGGGGCACCCTGACATTGACTCTCTCCTCTCCCTCCCTTGCCCAGCAAAAACAGGAGGCTCCTGAGGGGACAGCTCCAAGGCAGAGGGCAGGAGCTGAGTAGCAGTGCGGGGAGAGGTAGCTGAAGCGCTGGCACTTGATAGCCTCTTGGCCGAACCAATCAGGATCACCTGTCAGAGGCTCCAAGATCTGCCATTAAATCCTGATCTACTGATTGGTGACCACTGATCTACACATAGTTTGAGCACAGATTTAACTGCTTAGAAACTGATGTAATTAAACCCATGCAAACCATTCAATTGTCAGTTGATCACCACAGTGCCAAGTATAGACATATCCTATTTCAATTTAGTTTAAAATAATTGTTTATTAAGATTACACCATCTTAGCCTAATGATATGAGAAGGTGTTTTTTGCTCATGCAGGACCACCACCTCCCTGCATTTTAGCTATTGCTGACAGAAACACTTTTCGGCCAACATAGGTGCATCTAAACAAGGGGTATTGGCATAGCTGTGTCAGTAGGGAGTGTAATTTTCAGTGCAAAGCAAGCCTTGCTAAACCGATTTAGTTAAAGCAATGCAATGTTTAATTTGGACAAACTCAGTGTCCATTCCAACTGTGGTACAATTATATCTCATCTTATAATTTTAACCACCCTTGTCTTCCTTCACTATTTTCCTTTGATTGCAATAAGTTCAAGTTTCTTTTCTTTACAACTCCACCCTGCCAACATCTCATCTATTACCCATTTTCGTCCTCTGTAACCTTTTTTAATTGCACCCCTTCTATCTATCTCCCTTTTTCAACTTCACAACTATTTTCAGTCCCTGCACTTGAAGGAATCTCCAATTCCCACATAGCCATGCACCTTCCCTGTCCTTTTCCAGATGTGACTTTCCTGCACATTTTGTTATAAAGCCTCCATCAGTTAAACTCTTGACCAGTAGTGACCCATGCCTTTCTGTATATGACTGATGACTCAGTTATCATACTTGTTTAATTATCTTTAAACTTTTCAGGCAGGTACTTTGTTCTTTTACAAGTTAGCACATATTTCTGGACTTCACTCAGTTCTGAAGTATGTTTTTGCCTTGGCAGCATAGGAGGAATACGTGTCCCTTATCTTAATGATTTTATTGATTAAACAGATTTACAACACAGAATACAGAAACATGTTAAGGAGCAGCCTATAATTTAAAACCTCCTCTTTCTGTGAGAAAGCTAAGATCAGCATTACTAAACAGTTCTATGACTGATGTTCTCTGAGGAATATCTCTAGGGTGACCAAATACATTTAATAATTGATAGGTAGCCAATTAACTTGCACTTCAAAATATCTTTTTTTTCATTGTTACAATCCGATCCCCCAGGTAATGTCTGATATTTCACAAAGCATCTATTATATGTTATTAATAAGAGACTGTAAGAATATGCTTCTGCTGATTCACCTGGTATTTGACTTCACAGGGGTGTCTCGTGCAAAATCCAACTCATAAGCAGTGTGTGAAGTAATGTCTATTGATCAACTCTTTAGAGTGTTTTGCTGGCTTGGGGCTTTATTTTTTACTTTCAGAGTCAAAAGAGTTCAGTTTTAATTCTCTCTACAGCAATATCTAACTTTAAGTCAATCTTAAAGCCAATCTCTCTAAATGAAGCTCTAGTTTTAATACATTTTGGGCAATGTGCCCAACCAATGAAGATTAACTCTTCAGAAAAGTAAGACTGGGACAAGGAATTAATACATTTAAGTATTATCAAATGGTTCCTAGATAAAACTGTCACTGAACAGATTATAAAGATTTGGGCAGTTGACTGAAGTAATAATTCATATGAAAGTAAAGAAATATAAAAATTATGACCATTCATTTATTACTTACTATGTTCCCTCAAACACATTATATAAAAACCCCTGAAGAGATTATGCTATATTTTCAAGAAGATCCATTTATAGAAACTACTTATAAACCACTTTCTTGCACGATCATAAAAATAGCAACAGAAATTATGGGATTTCCTGGGCCTCAGGATAATAAATCCTTACAAATAAACACCAGAAAATGCAGGACTATTTGTTGCATAGCATGGTAAAGTACAATAAAGTACTTGCAAATACCCCATTATCCTGTCTGAGATTTTGGGCCTAATTCTGAATTTCTGAGTCACAAACACCTACAGGAAATATGTTTTATAAAAATCAGTCACACAAACCAGGTCTGTCAATCCATTTTCATTAATCACATACACAAGCTGGTAGCTGTGAAGAGTCTCACGCATACAAAAACCACAGTACTGTAGATGGCCATATTAGGCTGCCTATTTTACCACTATGTAGGACATATGCATAATAGGAGGCGAGAGGGTGGTAAGGATAAACCATGCTCCAGCACAGTTGAAAGTAGACATGAAAGTCTGCATGATCCTATAATCTGGTTTTAATTCAACATACACATTTCAATTAATGCAAACTATCCCACCAGAGACTATATAATCAGGATCCTTTCCAGAACACAGTGAGTCTATCAACATTTGTATTATTTTCAGGGATTAATAACTCAGCAGTATAAAATCGAGTTTAAGATGAAATGTGAAGTCTCAGCTCCAGAAGAGTTTAATTTAAAAAGAAAGTACCTATTCTGCCATTTATTAACTTAATATAGTGAAAAGAATGAATTTACTGATTTGAAATTATTTTTACACGACAAATTCTTTTACAATTATAGCCCTGTTGATTTCCTCAGTGAGCAACATTCTTTTAAAAGTTAATCTCATTCCTCTACTGATATTTTTGCTTCCCAATTAACACATATTAATTGTTTCCCTGCATTTCAAACAGAAACCCCTTAGCTGCTTCACATTATTAAGACATTAATAAGTCATCAGGACTAGATGGTATTCACCCAAAAAGTTGGAAGGAACTCTGACTATGACACTGCACAACTCCTACCTATGGTGTGTAATCAGTCATTTAAGTCAGCTTCTATACGAGATGGCTAGAGGAGAGGTAATATGAACCCCGTTTTTTTTTTTAACAGGCACCAGAGGCAATCCTGGGCAATTACAGGCTGGTAAGCCTACTTTATTATTGGGCAAAGTGGTTGAAACTACAGTAAAGAACAGAATTATCAGACATGTAGTTTAACACAATCTGGTAGGGCAAACATCACAGTGTTTCAAAGGGAAATCATGCCTCACCAATCTATTAAAATTATTTGAGGGGGCCAATGAAACATGTGGTGAAGGGTGCTCCAGTGGATTTTCACAATGTCCAAAAGCTTTTGCAAACTAACTAATCACAGGATAAAAGGGACGGCCCTCTCATGGATGAGTAACTGTTTACAAGAAAGGAAACAATGGGGAAGGAATAAATGGTCAGTTTTCATAATGGAGGGAGATAAATAGCTGTGTCTCTCAGGGATCTGTACTGGGAACAATCCTCTTTAATATATTCAATAATGGAAAAAGGGGTAAACAGTGAAGTTGCAAAATTACCAGATAAAAAATTACTCAACATAGTTAAGTACAAAGCAGACTACTTAGAGTTACAAAGGGATCTCACATAAATGAGTGAGTGGGGCAATAAAATGACAGAAAATTCAATGTTGATAGGTGCAAATTAATGCACACTAGAAAAAAACAATTCCAATTATACACACATAAGGATGGGCTCAAAATTAGCTGATAGCACTCGAGAAAGAGATTTTAGAATCTTTGTGGATAGTATTCTGGAAACATCCACTTAATGTGCAACACCAGTCAAAAAAGCAAAATGAAAAATAAAAAAAGTGAAAAATGATTAAAGGTATGGAACAGTATTTCTATGGAGAGAGATTAAAAAGACTGGGACATTTTAGACTGGAAAAAAGATGTCTAAGAGGGGATATGATAGAGGTCTATAAAATTGTCACTGGTGTGGAGAAAGTGAATAAAGAAATATTTATTCTTTCATATGTACTAGTAGTCCCCTTACTAAAGGAGCCTCTAATTTTTCCGGGGAGGATCCTTTGTGCTGCAATCTAGCCCTAGAGACAACTCCTCCCATGAGCTCTTGGGGGAAAAAGGGGGAATGGTGGCTCTTCCAGGCATGGAGAGAGAGAGAGAGAGAGAGAGGTCTCCATTTTGGGAGACAGGAGCTTTTTTCTAGTCCAGGAGCTGTTCCGTTGCAGCTAGAGCCTGTGACTGAGAGCCTGCGGGTGTTGGATCTAGCAGGCTGCTTCAGGGGGCTGCTGATTGTCCCGTGAGAGGAGAGACACCGGCTGTGCCTGTGGCTGAGAGGGGCCTACATAAACCTGCACAGAGGGTAACTGTGAGTAACTAGATTCTTTGGGAAAGTGCTGCCTGGGACAGAGCACAGACAGACTCTGTGTCCAAAGAGAGGCAGAGTGACCAGCCTAGTGAACCAGAGCTGCTGGCATTTGGTGGGGCCTGCTCAAGTGGCAGAGGGATTTTGCAGCTGGCTGCTCAGCTTGGAATGATACACACAGAACCTGCACAGTGCTGTCTCCACTCCAGCTGCAGACCTTCAAGCTTGCACACACAAGTGTGTGGGACTCTGAATCCAGAGGAATGCACATGCTGGGGTGGGATAAATGATGGCAGTGCAAATGCCACATAAGTAAGTTTCTTTTCTTTCTTTCTTTGATTTTATTCACTTTTAATCGGTTAAACCCTGTTTCTTTAAATTGTTAAATAAAGGTGTGTTAATACTAATTTAATCAATTATATTTCCATTATTTATAATTGTTGTCTTGGAGTTAGATCCAGATTATTACTGGAATAAATTTATTCCTGGAGGCTCCCAAGGAACACCACTAAGTGTGTACAGGGCAAGCCAGGTGGAGGACCGCCACTATATATTCTTTAAGAGCAAAGGACTGCAGAAAGGGGGTGGATAGGGAATCCCCAACTAAACAACATCACCACTGGGGTACTCAGGATCTCCTTTTATGTTAAAAACATCAGGCGCCAGGCACACACGTGACTGTGACCTACTCCCAAGTACCCCTTTTTCATTCTTGGGGTGTTACCCATATAATGCAAAAACTAGAGAGTCATCCAATGTAATTTATAGACAGCAGGCTTAGAACAAGGAAGTACTTTTTCACACAATGCACAATCAACCTGTGGAATTTGTTGCCAGGGGATGTGATGGCCAAAACTATAATGGGGTTCAAAACAGAAATTAGATAAGTTCCTGGAAGATAGGTCCATCAATGGCTGTTAGCTAAGAAGGTCAGTGATGTACACCCATGCTTAGGGTGTGTCTAGCCTCTGCTTGCTAGAAGCTGGGAGTGGAAAATGGGGGCTGGATCACTTGATTGCCTGTTCTGTTTATTCCCTCAATTACCTGGCATTGGCCATTGTCAGAAGACAGGATACTGGGCTTGATAGTTGGGAGCATTGCTCTGACCCAGTACAACCATTTTTCTGTTCCTATCTAACAGTTTGTCTATCTATACTTGACTGCATTGCCTACACCAATGGGAAGGGTTCTCCTATTGGCATAGAGTATCCACCACCCTGAGATGGGGCAGCTTGGTCAAAAGAAGAATTCTACACCAATGTTTAGACCAATATAACTATGTTGCTTAGGATTGTGTATTTTTCACATGTATGAATGATATAGATAGGCTGACCTAAGCTGTTTTTGTATTCCCGGTCTACTTTGGGAAAGTAAATACCCAGGTACCTCAAAAAAGTAGGATTTGAATTCAATTGTGTTTTCAGTGTATCCACAGATAACGCCATTCATCACTTGTGTTTATTTGAATTGTTAATCAGTGAGTAACTCCAAACACATTCATTTCAACATTTGCCTAACTGTCCATGGCATTGCAAATTAATGTAATTGAAGACTGCATACAAGTACCTGCACACATAACCCCATTTTATGACGCTTTGCATATTCTAATCTAAGTGTCTGAGAAATAACTAATTACATTTGAGAGCACACAAGCAGACATCAAAAGATATGAGTCCAAATATAGATTCTAACACTGACTTCCAGTGTGACCTTGTTCCACTGTGCCTTAGTTTCTCCATCTGTGAAGAGGCTAATGGTCCCCACCTATGTAAAGCACACTGAAATCTATAGGTAACAAATATAATATAACAGTAAATAACAATACTAATTATATTGTTTTCAATTTCAAAATAGTTCATTCCTTGAGAACAAAGTTGAGAAATTTTAGCCAAACTGACATTTTTAACTATTTAATAAACCTCCAAATATATACATTGAGGGATACAAAGCAAAAGAGCAGAAATAATTTTCCTCTTCTCCATTGAAAAAGAAATTTAGGAATAATAAAGACCTTCCTAGCTTCTCCCTATTCCTTTCTCCTTCCCCAGTCCTACTGCAATAGTTGATACTAGAATCTGGCAGGTAGTTTTACTTTTTCAATAGGTGATTATTCTCTTTGATTTGAAACTGTTGTCGTGACAGGTTTCCACAGTGCTTACCTGCAGCAGCCACCCCATTCGCCTTCTCTAGTTCTATTCTAAAAATGTAACTTTGCAGAAAAAAGGCCTAATTAAATTGTACAGCAGACTGCATCAACAGCAAAGTCAGAGCAGCCAGAGAAAGGAGGAAACACATTTCAAACATTTTGGGACTTCTTCTTCCCTAAATGCAAGTTGTAACTCACTTGGGTAATGACAAGGTGCTTCTTTTTACCAGTCAGAGCAAGGTAATTTTGGGGCAAGAAATTACTACAGTAAACAAAGTTTGGTGAAATTTTTCAATATTTTCAAGTTATATATTATGGAGAGAATGAATGTTTCAGTGGCTAGAGCCTGGAATCCAGGGAGCAGGTTCAATTCCCAGCTCTGGCACAGATTTCCTATGTGATCTTGGGCAAGTAACTTAGTCTTGCTGTGCCTCAGTTCCCCATCTATAAAATGGAGATCACAGTATTTTCCCCTCTCACAGAACTTTTGTGATGATAAAGGCAATAAAGTGAGTCACTCACATTCATTTGACGAAGTGGGTCTTTGCCCACGAAAACTTATGCTTATGCTCCAATACATCTGTTAGTCTATAAGGTGCTACAGGATTCCTTGTCGCTTTTGCAGATCCAGACTAACACGGTTACCCCTTTGATACTTCACATATTATGGTAATATGGACTATTTAAAGTATCCAAGATACACACACAGATCAAACTCAATTACATATTTACTGAATCCATTGATCTCTCAGTTCCAATGGGTCTTAGGATTCCACAGAACATGCAGAAAATATAAAACTTATATGGGGATCTCTGGTAGATGTGAGAATGTTTAAAACATTTTTGTCTCTGTTTTCCTTTCATTTCAAGAAAATTTTAAGAACACAAAATGTAAGTGATCTAGAACTTGGTTACTGATTTATCAATAATTCAGCAAGAAGTCCATGTGATAAAATTTCTCAGAGTGGCACGACTGTGGTTTAGAATAGCCATCCATTAAATTCATTAGTTACGGAACTGGCACATGGAATTAATTCATGTATGATACCTTAAAAGTTTACTTCTAAAATTAGAGGATAACCTGCAGAGGGTTTTTTTTTTTAAATGAAAACATTAGTGCTTAAAAACACGTCTAAGCTTCTCTCCTAGCTCTACCCCAGTAATGGAGGCCATGAGAGTTGTGAGAGGAAGAAGGAATTAAAATATATGCCATGTGTAGGTTTAACTATCATTTTAGACCCTATCTGCCTAACACAATACTTGATAACCTATTTTTCTGGTGAAATTAAACAAATACGTCCTCCTAGTTTGAAGTTTAAATTTTAAAAGTGAGATACATCGTGCCCAAGGTTTTCACGCTTATGTAATACTTAAGCTTTTATGAAGTTTATTTTTATAAAACCTCTTATGTGGATGAGTGAAAAATAAATACCTAAAGAAAAAGATTTGACTGTTTCCTTTTGAAGATTTCTAAGTGTGCCAGATAACTGCTTTTAAAAGGACGTTTCACAGACGGGGATAGTAATTTCTTTTTGATGGTTAGGCCTCAATCTTGCATAGCAATCTGTGCAGGCAGCGCCTTACACTCACAGAAAGCCCAGATGTGTCAGTGGTATCTCCAGGAGGGTTCACAGTTCTTCCAGTGTAGATTGATTTGCAGAGACTTGCCCTAAGTTAACAGCCTTTGTAAATACCAGATAGGAGAATTTATGTATGTTAGGACAGGTTGATATCACTGTTAAATGTGCAGTAATTATTTTACTTGAAGAGTTGAATAATTCCTGTAAGGAATCTATACTGTAAAGTCTTTTTTTGGAGACCATTCTCTCTCTCAAAAAATATAAAAATCTTCCCTACTCTAATTAGTAAACTTTAAAGTATTTTTCTAGCTGTCTGAATAGTAATTTCTTGAATGACACCTCTGTTTTAAGACCTCTCATATAAAAATACATTTTGCATGCTTATATTTGTAGGTTGGGTTTTGTTTTTGTTATTGTTCTTCTGAGATATATACACAGAAATTTTCTCCACAAGGCCTCTCCCCACCACTGACAAATGCCATCTTACGTCCTTCAGTGGCTTTTCCTCCACACCAAAGCCATACAAGATGGAGAAGGTATTGTGGGTAATCGGGATCCAAGGCAACGGGCAGCTACAAGAGCCAGAATTTAAATTTGCAGTTTTATAACAGACCACATCGAAACCCTTCTGTTCCAACCTGAGACAGCACATTGCTAAGCCCATCTACATGTGACTAGGGAAGTAGACTGTCTTTAGAGAGAGCTGTGTTCTACTCACATTAGTCTGAGTGTTCCTTGCAATGGTTATGGATATTGTTGTGAACTAGTCTTAATACGTACCAATCTGGGGGATCAAAAATTGAACTTTAGAATCATATGACTGAGTTTGTTTATAGCAGTGATAATTAGAATGAGGCTCACAAGCAGCAAGTGACTCTTTAATGTGTCTTATGATGCTCTTTACAGAACACGATGTTAAAACACTGTGTGATTTAATTATTAACCAAACTAATTCATTAATCAATGAGGATGCTTTACTATGTTATTAACCAATTGAAATTGATAAAATAATGCCTGATCAATCATTTTGCTATGAAAATAATGTATTTATCAATCTAAACTAAAAATTTCCCATAATATTTTTAAATATGAATTCACACTACTGTGGCTCTTCACGGTAATGTTGATCACTTACTTGGCTCCTGAAGCACTGAGATCGGAATATCACTAGTTTGTAGTAACAAATATTTTCCTCTACAGAAATGCTGAGTCTTTTTCAGTGTTATTACAAATAGGAACAGGTGTCATCTTGGCCAAAAGAAAGTTATGGAATCCTTTCACCGCTATCAAGCGGATCAGAAATCATCACCAATAAGGGGACAGATGCATCACAGGATGTCTTACTGGCTATTCAAATGCAAAAGTATCTATATGGTTTGCCTAAAAAGAGACTGTAATCTTACACACTATGCTTTAAACGGAACCTCTGTAATTCCCAGTTATTCCCACCCTCAGACAATGTTATAATACCTGTCACATCTTTATGCTTAATATAGTATATACTATAATACACTACTATTTGAGATTATATTGCTCTTCTTGCAACATTTCCAATGGATAGTGATGCAATTGTTTTCTAGGCCCAATATTTTTAAAAACAGGAGCTAGACTAAGACTCCTAGGTCCCAACTTAGTCAATGGGATCCACTGAATAGACAAAATTTTGAAAACTATGGAGTTGTCTAAACATGGACTTAGTGTATTTCTGAGAATTGTGACCACAGTGTTTATTTATAGACTTCACAGTAATGTGTTCAAAATAACTTATTTGCTCTTGCTGATACCACCTTTGCACTAAAAGACTTTAGACCTTTTCTTATCACCTGTTGGAAATGGATGATTAGAGTCTTCAAAGAAAGGAATGAATATGACATCTTTCTGCAGTATCAATCTATCACTGCCATTCTATCCAGAAAAATTAAATGCGGTTGCTTACAAATTCTATACATAAACAAAGTTAAAATTAGACATAAGGCATAAGTAACTAACTCTTTGAAGCATCAATAAGAATCCTGACATTTTGCTAGTGTTAGATATTCCTATAGCAAGCTAACATTTTTAACAGGTGTGTAAAGCATTTTAATAATGCTGCTAGACAGAAAATTAACATTCAGTCAATATATTTTAGAGAATACAAGATTTTATTTATATCCTCAGAAACTTACTTGATTTCACAGATCTAATAAATTAGCATTCCAGAATGAACTAGGATACAGAAAGATGAGAAACAGCACAACAGATTTGTTATGGTAGCTCCATAGCCTCTTAGATATATTCCAGATTTAAGGAATATCTACAATACTTTTAATGGTTTCCACACTCAAGTAGCTATCAGTGGCCATCAAAATGATCTATTCAGTAATATTATCCCACTCAATTTCCTCTTGTGATGGCACTAGACTCAAGGTGCAAAAATGTTAAGAGTGAAAATAATGTACTAAATAATATTCCAGGAGCTGTGTTATAGATGAGGTCAGACTAGATAATCACAATGCTCCCTTCTGACCTTAAAAATCTCTGAATCATTTCAGATAATGCACAATTCACAGCTTTTCCAGAACAAAGTATTTTATGACTTTGTACTTTTTCATACATTTTACTGTTTTTCCATCAACATATTCCAGTGTTTCCCGACAATTAGTTAAATGGCTTTACATGAAACCAGACACGAGGCAAGAACCTACACTTACTAAATGTTTGTCTTTTACTATCCCTGCACAGCAAACATAGCATAAAAACACAACACAACACAGTATAATTTCTTGCAACATCATAGTTCAAAATCCAGTAATTTAATGGTGTTTGAGATGATGTGTACTCCACAGATAAAAATCAGCTCCTATCAGACATTGAAAGGGTGAAAAAGAAAGCAGAAAGGGTGAAAAAGAAAGCACACTAAGGCAGAAAAAAACCAGCAAGGAACACCCTTCCACATAGACTCTGTCTCCTGGTTCTCAGCTGGAAATGTTTCTGAAGAGGGAGACCGAAAGTTATTTAAAAAAAAAAAAAAAAAAAAAAAGGGGAGAGGGGGCAAACACTTCTAGGCACCTCTCTCTAACCCTAACCACCCTCTTCCCCCCAGCCTCTCTGTCGTGGTTCAGGAGGTCTTTGACCCTGGTGGTTTCTACCAGGACCAACCTCCAGCGCACCATGGGAGACTCTGCCACCTATACACACAAGGCTGGATTGTGGAGCAGGGGCTCTGTGAGGAGGCCTGCCTCCTCGATGGCCACAACAGACCTGGTCACCGTGAACAGCTGGAGTTGTACCAGGAGCCCCTGGTACAACTCCAGCAGTTCTGAGAAGTCTCATGGAAGACTCGTGGGAGATGGAGAAAAAGAGCTGTCAGTCATATCAGAGCCCTCAGAGGAAGCCGAGGAAGGCATACACCAGCATGCCAGAAGGCATTCTCCATGCCAGACTACTATACAAGAGTTTCTGAAGGGCCTAGAGGTGGAAGGTACGGACCTGGCCGGACCTGGAGAGACGCAGTACAGTCCTGGCAAAAAGAATTCCAGAGCTATCCTCTGGAGTCAGGCCAGGACCTATGGGGCGGGGCTCAGGGTGTTGAGCTGGAGACAGAGCATGGACGGAATCAATTGGTTCAGCACCAGAGCATTCCCTAGCAAGAAGAGATACTGGAGCAGTCCTGTCCATCTCTGCAGCTGCTCATCCATCCTGGTCTCCAAACCATGCCACTTCTCTGGAGGGGAGGGATAAGTGGCAGAAAGATAGATGGCAAGACCCATGCTCCAACTGATGTCCTGAACCACGGGTGGGAGGGAGCCTGCCTGCTACCCATCACCAACCACCAGGCCAGAGCTATTGATCCAGATGGCCCAGGTGGAGGCGGCCTCCAAGTAGATGGCTTGGCAGGCCTCCACCTGCACCAGGTCGCGCGGGTCCTGGACATTGGCATACACCAACAAGACCAGCTGCAGCATTGGCTCTCCAAGCATCAACCCTGTCAGCCTCCAGTGGAGGAGACAAAGGAAGGGCTTGATCACCAGAGCATACAGCTGGCCTGACAGTGGACACCCCTAACATATTCCCCACCCGAAGTGGACTGGCTTGCTCAGGGTCCAGTTGAGCCTGACCAAGCATTCCGTGGAGGCATACAGCACCCAGAGAAAGCCCACGAAATGGGGTCCGAACCCAAAGGCCTGCAAAGCGCCCAGGAGATGCCCATGGTCCACCCTGTCGAACGCCTTCTCCTGGTCCAAGGAAGGGTTCCTTCACTGTAAAGTTTGGTCAGTAATCTTGCTGAAAGCATGAGGTGAAAAACGTTGCTCGATTCTAATACAGTGGGGTAGCCAAACTAGCTTGTGAGCCCCTCATCCTTGGGTATTGGCGGGGGGGGGAGGGGAGGGCAGAATCTGGGATGTTTGCTCTGCAGAGAATGGGATTGTGGAGCTTCAGCCCCACTGGAGGCACTTGCTAGCATTCCGGGCATCTGCCCTATAGAGGTTGCACACACAAGCACCCGCTGGTTCCCCTGGTTATCAAACTTCTGAAAATTTATTATATGCAGCTTGGAGGGTCAGGAAATTTGACCATCCCTGGTTTAAGTTTTGAACTGGAAAACATTTCATCTTTATTTTTCTTATACCTATTTCTTATTGTTATGTCTTATTTATATGTACTCACTTAAAATCTCTTTGCAGTTAATAAATGTTTTATTATCCAATCCAATGTGTTTCAGATGAAGTGCCTGGGTAACTGTATTTAAGGTAATAAAATGGCATAACATTCAATTTAAAGGAGTAGCAGCTTTAATACATTTGGACTGTCCAAGAGAGTGGTGGACAGTATAAAGACATCTATTTTGGGGCGCAAGTCCAGGACTGGGAGTGTATTGGTGTCACCATGCAGGGTAATCAAGGCCAGTGAGAGCCAGGTTATGACTGGCAAGCTGAAGTTACACAAAAGCATTAAGGAGCAGTTTGCATGCTGGTAGCTGTTTCTGAGCAGTCCAGGGTGAAGGTTACATCAGCAAGGCACTGCAAGGTAACCCCAGGTTACAGAGCAGGAGTGACACAGCCTTCCACTGATTTCCTAATATGTTATAGCTGGCAAACAGCAGTAGTCCCCCAAAACTAGCAATCATTTAGAAGGTGAGTCATGAAACTGAAAGAAGTGAATTAGGATCTTATATCTTATCTCCTTAATCTTATATCTTATCTAAAATCAAAAGAAAAGATGATAAAAATATCATGCAGCTACATCAAAAAGTGATAATTGCCTTCACTGGCTGGAGGTTGGTTTGGGTTTTTTTTCCCTCTTTCTTTTCTTGGGTGAACAAATTCTTTATAGAAGGAAGATCCTTTCATTGTATAGGCATTGCTGGTTGTATTAATATTGTTTCTACTTCCAACACTAAGCTTCACAAAAAATAGAAGTAAGCCTTTCATATTCTCTCTCTCAAGCAAACTCTACACTTGGGGTCGAATACAAAATTCACCACAGTCATTTGGAATCATTCCACTGTCTTAAATGTGCTCTATATTAGGGCCAATACAAAATTGCAATGGTAAAAAAAAAAATCACCAACTAAAATATGTATCTCCATGCTCCAGTTTTCTCCATTTATATAATGGGTATGTGGACAACTACCTATCTACATCACTAAAGTAGTATGAGCAGTAATTAGCTAACTTTTAACCACTCAAAGGCCTGGGTTTGTAAGTCCGTTGGGGATGCTCACACTGGAGTTGAGGGGGAAGAGTAGAGTGTGAGGGGAGGAAAGGGAGGGGAGAGATGTGAGCGGGGGCAGGACCTTAAGGGAAAAGTGGTGGCACAGGTTGGGTCTGGTTTAGACATTAGAAAGTTCATCACCCTACCAACATACCACAGGAGTTCTACAAATTACTTTACTAATAAGGTACACAAATAATCTCAATGGCTCAAGATTGTATAGCACCTTTAGAGGCTTTTAAATAAATATTTATAAATCTCAAAAACTTCTTGATTGTGATTGGGTTTGGGGAGATTCTTATATCACATCCAAAGAAACTGATATGTATCTGAAAAATTGTAAGCAACTCTTTTATTTTCTTAGGCTTTTTTTTTTTGGACATGGAAGATATTTTAATTATTTCCATATTAAAGGCATTTATCTGAAGTCAAATTGGGTATTTTTGTGATTAGTTTTTTTAAATTATACCTAGACTCTATATAGGATTTTATTTCCATTCAATTTACCTGTTCTTTATGTATGATTTGTTTACAGTGTCCTGAATTATATTCAAAATGTTTTGCTTATTTTTGTTCTTTAATATAATTGCTTTATGAATCTCAATAATATTAGTTAAAATATAGCTTTTGATACATTTGTGTGACAAATAGCATGCTGTGTTAAGTTAAATTGCTTTTGTATTTATTTGAACATTATGTATGTAGCAGTATCTTAGGTTTTCTGTATACTAAATATAGATAGATATAAAACAATAAAAATTATTTTAAAAAATACCATCAGGAACTTTCCCCTCTTAGTTGATGTTTAATTTGACAAATGGGCCTACACATTTCATATAATTCTAAGCTTAATTGTAAAAAATATGTGAAAGTTCATAAAATGTTACAATAAGCTATATAAAAATGTTAACAGAAAATAAGTCAAGGTGCTTTCAGTAAGGAACGTTATAAACAGGTGCAGGAGCCCAGACAGAGACTAAATTGATCCAAGCAAAAAAAGCCACATTGATACAATTCAAGGACTTTACTGAAATCACGCTTGATAAAAATTGATGTAGAACTAGAAGCAAATGAACCAAAATTGGTGTGTTGGATATTAGGTCTCAGCGGTGGACAAAACAATGAGGGGATGGGCTATTCCACCCACCATTCCCCTTGAGGTTCCTTCAAGAGAGCATGACAGACCCAGACCAGCTGGTTACAGTAGGTTGGTGGAAGGTAAATATACAAGCAACTGAATGAATAGTTTTCTGTTCCCTGAGTGACTAGGGCAGGGTCTGCTAGAGAGAAATTAGGTCAGACAAATACCTGGAGCCAATTAGGAGCATGCCTGAAGCAAAAGAGAGACCAGCTAATCAGGTCACCTGCAGCCCATTAAGGATCTGCTGGAGCTGGTTTAAAAGGCTTCCCTTCAGAGAGTGCTGGGGGAGAGGGGAAAGCTAAGGACTGAGAGTGAGGAAGTGTGCTGTGGAGGAGCAGGAAGGACTTCTCAGCTACTAGAAAGAAGTAGAGTCTGCCCCGAGAGGGGAGACTGGGGCTACAGAGGGTTTCACCCTAACCCATTAAGTGGCCTGTGATGAAGGTGGCTCAGTAGGCTGTGACCCCTGCCTCTAGTAAATGGCAAGAAGCAACACTGAGGGCCACAGCGAGGCTCTGAGGCCAACACCAGCTGTCTAGAAGCGCAGGACCCCTTCAGGGGAGTCCAGAGCTCTGCCACAAGAGAGACTTTGGAACTGGGGGGGAAAATGGGGAAGAATAGATAGAGCAAGCTTCACCACCAAATTTGCCACTAACTCTTCGTATTCTGGACCTTCGTTATCCTAATACTGAGAGGTGGTATTCTGGGCCACAGAGAGGGATCCAGATACCACCACCCCAACCAGCTCCACATAATATCCTAACCACTAGGGATGTTAAACAGCGTATAATTGAATAGTCATGCAACCGCATGAAATTTTAGCAGTTACACAACTACTCAATAGCCCCTCGGAGGTGGGGCTGGCAGCCAGCGTGCTCCCAGCCCCACTCCTGGGGAGTCCCTGCCAACCCGCGCTGCTGTCTCTGTATCAGAGGCAGCAGTGCAGAGTGGCAGGCGGGAGCCAGTCTGTGCAGGAAACTGGCTGTACCTGCCTGGTACTGTAGGTAACATATAGGTGAAGTATAAATAATCTAGGCTTAATTAGGGTGCAGGAAACTGGCTTTTAAACCAGCTCCACTTGCAGACCAGATCCCACCAGCCAGCTCGCGCTGCTGCCTCTGAAACAGAGGCAATAGAACCCCATCCAAGGGGAGCTCAGATCCCCATAGACAGGGGCTGCTGCCCAGATCTACCATGGACAAAGGCTGCTTTGTGGAATGCCAGAGCATAACTCATACACTGAATGTGCATATCAGGGGTGGAGGGTGCTGCTCTAGTGTTCCCTGAGAGAAGGAAATAAAATTTAGTTCCCTTACCCCCAGCTGGCTGATGCAAGAATTCCTTTCTCTGACTAGCATTGTCAGTTCTAGTTGCATTGGTCCCAGAACATTAGAGAGACAGGGTAAGTGAGGGAATATCTTTTACTAAGCCAACTTCTATTGATGAAAGACAAGTTAATAAAGCTCTACTTCAAATCTGGGAAAGACTGTTTGAAGGCCAGAAGAAGGTGACCAGGAAAAAATTATTTCAGGATGTGATCCCCATCGAGTATGGATGGTAAATGTTTAATGATGCCCTGTGTCAGAAGAATGAAAATATTACTGATTATCTCAGATATACCATTGGCTTTGTGGTGCACCTCTTCCAGAAATTCTTCCTCAAGGTGACCCATGAAGACACTGGCATATTGGAGAGCCATACTAGTACCCACGGCTGTTACCATATGTGAAGGATAGGAGGACTGCTGTCCTTTTCTGGGCAACCCAGCATTCAGTGACTAAAGGGTTAAACTCTAGGAATATCTAGGAGAGGTTGACAGGGAGCCAAGAAAGTCAATGGGAAAAGGTGTTAAGATTGGGGGGGAAGGGGGCACAAAGGAACCCTGCTTGCTGCTTTTTCTTTGAGAGAGACAATCACTACACTCTTGAACGAACTCACACAGAAATATGATAGAAGACAAAAAACACCATATCATTCATGGGTGAATACTTTTCACAAAATGATCACCCCATACCTGACCTCTCAGTCCTCAGCCTCAAAGGAAACCTGTACAACACATTCAAAAGACAAGCCAGGAGCTTAAATTCATAACTTTGTTAGATACTAAAAATCTTGATCTTAATAAAGATACTGGAATTGTGACTTAGTATAACAATCTGTCATCCATTAACTCCCTTTTTTGTTCTATATCTACATGGGTATTAACTGGTCTGTAGTAGTTTGAGACAGTGGGAGGCCACACTGACTCACCGTAAGCCCCGTGTCTGGGGCCTCAAGGCCTGACGGTCCGCCTGTAGTAGTCCTAGTGGCCCGCCCTGGTTTAGGGCTGGTCAGCAAATTAACAGTGACATAGTAGTTTGAAGAGCTCCCCCATAGTCCAGGGGCCCAGGCCCTGGGTCCGCGCCAGTCAGCAAATTAACAGATGAGCCGTAGTCTAGTGGGCTGCATGACAGTTTGTGAGCCCAAGCCCTGGGTCAGGGCAAGGCAGTGAACAAGTAGTCACACAATATGAAAAGTCTAACGGCACCGGCCTGTTCGCAGGCTGAGCCAGGAGTCAGGTCTCCTTGCTAGCGGAGAGCAGTCAAGTGCAGGGGATTTGCCCCACAGGGGGAATCTGCCACCCAGGGAAAGGGCTGGCAGGGGGGACATGGGCAATCCCTACTCCACCGCGTCCCAGCCCAGGGCCCTCTTAGTGGTGGCACTGCAACCACTGGATCGGCGGGGTTCCTGGACATAACGCGCTGTCTGGGTCAGTGGGTCAGCAGGACTCCAAGCCACAGAGCACTGCCCAGCCAGCCTCCATATCCTCAGCTGCCCCAAGGTCAGCTATCTCTGGGCCACTTCCCTGTTCCCCCTGGGAGCCTACCTGACTCGGAGGTAGGCATTGGTGGCAACATGTCCATAAGCTCAGGATTCGGGTCTGTTAAAGGTCCAGGCAGTCCGGCCCACTCGGCTGGGCCCTGCAGACACTCGGGGGGTCCGGGTTGACTAGTGCGTATAAGCGGCGGCTCCCGCTGGCGTGTCTCAGGAATCCACTCCAGTTGCAGTCGGCGCGGTCTAGGCCTCAGCTCAGAGCCTGGTGGCGGCCTGGGCGGCCCAACCCAGTTGTCCACCGGAAAGCAGCGTAGCTAGCCCCTCCAATGCTGGGGGAGAGCCTCTGCCCTGCTTGGAGGCTGAGAGCTAACTGAGCTGGGAGCTGCCCTTCTTATATTCCCAGCTCTGGCTTCCTGTTACCTGTGGGTGGGACTGGGTAATTCTGGCACCGCCCACCAAGGGATTTTGAGGGGAGTTTCCTCCTCTGAATCAGCGGGAGGCCATGCTGACTCACTACATGGTCATTTCATCTTGCATGGTCCCCTAAAAAGCACTTATTCTAAACAATTTGTTCCACTTAATATTTAGCTCTGAGTACTTTTCCTAAATCTTAATCTCAAACAACTTGTCTTTTTCAACACAAAAGTTGGTCCATTAAAAGATATTATCTCACTCATCTTGTCTCTTCAAATTTGTACTTAATTAAATATCAGATGGAAAAAATTAAAAATATAACTAAGGAGGGCATTCTTGACCCATAGCAGAGATGAAGAAATTCCACAGGATGCCCGACAGGAGCACTGGAGGCAAAACTAATGGCTAGGCTAAGACTAAAGGTCTCCTTCCTGCCCCAAAACCAATGATCAGCAAGAACTGGCTGATCAGCAGGTCTGGCTTTAGCCTGTTCTCTATGATCACTAGCTTCCCTCTAATGTGCACCTGCTGCAGGAGTCCCTTACAAAGGTAGGAAAAAACAGTTGCTGACCTTTTATAACTGTTGTTTTTCGAGATGCTTTGCCCGTGTCCATTCCATGTAAGTAGATGCATATGCTTTCCACGTGCACTGGTACTGGAAGTTTGGACCCCAGTGGTAGTTGTAGGATGGGCTCTGGCACTCTCTGGAGTTTTGCATATATGCATCAGTATAAGGGATGCCACCATGCCCCTCTTCAGTTCTTTCCTGCCAGAACTCCAACAGAGGAGAAAGAGGGCAGTTATGAAATGGCCATGTGCAACATCTCTCAAAGAACAACAGTTACAAATAGTCAATTTTTTTTTCTTCTTCAAGGGCTTGCTGATGACCACTCCATGTAGGTGATTCCAAAGCAGTCTCTCTCCAGAGGCATGTGAAAAGAATGACTTGCCTTAAACTTGGGGATGGAAAGTCAAAATGGCTGCCAAGTGTACTTTGAGGAGAGCATTAGGCCATGGTGCTTAAGTTGAAGCAGGTACTCCACCATTGATTGCAAAACTGACTGAGCTTGGCAGAGGTTTTGTTCAGATGCCCAGCAAGTAAAGTGCTTCCACTTGGACAGGAAAGTGGCTCTGGTGGAGGGTTTTCTACTTTCCAGGTTAACCTGCTGAAGTCTCCTGGAGCAAGTGAGCTCTTCCAGCTTTAGCCATTCAGAATCCAATCCATCAGGTGCAAGTCCATGCCAAGTTGTATATCGTTAGGTCTTATGGGTCACTGCCAAGTCCATGATCATGCTGAACCAATGGGGCTGAGGTCATGCTACTATTATGACAATGAGACTGGTCTCTCTTGATCTTCAATAGGAACTTGTTAATTGGCAAAATTAGTGGGAAGGTGTACATCAGATCACCCATTCATGACAGGAGAAAGGCATCAGAATGCAAGTTACTACCAAGAATCTGCAAAGAGCAAAACTGATGGCATTTCCTGTTTTGTCTAGAGGTGAACAGGTTCAATGGCGTGTATCTGACCTCTGGAAGATGGTCTTGGTGACCTCTGGGTGGAGGGACCACTCAGGGGGAGAATAAAGTAGAGCCCTGTACAGATACAAAATTTTGTATGCGCATCCACATCCCTATCTGCAAAAATGAGCCACAGATATCAGATGCAGATACCTGTGGATATAAAGCAGATATCTGTGGATCTGCAGGGCTCTAAGAATAAGAACCCGCTGAGGCAATCAGCCAATGTGTTCCATATCCCTGGAAGGTGGGAGGCCTCCAGATGAATCAACTGCTGGATACAGAAGTTTCATAGATGGCAAGTTTCTTGACAGAGTGCTAATGATCACATTTCACCTTGCTTGTTATTGACACATTGAGAATAATGACACTATGCTGTTTGTTCGTATCTGCACTGCTTTGCTGGATAGGTGAGACAGGAACACTTCACAAGCTCATCGGATGACCCTGAGGTCTCTCATGTTAATATGCAATGACAGCTCATCTTCGGACCAGAGAAGTAGGATCCAGTGGGTACCCGGGTGAGTATCCTATAGTAGGTCCAAGGCATATGATAGTAGGAATACCATGGGTTGGGAGACACAAATGGAACCCCTTACATCACACAATAAGCATCTGACCGCCATGTTAGGGAATTAAATAGAGGGTAGGATTGTCAGGATCTTGTCCAACTGATGTCTGGCTAGGAAATAAACTGATGCCAGCCACATGGGAACAGGAGGTCCTATGGATTCTTGGACTTTGGGGAGTTGCTGGACGACCGCAGCCACGATGCCAGCTTCATTGACACTGCTGATGCCATCGTTCTGGCTGCAGACTTGGCTACAGCCAATGCTGCCTAGAGAGAGGCTCTCGCAATTGCCTTACTCTCATGTGATATAGTGTCACATTGCTCGGTTTCCTGTGGGAGAGTCAGCAAACTAGGCTGTTGACTGCCATACATTAAAATGATACTTCCTGAGCAAAGGCTACTTCCTGGTGGTTTAATATGTGTAACTGTAGGCTATCCATGAAATAAGTTTTTCTGCCGTACAGGTTGAGCTGCTTCACATCCTTTTTTTGGGGGGGAGGAAACGGGGGGGGGGGGGGGGGTCAAGCAGGTTTGACCCCTGCTACTTACTTACTTCCAACTCCAGAGCTAGGTTACCAGTCACCCATTAAGCAGCTCATGATGTGCCATCACATCATTCTGCAGCACAGTGCATAAAGGTTCTGGTACTGCCTCACTGGATGAGGAGAAGGCGGTGGCAAACACGAAGTCCCACTGTATTTATGATTTCTTATTTGTTGCAAGTTAGACTCAGGTGAACCCCAGATTCCGCTGGAAATGTTCCAAAATGCATGTCCAATTTGTTAGGAGAAGAGATTGTAACTACAGGCAAAACCTCTAAAATATGGGACACTCTGGTCCGGCAATATCTATGGTCTGACAAGACCACAGATACTGCTAGACAGAGACCCACCTGACCAGGTTCAGTAGCTGGACTGGTGGTGCGGAGCACAGCCCTGGAGTCAGCGGGGCCAGCATGGTGGGGACCACATACCCTCCTGGTCCACAGGCAGTAGGGCCAGTGGACCAGGAGGGTATGTGGTCCCCACCATGCTGGCCCCGCTGACTCCAGGGCTGTGCTCCGCACCACCAGCCCAGCTACTGAACCTGGTCAGTGGGGGCCAGGAGCACAACCCCGGCCAGGGCCATCACAGCAGGAGGTGCAGCCCCAGAGGCAGTGGAGCTGACAGCCAGGAAAGCAACCCACACTGGCACCCCCAGCGTGGTGTGGCACACAGTCCAAGCTGGGGAGGGGGAAGGGGATGAAGAGGAAAGGGTAGCCCAGCCCCAGCAGGGCTGAGGGCAGTGGGGCCGGTGGCGGGAAGCAGGGCCAACAGCCGGGAGGGGAGCCTTGACCTCCCCAAGTCTAGCAAACTCCATAGTTAGGGATCCTCAGGTACTGAGGATGTTGGACCAGGGAAGACTCACCTGTACTTATCCACAGTATCCATGCTGGGAGGGACACTCCCAGCAGCAGAGAGAAACCCTAGCTCTGCTTGAGCTAGTGAGCTAAAACTTGCACTGTGGACATGGCACAGTCAGCAACATGGGCTAACTGCCTGAGTATTACTCTGCCCAATCTTCAGGAAGCTAGCCCATGTTGCAGCATTCATTCTGCTATTTTTAGTATATCCACTCAAGCACACATAGCTTTTGTTTCTCTATCAAGGCCAGGAGGCAAGCTCCCTAAGCTATACCTTTTGTGCATGCCTAGATACAGCAACCTTGGGGACCAGAAAGCTTTATTTTGGCTTTACAGAGAAATGAAAGATGACTTGATGGTAATCACCTCTAGAGAGAAGCTCATACAAGAGTTCCATCAGGGTCTTCTACAGAACAGCAGACAAAGAAAGGACTTTAGGCATAAAAAAATCTGACTTTAAATTGACACAGGGCTTACTTTTGATTTAGCAAATAGGCCATACCTTTTGTCTTGCAGAAGGACTGGAAAGCCTTTGGCTTACTAAGCTCCATTAAGACTAAAGGGTAACCTCCAGTAAGCTTCTAGCATGTGTATAAGAACACTTCTTGTTTTATATATTTTCTCTGTAAAGCTTTTACTCTAAAAGTAAATTTATTTTGCTTTGTGAAGGCCAGGTGGTAATTGGTATACTGTTCTAGCCACGTGGTACGTGGCCCATTTGTTTGTGGGCTGAGGTGCGGTTTGGGTTTATGCGAGACTCAACACACAGCCCGCAGGCTGGCTGAACCAGATGGGTACAGGGTGTCAGTGTTTTTAGCCCCCAGGGAAGAAGTGGGGAAATGCTTTATATCCATGCCCATTGGTGTGAAAGAAGCTATTTACATATATATTTGATGTAGATACAACCACACTTAAGTTGTGGCCCCTTGGCATGTGCTGTGAGTATCATCGTAGCCCCCGGGGCTTCCAAAATTGAGTAGCCATGCCCTAGAGAAAGGATAAAACAGATGCTGGACCCGAGTCAGATCTGCTGGGGAAATCACAGTGAGGTGCAGTGGGACTACAAGCCTAAACACCTGTCTAGAGGCAGAGGGACCTGGACATCCACCTGAGGGAGGAGATGGCTGGCAGCATGACCACTTAATGGGATGCTCTTGAGAAGCGGGAGGAGTGGGGGTGTCAAAAGTTCAGTTAACCCTGAAACAGTGAGGATGATAAAATAAGCTGAGCACTGTTCCGGAACATTGCTCTCAGGGGGGATTATGTCAGCCTATTATCTTCCTCTTTGTGGTTACAAAATGGATGGAAAGCGTCTGGCATAAAATTATCTTATTCTAGCCCAAAGACCAGTAAACAGATGCACTTCACAATCAGGCATTAAAGTAAATCTCCCAGGAAAACATATTTGATACAAGATTTCTTTTTTACGTGTCTAACAAATACTACCTATTTTACATTAAAGAACAAGAACAGTATTTTCAATTATTTGTCTTGTTGCAAGTCTTAGAATTGAATGCCAGAAATGATCCAGCAGTAATCACATTCTTATGTTTGGTAGGCCTTAGATGTCCATAAGGATCAGTAACCCATAAGACCTAACGATATACAACAAAACTTTCCCATTTGTTTTTGTTTAAAGTTTAACCCTCTTAAATAAATGGCACCAAAGGAACACATCCAGATTTTCTTCCATCTTGGCTAGTCCTGTCTACCATATTGTAGGGGAGCTGGATGGTCCTGCCTTGACAATAAATGGTGATGTCTGCCTTGACCACAGTGCAGATCTCTAAAAAGCAAAACCCAGGCTTGTCTCAAGTCTGATGCACATAAGCACACAGGCAAGGCTGAGGGAGAAGCTTTGAGAGGAAGCAATGTTTTACATCTGTGGTCGCCAACCCATTGATCGCAATCGACTGGTCGAGCGGGAGGGCTCAACCAGTCAATCGCGATGCGTTCAGGGACCCCCATTTCCTCCCACCCCCAAGAAGCCCCACTACCTATCTCCAGCAACAATGGAGGTA
>CM057845.1:24112836-24124712 GCA_030068395.1 Apalone spinifera
GAAACTTTTTGTGTTTGATGTATTTTATTTAAAAATGAAGCCTGGCCAACAAACACCCAATTGGAGCCAAGCCCCCATCTGGCCGCAGCATTGTAACACACCTGTACCCACCCTCAGACCCTAGATCTGAGCCTATCATACACTGGAACCCCGTCCTGAGCCTCTCACATCCTCAAACTCCTGCACCCCCACATCGCCAGTCTTCTGCCACCAGCCACACACCACAAATCTGTGTCCTTAGCCCATCATACTCCTAACCTCCCTTCCCTGAGCCCCTCACATCCCCCAACCCAAACTCCTGCACCCTCACATCCACAAGCCTTTGGCTTGCTCAGCACCCCAATCCTCCACCTGACCCCAACACTCCCCAGCCTGGAGCCCCCTCCCTGAGCCAGCATCCCCTTCTCCACCTCCTCTTGCATCCAAATTCCCTCCCAGAGCTTGCACCTCTCACCCCTTCCCACACCCAAATCCCTCATTCCCACCCAAGAGCCCACACATCCTGTCTCAACCCATTGAGAGTACGGCTAGACTGCAGGAGTTTTTCTGGGATTCTAGAGATATCCTGGAAAAACTCTTGCATGTCCAGGGACGCATTTGTTCTTCCACTTTTTTTAAGAGAAGAGCAAACATGCTCTTTCGGTAATCCTTGTATTCCCTGTTCCACAAGGAATAAGGGGGCTTCCAAAAAAAGGTTTTTTTCTGATATTTGGCCCAGTCTACACAGGCCAAATGTTGGAAAAACCTCTTTCTAAAGAAGAATTTTAAAAAAAAAGTGGCAGTGTAGCCGTACCCTGAGAGTGTATAAGGGCTGGGGATAGTAAGTGATGGGGAGGAGGAGAACAGAGGGGGCAGTGCTTCAAGGAAGGGATGTGGTCTTGGGGGAAGGATGGGGCGGTAGATCTTGGCTTGTTCAGACAATTAAAAAGTGATCTTTAGCATAAAAAGGTTGGAGACCACTGTTTTACATAATAATGCAGATTAAGAATGGCACAGCGAGACCATGTAAAGAACACAAGACAAGCAATCTTGTACTGGTACTTCTGTTTCTGATAAGCAAAAATTACAGATGTAGTTGTAAAACTGATAACTACGCACATAATTTTTGAAACATCTTGAATAGCAGGATATACTCCAAATAGGGACATTGGGCATTTTAAGTATCTTAAACAATACGTAATTAATTGGTAAATATTATTAGAAAGACCAAGTCACACTTTGCTATAAAATGGGCTTAGTAGGAAGAATCCATGGGACTGAGTGAGCAGGATTGACCCACAGGTCCTGCTTGTTGTAACTAGAAGTAAATAGGCCCTTCACACTGGCTACTTCAATGCATGGTGTCCCGATGGGTGGGAATCAAAGGGAACACGACCTCCTGCCTGGTACTGTAGGTAACATATAGGTGAAGTATAAATAATCTAGGCTTAATTATTGTATTATAATAATCATCTATTAATTGCTTTTCCATTGCTTTGTGCTGTATTAATTGCTTCAGAATGTATAGTATTTAAAGTTTAAATTCTATAGTAATTGTTTTTAAAGATTGTGAAACTTAAAAAACTATATTTACTGCTTAAAGCTTGTAATAAATCAAGTGGTTAAGTCTCACTGGAGTGTCCTGGTTTCCCTTGGATCTAAAATAAATCGAACCACACAATACATATCCATGAAGCTTGCTAGTTTCATTTCATACTTCGATTCAGGATTTCGAATCTTTGCAAGGATTTCCTGGGGAAGAGTTCCAGAAGGCTGAGTGTGATCTGGTTCCAAGACAAGACCCACACTGGACTGTCAAAGATTCACCCAACTGCGCTTATAGCTTTGGATCATCTGAACTTGCTGTTCTGAAGTTCTGACATTAAAAGCTATTTTTCATTAGACACTTCTAAGAAAACTTGAACTAGAACACCTTTGAGACTACTCTAGGTAGATTCTTCTTTGGGACATCTTGTGGGAACAAGCTACAATAAAGTTTAGGTTGTACATTCTTCAAAAAGAATACATAAGTAAAACTTGTCCACAGGGTGGAATGAAATGAATGCCTGTCCAGTCAAAGTCCTAGCTCTGGCAATTTCAGGCACATTAAGAGAACACTACACTAGCCACATTTCCAAATGCATGCTATGTTAAAATAGGAAAATTTGTTCCAATGACCAGGATTCTCATGAAGAGAACCCTCTGTACAAACAGGACAGGATGCTTACAATAGGGAAGAAATGGGGGAAGTAGAAGTAGGTGGCAACCTGGGCAGCAGTGACCTGGTTGAGTTCAGGATCCTCACAAAAGAAAGAAAGGAGAGCAGCAGACCCTGGACTTCAGAAAAGCAAACACTGACTCTCTCAGGGGACTGAGGGGAAGGATTCCCTGGAACGCTAATATGAGGGGGAAAGGAATCCAGAAGAACTGGCTGTATTTTAAAGAATCCTTATTGAGGGTGCGGAAACAAGCCAATATGGAGGTGACCTGCATGACTTAGAGAAATCTTCAATGAGTTTAAACACAAAAAGAAAGTCTACAGGAAGTGGAATCTTGAACAGATGACTAGGGAGGAATGAATATAAAAATAACGCTTAAGCATGCCTGGGTGTAATCAGGAAGGCCAAAGTGTAACTGGAATTGCAGCTAGCAAGGGACATGAAGAACAAGAAAGGTTTCTTCAGGTATATGTATTAGTAATAAGAAGGTGGTCCAAGAAAGTGTGGGACCTTTGCTGAATGAGGGAGATAACCTCGTCACAGATGATGTGGAAAAAGCTGAAGTGCTCAATGCTTTTTTTGCCTTGGTCATCACAAACAAGGTCAGCTCCCAGACTAGAGCACTGGGTAGCACAGTATTGGAAGGAAATGAGCAGCCCTCAGTAGTGAAAGAACAGGTTAAGGACTATTTAGAAAAGCTGCACATGCACAAATCCATGGGGATTGAAGAGCCATTGGCCATTATCTTTGAAAACTCATGGGATCAGGAGAGGTCCTGGATGATTGTAAAGAGGCAAATGTAATGCCTGTCTTTAAAAAAGGGAGGAAAGAGGATCTGTGGATGTAAAGATCTGGCAGTCTCACCTCAGTCTCTGGAAAAATCATGGAGCATGTCTTCAAGGAATCCATTTTGAAACACATGGAAGAGAGGAAAGTGATCTGGAATAGTCAACATGGATTCACCAAGGGCAAATCATGTCTGACCAACCTAGCTGTCTTCTATAATGAGATATCTGGCTCTGGAGAGATGGGGAAAGCGGTGGACATTCAATATAGCAAAACTGTTGATACAGTCTCCCACAGTATTTCTTGCCAGCAAGTTAAAGCAGCATGGGTTGAGTGAATGGACTATAAGGTGGACAGAAAATTGCCTAGATCATTGGTAGTGATCAATGGCTCGATGTATAGTTGGAAGCCAATATCAAGTGGAATGCCCCAGGTCGGTCCTGGGCTGCTTTAGTTTAACACCTTCATTAATGATCTGGATGATGGAATTGACTGCACCCTCAAGGAGACTGCAGATGACATTACGCTGAGGGGGAGAAGTAGATACCCAGGAGGGCAAGTATTGGGTTCAGAGTGACAGACGAATTCGAGAAATGGACCAAAAAATATCTGATGAGGTTCAATGAGGGCAAGTGCAGAGACCTACCCTTAGGATAAAAGAATCCCATGCACTGCTACAGGCTGGGGACTGACTAGCTAAGCGGCAGTTCTGCAGAAGAGGACCTGGGGATTACAGTCCTGGACATAAGTCAGAAGTGTGTCCTTCTCGCCAAGAAGGTTAACAGAATATTGGGCTGCATTAGTAACAGCACTAAAACCAGACTGAGGGAGGTGATTATTTCCCTATATTCAGCACTAGTGAGACCACATCTGCAGTATTGCATCCAGTTTTGGGCTCCTGCCCCATGACAGAAAGGATGTGGACACATTGGAGAGAGTCCAGTGGAGGGCAATGAAAATGATTAAGGGGCTGGGGAACATGACTAATGAGGAGAGGCTGAGAGAACTGGGCTTATAGTCTTCAAAAGAGAAGAATGGGGGGGGGGGGGATTTAATAGAATCATAGAACACTAGAACTGGAAGGTACCTTGAGATGTCATCGAGTCCAGTCCTCTGCCCTCACGGCAGGACCAAGTACTATGTGTAGGTATGTCTATCTAACCTGCTCTTAAATATCTCCAGAGATGGAGATTCTACAAGCTCCCTCGGCAACTTATTCCAGTGTTTAACTACCATGACAGTTAGGACGTTTTTCCTAATGTCCAACTGCAATTTAAGCCCACTGCTTCTCGTTCTATTCTCAGAGGCCAAGGAGAACAATTTTTCTCCCTCCTCCCTATAACACCCTTTTAGATACTTGAAAACCACTATCATGTCCCCTCTGTCTACTCTTTTCTAAACTAAACAAGCCCAGTTCTTTCAGTCTTCCCTCACAGCTCATGTTTTCTAGACCTTTAATCATTTTGTTACTCTTCTCTGGACCTTCTCCAATTTCTCCACATCTTTCTTGAAATGTGGTGCTCAGAACTAGACACAATACTGCAATTGAGGCCTAATCAGCGCAGAGTAGAGCAGAAGAATGACTTCTTGTATCTCTTGCTCACAACACTCCTGTTAACGCATCCCAGAAACATGTTTGGTTTTTTTGCAACACCGTCATACTGTTTACTCATATTTAGCTTGTGATCCACTATGATCCCTACATCTATTTCTGCAGTACTCCTTCCTAGACAGTCACTTCCCACTCTGTATGTGTTAATCTGATTGTTCCTTTCTAAGTAGAGTACTTTGCATTTGTCCTTATTAAACTTCATCCTATTTACCTCAGACCATTTCTCCAGTTTGTCCAGGTCAGTGTTTCCTCAAACTGTGCTCCGCGGAGCCCTATCTCCAGGGGCTCCCCAAGGTTGACAAACTGGAAACATCGATAGGTACAACACATACAATCAGTGGACTTCTGGGGCCCCGCATACATTTTTACGCATGTAAAGGGCTCCAGGGCCCAAAAAGTTTGAGAACCGCTGGTCCAGATCATTTTGAACTAAATCTAAATTGTTGATGAAGGTATTGAACAGAACTGGTCCCAAAACAGACCCCAGCAGAACCCCACTTGTTATGCCCTTCCAGCATGACTGTGAACTGTTAATAACTACTCTCTGAGAACGGTTATCCAGCCAGTTATGCACCTGCCTTGTAGTAGCCCCATCTAAGTTGTATTTCCCTAATTTATTGATCAGAAGGTCTAGGTATACCACATCCACCTCTTCTCCCTTATCCATAAGACTTGTTATCCTATCAAAGAAAGCTATTGGTTTGACATAATTTGTTCTTTACAAATCCATGCTGGCTGTTACCTATCACCTTATTTTCTTCCAGATATTTGCAGATGAAGTGCTTAATTACTTGCTCTGTAGTTTCCTGGGTTGTTCTTATTCCCATTTTATTAGATGGGCACTATATTTGCCATTTTCTAGTGTTCTGTAATCTCTCCCGTCTTCCATGATTTTTCAAAGATGACAGCTAAAGGTTCAGATACCTCCTCTATCAACTCCTTGAGTATTCTAGGATGCATTTCATCAGGCCCTGGTGACTTGCAGACTTCTAACTTTAAGTAATTTTTAACTTGTTCTTTTTTTATTTTATCTTCTAAACCTACCCCATTCCTTCATCATCACCTTCTTTCTGGTTAAGACTGAAACAAAGAAGTTAGTAAGCACCAAAGAAGTCATTTGATAGAAGCTTTCAACTACCTGAAGGGGGTTTCAAAGAGGAAGAAGAGAGACTGTTCTCAGTGGTGACAGTTGACAGAAAAGAGCAACGGTCTCAAGTTGTAGTTAGGGAGGGTTAGGGTGGATATTAGGAAAAACTATTTCACTAGGAAGGTGGTGAAACACTGGAACAGGTCACCTAGGGAGGTGGTGCAATCTCCATTCTTATGGTATTGCAGCCAGGCTTGACAAAGCCCTGGCAAAGATGATTTAGTTGGGCTTGGTCCTAATTTAAAGGGGGAGTTAGACTGGATGACCTCCTGTGGTTTCTTCCAACTCTAATCTTCTGTGATTCTATGAACTTATACCATACTCATGCACAGGACTGGGAATGAGAGAGCCATGCGACCCAATACCACAAACAGAACTTTATAGTCAAGTACAGATTAAAGTATCTTTTTTGTAGTTCTTTTTTCATGGGGGTGGAGTCATTTGGGGGTTTCACACTTTAATGTTTTAGAGTTACCTCCATCTTCCTAAGCCTGTTAGGAGCATTGTTAAAGACAACAAATATAGGAAAGTGTATACATAATCGGTAGTAGTATGGAATTCCCAAGGCCAAATAATAAAATGTCAGCTATTCCTTTAAACCATAACTAAAACCCTTTTATTCATTGACCTCTCACTGACAGTTTCATAGCGTGTCAATTACCTTTTGACATTATGGGGAAATTAAAGCATGGTAAGTATAGTTTTAGTTTTTAAATCAAACCTAATGTTAAAATTTCTGCCTAGGATAATGACCCATATTTCTTTAGTACACAGTACAGGTATTTCTTACAGCTAAATTAATATGGCCTAAAATAAAGCATATTAGTTATTTCCAATTTGTTCAGTGTTTTATGGATATAGGGTTTTACTCTGCCATAATGTCATTTCTACTTTTGGCATGAAAAAATGATAAATTGCTATGGTTTTGAACACCTCAGTTAAAACATTTTCCATTGTTAAGTAATAAGCTACCTTCTTAGCAAACTAATCTACTTGAATATTTTTACAAGATGGAAAAAGCCATTTGGCATTTCTTTGTTTCTAATTAAGCAGAACCATAAACCTTTTGTTTGTGATCAAAGCAATCATCTGCAATTAACTTCTGTTCTAGGATTTTTATATAAATACCAGTCATGCTATTTTTTATATTCTTTTATATAACTATTTTTACAGCATTTATCTAGTGAAAGCTATACAGATGGTGACTGAGTAAGTCAGCAAAATGTGGTCACTGATTACACTTAATTACTTTTACAATTTGCTTTAAAATAAATGGTTTCACTCACAAGGATACAAACAAATTATTTACCAATGCACTGTATACAGTAAACAATACATTGAATTAGTGTTAAAACTTTATGGAATATAAAGATCTATTAAGACTTATTAAAATGACATCCCAATATTGATTTCAGTGGGAGGCAGGATTCTTCAAGATACTTAGAGATCTCATGATTTCTGCAACACTGTTTTATATGAATGATTATAGTATGAGTTCCTGCAATTTATACTTTTAAATTCACACTTTCAGCTGGTGTAGTGCAATAATAGTGTCCTGTGTTAGATGTTAGCATCAGAGCCTATCACTCATTTAATTGTTCACATCTGACTTTGATATATATCAGTATTGAAAACTGTCTACCACAGCTCTATTGTCTGAACTAATTAAACCAAAATTTCTTTTCTACTTACAGAAGCTGACATGTTTATCAAACCAGTACAAGATGCTAAAATAAAACACTTCCCATAGTCCTTTTCTAAGATTACGAAAAAAAATATTAAAACGCAAAGCTATTAACATCATTATTTAAAAGTTAGAAAATTCAGAGTTCAACCAAATTCTCCAGTATTAATTCAGCCCTTCTACTGCCATTGATGGTGTTCAAAGATATTACTTGGTTTAAATATTTTGGAATCAAGGAAACCTTTTTAAAAAAATGTTAAAAGCTGGGAGAAAAATGATATTGTAATGCTATGTAAGACAAGATCACAAGACCTACTCTAATACAAATTAAAGTGTGCACATTTTCTAAAATGGCATTTATATTAAATTTTAGTGCTGTAAATGAAAGTATGCTGTTTATGTAGTACCCCCACAAACATACCTACCCACCACATGTCTCTGAGCATGTAAGGACTGTCATTTTGTATCAGACCTGAGGTCCAGTTAATCACCATTCTATCTTTGACTAGGGCATCACAGAAGGTATAAGAACTACAGCTGATCAGAAAATTTTCCAGGTGAACATTTTTTGGTTAGAAAATACCAATCTGTTAAAAGGGAAATATTTCATGAAAGCATCAACACAAAATTTGAGAGAAAGCATTTTGATGAGGAAATATTTGGTTTGCCACTTCAAAATGTGTTTAAATTATTTTTATTTCACATTATGTAATACAAAATGAGAAGTCAAAATTAGAATGAAACAAAAACAGCTTGATTAACCTAAACCAAAATGTTTTTCAGAATTTCAGTTTGCAGGAAATTTCTTCTTTTTTTATTTTGTTCTAGTCCAGAATGGAAAAATTTTTGAAACTACAAAGCTTACACACAAAATTTGGTTTCCACACACATCTAGTAAGAGTCCTGGGAGAACCTGGGGGAAATCTGCCACCACAGTAGGTCTCAACCTAATCTTTAATAGTTAGAAATTATCTTAAACTCTGAAACGTAGGTTCAATATCCCTTCCAAATTTTGGACAACATTATGACAACTATTCATGTTACCCATATAAATTCCTGGTCCCATTTAGAACTAGCTGAATTATTGACATCAATGACTTTCTAGGTCAAAGAGTTCTAAGTCTAATTACATTTATGTGAAAAAGTATCTCCTTGTATTAGTTTTTTAATTTTCCAGCTTTCAGTTTCACTGGTTGCCCCCTGTCCTTCTGTTAAAAAGGAATGGGGAAAATAAGCTCAAATTCTATCTTCTGTATCCTATTATTTTATATGCACTTATTGTATTCATCCCAACTCATATTTTTAAGGTTTATAATTTCAGTCTTTTCAGTCCCTCTTTATACAAGATATTTTGTGTTCCTAATCTTTCTTGGCTCTCTTTTTCTGAATACCCTGCCATGTATTTTTTTAGCATTGCATATAGAATTCAAGACAAGGCTGCATCTTTATTTCTCAATCCTATTCCTTTTGTATCCTAATATCTTGTCTGCTTTTCTGACCACAACTGCATATTGCAGATTGCTTTTTAAAGACCTCTGCTCAATGACATTCTAGTCCCTTTACTGAATTAACACACTTAATTTAAAACTCTAAGGCATATGTTTATATTTTTCCACTCCAACATGAATTACTGTGCATTTATTAGCACTATATTCCGTTTATCATTTTGCTTCCCATTTATTGCTTGTCTAGATGACTCTGAAGTTCCTTGCAATTCTCTCCAGTCAGGACTACCCTAATATATTTTGCTACACAACTACTCGCTCCTCATTTCCAAATCATTATTAAATATTGTAAAACAACTCTAGGCCTAGGATGAAAACTTGAGGCAGCTTGCTGTTAACATCTGGCTATATTTCTTTTCTATTTCCTAGTCACTTTTTGATCCATTACAATACTTTTCTGTTATCTGTGACAACTGAGTTTCTTTGGTAGCATTTCCTGGGACACCTTGTCTTAAGTTAAAAAGTCATAGTTTAAAGGAGAACCATTTGACCTAGTCACACATTCAAGGAATTCTAAAAAAAAGGTATGTGATTTTCCTTTGTAGAAATTATACTTGTTAGATTTATGGATGTTAAGAAGCATGCAATTCGTTAATCGTGTAATCGACAATATATTTGTCAACTACATGATTAATCTGTAAGGCAGTGTTTCCCAATTTTATTTGGCCATAGAACCCTTTTAAACTTGAAAGAATCTTGCGGAACCCCTAACAGCAGCAATTGGTTTGACAGCTGAAGCTTTGACTTTGTCCGACGTGGCGCTAGTATATTCGTATTCAGTCACCCACATGAGTCACGCTACCTGAGAGTGAGTACAGGGATTTACGGTGGTATATATCAGGCAATTGCACCACTGACTGACTGTGAGCGCAATGCTGAGTAGTGACATCATCGTCCCCATTCTCTGGCTAAGCTGATATTACACAGGGATACTTATCGTGGCAACGCAAATGAAAATTGTTTTCAATAAAATTCATAAATGCTTAAATATTAATTATTTTTAATCATTACATGTTATTGTAATGGAATTTTCTCGCAGAACCCTTATTTTCACTTTGCAGAACCCTGGGGTTCCATGGAACACCATTTGGGAAACACTGCTGTAAGGGTTAGCACTACAAGTACTAAGTACTGGTCTGCAAGCTACCCCAACTGCAGCTCTGCATTAAAATTATTTTAAGAGCTAGGCAGACAGGCAGCCCAGCTCATTACTGGCTCATGCCAGGTCCCAGGAGCTACCTCCTGCAGCTCTGCATTAAAACTATTTTAGGTGCCGGGCTTCTAAATATGCAGCTATGCCCCCCACAATATGCCAACATCTTTATGGCTGACCTTGAACAATGTTTCCTCAGCTGTCGTTCCCTAGCACCCTTACTCTGCTTACGCTACATTGATGACATCTTCATCATATGGACCCATGGGAAAGAGACCCTTGAGGAATTTCACAGGGATTTCCACAACTTCCACCCCACCATTAACCTCAGCCTGGACCAGTCCACACAAGAGATCCATTTCCTTGACACTACAGTACAATTACACAATAGACACATTTCCACCACCTTATACTGGAAACCTACCGACTGCTACACTTACCTTCACGCCTCTAGCTTTCATCCAATTTTCATTCACACATTTCTCAATCTATTGTTTACATCTAAGCCCTAAGATACAGCCAGATTTGCTCCACTCACAAAGATAAAGACAAACACCCACAGAATCTATATAGAGCATTCTTAAAACTGAAATACCCACCTGAAGGAAAAAAAAAAAAACAGATTGACAGAGCCAGAAGAGTACCCAGACATGAATTACTTCAAGACAGGCCAAGAGGACAAAACAAAAGAATTCCACTTGTCACCTGCAGCCCACAACTTAAACCCCTCCAATGCATTATTGACAATGTACAACAGTGGTCCCCAACACGGTGCCCACAGGCGCCATGGCACCCACCAGGGCATTTATGTGCGTCCGCTTAGTGACGAGGGCCAGCCTGAGCCATTCTTGCGCTCTGGGCCCCAGGCGCGTGGCGCATACACGGCCCCCGCTGTGAGCGCACAGCAGCCCCAAAAGATTGGGGACCACTGATGTATAAACTATCCTGGAAAATGACCCCTCGTTCTCACAGGCTTTGGAGGACAGGGCAATCCTCACCTACAGATAATCCCCTAACCTCAAACAAATTATTTCCAGTAACCACGCAGCACACCATCATAATCATCCAGGAACCCACACCCGCAATCAACCCCAGTGTCAACTTTGTCCACAAATCTATGTAAGCAATATTATCACAGGACCTAATCACATAAACTACCACATCAGAGGCTCATGTAACTACACATTCACTTATGTGATCTATGACATCAAATGCCAGCAATGCCCCTCTGCCATTATATTGGCCAAACTGGACAATCTTTACAAGAAAGAATTAATGGACACAAATCTCACTTTTTAAAATATCCAAAAAGGCAACACACAGAAACCTGTTGGGGAGCATTTTGACTTGCCCAGACTCTCATTAATGGATCTCAAAGTTACTGTATTGTTTCAGGCCAATTCCACAAGCCAACTCAACTGGGAAGCCTTAGAACTTAACTTCATTTACAAGTTTGATTCCTATCACACAGGTATGAATGAAGACATTGCTGGATGGCCCACTATATTCCACATCCTAATGACATTTTTTAAAAAATGGGTACTTAAGAACAATTAGTACCTTCTCTATCAGCTTCATGTAGCATGGACATTCTAATTGACTATTTATTTTCCTTTTTTTCCCTTCTCTCCTCTCCCCCATCTCCTATTTATTTGGAAACTGGACCTTTAATAACTCCTTTCATCTGAAGAAGTGGGTTGTGCCCACAAAAGCTCATGATACCATCTACATCAGTGATCTCCAACCTTTTTACACCCAAGATCACTTTTTAAAATGTCAGGGCAAGCCAAG
>CM057845.1:24124812-24143657 GCA_030068395.1 Apalone spinifera
CTCACTGATGTGGCCCCAACTGAGACACCTCACTCCCCTGGCACTCCAGCCCCAAGGGGTGGGTAGGTAGGACTGAGGTTCAAGGCCTCAGGCCAGATTAACTCTTCTGGGGTTTCAGGGTTAGTGGATTTTGTGGGCCTCTCTACACTCTGAGCGGGGCCAAAAATGAGGGATTCCAGTGTGCAGGACAAGGCTGCCAGTGAGTGGGACAGGGATGGGGGTGCAGAATCTTGGTGGGAAGTAGATTACAGGAGCAAGCTGGGGATAGATGTCTGGCCAGGAGGGAGGGGGCAAGAGCAGGGTGCTGGTGGGTGTCTGGCCAGGAGACAGGAGCAGAATGCTGGGAGGGGTCTGGCCCGGGAGCAGCAGCAGGGTCCAGATGGGTGTCTGGCCAGGGGGAGGAGGCCGGGTGCTGGTGGGGGTCTGACCAGGGGGCAGGGTGCTTTTGGGGGTCTGGTCAAAGAGCAGGAGCAGGGTGCTGTTGGGAGTCTGGCCTGGGGGGAGGGAGCACAGTGATGTTGGGGGTCTGGCCATGGGCAGCTCGTCAGGGCAGTCACTCCTTTTTTCTCCAGCCCAGCTGGAGTGTGGTGCAGTCCAGCTGGAGAAAAGAGGGGCAGCCATTCAACCAGCTGGCCATGGTGTTCAACCCACTGAGGCTGCACCATGCGGACTGGAGCAAAGAGGAGCAGCTGCCCAACCAGCTGGAGCACAATATAGCCTCAACAGGCTGAATGCCACAGCCAGCTGGCCGGGTGGCTACCCCTCTTTGATCCAGCCCAGCTAGCTGGGGCATTCAGCCCTCCAACGCTGCCCCAGCAGATTCCACCAAAGGGAATTGAAGATTGACCTATGGAGACTCCATGATGGACTGATAGATTGCGATCTACTGGTTGATGACCACAGATCTACATGTGTTGTTAGTCTCTAAGGTGTTGCAAGACTATTTGTTGTTTTTTAAGTTTGTCTAGTATATTTTATGATAGAATTACCACTAGTTGGGGGAGGGCAGGGAGTCTGCCCAATTTCTCAGCAGTTAGTCCTGAATCCCATATTCTTAGCTGTAACCCACTGAGGCACGGTTACACACATGACTAACATTACTCACTTATTTACATCATCTTGAAAACTGAGATTGTAACTGTAAGTTTTGGGAGAGAGGAACATGTTTTAGTGGACTTTAACAGCACAACAATGGAAAACCAACCTTGAAGGGGGATTCTTGGAGGCAGTTTTAAAAGTTTAAATGGTGATAATGACAGAATATGATCCCCAACTGAGTTGTGTGTATAAGTACACATTTAAGGACATGGAAAGAGCCTAGTATTAACCCAACAATCCATTCCTATCTGCAAATTTGCAAGGTTCTAGACACAAAACGTGTATCTATAGTTGAAAAATGAGTAGTGGATACCCACATCCGGAGATGAGGATATCCCTGGATATAAAGCAGATATCAACAGATTTGCAGGGCTCTAGTTACAGCAACAGCACTTCTTAAATACAGTTACTATTACAGTTTGTAAAGTTATGTCAGGTTGCATACTGAAACAGATTTGTGCTATAAGATTTACACAGCAGTGTAATGGACCAGAAAGTTCACATAATGCTGTAAGGCAATTATATTTAGAAAACAGTTACTTAAGGTTATTTTATTCTGCCCAAAAAAGCAACAGCCAACTGTCTAGAACAGTGTTGCCCAAATGGTGTTCCGTGGAAGCCCAGGGTTCTGCAAGTGAAAATAAGGGTTCCATGAGAAAATTCCATTACAATACCATTTTATTATTTAAAAAAATAAGTAATATGTTATGATTTTTGTTTTTAAATATGTGCAATTAAACTAAATGTTGATCTCATGACCCTTTTTTAGCATTTGTTTATTATTATCCTTACATATTTGTGGTCTACTTTTTCAGCTCCATATATTAGACTGTTACTTGGGGTTCTGCAAAATTCTTTCGAGTTTAAAAGGGTTCTGTGGCCAAATAAAATTGAGAAACACTGGTCTAGAGCATGGGTTTGCAAAATATCTGTTCAAAAACTGAAACAGGTCTTGCTTTTTCAAGAATGTAAACTGAATTAGTTCTGTAGACATGCTCTTCTAAATGGAAATTACTGACAAAAGTTTTTGGAAGGGGCAGTATTTTTGTTTGTTTTTACCCTTATGCTGAGAAGTTTAGCCAGAGCTACTACTGACTATATATCAAATCTCCATTAAAAAGTATGCAGAGATTTATAGAATTACATAATCACATAATTAGTGGCAACAATCTTCAGAGAAGTCGTACGATTCCTCGCAATTTTAGGAACAAATTATTTCCTGGGCGTATGTACTCTGTGCATCTACTTTGTCTTCAAGTACGGAGGTCAAATAAGAAACCAATGAACTGTAGAATGCCCAAGAATTTACCTCTGAGAAAACTAAGCACTTTTCAGCTAACAGCTGTACACTGTATTAAACCTGGGTTCACTGCCAATGAAAAAACTCCCATAATTAGGAATTTTCAATGGAAATACTCAGAGACCCTGAACTAAATTGGAATCAGCAAAATCTATTACAATTACAAGTCTTTGCCTCCACAAATTAGTAAAATATGGCTGTCACCTCTCAAGTCTCCCATGCCAGAATGATGTATCAATGGTAAATTAAACTTCCATAATAAGTAGGGCCACATTTTATGTATGTAATATGGTGATGTAAATATCAGTTTCAGAAACTGAACACAACATATTAAGCAAAAAGATAAATACTGATTTGGGCCCCTACTCAGGAAAGCACTTAAGCATGTACTGACTTCCATGAAAATGAAATAAGTGCTTTAAAAAGGTCTTGAATAGAGATACTTGCAAAGCTCTTCATTGTAGGCATTCACCACATATGGGAAAAATTGCATTTCTTCGGGGTTATGAAAATGAAAGGAGATGAGATCAGATAATTCTTGTCTGTTTGGGATTTTGGTCTGAACTCTCTTCAAAGACAGTTGTCACATCTATTATACACAAAAAATAAATTGTACAGTACTGTAACATATAGTTCTAATAGAGATATCCAACTGAAATCTTGGTTCTGTCTCTGAATTCTTTAAGTTACTGCATTGTGAGAAAGTAGTATATAAAAATCATAGGGGTTTTTTTTTAACTATTTTAAAGGCTTACTTTTAAAAAGCCAGACCCCATGCAGGTTTTCTGCTTCAAAATCAAAACCTATCTAAGGAAAACTTTAATGACCTCAGTCCTTTATCCTGAGTGTTATATAAATGTATCAGATATAAAAGAAAGAGCTTTACATCTCACCTGTGCCACCAACCACTACAAACGTAATAGCTGCTACTGAAATCAGAAGACTGAACAGAAAAATTAATGTCTACTATTTTTTAACAACATAAAACTTGGTTTTATGCTATTTGCCTCAGCTTTCATTTCCTACAATCACAAAGACTGAAACTGTAAAACAGTATAATAAAAGAAAAGCGTCAAAGTAAAATTGCAAACTCAGTATGTGACAGATTCTCAAGAAAAAATATCAGAGGAGTACACCACATAAGAATATTTACCGAATCTAAGATAGTCTTTAATTAAAAAAAAAAAACTTTTGGCTGAATTTGGTTTTAAGAACTGAGCTCAAACTGAAAGCATGGATTAGTCTGTTTTCAATTAGATAGGAATACTGTATTATAGGTAAACACATCTTACAATAATACCATAGTCCACATTAGGAGAGTGAATTTTTGTATCTTCATACCCCAAGATAGTTGTTAAAGACATTTTAAGAACATATTAAAAAAACAATGGCTCCCAACTGCATACTAGTATTTCAACAGAAAACACTGTAAATGTTTGCATTGTGCTGTGTGCATTCTTCAATACTAAAGTAATTAGTGAACACTTGTAAAAAACCATGTGTTGTTATCTAAGAAGTTTTGCCCTCAAATCCTAATCTCCTGCTATCTGTCATCTCCAATATTTGCTGTAAGGCATACATGGCCCTTAGTCATCCCAATTAATGACCAACAGCACTACTGGAAATCAACAAAAGGAGCATACGACTTTCTGAGACCCTATACGATTGTGGCATATGCACAACAGGTCAAAGCTAACAACTTGTATCGTGAATCTCAACTGAGGTCACAGGCCTATCCATCTTTTTCCCCACAGACAAAGAAAGAAAAGATGACAAAAACTTTCACTCGTCTGTTGAGATAGATCGAATTAAACCTATTCTTGAACAGGGGTTTAAACACCACAAAACTCAAACTGTATTCACTGAAGTATCATGACTCATAGACTTTAAGGTCAGAAGGGACCATTATGGTCATCTAGTCTGACCCCCTGCACAATGCAGGCCACAGAATCTCACCCACCCACTCCTAGAATAATCCTCACCCCTATATCTCAGATATTGAAGCCTTCAAATAGTTTGAAGACCCCAAGATGCAGAGAATCCTCCAGCTGTGATCTGTACCCCATGCTACAGAGGAAGGCGACAAAATCTCACAGTTACAGACTCTGCTTAAAATCCATGTGATTTTAACGCAAGTCTGCATATAGTTGATGTCAAGAACCACTACTATACTTCCAAAGTGTGGCTTATAACAGCGGTTTTCAAAGTTTGGTTCGCAACCCAATATTGAGTCGTGGAACGTCAGGCACTGGGTTGCATTGCTGTAGGGTGACCAGGTGACTAGTCATGTTGCTAATGCAGGCTTCCTGGTACCACAGACCGCACTGCACCCCAGAAGCTACCAGGAGCCAGACTCACTGCTAGGTGGGGGGCCACAGGGCTTCACACACTGCCCTCTCCCTGAGCATCAGCTCCACACTCCCACTGGCTGATTCCCAACCAATGGGAGATGGGAAGGACAGGGCCTGTGTGAGAACAGTGAGCAGAGGTACTTGCGCACCTCTACCTAGGACTCAGACCTCCTTCTGGCTGTTTCTGGGGCACCTTGTGGTCTGAGATGCCAGAGGGAAGCCAGCCTAAGAATCTGCTGATTGAGTCATTGAAGGTAATAAGCACATGCCCAAACCCAGCCCCACAATCCCCTGCCCCAGCCCTGAGTCCTCTTGTACACCTCAAGCCCTCCATTCCCAGCCCCACCCCAGAGCCCACTCTCTCATCAAAAGATATAATTATGTTGGGTCATGTGCATCAACAATTTGCTTCAACTGGGTCATGAGAAAAAAAAAAAGTTTGAAAACCACTCGTTTGTAACAACCATTTTATATCAATCCTAGATCTTGGAGACGTAATTGTAAGTTTACGCATATCCATGAAGCAACAAAGTAAAATTGCTTTCTTCGCTTAAAGCTTATCCTAATTATGTGGCTCATTCAAATCCAGTAAACCATAATCAAGCAGAGTTTGAAATATGAGTCAGCTTCATCACTGTTTAAAAAGAATCCAGTAACAATGGCAGTTAGAGAATAAGCAGCATGAAACACAGAAATTTCCATGATGAATTATATGAAACATTATTTTTACATCAACAAATCCTCCCAAAATAAATTGTTAGGAAAAGATAACAATTTATGTTGGGACGTGTGCCTAGTGGTTATACCAGGGAAAATGGAATCAATAATCCTAGGTTTTATTACTTGGTCTTCTATTGACTTACTGCACAATTATAGCCAACTCACAACTTCTCTTTGCTGCTACACTTTTGCAAAATAGCAACTATAAAAACCCTACTTGACCCAACTGTTGAGAGAGTTAATGTGTGTGAGTGACTTTCTGAAAGAGGTTATAAAAATGCAAAACATTAATATTGTGGTTATTAATTTAAGATAGTTCTTCAGAATGTAATATTTGACATAATGGTCTCCACCATATTGACAACAGCTGTGGAAAACTAACTATGCCCAATCAGACTAGAGAAACCTGGTATAAACTATATATTGTGACAAAGCTCCTACTTAAACTCGGTGGGTCCTGCACTTCCAGGTGGATTTGCTTACCTCAGAGACTCATAGCAGCCCTCAATTTTAGGCACCATGCCTAGAGCGTTAATTTGCTGAGCTCTTTTCATCATTGGCCAGTTTTAAGATAAAGGGAGACTAAACTCCACCGTCTTCCCCGCCCCCCAGTGCAAATGGGGAGGTGGGTGTTGGGGGGAACCCAGGCCCACCCTCTACTCTGGGTTCTAGCCCAGGACCCTGTGAGTTCCTGATACCTGCGATAAGATAGTTCCAAGACCCCTGGGGTACTTTCTCAGCACCTTCCTTTTCTCTGGTTTGTCCTCCTAGTGTTCACTTGCTGTCTGTTTTCCTTCTACTCCCAGCAGCACTTTCCTCTGTCCTCTCAGCTACACACACCCATCTTCAACTGCAGGCAAGCTCCTTTTATAGCTAGTCTGAATTGGCTTCCCTAATTAAGCTCAGGTGTTCTAATCAGCCCAGGCTCCCCTGACTCTGCAAGCCCTGTCAATTAAACCCAGGTGTTTAACTGCCCCTGATTTCCTTTTCTGGTTCTAGATCAGCCCTCCCTGCTACCCTGGGAACAGAGATCTCCTTAGTCTAAGGCTTACATACTTGCCCTCCACTACTTTTTTGTAACCTTCTGATCTGACCCTGTCTCAGTATCAGGCATATAATACTTTTAGAATATCCTGCTATTGAGTTACAAGAGAGATATGGTCTCCTTAGATTCCTCACACACAGTATTCCCCATCTATATTCTTTTTGTATACAGAAAAATCTAACATTATATTAACTTAATTGCAATGGTTTCTTAGATCCCAAGCCATGTATCAGGACCCCACCTATCTAAGCACTGGACTAACTGAGAAGATAACATAAGGGCTAACTTCCTGCTGCTGTTGAAGATTTTTTTTTAAATGAGGATTTTCTTCTTTCCCCCCAGATGGCATATTATAATGATCTGTGCAGACATTTAATTATGGCTGCCAAAAAGTAGACTGCATGTACTGCTCTCTTTCCCTCCCTTCCATAAATGAATTGTCCAACATATCTGAAATACCATCATAGTAATGTAGCACACTACATATACTATAAAGCCTAGCTTCTATATAGACAAAGATACAAATTGTGTATTGCCATTTAAATGCATATTTTTTTTGAATCATGCACACATAGATCTTCGTGCGGATAAGTCACGAAACCTCTCCCTTTTCTCCTGTAGGGCTATACCTTCCTTTGTCACTCATTCCTCCCACCTTTCTCCCATACTTAGTTTTAAATGTACTGAAATATGTTTAACCGATAAGCATACCATGTGGGATTTAGTAATATAAACTGTTGTTTTTGTGGTTTGACATTTTTCTATTAGGTAGGGAAAAACAAAACACATTTGGCATTGTTTCCTCACTATTTTGGTTCTTTGTTACTTTTTGTCATAAACACTGAAATATATTAGGGCACGTTTCTGTATAGTGAGGGACAGTTCCATATTTTAGCCTTCCTGCAGGTATCCTGACATTCTTAAAAACAGGCAAATTGTCCCATATTTTCAGTATCCTTCCCAAATCAGTACAGGCAGGTCCTGCTGCTGGTCAGATCCCTGCTCGCCAGCCACCCACTCACCAGTGGTGAGTGGAGGAGGTCCAACAGCCTGCTATAGGGATGACCGCTCAAGACTGGTGACAAGGCAAAGATGCAGTGCACAGGGCAGGCCATTCCCTGTGTTGGTCCATAAGTGCAGCCCATTTCTGGCCAGCACTAACTACATGCTGCAAGTTGCAGTGGTTGGTGAGCGTGGACAGGCACCATGATTTGGCTGGTTGTGTGTTGCTTCTGCTGCCCAGACATAGCTCCTTAAGTGCTACTCCTCTCACTGTTGTTTTTCTGCTTTGCCACTCCCCACTCCCAAAAGAAGCCTGCTTGTCGGGCAAGTTCCTTCCTTCTCTCACTGCCTCTGGATGGGCTGGAATCCTGGGAAAGCCCAAGATCCTCTGGCCCAGGACACTAGTCAGGAGGAGCCAAGCTTTGGGTGTGCCAAATCTCTGCAAAGTACTGGCATGGGGAAGTCTCTTCTCCTCAGCTAACCTCTGGAGTAGGGGGGAAAAGTAGTTTCCAGCTCGTTCATGCCTTGAATCTGTAGGTTCCACGGCAGCCCCCAGGGCCGGAGTTTAGCATCCTTTTCACTTGCCCACACCCTGGGTCCTGCCCAGAGGGAGTGTTGGGCTATCCTGTCCCACAACACCTTCCCTTACTGAGCCATCTCTCTTGCTGTGTTCACTGAAGTCCCTGCAGTCAGGGTCCCTCTACCCTGGAGAATAATGTATGTGAGGGGTTTAACCCCTTCCTGCCCACACAGGAGGTATCTGGGTTACATCAGTGGCCAGTAGCAGCCTGGAGCTGTTAGCTGCTTTTCATCTCTGTGTGGGCAGGAAAGTACAAACTGCTCCAAGCCACAAGTGACTAGGGAAGAGATGATCTTTGCAAAGACATGGGTCAGATCATCCCTTTCTCCTCCTCCTCCTCTGCATCTGGAAACAGTAGCCATCATTTCTCTATCATACAGTGCTAAAAGGTTGCGGCTAGCCCTGCAAATCCAGAGATATCCTACTTTATCTCAGCAAGTATTCGCATCCGCAAATCTGGATGTGAATATCTGCAGCTCATTTTTGCAGATACAGGCACAAATTTTGTAACTAGAACCCTGCAAATTTGTGGATAGCTGCTTTGTATTTGCAGCTGGGTCAATCAGCCAACCATCCTATGTGAGAGATGTATGCGAGAGACCTTTCCCTGCGTGTGAGGAGAGGAAGTTGGAGGGGCAACACCCCACTGTGTGTGAACTTTAAAGCCTTAAAAATAAGAAGGTAAATAAAAAGAATCCAACTATGAAATATTCCTTTTTAACAGGGACTCAGTCCACTTTATATTAATTTGAACACTAGTACTACTGATTGCTGTTAAACTTGCTTGAATAAGAATAATTTTACCAAGTGTCCCATATTCAGCATAAGAAAATATGATAACGTTTATGTAAAATATTTTTTGTTATATTAACTATTTGAACATGATCTGAATTGCTGCCAAAAATGTTAAAGAAAAAACATGATTTCTTTGGTTGTACAATTTGTTTCAATGAGAAAACACTGGTTTACACAGAGAAAGGTAGTAAAATGTAACAGTGGCTAGAAGGCATCTATTAGGATACAATAGATTTTGCACATAAATATTTAAAGGTGTATTTCCACATAACAATAACTTCCCGTTTCTGTGATGTTCTGGTTTTACTTTTCTCTGGATCTGTGAAAATCTTTGTGTTACTATAAAAATACAATGCTTGCAGCAGAAGAAATATGCAGAGTGACCTCTAGCAAAGTGGGTCTTACAAAAACAAAATATGTAATCTGAAGAGATAGCCTATTTCACTTGTGGTTTGCACATTTCCGTTCTTTAAGTACAGAGGTTACATAAAATAATACAAAAGTTAATGGACAGGACCCTAAAAATGTATTCCAACTATTCCAAGACTCAAAACATTCTATCATCTGTTCCTATGGAAACTGAAAGGATATTCTAGGTTATATCAGTATCAGCTGATCATAGTGCAGAAAAATTGGTGGTTTATTTTAATCCATACCTCAGAAGGTATAAATGCATTCTTAATATTTCTTGCTGATTCTGAATTGCCCAAGTCTGCTAAGCAGTTCAGTTTCATTAGAGCATTCTTCAAGATAAATGGAACACTTTCAGGCCATAATAATAATGGGCAAATCTCATGAGCACCATGAAGCTCACCATTCAAATGCTGCATATAACTGCAATATATATTTAGAAAATAGTCTTTGGGTGTGGGATGAGCAACAACATGTTTCAGTTATTTATTTTACATGGTATTTAACACTCTCTGAAGCTAAAGAAGCATAACAGATTTACAGAAACCTCTTCTAAAAATTCCTTGATTCAGAGGCTGAAATAGGTTGATTTTGACAGTTCGAAAGGTTGTGCAACCCAAAACTATAACACTGAAGATTAACAGTAAGATGAATAATGTAATATAAATGAGTATTGTTCTGCTAAAGCAAAAATAATGCATGTACAGCCGGCTGTCTCTGGGTTCATCTACATAAGCTGCCACTGTAAAACAATAGCAGCTCCTAAACTGATTAAAGGTACTCTTAGTTCATCTATTTTAATGTCAGCAGGGACACTACAATTATCTTGATGACCTTCTGAATAACACAGGCCATTGAAATTGCATGACTTAATTCCTGATTCAGGTCTCATAGCTGTGGTTGAACTAGAACGTGTCTTTTTAGAAAAAAAAATAGGCACAGATGAAGAATCCACCACAACCCTTAGAAAGTTGTTCCAATGATTAATTACCCTTACTGTTAATATTTACACCTTATTTCTAGTGAGAATTTATCTAGTTTCAAATTCCAGCCTTTCAATCCTTTTATACATTTGCCTGCTAAACTGAAGAGCACTTTGACAAATTTATGTTCCCTATTTAAGAATTTATAGTCCAATCAAATCATACTTTAGCCATCTCTTTGATAAGTAGATTGAGCTTTTTAAATCTTTCATAAAAAGGCACGTTCAGAGGTAGCGGGGGAGGGGCCAGACGGGATGCTGGCCCTTGAGCCCAGACTTGCTGCAGACAGATGCTGCTCCATGGGATACGAGGGCCCTCGATGGACAAGGGGTGGTAGCGAGAGCTGGTCTGCACAGGCAGATGATTTTTAAATTGGCTCCCCGTGCAGACCGGCTCTGCCAGCAACCTTGCACTGCTGTCTCTGTATCAGAGTAGGGATGTAAGTGACTAATCAACTATCCAATAAGTAAAAGCTTATTGGATAGTCAACACACTGGTCGACTAGTCACTTCCTCCCCCCCTTTACTGCCTCTATCACAAAGAGGCATCAACAGGCTTGGGAGGAAGCGGAGGGGTTGCTGGAGGGAGCCAGCTTAAAAGCCAGTTCCCCACAGCTCCAGCTCCGTGGGAGGGGGCAGGGGCACAGAGGCGGCCAACTTTGAAATGTAAAAGAGTCCCCACTCAGGCTCTTGTACACTTCAAAGACTGAAATGCTGTGTAGAGCCCAGGGCCAGCGAGGAATCCCCTGCTGACCCCAGGCTCTATGTGGCACTTCCTCTTTGAAATGTACAAGAGCCCCAGCTATTTATTATCGACTAATCGAATAGTCGATGGAAATCCCATCAACTATTCGATTAATCAAAATTTAACATCCCTATATCAGAGACAGCAGTGTAGGGTCTCAAGGGGCTTTACCAGACCCGCTACATCAAACACCAGAAGATCGACTGCCGAGGAGTCAATCTTTTCCATAGTCTAGATGTGGCTTAAGTTCTTTCCAACTCTTGTCTAGAGTGCTGATTCTCAGGGCTTTCCCCTCCTCTGAGTGTCCCTTCTTCTAGACCCAATGCCCCTTTAATTGCCAGCCAATGACAAATATATTACAAAACAGAACTTGTTCATTCAAATGGAAAGGTTTTTAGGACATTACCCTATTTTTTATCCTACAATTTTCCTTGTCCCTAGAACTTTCCCTGCAGGACCTCTCTTTACTAGGTTCTAATTTCCTCTGCCCAGATTAATATATCCTCCTAATATCCCTGCTGGAATTAACAAGAGCCACTTGCTCATTCATGCAAGGTTCAAGCACCTGACATTAAAATTACTTAAAAGACATGTCCTACATTCCTATGAAGTATCCTCGTATAGCACCTTATTACAGACATAAAAATTGAGATAGCTACGTTGTCGTATCTCCTCCGAGGACCAATTTAGCCAAGTAAGTGAAATGTAGTGACTGTTGCTTAATGGGAATTATATCAGAAAAGTTCTGACAGCGATAAAGGATTGAATAATATTTAAATTACGGTAAAACAGGTCTAAAATTCTGAACTCCACACTTTTAAATAGAGATATAATCCAATAAAAATGTTTTAATGTAAATACCATTTTTAGTCTTGAATTTATATTCAATACAGCAGGGATGGGAAACCTGTTTTGGGTCGGAGACCACTGACCCACAGAAAAATCAGGTCAATGGTTCCTAAACTGCTCCATAGAAAGCTGGTGCTTTCCCTTCACCTCCCTGTTTCCAGCTGATAATACATTTAAATATATTCTTCCCTTAATGCAGTTTAAGTAAAATACAGATTGGACCTCCCTGGTCTGGCACCCTCAGGAGCTGATCAGTCCTGAATGAGGGAATTTGCTGGACCAGGAGAGGCCCCCTGCTGCCAGCTTCCTAGTCATCCACTGGCTCCACTTTTGGCCCTACCTGGGATGCCTGCTGAAGGTCCCAGCATGGCGGGCTGCCACACAGCCCCAGCCCAGCTCCTCTGCTAGGCAGTCTTAACCATTATTATAAAAACTATAGGAGGTATAGCTTATATTCATTTAGATCGGAAAGTGGTTATTTATTTTATGTTTGTTTATTGGATTTTCTAACACGATCACCATTTTACTATCTGAATGCCTCACAAATATCAATAGATTTATTTTCACAGCATCCATGTGAGATAGGAAAATACTATTATCTCCCTCTTATAGAGCAGAGACTTGGGCACAGACACATTACATAATATGCCCAAGGTTTCATATGAAGTCTGAGTCAGAGAAAGAACAGAACCGAGAACTCAAGAATAGTGGGGTACCAAGAACTGAGAACCCAAGAAGTGGGTTTCACAGGAGTCTGTTTGGGGCCAGTTCTGTTCAATATCTTCATCAATGATTTAGATGATGGCATAGAGAGTACGCTTATTAAGTTTGCAGATAATACCAAGTTGGATGGGATTGCAACTGCTTTGAAGGATAGGGTCATAATTCAAAATGATCTGGACAAACTGGAGAAATGGTCTGAGGTAAATAAGATGAAATTTAATAAGGACAAATGCAAAGTATTCTATTTAGGAAGGAACAATCCGTTTCACACATGCAGAATGGGAAGGGACTGTCTAGGAAGGAGTATTGCAGAAAGGGATGTAGGGATCATAGTGGACCACAAACTAAATATGAATCAACAGTATGACGCTGTTGCAAAAAAAGCAAAGATGATTCTGGGATGCATTAACAGGGGTGTTGTGAGCAAGAGATACGAGAAGTCATTCTTCCGCTCTATTCTGAGCTGATTAGGCCTCAATTGCAGTATTGTGTCTAGTTCTGAGCACCACATTTCAAGAAAGGTGTGGAGAAATTGGAGAAGGTCCAGAGAAGAGTAACAAAAATGATTAAAGGTCTAGAAAACATGAGCTGTGAGGGAAGACTGAAAGAACTGGGCTTGTTTAGTTTAGAAAAGAGTAGACAGAGGGGACATGATAGTGGTTTTCAAGTATCTAAAAGGGTGTTATAGGGAGGAGGGAGAAAAATTGTTCTCCTTGGCCTCTGAGGATAGGATGAGAAGCAATGGGCTTAAATTGAAGCAAAGGAGGTTTATGTTGGACATTCGGAAGAACTTCCTAACTGTCTGGGTGATTAAACACTGGAATAAGTTGCTTAGGGGGGTTGTGGAATCTCCATCACCGGAGATACTTAAGAGCAAGTTAGACAGACATCTGTCAGGGACGATCTAGACCAGGCCTGCACAACATATGGCCCGAGGGCAGCATGCAGCCCACAGGGGCTCACTGTGTGGCCCGAGACAACTACGGGAGGCACGGCCCCATCCGATCCGCCGGCCAGGCAGAGGAGTGGAGCGCCGCTGGTGAGGGGGAGTGCGGCATTTCTCGCCGACGCGCTGCCTGTGTGCAGCTCCGGCGCAAGGAGGCGGGGCGCGAGCCAGAGGGTGGGATGCCAGCAGACGCCAGGACGCTGGCGTGACATTGTGATGTCACGGTCAGTGACCACGGTATTCAAAAAGGCAGAAGCCAGGTAGGGGAAGGGAAGGGGCTTGTGCTGAAGGGAAGGGGGCAGGTCAGGAGAAAGGGGAAGACACCAAGGGGCAGGTTGAAGAAGAGACAAATGCCAGGGGTCCAAGTGGTTCCCCCCCCCCCCCAACAAAAATTTTTAGCCGCATGTTTGGTATTTTTGGGGAGAGCATCCCTACTTGTGGCCCACAGCTGTTTTCGTTGGAAACAGCCCTCGTTGCTTTCCGAGTTGTGCAGGCCTGATCTAGACAGTGTTTGGCCCTGCTGTGAGGGCAGGGGACTAGGGACTGGACTCGATGACTTCTTGAGGTCCCTTCCAGTTCTAGTGTTCTGTGATTCTATAATAGTTTGTCTGCACCCCAGCCTAGGAACTTAACTACAAAATAGTTTTCCTTAAGATGTACTTCCATTATTAACTCTATAAAAGCACATTCCAGAGTCCCAGAACTCTTCTCATGAATATCTGCATTCCGCTCTTTAAGAGTTTCATAAATACTGTTGATAGTCCCAAAGTACCTGATGGTGCAGGGGTCTGAAGTATCAATTCTATCTCCAGAAAGTCTAAACTAGTGAGCTGACCTCAAAGGAAAAATTGCTACAACTTCTATTTTTGCAAAAAGTTTTTTTTTCCAGAAACACACACACACACACACACACACACTTACATGAATGGGATCAAAAAACAAATCAGGAAACAATGGTCATAGAATCATACAATTCTGAAACTGGAAGAGACCTCGGGAGGTTATCAAGCCTAATCCCCCTGCCCTCACAGCAGGACCAGATCATCCCTGACAGATGTTTATATAACCTGCTCTTAGATAGCTTCAAAGGTGGAGATTCTACAACAACGTCCCTAAGATGCTGTGCTTAATCACCATGCCCAGTTAGCAAGTTTTTCCTAATTTCTAACCTAAACCTCTGATGCAGCAATTTAAGCCCTTTTGCTTCTTGTCCTATCATCAGAAGTTAAGGAGAATATTTTTTCTCCTTCTTTTAACACCCTTTTAGGTACTTGGAAGCTGTTATGTCCCCTCTCAGTCTTCTATTTTCTAAACTAAACAAACCTAATTCTTTCAAGTCTTCCCTCATAGGGCATAGTCACACAAAGCTATATTTCCATTACCTAACACAAGACAGGAAAGTTAACTTTATGGTTAAGGGGCAAATGTAAGAATCAGGAATCCTGTGTTCTCTTTATCCCATGGCTCAAACAAGTTGATCTCTTTAGCTTCCACATCAGCCACAGGAGGGAGAGAGAGAAATCACTGTTGTCTATCCTACTCTTGGGAGATGGTCAGATACAATGATGATATGGGCATCAAAATAAGAACCTAAATAGATGAGGTTAGACAGAGAGAAGACTGGGAAAACATCCTGCTCTATCTCAGCAAGGGGTGAATGGCTATTTGAAGCCCGCTCCCAACTGAGATCTATATGTCTTGTCAAGAGTAATAGGGATTATTTAAATGATTAAAGATAAAAGCAGCAATTTCTTCACGAGACAAAGAGTTGCTGAAATGTCAGAAGGAAAAGTTTCACCTTATTAGTACTGGGCCTTATGTCATGGTTGACAGTCATCATAAGTCAAGGTAGCTTCAACTTGGAGAATACAATTCTGAAAGACAGGTGATAAATTTTTGAGGCAGATACAATTCTTTTGTTTAAAAGGTGACACTTGTGTGAATCCCATAATTATATTTTTTTTAATCCACCTTATCCTATTTTCAGATGCATACTGATGAACTACTGTAAGAGGGGTCAGGAGAAGAAGGATGTTAAATTGCAGAGGGTTCAGAGAAGAATGATTAGAGGATTAGAAAACATGCCTTATAGGACAGACTCAATCTCAGTCTTCTCTTTGTTAAACTCAGTAAAGGAGAGACTCAATTTAGAAGCACCTACACGGGGAAGAGGAAGTTACTCACCTTGTACAGTAGCAGTGCTTCTTCAAGATGTATCCCCCCCATGGGTGCTCCACTTTGGGTGCTGGTGCGTCCTCATGCTGGTGACTGGAGATTTTTCTAGCAGTGTCCGCCATGGCACCCCCTCATGCCAATGGTGTCCATTAGGTGCCATTCCTTCTCTACCCGTGCTAGTAAAGCATGGGGCTCCAAAGCAGGGGAAGGAGGGAGGGTAGTGTATGGGGGGACACATCTCAAAGAACCACCATTACTGCACAAGGTGAATAACTCCCTCTTTTTCTTTTAGTAGTGTCCACATGGGTGCTCCACTCTGGGTAACTATAAAGCAGTAGTCGGCTGGTGGAGGCAGGTTTGGAGCCCTGTTATTGTCACGGAGGTTAATATTGCTTGTCCGACAGCCATGGATGATGCTATGGAGCAGCTGTGGCCAACCCGTGGCTTGCAAGCCGCATGCGGCTCTCCCTTCTGCCCTTCCCAAGGTGCAGCTCATGAAGCTGCCCCCGCAAATGGGCACCAGGGCAGGGGAGCCATCCAGCACGGCCATTAAAAATGGTGTCTTCAAGATGGCATCGGAGACTGATGTGGCCAAAAGGCTCTAAACACATTTCTTAAAGGGGCAGTCTTTTTTTTTTTGTTGTTTTTTGTTTGACAACTTCTCCCCCCCTGCTCTTTGCGCTATATTCACAGCTATTTTGGCTCTTTGCCTAGAATAGGTTGGCCACCCCGTTATAGAAGATGCCAGAGTATAATGTGCAAATATTTGGTCTGATGACCAAGTGGCTGCACTGCAAATGTCCTGGAGAGGTACATTTTTGAGGAAAGCAGTTGTAGCGGACATGGCCCTGATGGAATGGGCAGTGATGGTGCCCAGTGGTTCTTTGTTGCGGATGGTGTAGCATGTGTGGATGCATGAAGAGATCCACTCAGAGATCCTCTGAGAAGAGACAGCCTGTCCTTTAGAGCATTCTGCAAAGGATAGGAAGAGTCTGGAAGATATCCGCCAGGCTCTCAGATGATCAATATAAAACACAAGCGCTCTGTGGATGTCGAGGGTGTGCCATGCTGCGTCTGATGGATCAGTATGTGGCTTGGGAGAAAATGTAGGTAAGTGTATCGGTTCATTGATGTGGAAGGGAGAGGGAACTTTCAGGAGAAATTTGGGGTCGGGTCACTCTGTCCTTGGTGAAAATTGTATGGGGGGGGGGGTCCACCATGAGGGTGGCAAGTTCCCTCATACTCCTACTGGAAGTTATTAGGACTAGAAAGGAAATATTCATAGATAGGTATGACCAAGGATAAGTTGCCACGGGCTCAACAGGTGGCTTCATCGGGTTCTTGAGTACGTGATTTAGATCCCAGATGGGAACTTCTGGATGAACAGATGGAAAAGTGTTTTGTAGACCAGTGAGGAATCTTTTGATGATTGGGTTAGAAAGAAAAGAATCACCATCAGGGGTGTGGTGGAAGATTGCTATAGCAGCTGTATGAACGTTGGTAGTATTAGCACCAGGCCTGACTCCTTAAGGCGCAAGGGGCTGTCCAGTAGGAGGAGAAGAGATGCGATCTCAGGGGGTATAATGTGAGTACATTTAAGCCACTGGGAGAATCGGTTCCATTTGTAGAGGTAAGTGTTCCTGGTGGACTCTCTTCTGCTGTTGATTAATATTTATTTTACTCTTTCATTCAGAGCAGGCATTCTCAACATCCTGGAACCATGAAGGAGTCAAGCGTGGAGGTGGAGTTTGTGCAGTTTGGGGTGGAGAATTGAGCCATGATTCTGGGAAAGAAAACTGTGTTGAGACGGAAAACCATATGGATCCCTCACTGTCATTCTGCAGAGGTAAGGATATCATGTTGGCCTCAACCATGCTGGTGCGATGAGAATCATGCGAGCTCAATCTGTTCTTATTTTGATGATGACCTTGTGGAGTACAGGAAGGGGTAGAACATAGAGTAGCGGTGCATCCCATTTGATAGAGAAAGCATCCCCCAGGATACAGTAAAGGTGGCATTTGTGATTGTTCCTGGTCGCGAAAAGGTCTATGTCTGGTTAACCCCACTGGCGAAACACGTAATTGATGGCATGCATGTCTATCACCCGCTCATGGTGGCTGTAAAACTTGCGACTGAGGGCATTTGCTGTAACATTTAACAACCCAGGGAGATACATGGCAATGGGGGTAATCTGGTGCGCCAGGCACCAATTCCATAGCTTGAGAGTCTCCATACATAGGGACGGGATTGTGCACCGCTTTGCCGATTGATATAATACATGGAAGTGGTGTTGTCCATCATGATGTTGATAGTCTTGCGAGCTATGTAATGTAGGAAATGTTGGCATGCATATTGCACTGCTTTCAGTTAAAAAAGGTTGATATGGAGGATTTGCTCTGCAAAGGACCATTTGCCCTAGGCTCTGAGGGCTCCTAGGTGAGCACCCCATTGCATGAGTGATACATCGGTTGTAATGGTAAGTGGAGGGGTTGGTTGATGGAATGGAACGCTGGTGAAGACGCTGTGTGGATAAGTCCACCAGTGCAGGGAGTTGAGGACTCATGACGGAATGGTAACTGACTTGGAGAGCGAGTTTCTGTATGTGATATAAAGCGTGGCGAACCAAGACTGAAGGCATCTCATGTGGAGCCTCCCTAGCCTGACAACGTAGGTTGTGGCAGCCACGTGGCCCAAAATTTTTAGGCATTTGTGAACTGTCGTGGTAGGGGTTGTTCGTTCTACTGCTATAAGGTTGCAAAGGGTGTTGAATCTGTGCATGGGTAAAGTTCCTTTGGCTGCGATGGTATCGATATGTACTCCTATAAATTCCAGTGTCTGTGTGGGACAGTGTGTGGATTTTTTGTAGTTTATATGGAAACCGAAGCAGAGCAAAAGGTTCGTGATAGTCTTGGTCGTGTGTTTTTTCTGTAGGAGGGATGTGCCTTTTATGAGACCATCGTCTAAGTATGGAAATATTATGACTCCTGAGGACGTAGGCATGCCACTACAACAGCTAGAGTTTTAGAAATCACTCTGGGAGCTGATGATAGGCTTTATATCATGTCAAAGGGCAACATGGTTTCTGTAAAGGGAAATCCTGTCTTACTAATCTATTAGAGTTCT
>CM057845.1:24153431-24176723 GCA_030068395.1 Apalone spinifera
CCCCCACTAGATTCTGCAGCGTTCCTCACTCCCCTGCCAGACGCGGCTGGGGAAAATTGACTGGACGGAGCCCGGACTGTCCAGAGATGCCGGGGAGACACAAATGCAAAAAAGAAAAAAAATCCAGCTGTGAACCCCCTATAAGTTGGTTCCACAGTTTGAGAAATGTTGGGCCAAGGGGTTTGGAGTGTGGGAGGGGCTCTAGGCTTAGCCAGGGTGGGGGATTGGGATCCAGGAGAGGGTTCAGGGTGCAAGCTCTGGGAAGGAGTCTGGGTGCAGGGGGATGGGTGCAAGAAGCGGTTCAGGACTGGGTCAGGGATTCAAGAAGCAGGCTCTGGCTGGGCACTGTTTAACTGAGATGGCTTCCGGGTGGTGGAGCAGTGGGTTTAAGGCAGGCTTACTTCTGCCCTGGTTCTGCACCACTCCTGAAAGCAGCTGGCATATACAGCAGTGGCTCCTTGGTGCCATGTGCTGCCCTCATCTACAGGCACTGAGCCCACAGTTTCTACTGCACAGTTCCCTGTTATTGATCAATGGGAGCTGCAGGAGTGGTGTCTGCAGACAAGGATAGCATATGGAGACCCCCTCCTGTACCTCTCTCAGGAGCTGCAGGGACATGCCAGCCACTTTCCAGAGCAGCAATTACTACAGGGATAATGACTCCAGCCACGACAGGTTAGGCATTTTAGAACTCACTACTTAAAATCATTAAAATGTAAGCACAAGAGAGAAATGAAAATTATGAAATGCACAGACCAGTCAAAACCCAAAAATAACCCACTTTGCAAGCCATACAAGAAGTAACAACAACCCCCCCATATGTGTGTTGAGTCGGGAGATGAGAGTGAAGGACAGTTTGTGTTTTTGAGACTGACAAGAGAGACACACACAATGTGTGAGAGTGACAGAGATTTGCATTGCCAAGCTCCCTCCATCCCCTTCTCTCTGTGGAGATATGGTACAGGAGTGGGGGGAGGAAGGACATCCTGAAATCAGCGTCTCCTTTTTTCTCCCTCCCACAACCTACACAGCAAGAAGGAGACTCCCAGGGGGGCAGCTCCAACGCAGAGGACAGGAGCAGCATGACAGTGGGTATAGAGGCAACTGAAGTGCCAGCGTTTGATAGCTTCCTAGCCAAACCAGTTAGGATCATCTGTCAGAGGCTCCAAGATATATACCAGTAGATCCTGATCTTCTGGTTGATGACCACTGCCTTAAAGCAGATTAGGCTTTTGTTGTGTGTGGGAGGGGGAAAGGGGAACTGATGCTTCCCCTCTACCCATTCATACAGGGATGCATAAACCATACAGAAAAGGGACAGAATCTTGATGCAGATGAAAGGAGCAGGCTGGTAGGGGCCACCCCCTCAGCCCCGAGCCTCCCACTCTCCAGGCACCCTTTAGGGAGGGCAGGGCAGGCTGCAGCTCTCCTCTCTATTCTTTTGGGATATTCAGGGGAAAGGGCACAGTTTGCTCCATTCCTCAGTCTGGCGGGAGTGTAGCAGGCAGGCGAATCTGGACCTATCCTAGCCTGGGGATATGCACCTCTTCCCAGCTGTGGCAACTGCAGCAGCCATGGAGAGGTGTTTCTCACTTGGCCTTAGGCTGGTGCAGTGAGAGGGGACTGGGGTTATCCTCTCTCCCTGGGGAAGCCTGTATACTGAATCTCCTTATCCCCAGTCCCACTCCAGAGCAATTAATTCAATTAAAAAAAACCAAAAGTTACTTGAATAAAGACGACCTGGGAAACACTGGGTAAATCTACTAGTACAATATTTTTTTCAATTAACAAAATAATCCTTTTAACACAAACAGGAGTTGAATTTTTGCTTAAGTTTTCAGGCTCTTATCCTGCAATATCTTACTTTAATATTTAAACTTATTCATGCAATTAGCCCTTGTTAACTTCTGTGGGACTCTTATGTGAGTAACAATTGCTCAGATAAGCAAGACTTTTCAGGTTTGGTCCCACAGTTTAACAATCCTATAGTAAATAACACAATAGCTTCAAAGCTGTATATTAAATCTTTGCTTTTGAAATTTTAAAAAAAAATGTATTTTACCTGAGTCTCCACCCCTTGCTCAAGTAAGCGCTTAGCCTGATTTTCCACTTCAAGTCGAGCCCTTGCAATAAAAAGTAGGTCATTTTCAATTACTTCTATTCCAGAGAGGTCTATTCCTTGTGAAAGATAATCTATAAAAACAACAGAATTTAGATACAATTTAAAAAATTCTGACAGGTATGATAAAGAAACATTTAAAACACAGAGTTATTTCTGGCATTTTCACATGATATTTGATGTGGCAGATATTCAAATAATTTATCTCGTTAAACTGAAAATCAAAGGAAAATTATTCAAGTGAGCATTATTACAGTAAATTCATTTCACTTATTTCATAGCTTTTCTGTAAACCAAGACATTTCCAAATACGTGGGTGTTTTAATTAAAGTGCAAAAATCATTATTTAGTTTGGAGCCTGTATGTCAAAGATGACAGAAAAATCTATTTTTAAATGCAAAAAGAAGGATGGTCAAATCTCTTTTCAAATTTTACAAGAATGTTTATATTTGACAAATAATATGGTGAATGTTACTAAAACCATTTTTATATATACTTTTTCCTTCTTTCAAACCCCATTTGAAAAAAAAAATCCTAACCCAAATAAGATATGTGACATTAAAACCAGGTGTGACAGTGACTGATCTAAATCGGTATCTGGAGGCAGTGATGGTTTGGATAAAGTCAAATAAGCTGAAGTTGAACCCAGATAATACTGAGGTCCTGTGGATCAGGAGGCCATCTGTTCATGAATGTGGCATGGCACCTGTTCGAGACAGGGTTGTTCTCCCCCTGAAAGAACAGGTACGCAGCTTGGGAGTCCTCCTGGACGCTTTTTTAACATTTGAAAATCAGATTTCTTCGGTGGCCAGGAGTGCCTCTGGGCAACTTCATTTGATCCGCCAGCTGCGACCCTTACTGAACAAACATGACTTGGCCACAAGGATCCATGCTCTTGTTACATCCCGACTGGATTACTGTAATGAACTTTATGTAGGGCTGCCTCTAAAGAGCCTTTGGAAACTTCAACTGGTCCAGAATGCGGCTGCTCGAGTTTTAACTAACAACTAGTTATACGGAGCATATTATGCCAGTGCTTCAGCAGCTGCACTGGCTTCCGGTGTGTTTCCGGGCACAATTTAAGGTTTTAGTTATGACCTATAAAGCCTTAACTGAGTTGGGTCCAGGGTATCTGAAGGACTATCTTCTCCCATATGAATCTGCCCATGGATTGAGGTCAGCTGGGGAGGCTTTGCTTCGTGCCCCCCCACTTGTGGAGATAAGATTAACATCTACACAGAACAGGGCATTCTCAGCTTTTGCTCCCAGGCTGTGGAATTCTCTTCCTCAGGATATTCGCATGGCGCCAACGCTAGCGTTGTTTCGGCGTCAGGCTAAAGCCACCCTTTTTACTTGTGCTTTTATTAATGTTTGAGTCTGTATGTGTGTGTTCCTCCTCTCTGTGGCTACGTCTAGACTGGCATGATTTAGCGCAAAAGCAGCAAAATCTTGCCGCCTGTCTACACTGGCCGCTAGTATTTGCGCAAGAACACTGACTTTGTAATGTACAAAATCAGTGGTTCTTGTGCAAATACTTTGACGCTCCCGCTCAGGGATAAGCCCTCTTGTGCAAGTATTCTTGCGCAAGAGGGCCAGTGTAGACAGCCACCTTAATTTCTTGCGCAAGAAAGCCCAATGGCTAAAATGGCCATCGGAGCTTTTTTGCGCAAGAGGACGCCTACACTGGCACGGACGCTTTTGCTCAAAAGCAAATCTTTTGCGTAAAGGCATATGCCAGTATAGACGCTCTCTTGCACAAATACTTTTAATGGAAAAACTTTTCCGTTAAAAGTATTTGCGCAAAATAATGCCAGTCTAAACACAGCCTATATGTTTTTAGCTGGTTATGTCCCTCTGAGGTCTCATATTTTAAATTTTTATATATATTTGTATTTTTTGTTTGTTTGTTCTTGTAAGCTGCCTTGAATATTTTAAATAGAAAGGCAGGGTAAAAATATTTAAATAGATAAATAAATAAGTAAAATAAATAAATATTTCCACATTTCTATTTTTTTTTTTAATAGCTAACTTATCCTGAGGTCTGAGCTTGATCCTCTGAGCAGATACACGGCATGAATTTTTATTTGTCTGTTCTAGTTCCCTTTGAACACTTTCAAAAAAGAATCCCAGGAAGGCAACAAAACCAAACATTGCATCATCAGGTCCTAATTTTACATTTTCCTTCCAGATTAGAACATTATGAAATTTCCATTTGGAGTGTGAAAACTGTTTCCTTCTGTTTGATAGTACTGAAGCAGGCGATAACTGAAGACCGCCATTTGCTCTGTGGCACGGATGGATACTACATATGATATGGCAATCCAGCTTTAACAATATTACAACTAAATTACAGGGGAAAAAATCAAGTTTACACATGTGCCATGAGGATAATACCCTAACAGATTATTTCTAGTACTTACAGTACATATCACAGGTAACAGAAATTATTTTTACAAGTATTTAAAGTAATTCCATTTTTATCTGTATATCCACAAAACTCTGATTGTGTGGATTTCCTAGCCCCATAAATTGATTCACTGTCATCTTCCTCCCACAAAATGCATGCTTTCTTCCCTCCAAAGCATTATGCTGTGCCTCCCTCAACTTATTTATAGCCTTCTTTCATGCACCCCCCTCATGAAACCCCACAGCCACAGCCACCTCCTGCACCCCCCCAGCAGACACCTACCCCCACAAACCATTCCTGCACCTTCTCCTGCCCCTGCACCCTCCCTCCTGCCCAGACACCTGCCCCCAGCCAGCTCCTGCACCCTCCTCCCAGCCAGATATCTTACCTCCAGCCTGCTCCAACACCCTCTCCCCAGCTAGACAACCTACCCCCAAGCCTGATCCTGCACCCTCCCTCCTAACCACACACTACACCTTCCCTTGCTCTTGCCCCTTCCCCCGGCCAGACAAACTACTTGCAGCATGCTCCCCACCTCCCACCCAGCCCTTGCACCCTTCCTCTTGTTTCCCACCTCCGGGCCAGACCTTATACCCCATTCCTCTTGCTGGCAGCCCTGTCCCACACACTGAACCCCCCATTGTCCCAACCCCAGGGGGGTCTACAATATTCACTAACCCTGGAACCCCAGAAGAATAAATCTGGGGTTGGTCCTGCTTTGGGCAGGGGGTTTGACTCGGTGACTTCCTAAGGTCTATTCCAACCCTATGATTCTATGGGAAGCCCTGAACCTCAGTCCTCCCTGTCGGACCTGGAGCACCAGAGGAGCAAAGTATCTCAATTGGGAGCCACATCAATGAGGGTTGGGGGTTCTGGAGGGGTGGAGTTTTTTTTCTTCTCAATTTTGTGGTCCCCAACTGATTTTTCTGTGGGTCAGTGAGCCCTGACCCAAAAAAAGTTCCCCACCCCTGCAATAAAGCAAGAAAACATGAGACCCTTTTGTGTTGGACAAAGTAAAAAAATTAAGTTTAATAAACTAACATGAGAAGGTTAAAGCACTTAGCCATTTAATAATTGAAATTAAATTTTCCTTTCTTACTGGTTAAATATGCAACACTAGCAAAATGACTTAAGTGTAATTATGTAATTAACAGTGAGTTTCCATTAGCAACTGGTGGTCCATGGAAAGGTTTGCATTGAGCCAGGTGAGCCATGAGCCAAAAAGTTTGAGAACCACTATGTTAGGGGGATGGGAGAGTGATTTGTTGTAAGGGGAATGGGAGGGTAGGGCTATTGGCAGCACAGAAGGGCCACGGAAACGGTGTCCTCCACCTGCGAGGAGTGACCTGGGCCGAGCCCTGCTGGTTGGAAGCTCCGCTTGCACTCCGGTGCTGGCCTTGCCAAGCAGGTACAGTAGCAGCACGCAGAGGTGGCCAAGGGAACAGGGGGCCATGGCGGCTACACTGCCCGCCATGATCCCAGAAGGTAATTTCTATAAAACCTTTATTACTGTATACATTTTTAGTAAGTTAGAACAAAAATCATTTTGCCAATCACTGTGTCCACTCAAATTTTTTCATTATCCTCTCTTATGCACACTCATTGCCTGACTATTTTGAACTCCTTTATATTTAATAAAATTGCGGTCCACATTTACAAAAAAAAGCACACGTGCACACAAACAGAAATTCCTGCTTATGGGCCTGCATACAGAAAACATGTATTTGGCAGATGTCAATGACACTGGTTCTGAGCATATCCCTAAGAAAGCCCGCTACTTGCCATAGACAAAATACATTTTTCAGCCCTAAATAAATAATACTGCCATTTCCTTAATCTACAGATGAGAACTCACAAATCTGTCTTCAAATTAGGTTTCCTCATGCCAGCAGAGTACCTAGCATTGCCAGTACCCCAGCGAGTTGAATTAAAAATCTGGTAGATTAGGGATAAGTCTATTGTACTGAATTGGATACAATTACCAAAAAAGTCTTGCAAATCCACAAACAGAAAGAGTAAGGGGAGTACAAACTGAATATGTTTATGCAGTAAGATTTCTAAACTTGGTATTGCTGAATGCTAACAAAACAAAACAAACAAACAAAGATACGAAAGTTGATTTTTTTTTCCCATGTGAACTCTGGCAATAGTTAGGATCTCGTATTGGCTTTACCTGAACATGATGCAATTTTTAGCATGTTCACTGGAAATACCAAGCACACAATGTAGGAAGCTAGTCTGATACAAAGGGCAGGGATAAGACTTGTATTTCTATTATCTAAACAATAAGGAAATAATAGAATGAAACTGAAGTCATTTTAGCCTTCAATAACTAAGTATGTTGGCATGTTGTATACTACTTGGAAAGCAGGCTGGTATTTGGTAGCTTATGTACACACAAAAAGGCAAATGATATGGTTCTGAGCAAAAGCAAAGAAAATAGTTAAGGTGGGTTTTCTTTAAAAAAAAATCAAGGTATAAATGAAGTCTAATACACCATCACCTACCAATCTTAAAATAATTTTTCATTGTAATTCACTTAAAACTTTCTCATTTCTTAAATTATTAGACACACAAGTTGGGTGAGATAATATCTTTTACTGGGGCTGTGACACTCTGCACTCCATATTTACTATATCGGTATAATTATGATGTGATTATGACATAATTATGATGCCTCTTGAACAAAATGTGTCATGTAACCTTATGGTTTGCAGGATATGATTATCTTATCTCTATGAATGTACATATTTGTATCTGGAGTTATTAATGGGGGAGGGATGGCTCAGTGGTTTGAGCATTGGCCTGCTAAACCCAGGGTTGTGAGTTCAATCCTTGTGGAGGCCATTTAGGGATGTGGGGCAAAAAATTGTAAGGGATGGTACTTGGTCCTGCTGTGAAGGCAGGGGACTGGACTCGATGACCTTTCGAGGTCCCTTCCAGTTCTAGGAGATAGGCAATCTCCATTATTAAAATTAATACTGACTGTGTTTGTAATACTGTGTTTGTGTATCAAATGTGCTTGCACCTGATTAATACCTACAAAGCTTTACATAAAGTCTGCCACTATTCAAATTGACTGGCACATCAACAAAGATAACGGGCCACGGGGAAAGCTTCTCTTCACCTGATGAACTGTCCTAGGGTATTTCAGTCAGACTATGAATGACAACTCATCAGAGCATGCAAGGACTTGTGTCTAGATTACATGATACTGAACCATTTTCGTACCTATATTTCTCCACAAACTGGACTGGGAACTTGGCTTGGAAGGAAGAGGTTCCCGTCATACGAAATAAACTATAAAGGGAGGGGAAGTGACATTACCAAGGGGCCTCACTCCTTCCAGAAGAGAACACCTGGAAATACCTGAGAAACAAAGACTGAACTGGGGAGAAGCGCTGGTGCCAGGCAGCAAAGAAGGAAGCCTTCCTGTGTATGAAACCTTGACTGTTTATACTATCCAACAGGATGAGACACTGCTTAATTCAAATCCTATCTAATATATTAGGCTTAGATTACATTTTTATTTGCTAGGTAATCAACTTTGATCTGTTTGTTATCGCTTATAATCACTTAAAATTGATCTTTCTGAAGTTAATAAATCTATTTTATATTTTTACCTAAAACACTATAGTTTGAGTGAAGTACTTAGGGAAAAATCTCAGTTCAGGAAGAAGAATTGGTGCATATCCACTTTCCTTTGTGGAAGTGGTGGATTAGATAATAACTCACCTACAGCTCAGGCTTTTGACCAGGGTACGACAGTACAGCTCTGGGGTCTTACGCTGAGAAGCTGGGGAGTATTTTGGCTGGAGTCTTTTTTTTGTTGCTTTATGCAGTGGCTGACAGAGCATTCATGAAAACAAGTGGGTATGGCCCATCTGTGAATATTTGTAGAAGGGTAAGCTTGGAGAGTTTTGCAACTTGTAACAAAGTCACAAAGTGAGAGGGAATTCAGACTGGTAAAACAGAGGGCTCAGCGGTAACCTAGTTCCAAGTTGCACCATAAGGAGCCCATCATAGGCCCAATTTTTGCTGGTGACACCAGCAATCAGAGACAACAGAAATTGGTCTAATAAAATATTAAACATATCTGCTGCTCCACTTGAATTATCATTTTTATTTCATTATTTTAAATTCTTAAGTTATTTCAGATGTATGGCATATATACAGGGATAATTTCATGAAAAACAAAAAAAACCTTACACCCATGCATATTATGTAAGTCTCAGTTTAAAAAAAGATGAGTTTCATTTTGACAGCAACTAAACTTCATAAGTGAAAACCTGGTCATTTTTATGTCAATGAGAGTTTTGCCATTAATTTCAATGGGAACAGGATTTACTACATACATTGTTATGTGTGTTATACTTTGGTCACTTGAATCCACGATCTGTTGTAAGTATGTCTCGCACTTATAAACTGCATCTTAACTAATTTTGTTATATTAAAATGTATATTAAACATCAAACACACAAAGCAGAGATATAATATGATACTGAGTCCAGATTAAAGTGCATAAACACATTTTATTTATGAGCATCTTATTTTGGCTTTAAAGCGAGACTGGAACTCAACAGCAAGTTAATGATTTATATTTAAAATCAAATGCTTTTCAGCACTGAAATTTTCCCATCTACTCACATATTTTATCAGTAAAAGCAGTTAATGTTTTAAGAAGCAGCACGGTTTGTGGCCTGGGATTGTGGGCAGAAAATGGATTTTAATTCCTACTCTCCCACTGGCTTTAACCTTTTAAACTTTTGATTTAAACATGTGGTCTTTAACCTTTTAAACTTTTGATTTCTAAATTTCTTCTTCTACAAAATGGGGATATCTTACTTATCTTACTTACAGCAATGTTGGGAGAGTTTGCTTGTTAGTGCACTGCTTCTCAAACATTTCATTTTGTGGAATACCTCTATAAATTAGAGATGGACAGAAACAAGGAAGGGTGATTTAGTCCTTCTTCCTACCAATGCAAAATTATTTTGAACTGTACATTTACTGATGCTTTGTCCAGTACAAAACAGTTGTTTACATCACTTCCCTTGTTACAATACTCAACAGTCTAACAGGATGCCATGGTTGGGACATTGCCCTCCTCTCTACATTCAGAGCTCTTATACTCTTAAAATGTTACTCAATTTTTCCTAATTACAATAATTGTAATATGCTAACTAATTAATTTGTCTCCTTGGTGCTCATATCTGTAGCAGAGTGGTCACCCCACTCCAGGTGAAATAACTTTTAAATTCAGCCTTGGGAAGAGGCTGGAACCATGGAGCAAACCGCTGAGGCAGATTGCAGGCAATTAGGGTCCAGCTGGGGCAGTATAAGATGGGGCTGCTAAGCTCAGACGCACAATCTTGCTCCAGCTGTAGAGCAGGAAAGGACTTGGCTGTCTGGTAAGATACATAGGGTACCTGAGACACAGCAGGGCTGGGGAAAGGCAGGCAGAGCTGGGGAGCTCTACCCTGACCCAACTCAGGCTGCAGGCTTGGTACAAGGATCTGGGGGGTACTAGGGCAGCAGAAAGGCAGCCAGGGCAGGAGAAGGCAACAGGTCCACCACATTTCAGACTGTAGTTTGTCTCTGAGACAGGAGTTAGATCATGACTGGCAGTAGATCAGTGAGGCAAGGTGAGTATTGGGGATTGGGATTCCCTGGCAGGGGAGGACCCTAGAGTACAGGGTACAATAATCAGATTTATGGCATCACTAGACAAAACTCTTCTAATCTTCCCTAATAAACCAATCTCTCCAGTCCCCTATTATAAACTCTTAACTATAAGAATCTATCTGGCAATAACACGTTCAAAACTGGACATTTCAGGAATGACATCATAGCATGTTAAAAGGGATTATTATATCCCTGAACTGTGACACAAAACTGAATATGTAACCCAGTCATAACAAACTTAAAACAAGGCTCACGTAGCACCACATAATAAAGCAGAGAGAAAACCTACCCCCTCAACACTGAATGTCTAATAGGACTCAGTTTAACAAGGCCAGGCTGATAAACACTTTTATATGTGGGTGAGTTTAAGAACTGAACAGAGAGAGGGACGGAGGACAGCAGAAAAGAACTCCTCTCAAGTAGCCTGCTAATGAAGTACTGTACACATGGGGGTTTACAACACTGATTTTGCTGGATAAACATGTCACTTTCCCACAGATTACTACCTACCTTTTTTTTCCCTGTGAATATGCTGGCAAACATAGGTTAGCTTTGCTCCTGTATCCACTGAAGTCAATGCGAGCTCTGCCACTGACTTCAATGAAGCAAATGATACTTTTAAGGGTGAGGTATCTGAGAAACTTCAGCATCTGCCCCCTGAAACTGACACCAAATTAATGCATAACTTCTGATAAAATGGGATAAAGAACGCATGGTTATAGCTGGGATCCCTCATGTCCCACCATCACAGATTTTCTTATGGATTCCTTTCATCCTACCACAGAACAGTGCTCTAGAAGTCAAGTTTTTGTTAAACTACATTAAATTAAAATGTGTCTGATCCAAGCTTGCCAGAGGAAACCCTGCAAAAAAGGGCTAAAGGGGAGAAAGCCTCTCCTATTATCGATTGCCCTTCCCAGTGAACCAACCATAAGGCTGATCAACCAACTGCCTGAATCTTCTGGCTTTAACATATGACTCTAAATATAAGTGGGAGGCAGGGCCCAGCTGAAAGCATGCCTCTGCAGCAGCTCTGGCCCCAGTTGCTGACACCATATTCCACCTGGGCTTCACTTCTAGACCCTTCCCTTGAGAGCTAGCTAGTAAGAATAAAAATGCTGCTTTCTCTCAGAGTTCCACTGGAATGATGGTTCTTCCACTCTGCCTCTGGTCCATAGCCCAGTTTCCTCCGTTCACCTGGCCAGCGAGTGCCCTGTCCAGTCTGCAACTGCTACCCCATGCAGATCTTGACCTTGTATTCTTAGCCCTCAAACTTTCAAAATGCAAACTGAGCACAAATAGACTCAATAATGTCTTCCTAAGTCTACAGCCAGTCCAAACAGTAGCTCTGAGAAGTATACTCTGTCCCAGTCACCTTAGTCAAGTGTGAATTCTGAAACCTAATGATGGCAATGTAAATCATCAACTTAGGTAACTATTTCAAAGGTGTTCATTATAGAAAATATATATCCAGATAGCATGATTACCCATAATTCCAAAATACTCCCATGTCTCCCCAGGTGGCAGAAGTGACAGGCATCCTCTGCCCCACTTCCAACACCTCCAGCTTCCTCCCTGACATCTTCTACAATGAAACTATGTACCATGGCCAGTAAAAAGATACATTCCACGTCAAAAACAGAAAGCATAGAGGCAATGTATTTCCATGGGACTTCAAGGCAGACAGGCCAAAACATGTGCATGATTCAGAGTAAGATAAGCTGCTGGGACTATTTTCAGATTAATGCTAGGACTTCTACTAGTTGAGAAAGTCACACGATCTCGAGAGTTTAAAAGAAAAAAAGTCTCAATGGATAGTGTGTCCACACAAGAAATGTCTGTAGGTGTTTTTCTGCCAGTACTAAACCCAATGGAAACTGTGATATAGGCAGTAAATGTGCCCTTTTACCACTTCGTTATCGAAGCAGACAACATGGTAACAGACATGCCTAGCCCTTATCTACAGTAAACCTCTACTGCTGGTGTTGAGTGGAGCTGAACTGGTGAAGAAAAACCACTTACCAACTTTCGTAGCATATGCAAAGACAGTAACACAACCACAGGGCATTTAGAATAAAGAGAGGCTTTTTTCTCCCCTAAAAGGTAACAATGGTGTATATATATTTCAGCCTTGCAATTTTAGCTAATAGGAAAAAAAAACATTTGTCCATATTGGTATACATAAAATTAATGTGGGAGGGGTAAGGGCAAGAGGTTTGTAGTGTGGGAGGGGGCTTAGACCTGGGGCAGAGGGTTGGGGTGCAAGGCTGTGAGGGGTCTGGCTAGGGGCGTGAGCTGCGTGGTAGGACTGGATTTGGGAGAGGTTTGGGGTAAAGGAGGGTGCTCCAGGACTACTAAGAGGAGAGAGGACTCCCCACAGCTTGCTCTTTACTTGCAGGGTCAGAAGGGGGATGTGGCTGAGCCTGAATGAGGGATGGAGCCACGCCTCCAGGGCCAAATGGGGGCTGTGCCACCGCAGCTGGGGTGCGCCACCAGGGCCAAATAGGGGCTGGGGCCAGGCTGCCGCAGCTAGATATAAGCTGAGGCTGGGTGAAATATAGCAGGAGCAGGGCTGAGCTCCTTATAGCAATGGTACGTTGGAGGGCAAGCTAGTTTGGGGCCAAGCAAGAGCAGCCCTCCCCAGGCTGCCGCAAGTTCCTGGCCTGTGCAGCTTCCTTGATTGCCAGCACAACCATGCAGCTTGCAGGAATCTTAGAGCCCAAATCATTTACTCTCTCTGTGCCTCAGTTCTCTATCTTCAAAATAAGGTTAGTAAGGGAAGGTTACTCACCTGGTGCAGTAACTGGAGTTCTTCAAGATGGTTGTCCCCATGGGTGCTCCACCTTAGGCATGCCAGCACCGCTGCACATCTAGTCCGAGACTTTTGATAGCAGTGCCCCGGTCAGCTATGCACGCAAAACGCAGGCACGTGACATCTGAAATGGCTACCCTGCATGTGCAGCCGACTGCCTCCTCAGTTCCTTCTCTGTTTATCTGGAAGCCCAGTGTCAAAACAGTGCTCTGTTGGTTATTACTGCCTGCTCCGTATCATGCACAGTGGGGTCTTTAGCAGGCAGTCATCCAGATATAGGAATATGGTGATGCCTATTTTTCTTAGGTGGATAGCCACCACTGCCAGTGCCTTCAAGAAGCCACTTGGGCTGTTGAGAGCCTAAATGGTAACACTTTGTATTGGAAGTGCAGGTCCCCTACTACAAATTGTTAGAATCATCTGTGGGATGGATGTATTGAAATATGAAAATTTGCATCCTGAAGGTCAAGGGTGGGCAAGGCAGGAATATTGGTGGCAAGGGTTACCATCTTGAAATGTTGATACCGAACAAAGCGATGGAGTTTTCAAAGATCTAAAATCGGTCTTCATCTCCCTGTCCCGTTGGGAGTGGGAGTGTCTGAGACACTTAACACATATATTGTGGCCGACTGAGGCCTGCATAGCTTCATTGCAATCTGTGCAGAGTTTGAAGCCGGGTGAACCCATCCCGCGGTGATATTAACAAATGGCCAGAGGAACCAGCTGAGGCAAGCAGTGCTTTTTTTGTTGTTGATTTCTCTCTTTCTTTTCTAATAACTACTGGGGAGAAAAAATTTGGAATAAACTAATCTAACTCTCTCTAGAACGAATGAGGATCGAGGAGAACTACGGAGGTCCTTCTAAAGCTGTAGATGGTATAAAGGAACTCAAGGAAGGGGGGTCATGCATGTGTGACGGTGCTGAGTGGGGGCGGGGAGGGACACGCATTGTGTCTCCCCAATGCCCTGCTATAAAAAAATCCGCTCTGAGACACTGAGACTCACATCTACTGTAGAGCACCCCCAGGGATGTCTTGAATAATAAAATAAAATAATAATAATAATAATGCTTTCTTTCATCCTTTGTCTTTTCCATTTAGCTTGTAAACTCATGTATAAATGGAGCCCCAAATTCATTTTGGACCTTTAAGGACTATTGCAATATCAATAAACAATGGCACAGATTGGATGAGTGTTGACGTTCCTCATCCAGTAATTACCACACCTTATTAAGTTTGGAGTGCACAGCGGAAAATATTTTAGAGATTTAAAATACAGACTGCCTGATGAATCCCTTCAGGAACAAAAATATTACATGGTAAAGCAAATACACTCATCTCTATGGATAAGTAGCATTTATAATGTATATCAACCTGAGAATGGGTAAAGACTTTAGGTCTCTTAAGGGAAGAGAGATTTTTGACATTAGAATTCCAAATTTTCTTGGTTTACTAAATCTGAACAGCTTTTCTAATGTACCAGAAGAGATGCTGCTTAATTATGTTCTTTCTTTAAACCAACATATCGCGGATAGTTATATAATAGGAGTTTAGCTGAGGGAGATAAACCTGACATTAGTACAGCATGTTATGTAGTAAAACAATATTCTGAGCCAAATAGCTGTTTTTGTAACTATGCAGATGACTCCAAAACTTGGAATCTTTCTATATTTGTGATTTCAGTTTCTGACCTCTAAAGCTACTTTGACAACTTCATATGATGAAGATATGCTGAGGAAAAAGCTAGGTTAAAACAAAATCTTCACAGAGTTGTAAATAATGATAAACAGAAAATCTATGAGAATAAAGACAAAATCCATACGTGCTTCTTATAAAACATCACATAAGTGACGTACTCCATATTATAACTCTATTGATCTTGACCATTCACTAACAAATAGGATAGAAAAGGGGAACCCAGAAATCAAGAAAATCAGATGGGAAGACTTGAGAGCTTATTCAAGCCAAACAGAAATTATTCAAAATGTGGATATGTAGCACAGTAAAGCCAATAGACAGGAGCATAAAATTACAACACACAATACGGAAGAGGGAAATTAGACGGGCTAAAATTCATTTAGAAGAGCAAATAGCTAAAAATGCCAAAAAACCCCTCCTACTGATTCTTTACACATATTACTAGCCAGAAGTTTATGAAAGAATTGATGGATCTGCTGGATCAGCAAGGGTTAAAGTAAAGACAGTGTTGAACACCTATTTTATACATAAAAGTAAATATAATATATAAATATAAGTCTTAACCATCCAATATGGACAGATGTCTCCACTGGACCTACTCTAGTACAGTAATAAAAATGAGGTTTTATGAGAGACTGAGGGATCAGAAAAGGAAGTATTGGAATGAAAATGATCATTTAAAAAGCAGTAAGTCACCTCATAGGTGCATACAATATCTCCCAAGAGTTCTGATGAGGCTTAAAAATAAAGTAGCTGAGAAGGTAACAAAAATGTGTTTTCGCTTATTAAGAACATGTGTTGATCCAGAGGATTGGAATATAGCAAATGCTGTACCTATGTGACCCAGAGAATATAGAGATCAGTAAGCCATACTACTGGAGCAGGCAAGTTAGTTGGAATGAGAACTAAAAACAGAATATTAAAACATCCAATATATAATTCTAACCAGCACAATTTCCACAAAGGAAAAATGTATTCGATTTTTTAATTCATTTAGAACTCTAGATGACCTTTGACTAGTACCCTTGCAAGTGGCTACAAAAGAAGCTTAAATGTTCACCAGTTTTTGATCCATTGTAACACACTGACCAGGAGACTGAAAACAAAGGACAGGATTATATGGTCAATTTTCTCTATATACACTTTTAAAAGATTTTCCTGAGGGGCGAGAGTGACATCACTCTGTGTCCGGCCTGCCTCCTCCCTCTCCCCCTGCTCAAGCCCAACCTCACTGCTTCCCTTGGCCACTTGGAATTGCTATTTTAAACCAAGTCCCTGCTCCCCTTCCTCCACCCCCACCCCACAGGACCCCACAATCTCAAGAAAAGTAGCCAGCAGAACCCCATATAGCAGATGCCCCATATAGCCGTGACAGCCCAAGTTGGGGGAGCGAGAGAGAGAGAGAGAGAGAGAGAGGGTACAGTGCTCGGGACAGCAGCCTGGGGACAGGAGCTAGGAGTGGAGCTCCCAGCCTGGCTTATGTGCCAGCAGTGGGCTCTTGGGGAGCCGCAGCACAATGACTGCCTGCCTGGAGTCTGACTGCTCCTGCGGAGACTCACCCCTTCCCCAGTGATTGCACTTACCGCAGCTACCAGAGCACCCCCAAGCCACCTGGGGAAGCCATAGCACTGACCTGTCTGCTCCTTCCCTTGCACTCCCAGTGGGTGGATGGGCAGCCCTGGGCTCTGTGGGCAGGGCCAGGGTGGTGAGCAGCGCAGGCAGGACCACATGTTGGAAAGGCTATCTTGCCCACCCCTGGAGTTAGGGATTTGGGTGCAGGAGGGCCTGTGAAGTCTAGGAGGGAGTTTGGGTGAAGGAGGAAGTTGTGACCTACAGCACAGGATTGGGGTGCAGGGGTTTGGGTTGTGACCTAGAGCAGGGGATTGGGTTGCAGGAGGCAAGGTGGGGGTTTGGATTGTGATCTGAGGCAGGGGTTTGGGGTGCAGGGTCTAGGAAAGAGTATGGGCTCAGGAGGGGTGCAGAGGGTTTGAGTTATATGGGGTAGGGGAGTAGGAGTAGGGAGGCTGAGCCAAGCCCTGGGAGAAGAGAGGACTGGGGTGCCAGAGGCGGGCTCTGTCTGGGAGACATACCTGTAAGACACTCAGCCAGCAGCCTAGCATGTTTTGCAGGGGCCATGTGCTCTGTGACTAAGAACTTGGAGGGGAGTAATGCTTCTCACACTGCCTGTTCTTCAACACAAAAGGCCCAGCAGCCGCTTTTCTTAGCTGCATTGAGAAGTGGGGCAAGCAGGGGAGTCTGCCTGAGACTCCCTGCTACATCCACAGTTTGGATCCAGTGGCTTGGCCAGGCCTGCTCTAAAATATATAGAAGATAAGCTGTCCCTTTTTCCATCTCTGCCCTTTGCTGGCCCAATGGGGTTATAGTTGTCCCAGTCCTCATCTCTAGCCCCTTGCTAGCCCCTGTGGTCATGCTGCCAGACCCCTCCCTTTCCACTTTATGAGAAAATGGAATCCCTGGCACATCCCACTATCCCAGAACAATCAAATCCTGACCTTGCTTTAGGTTATAAGAAAAAGTTGCATACAAAATTCAATGGTCTGATCTCTTACTGTTTAGAAGGAGCTCTTGAACAAATGGACTCACAGATGGACATATAGACAAATGCATATTTCTAAAATATATGGTAAGACAATCTTGGAAAGGGGGAGGTAAGTAACAAGACAGCAAAATCTGCAGAGGGTACAAAGTTATTTAAATTTGCCATGATCAACGAGGACTCTGAGGAACTTGAGAGAGACCCAAACAAACTATACAGCTGGGTAACTCAATAGTAAATGCTCAATGTTCATAAATGTAAAGTAATTCTCTTTGGAGAGAGAAAATTAAGCTATTCATATACCTTATAAGGTTCTTAGTTAATGGTATTAACTCAAGAAAATGAACTGGCAACAATAGTGCCCAGTTTAATTAAAAGTTCTACTTAATGTGCAGTTGTGAATAAAAATGGGAAACTTATGTTAGAAGGCATATGGCAAGGGATGAAAAATAATATGGAGCTGTAAGTGGGTTGCTCCCAGGGAGGGGCAGCTCCCCCTCGTGGTCAGTGAACGTCCACTTCGACCCATTACATTTTCTGCTGTCAGTTGGGGAATTAGTGAAGGCTGTGAGTGAGTGTAAGTCCTCCCATCAGGCGGGTAGCAACCCAGCATCTAGAGCCCGACCGAAGTCTAGGATGAGTAGCAAATAGTTCAATGCCCAGCCTCAGTTCAGGGCGGGCAGTACAAAAACCAGTTTAAGGGCCCAGCCTCTGTTTGGGGCAGGCAGTGAAAATAAGCAGTTCATGGTCCCAGCCTCAGTTCAGGGTGGGCAGCAAAAATAAACAGTTTGGAGCTGAATCCTGGTTCAGGCCGTGGCAGCAGGCAAACAAACAGCAGTTCTAGGCCAACCCCTTGCTCAGGGCGTGGCGGCAATTAAACAAATAGTAAAGAGTTCCAAAGCCAAACCCTGGTTCAGGCCATGACAGCAAACAAACAAACAGAAGTTTAAAGGAATCCCTTTCTCAGGATGTGGCAGCAGGCTTAAATAGCAGTCTAAACACAGGCCCCTGTTCAGGCCGTGGCAGCAGTGGGTGTTGGCTGCAACTCAGGCACAACCAAGGGGGTAGTCTGCCACCCGAGAGTCAGGTTGCAGGGGGGCACAGGCCCATCCACACCAGTGCGTCTCTGCCCAGGGCCCTGGTAGCAGCAAAGCAGTCTGCTACTGGGTCAGCGGGGATCCGTTTCGCAATGCTGCCTCAGTCTCAGATAACCAATAGTCAGCTTTCCCTGGGCTACTTCCAAACTCCCCTGAGACTGTAACCTGGGTTCCGGGTAAGTCTTCGGGGCTCCAGCGCATCGGTAGCTAGGGCCAGGCAGGGAGTCCATTTCCTGGCCTCCGCTGTGTCTTGCTCCTCCAGCGAGTGCAGAGTGGACGCTTCTGGCTCCTTCCACTGCCGGGGCCTTTCTGGCCTCCTTGGCAGACCTTTTATCTCTTTGGCTCTTCCTCCTGATTGATTGTTAGGTGCTTCTTTAGGACCAGCTGTGGCCCACCAAGGCTCAAGGAGGGGCGGCTCTCACTCCTGGTCAGTGGACAGCCACTTCAACCCACTACAGGAGCATACAAATCAATGGTGCAACATTATCTAGGATACTATGTGCAGTACTGGTCATACCATTTCAAAAAGATTATTGCAGTATTTGAAGGCATCCAGAAAAGGGCAAAAAATATATGAGGAAAAACTCATATGAAGATATTGAAAAGACTGGAATTGTTTATCTTAGAAAAGAGACAAGAGAGAACATGATAAAAAATATGTACAATAATTCAATAGTATAGAAAAGGCAGATCAGGAGCTTCTATTCCCCCTGTCACATAACACAAGAACAAGGAGATCTGAAATTAAATGCTTGCAAATTCACAACCCATGAAAGGAAATAGTTTTCCACAAAGTGCATAATGAAGCTGTAGATCTCAATATGATAGGAAGCCACTGAGGCAAGAGTTTAGCAAAATTCCAGGAAGAATTGAACGTTTATATGTAAAAGATTATTCAGAGTTATGATAGTTCATGCTTGCAAATTTGGGAATGGATACTAAACCTCAAGCCTCAAATGAATCTTCAACTACAAGGAGTAACAGGAGATCAACTGTGGGAATCAGATTGTCCTATATCTGCCTTCGGTGAGATTTTTTGCACCTTCCACTGAAGCATATGGTGCTGGCCATTGTTGGAGATAGGCTATTGGACCAGAGACCACAGGTCTGTTCCTGTGGGGCAACTTCTATGTTCTTATTAATAAAGCTAAGTATAGGACTGGCTACTGAAATAAGGTACTGTATGATTAGGATTACAAATAATACTTGGTTTACGGTTCTCTCATATAATGGAAGCTCCTCAGGGCAGGCAATATGGCAATCTCTGTACGATACCATGTAAATGTATGGTGCTATGCAAGTTATTCCAAATAGGAAAGATAACACAGGATGCTGGCATAATTTGTTCCCTAGGTAAAAAAGGTGAACATGTCAAGAGTTAGAGCAAGAAGATGATGCAGGGCCTAGCTGCAAGAATGAAACATTAGGAAAACTACTTATTGAGGGAAAATGATGTGGATGTGTCTGAAGAACAATGTGGATCAACTTTGCAGTGCATCGTTCAAGACTTTGTCTAAATTCCCATGCTATTTGCTACATTGGATGTTTCTAGGAAAAAAGTTTAGCTTAGTCCATCCTTATGTCTTCTTTAATAAGTTAACTAGGTTTAGAATCCATCACCCAAGTATATGGTACAGAAAGCTGCAGTAAGAGAAATCTAGAGATGCCAGTTACAAGAATGTCATTTCTTATTTTAGATTACATAACACATACCTCTTATTTTGAAACATCATGGTCACAGGCCATAATGGTGATGCCTGTTCTCTGTTTTATTTCAGTATTACTCAGCTTTCCCAAAAGAAACCCACCCAATGCTTGTTTTCAATGGGGCTTACTCCAAAATGAAGTGCACTCCAAGCACTCTCAGATGTAGTGGGAGTGACAGTGGAAGTGGGTAAGAAAGATGAAAGCTAGTTGTATGAGTTTTAAGGACACTGTACATTTAGTGTACATTTAGACTTGTCAGAGTTAATGAAGTCTGAACATTTTTTTAAAAATTTTAAAGACAGCCATCAGCCAGCCACTCAGAAGACTGCTTCAATTGCAAACATGAATCATTTGTTAACATTTAAGATTTTGTTTAATAAAATATAAGTGCTATTGTGTTTGTGTGTATGATTTAGTTCTTATCATTCCTCATGTACTGCTGCTGCATCTGCAGCTTGACACAGATAATGAGTACTATGCACTATTTCCTAAATTAATAAAAATCAAGTTATCTTCAAAAATTAAACATTAGATGATGAAAAATGCTGTACTGAGCTGTAAATTAATATGTTTTAGTGATCAGATTTGCACTATTGTTTGAAGAAATATGTGAAGTAGTATCAGTGGGAAACTTGATTTAAATCAATTTTTCGTGACAAATTATGATTTAAAATCAATTATTTTAATCACCTTGATTTAAATCAATCCACCCTGATCCAGGTTAAAATGTTTCAGGCTTACTCTCTTTCCAGAAGGTTAATATTCATTTGGAATTGTGAACAAAAATAGGGCAGTCCTTTTTAAATATGAAGAGAAAAAAAATTAAAGAATGGATTTCCCTCAAAATTCTTGCAGCTTCCCTTCCCTTTAAACAGTTCTATAGTTGAAACAGCTGTGTACACAAACTCGATATATGGTATCAAAATACACATGTTAGTTTCAGGAATGGGCAAGAGGGTAAGTGCTTCCATCAAAACTGGCTTTTATTTAACCAAAATTATCATTTGAAAATTGCACTTTACAATTTTACATGCATAGTACAATTGAGTTTAACTGTTTAGTATTTTAGCAACATTTACCATGGCAGTAGAGCTGGATTACTGGGGCTACAGAATGCCTGGGGTTAGCTGCTCCCCAAGTTTTATGAGCCCTAGTCACAGAGCACCAGTAGAGGGCATGACAGGTGAGGCAGCCTCAGGAGAGTTTCTCACTAGTGTGTCTGGCGGGTAGGAGGAGGGAAACAGATTGAGAGAGACAGAGAGTGCGCGAGCGAACGTGTCAGTTGCTTATATCTCTGTCTCCTAGAACAGGATTTCAAGATCTGGGGCAGCTATGACAAAACCAAACAGGTAAATAATAAACAATTCCATCTCAAATTGTAATTTGTACCAGTAATTAACCACATACCCTTTTTCCCACACTGTAAAACAGATCTCTGCCATAAACATTGCTTTTTCTTACCTGACAGCTTCACAGTAGGCAAAGGACATAAGCTTGACCTCATTGATATTAAAAAGCATCTCAATAGGAAGCAAATGCTTTTCTCCAGCATGGTAAAACAAATGGCTTTAGAAGACTCGTATGTACGGGGCAGAGGTTGTGATGCCTACCATATGCTTGTGTTGGGTTCCCCACCCCCTGCCAAAATTACTATCATTTGAACTGAACAGAGTTTATTTTATGTTATAAATACTTCCTAACACTTATCATCATCTATGACCAATCCCTCCCACAGTAGAAAGTTATGAATTTCTCAAAGGAGGATGTATTTCTGAATTCATGCATGCATTAAACAACTTGGCAAGAACAATATGGGGGGGGGATGAATAAGGAAAATTGATTTTAAGAGCATATGAAAAAAGTTGTATGCAACTTCATGGAAGAGTTAATTCTTTTTGTTCTCTCAGACTGGAAGTCAAATGCCAGGCAGGATCTGGAACTGATGAAATTGAATTTACTTCTATTTTTATCATCATCATCATCATCATCATCATCACCACCACCACCACCACTACCACCACCACCACCGACTTGACAACGAGCTCCATATTTTGGAGGCATTCCTGTGAAAATGCCATGATTCAGAAAATAGCTTAAAAGCATGAAGATAAACATTACTTAGGTCTAATTGCAAGTTATGCCTCAGAACTCCCACGTTCACTTAGAGCTGAACCGGTGAGGTTTGAACTTCTTTAACCCCACCCTCATCCATTTTTTTTCAAATACAGGTAGATGTGTGACCTCATTGAATATTTATTACTTTCATTCAATATATTAACCAGTTTCATATTTTTCTAGTAAGTGAGCTTTGGTTTGGGGGTTTTTTTTGTTTGTTTGTTTTTGTTTGTTTGTTTTAAACAACAGAGGCAGATTTGCTAGGAATTGTTTTCCCCTTAGCCTGCCCAATCAGAATACTGCATAATATGCTGGGTAGGGAGTAGGGAATAAAATCATTTTGCAGTATCCTCAACAGTGACTTAAAACACAAAACCAAACCATTTGCCATTCGTCACAATTGTGTACATTCTAAAAGCAAAAAACTTAAATTGTTTCTATAACTCAGCCACCACCGACTTATCCCTGGATCCTAAAAGGTGCATCTTAATTATATGTATTATATATGCATTAGGAAAACACATACACAGTCTTGCAGAGTATTTGTGTGCTAACCATAGGTAGGGGATGTTTGCATACTAGTACAAATTTATTTTATTGTAAAAATCTGACAAAATGATTTAACAACATATGCAACACATTAACTGGTTACTCCTTAAGGCTGGAATAAGAGATACAGAGTTACTGATGGGGAAAAAGAAAGAATTCCATCCCCCCAAGGAGATTCCTAGTTACAAATAAAAGTCCCCCCCAAATCTCAGCCCTTTTGATACATACCAAAACATTAATTTAACTGAAGCACCTGAATTCCCAAATGGAGACGTTTATGTCCATGAAACAAAACCCACACAATTTCAAAGTTCAAAAACATCTAACGCACAATCAAACCTCATATCCCTGTGGTTATGTGATATACAGCAGGTAACCCTGTAAATAAACACAGTTGAATCTGACATAGCCAAAGTAACCATTAACCTCTAAGGGTATGTCTAGTGTGACAGACTATTTGGTGTCCGGGAGGTCACATCTAAAGGACCTCCCCTCAGCCTGCGGGGAGGGTCCGCAGAATCCAGAAGAACCAACTAATTACTGGGGAC
>CM057845.1:24176823-24203327 GCA_030068395.1 Apalone spinifera
TTAGGGGCAGCTGAGACAGGGCAGCTGCAAAATCAATTAAGGCCCAGATGAAACTAATTGAGGCTGCCTGGAGGCCTATTTAAGAACCCTCCCTGTGGGCGAAAGGGGAGAGAGTTGGGAAGGATTTTAGAGAGTTGAGAGAGTGTGGAATGAATTGAGAAGGAACTTGGAGAACTGTGGAGGAGTTTGGAGAGAGAAAGGCACCGGAGGAGTCAAGAGAACAGCATTGACCTTGTTAAAAGACTACAGGGAGACAATAAAACTCAAACCAAGGCAAGTAAGCCATGTTACTTTGGCTTCTGGACAGTGGGCTGAACAGGGGTCAGGGGCCCAGGAGTGGGACTGACCCTGCCACACTAGACTGCACTCTTCTGTGGGAATAAGCTACCTAATTTGCAATTACGTGTAGCACAAAGGCTACGTCTACACTGGTATGATTTTCTGGAAATGCTTAAAACGGAACAGTTTTCCGTTATAAGTATTTCTGGAAAAAGAGCATCTACATTGGCAGGATGCTTTTCAGGAAAAGCCCTTTTTCCGGAAAAGCGTCCGTGGCCAATGTAGACGCGCTTTTCCGGAAAAAAGCCCCGATCGTCATTTTCGCGATCGGGGCTTTTTTGCGGAAAACACTACTGTGCTGTCTACACTGGCTCTTTTCCGGAACAGTTTTCCGGAAAAAGGACTTTTGCCCGAGCGGGAGCAGCATAGCTTTTCCAGAAAAGCAGCTGATTTCTTACAGTAGATCGTCAGTGCTTTTCCGAAAATTCAAGGGGCCAGCGTAGACAGCTCGCAGCTTATTCCAGAAAAGGAGCTGATTTTCCGGAATAAGTGGCCCAGTGTAGACACAGCCAAACTGTGTACCTTATTCCAAGTCTAAGTTGAAAGAGCTTATTTTGAAATTTGGTGCTGTGTAGACAGTGCCAAATTTCAAAATAAGGCACTATTCTAACAAATTCCTTAACCCTCGTAGAACGAGGGTTACAGGGAAGCATGAATAGCGTGCCCGCTATTTCAGGAAATAGCAGGAGCGTTTAAAGACATGGCATTGCTATTTCAGGGTACTTCCAGTATCCCAAAGTAGCGCTTCAGTCTAGACGTACCGTAAAGGAGAGAGGTTAGAAATTTGTGCTGGCAGAGCAGGAAGATGTCTTCTTCTGATGTTCCTAACAAAGGGTGTTTGGTTGCCCTCTTAATCCTATAGCCCAGCACTAGCGGAGATGGTCTGCACTCTCTCCATATAAGTAGGGGTATCCACATCCTCTCCCATACAGGATTGCATGAGTCACCTACTCACTCATTCACAGTCATGCAACATCACTGGAGCAACTACACCAATCCCTGATATGGAAAATAACAGAAAGTACTGACGTATATTTGACTTTCTTGTATGAATCGTTTAATCCTTTTTGAAGATGGATGCCTATAAAAGCAGCTGTGAGCAAAGAGAGAGAACCAAAAGTATGTGATCTGACATTTTCAGAGCATATTTTGGGAACCTTTGTGACAGAAAATCACTATAGAAATTTCGTGTTATTTGTAATGAAGTGTTCACCTCTTTTGCTATCCCCTATCTTTGAAAGAGTACACTTAAGACTTAAGACCTAGAAAACTAGACAGCACTCTAGCTTCTTGCAAGAAAGTCTTGAATAACTATGATCATGCAAGCTTTTCCAACAGTTCTAAAACTATTTTGATCTAACACACACAACATTCTCGGTGACAACAATTACTAAGGAAAGATTTCTAAGTCTGATGTCAGTCTACTGACTGAATTAAACCTTTTAACAAAGTTAAATATTTTCTGGGCTACACATCATGTAAACTCACAGGAATTAAAGAGCAAGCTTACTATACCAAAAAGGCAAAAAATCATATATGCAATACATCTCTAGCATTTACATCTACAGCATAAGGCAAAATCAAATATTGTCATTTACATTAATATAATTTTGTATCATCTGAAACATTTTACCCACTTTTGTAGCTTATTTATGATCATGTTACAGATTATTTCAAATGTAAACCAAGATATCATAAGGTCATACATGTGCCAGCATTCCACCTCATCTTATTCTTCTAATTATGGTACTATTATTTATTATAGATAATTTTTAAAAAAACCTTCATCATCAATCCACTATGTCTTAACTTGAGACAGTGAAAGCATTAATCTCAGGAGACAGCTGGATTTTCCAACTCTTTTTGAGATATTTGGGTTCTCTTGGAAGTTGAGTCAATGAACCAAGAACGAGAGCTTTCCAAATACATCTGCAAGACTTTTGCAGGTACATAAAAATCATACACTTCATTGATTCCAAAGTAAACATAGTTGTCCCAGCTGCCCTACATACACACACACACACATAAGCAAATTTCATAGTAGCATAGATGCAAAGTTATGCACAACATATGTGTGAAAAAATAAGGAGATAGGAAAGGGAGGGAGAATGAGCAAAGAGGAAAAGGAGAGATAAAGAGGCACCAGTGGAAATGGTATGAGGGTAGGGGAAAGAGATAGGAATGGCAAAAGAATACATGAAAATCAGAAAGAGAAATGGGGATAGAGAAAAGGAAGAGTAGGAAACACAAAATGATATAACATCTCCTGAATACGTACAGGCCAAACGTGTTAATTAGCAAGAATCATACAGTATGTATCAATTTTCCACTTCAACAATCCCACTCCCACACACACACAAACAAGCCAGTAGTGTGAGTTTCTTACTAACCTATTCCCACTCAAAACTTCAGGAGAACATCCAAGAATGGGAAACAAAGGAACTTCAAAGCTTTTTATATAAATCTTCAAATTGCAAATTCACATCATTCAGAACAAAAGTTCTTAACAAAAGTTCCTAGCAGAATATTTCTTAAATTCTAGCAGGTGCACAATACACAACCCTTCCCTGAAACTATGCTTCATATCAGCATGAAAGTAGCTCATAAAGATGGGGGAACACTCTCACTTCTGGAGATAATTATATTAATGACATACTTTCGTCACAAACTCACGTCACAGCAATTATACTTCCCCCCTAATTGGACTGCTCCAGTGACTGAAGAAAACTTCTTGTTTCTGGAAAGAGATGAGGGCTCATTTAATTAAAGGTATTTGTCTCAGTGATTTTGATTTACTAAAGCTCCTGGTATTAAAAATAAGGAAATATTATTTTTTATAATAAGGCTGTGGGGTCAGTTGAGGACGCCTAGCCGGGAACCCCTAGCAGCAGTGGGGTTGGAAGGAGCTTGGGAGCCCCAGCCCTGGCTGGGAACCCTGGCAGCAGCAGAGCTGGGCCGGAGCTCTAGCCTTGGTCAGGAACTCCCACCATCAGCGAAGCTGGCAGTGACCAGAGAACCCCCCAATGGCAGTGGGGCTGGCGGCAGTCGGGGAACCCCAGTGGCAGCAGGCCTGCCAGCAGCCAGAAAGCCCCACCTCCACCCGGGAACCCCTAGTGGGAACCGGGCCAGCAATGGCAACAAGGGACCTCCAGCCCTGACCAGGAACCCTGGGAACCTCCAGCAGCAACAGGACTGATGGTGGCCAGAGACACCAAGCCCTGGGGAACCAGGCCCTGAGGGGCTGGCAGTAGGGCGGGGAAGACCTTGCCTTGGGAGCCCCACTAGCCTGGAGAAGAGCGAAGGAGTGGGCCAGTGGCTAGCAGGGAAGTATTCACCTCCCTGGATCCAGCAAACACCCTGGTTCAGGACTGCTCAGGTCCCAGGGGTACCAGACCAGGGAGGTCCAATCTGTGCTTACATGGTAGCCCATCGGGTGTCACAGGACTCAAACCTAGGCATGGGGTTGCCAAGCAACAGCCTTACTCTCTGTGACACTGCACTGCAAGGTCAGATGAGAGAACAGCAGCTAATACTCTGGGTGCTGGGACAATTTGCACAGCAGGGATGCTGAGAGCCATTGAAGCAAAGTGTAAACTCTATATAATGGAAATCACTTCAAACCGGAAGGTACAGGATCATGTTCAGCAGCATTAATTCTAGCCCCTATGCTAACACCCCACTGCCAAAAATTACATTTACTGATTCAGCTGGGTCAGGTGACTAAGCAACAGATTGTCATTGGACATGGCCAGGCATAAAGTTTCCTGTTCCTGTGTCTCACCTTGTCTGAGCAACTAATTAGGAGGCCTGCTGCTCACCAGAGTTTCTAAAACCATGTTCCTGCCTCTTTGCCCAGGTTCTTCTCTTTGCTCATGTTTCTGATCCTTATTCCTGGTTCATTGCCCTAATTCCAGTGACTGATTCCTGCTTGACTCTTGGAGTGACTTCTGATTCTCGCTCCAGCTTAATCCTTGGCTACTGACTCTTATATTGACTTTTGGTGTGGCTCCTCACTCTGACTCTTAACTGATCTTCAGTATGAACGTCAACTGTGAATCAGCTTCTATCCCATTTTCCCCCTTATGGCTCAGTGTTACCATTATTTGTAGGGCCTTAAACATTTTCACAGTCAAATGGCATTTCTGAGCAAAGTCACATTGTATAGGGGGCAAATATTAATATACATTTCCAAAAATACTATACCATGCTGAAGCTAATTCAAACAATTAAGAAAACGAAGGAAACCTTATTTTTCAGACCAATGTCTTCCAGAAGTGTTAAAAATTCCCTTAATCTGTCCACAATTTAATCCAGCAGGAATATAAATGCCATTATTCTGGTTCTGAATGTCAATGGATTTAATTACTAAGCAAAAACAAAAAAAAAAACCTATGTACTTAACTGCTTAAGGCCTAATGAACTGCTGAATTTCTACAGAAACAGGTGTAGTCTAGGCATTTAGGCAGAACACAGGGAATCACAATTTCCAAAGTGCTTATCTCTCTAGTCATATCAACTAGGGGTTGATTTGTGCAAGTAAATTAAACACTCTACCTTAATTTCTCATCTGTAAAATTGGGATGCCACATAGTGAACTACTGCATTTGGAAGGATAAGATTATATCTGTATAATATTTTGAACATGAAAACCAGTGGGACTAGGATTTGATCCAATATAAATTGGAGTGAAATGGAAAATAGGTATTTGTCAATTCCACTGACATATGGGGTTCTCTAATAATGAAAATACACATGCTTATGTGCCTAGCTAAATCAGGGACATATTAAGATTCATTTTTGTGTGAAATGAAGGTAGAAGGCCTATGGCAAACCAGTAGAGAGAGGCCCATCTAACATTTTTTAATTCACGAGGTCAATGACTAAAGTTCCTGTAAAGGCTTGGGAAAAGTCTACCCTTCAAAGCCCATTCCTCTTAGAGTAGACACATTGTATGTTGACAGAAGGAGGCGTTCTGTTGGCATAGTAGTACCACTTCCCTGAACATTAGCTATGCTAACCAAAGTACTCTTATCAGCATCCTTATGTTTATAGTGGGAGTTTCACCAGGATAGCCACGTTGACTTATGGGGCTGATTTTCCGCCCCCCCACACAGACACTCACTCTCCTAGTTGCCATAGCTCTGTCAGCATAACTTTGTAGGACACAAAGTTTAACACTCATCAATAATGTTAAGCATGAAGGTAAGTTTTTGCAGAACTGAGACATATGAATCTTCAGTAATCTTAAAATAGTGGCTGCTCACTTCTAGTGGCATTTCCATTACTTCTTTTTGGAAAAAAAGCTTTCTGTGAAAGAGATTTACAAGAATCATGTGAAGATATACACACAATGGCTTTTTTGGAAAAGAGTTTGGTTCACCCAACTTACACTACAGTAAATAAGGAATAATTTCAGTTGAAGAAGGAATTACTCACCTTGTGCAGTAACAGTGGTTCTTCGAGATGTGTCCCCCCCATGGGTGCTCCACTCTGGGTGCTGGTGCGTCCTCGTGCTGGTGACTGAAGATTTTTCCAGCAGTTTCCAACACGCCATGCACGTGCCGTGGTGCCCCCTTGTGTCACTGGTGTCCGTTAGGCGTGTGCATGGTACGGCCCCTCCGTTCTTTCTCTGCCCATGCTGTTAGCGCATGGGGCTCCAAAGCAGGGGAAGGAGGGAGGGTAGTGGAGCAGGAGGGAGGGTAGTGGGAACACACATCTCGAAGAACCACCATTACTGCACAAGTTGAGTAATTCCTTCTCCTTCGAGTGGTGTCCCTCTAGGTGCTCCATTTTGGGTGACTACTCAGCAGTTGTCAGCCCGTGAAGGTGGGTTTGGAGCCCTATATTTGTTACTGAGGACAGTACTGCCTGTCCTACCACCATAGATGATGCAATGGAAGAGGAGAGAGCGTAGTGCTGTGAAAACGTATGGTCTGATGACCACGTGGCAGCGTTACAAATGTCCTGGAGAGGGACGTTGCTGAGGAAGGCGGCAGTGGAAGACATCGCCCTGGTGGAATGTGCTTTGATTACTCTAGGTAAGTCTTTATCATGAAGGGTGTAGCATGCGTGGATGCATGAGGAGATCCACTTCGAGATTCTCTGTGATGAGACTGCTTCTCCCTTGGATTGTTCTGCGTAGGACAGAAACAGTCTAGGAGATGCAAGCCAGGCCCTGGTGTGATCAATATAAAACTCAAGTGCTCTGAGGACGTCAAGGGTGTGCTATGCTGTGTGCACAGGATCAGAGTGTGGTTTAGGAAAAAAGGCAGGTAAGTGTATGGGTTCTTTGACGTGAAAGGGGAAAGGTACTTTGGGGAGAGACTTCAGGTGGGGTCGAAGTGAAACTGTCCTTGGTGAACACAGTGTATGGAAGTTTGGCCATCAGCGCAGTAAGTTCACTCACTCTCCTGCTGGAGGTTATTGCAACCAGAAAGGAGACTTCCATTGATAGATGGGACCAGGAGCAAGTCGCTAACGGCTCAAAGGGTGGTTTTGTCAAGCTCTTAAGGGCGTGATTCAGATCCCAGCTAGGGAGTGGTGGGCGGATGGGTGGAAAGGTATTCTGTAGGCCCTTAAGGAATCTCTTGGTTATCTGATTGGTGAGGAAGGAAGCACAATCCTCGGCACAATGGAAAGCTGCTATGGCAGCTGCATGTACCCTGACAGTATTGAGAGTGAGGTCAGATAGCCCAATAGAAGGGGGAGGGAGGTGGATTCTGGGGATGTAGTGTGAGATCTTTTGAACCAATAGGAGAATCTCTTCCATTTATATAGGTACATTTTCCTGGTGGATTGTCTCCTAGTGTAGATCAGTAATTCCTTCACTCTTTCTGAACAGGTGTTTTTGGCATCTTGGAGCCATGCCATAGAGGTGGAGTTTGTGGGGTTCTGGGTGGAGATTCTTCCCGTGATTCAGGGATAGGCGATTGCATTGAAGTGGGAAGACATACGGATCTGCGATTGTCATCCTGTAGAGGTAAGAGTACCATGTCTGCCTGGGCCATGCTGGTGCGATAAGTATCACCCGAGCTTGGTCTGTTCTGATCTTGTTGATAACCTTGTGGGGAATCGGAAAGGGTGGGAAAACACAGAGGAGTGGCAAGTCCCACCTGATGGAGAAAGTATCCCACAAGGAGTGTTTTCCTAAGGCTGCCCTGGAACAATAGTGATGGCACTTTCTGTTGTTCCGGGTGGCAAAGAGGTCTATGTCTGGTTGACCCCCTTGGAAAAATACATGATTGAGTACGTGCTCGTCTATCTCCCATTCGTGTTGGTCATGAAACTTGTGACTTAGGGCATCTGCCATAACATTGAGTACCCCTGGAAGGTAAGAAGCAACCAGGGTAACCCGGTGAGTCAGGCACCAATTCCATAATTTGATGGCCTCCACACAAGGGATGGGGGATTGTGCACCTCCCTGTCAATTGATGTAATGCATGCACGTGGTGTTGTCTGTCATTATAGTGATGGACTTGCAGGCTATATGAGGTAGGAAATGCTGGCACGCATACCGAACTGCTCATAGTTCTAGGGAGGTTGATATGGAATGTTTGTTCTATAAAGGACCATTTGCCTTGAGCCAGGATGGTTCCTAAATGGGCCCCCCAGCCCAGGAGTGATGCATCAGTCATCAGTGTAAGCGTGGGGGGTAGGTTGTTGGAATGGTACCCCCTCTAGCAGATTGTGTGGGTTTGTCCACCATTGAAGGGAATTGAGTATCCGTGGTAGAATGATAATGAGCTTGAAAGGGGATCTCTGGATGGCATGTAGGTTGTGGCTAGCCAAGACTGCAGGCCTCTCATGTGAAGCTTTGCTAGCTTGACAACGTACATTGTGGATGCTATATGTCTGAGGATTTTGAGGCATTCGCGAATTGTAATGGTTGTTGTGGACTGTGCCACTACGTTAAGATTGTGCATGGTATCAAACCTATGTGCGGGTAGTGTAGCCTTTGCCACCACCGTGTTAAGAGCTCTTATGAATTCCAACCTCTGGGATGGATGGACGTAGACTTTGCATAGTTTATGTGAAACCCAAGGTTGAGCAGAGAGTTCGTAGTACTTTAAAACTCCAATAGTCCGGCATCCAATAGTCCAGCACTCCTGACAGTCCGGCATCAAAATGGCAAGAGCCTAGTGCATGAGCTTCGGCAAAAATGAGTCATAAGGTAGCAGCAGCAGCTGAACTGAGCAAAAAGGATAAAAAAGGCTTTAAAAAACTAAAACATTACAGTATACTGTATACAGTATGTACAATAAAAAGGGTTAAGAACACTTTATTGTGTGTGTGTGTGTGTGTGTGTGTGTGTGTGTGTGTGTGTGTGTGTGTGTGTGTGTGTATATATAACCTGCTATAGTACCTCTGATAGTCCAGCATATCTGATAATCCAGTACCACTTAAGTCCCATAGGTTCCGGATTATCGGAAGTCTACTGTAATCGATCATTTTCTTTGTTTCCTGGAAAGACGTGCCCTTTATCAGGCAATCATCCAATTTTGGGAATATTATGACTCCTTGACATCGTAGTGAGGCCATTACAACTGCTAGAGTTTTGGAGAATACTCTGGGGGCCGTTGAAAGGCCAAAGGGGTGTACCCGGTATTGGTAATGTTGGCGTCCCACCGTGAATTGTAAGAAACGTCTGTGTGCGGGGTGGATTATAATATGGAAGTAGGCATCCTGAAGGTCAAGAGCCAAAAGCCAATCTCCTTGATCTATTACAGGGATTATTGTTGCTAGGGTCACCATCTTGAATCAGTGATAGGCCACGTATTTATTGAGCCTCCTTAAATCCAGTATAGGCCTCTATCCTCCACTCTTTTTCTGTGTTAGGAAATAAGTTGAGTAAAACCCTCGACCCTGAAACTCTGTTGGTACTGGTTCTATTGTGCCCAAGTGTTCCGGTGCCAAGCGGTCTCCGTGGTGCTCCTTCGGTGTGGTCAGTGCCACTGTCTTTCATATTGGTTCTGAGTGCGCTCTCCTATGCAGTGCCGGGATGGACGGTGCCATCCCTGAGGTGTCGGACCTATCCACCGTGCTGACCGTTGCGGCTGTCGGTGCCGAGGGTAGCAATCGGGCCGGAGACTAAACCATTTTGGAAAGAGGCACAGCGGGAGAGATAGAGGGACAAGTTATGTCCATACCTTTCATTTGTGAGCCCTGTTTGGAGAGCACTGGAGTGTCTTCTGAGGATGGTTGAAGAGACTTTTTGAAAAGCAAAGTCTTCAACCTATTGGCTCAGTCACAACACACTCTAGCCATCAGCTTAGAGCAGTGAGGGCACTTTTGTGTCTGGTGTGATTCACCAAGACACTTTATGCATTTAGAGTGCCCGTCGGACACGGGCATAGCATCCCGGCAGGCCTCACATCACTTGAAGCTGGGGGAATCCCAGCATGAGGCACGGCGAGAAACAGCAGGCCGCGAAGAATATATATATATATATATATATATATATATATATTTTTTTTTAAACTGGGAGAGGGGAAACTATGGGAAATAACTGGGATTCTTGTTATCTTTTGTCAGAACAATCAGAGAAAGGAAAGCTCCATCTGCTGCCGAGGATGGTAGAGAAGGAACTGAGGGATCGTGCCACGCGCGCACCTAGTAGACACCAATGGCAAAAGGGGCGGAGGGGTGGAAACTGTTGGAAAAAATATCTGGTCGCCAGCACAAGGACACACCAGCACCCAGAGTGGAGCACCCACAAAGGCACCACTTGAAGGAGAATCAATGTTACTTCACATAGTTTAACACCAGTTGTTGTAGGTTTCTGCTTACCAAGTATTCAGATATCCTGGTAACAGGACAGTATAAGCCTAGACTGGATAATGCAGCTAAGGATTTAATAGGTTATAACTTTCTGATGTAATTAACAAAAAGAATGAATGATACCATTATGTTGTCCTTGTAGCAAAACATTCACCATTTTCTGCTCTGCACATCTAGTTACAACATGCATTCTACTTCTACCATATTCTCCTCTCCTCATGGCTCTTTCCCCTCTTTTTTGTCCACCTCTTGTCCACCCATTCGCACTTCTCATGCCTTCATCAAAACATTTAAAGCAGCAATCTATGTTCTTTAAATCAAGTTGTGTTAGCCTGCGAGGTTTTGGGTTTTTTTTTCAAAATTACATCTTCAATAAAAACACACTTCATCTCCTCCCACATCTTGTGTGGCACATCACCAATAGTTTCCTGCAATTAGCTGTTGAATTACTCGATTTCACCACCTTTTGAGTTAACAGATGGTGCATATACTTTAGTCAGACTGATTTACAGTACTCCAGCTACTTTTCAGCAGATTAAACTAATGCTGGCATTCTCAATGGTTTCTGACAGATATTTAAAACATATTTGAAAATTTTAATTTTAAACACAAATATGTGAAACCTTATTTTCAAAAATAAAAGTCTTTTACCCTTGGAGACCAACCTGTGGCTGAATTTCTCTTTACTTCTTCTAGTCATAACTGAATACGACATTAATGTTGGGACTGCTTTGTAAGAAAGAATAAACAATAGTTGATGTAACACTAGAGTTTAGAATCTGATTACAGGCGAGCCCCTCACTTACGACCTACTTGTTCCTGGAGAACCATCATTAAGTTGAGCTGTCGTAAGTGAAACCCTTTTTTTCCCCCATAGGCGCAATGATAAAAACGGGGGTTCCATTCCTGGCGCGCTTTGCCTCCTAGGAGTTGTAGTCCACAGCAAGAGCTGCTCCCCAGCTGGCTGGGGGCTGTGCCAGGAGAAGGCAGTGTGGCACAGCAAACTGGTCTCTCAACCGGCTGGGGGCTGTGCCAGGGGAAGATGGCAAGATGTGCTGCTCTCAGAGCCAGCTCGGGGCTGTGCCGGCAGAAGGAGGCAAGGCGCGCTGCTCGCAGAACCAGGTGGGGGCTGTGCCGAGGGAAGGCGGCAGCCGCAGTAAGGCAGTCATAAATGCAGGGGGTCATATGTCGGGTGGTTGTAAGTCAGGGGTCGCCTGTATCCACATGTGAAGTAAGTGCTGCAAGTGCATCTTCTTTCAAATCCCATGGTAGATATGAAGTTGATCAAGATTCTAAACCACAATAACCAACAGTGACTTGTCCATGGTAATCATTGATAAGAGTCACATTATTAATGCTTCAAATGTTCATTTCCATCCTATAGAGCTAATGCTGAATTAAAAAAAGGCAGTATATCTCATTCTTTCCTGCACCGCACCCCAATGGCTAAAAAGCAATAATCTAGGTACAAATTCGTAAAACATAAATCCTATCCCTGGTGACAAGCACAAATTAATGGGCTGTTGCTGGGAAGATACTAAGGAAGCAAGAAGGAAAAACATTTCTCCTATATTCCCCACCAAAAAAATTTGCAGTGGCAGGACCTACTCACTGTCAACAGCTCACAGACTTAAATCACTATTTGTATGTGCACATGCAAGAGAGAACGAAAAATGGAACCAGTAATCCGTATAGCTTTTTCTTTCCCTCCCTTTCCCTCCACCCCCAATATCCCTCTGTAAAACTGTACAATGGTGTAGAGACCTGCAAACTGATCTGTTGCACCCATTACTGTGCTGTGGAAACACATCGTTTCCATTGTTTCCAGGTCTTTAATGCTCATGGATGTGGGGGACATATTTTTCTCCTATGGAAAATCCACATTCACACATCTCAATCCCATACCACTAATAATGTATATGCTTCCTAACTCATGAGCTATGTTCCCTCTGAGCCAGTGTTTCTCAAACTGGCCCGCAAAACCACTTTGAGAAACCTGCTGACTACTCCAATGTGTTTACTTACCGGCTCTGCAGCCACGGAGCTGCACAGCTCCCATTGGCTTCACTTCTGTGGTTCCCCTTGGCTGCAAACAGTAAACTGGAGCCAATGGAAGCCATGAGGTTCCATGGGTGCAGAGCTGGTAAGTAAATACACCAGAGCGGCCAGTTAGCAGATTTCTCAAAGTGGTTTCATGGACTACTTTGAGTAGCACTGCTCTTAAGTGACTGCTTGGGGCAGACACCCAGGCCAGATTCAAATACAGCCTAGCTTATTAGCAAAGCACTCACATTGCTTACAACTAGCTGCATGTGTTTCTACTGATGGTGCACATCCACACATGCATCAGTGCATTTAACAACATTTATTCTGCACATGGATGGAAAAAGTTAGAGGGTAAACTGCTTCTGAGTGATCAAAGATAACTATTTTACCCAAACATACAGTTCTGTTCTATATAATAATTCAATTTTAAAAAGAATTTCTCCTTTTATTAAGTTTAACATGGTTTAGAATCAAAGCCCAATACTTCAGAATCATCACACATTTATATTTTAATTTTATTATTTGGTACTGCAATAAAGACTCGCTATTAAAAATGTATTCTGTAGCTGATAATACGTATTTATTATTTCCATTCTCAAAATGCCTAAAAGGCCCAATCATGGACTAGAATCCATTGAACTAGGTGCTATACAAACATAGTACAGAAGTATAGAAAGATCTCTGCCTTAAAGAGTTTATAATCCAAGTATAATTTTATCACTGCTGATAACAAAAAGTCCTTCTTAAAGAACCTATTCATAATCAAAAGAAGAAATAGAAGGAAGCTCTTCAATTATTAAAGGCATAAATTGTTAATAAATGGGCTGAAATTAATCAAGTGAATGATTATTTGAAACATGACTATTATTATTTGAATCTACACATACAGGCAATATGTTTTAGCAGCCAATTATGTCAAATTGAATTTATACAAAAAGAATGAATGAAAAAACAATTCCTGCTTCCAAACTGAAATATGTATTGTGTATACTGAAGTATGATGGTTATATAATTAAACATTTTAAGACATATATAGGTTGATTATTTGTGTATCCAAGTGGTTTAAATTCATTCTTCTGACACTACTTGCTGCAACTCAAGCTGTTAAAAATGACAGCTGTTTGTTTTGCAGGTTTCATTTAGTTTTTTTAAACACATTGCATAACTAACCTGTGGAACTCTCTGACTACATACTGAGGATTCTAGAAAGAATTAGATGGTAACAAGAATGTCCTTTAGTTGAAAAGTTATGTTATATCATTATTGCACCACTTGCTTATGGAGATTAGAGAAAAATCTTCTTGTAGATGTAAGTTATTCCATTGTGATGTTTATTGAACTTCTCTCAAACATCTGATATAAGCCACTGTAAGAAATAGGATACAGGACTAAACAGATCATTCTGCTGATCTAGTATTGCAGTTCTACAAGAAAGCAAGAAAAATTGTCCAAAGAAGAAAATCAGCAGCATGAAATATCGATCTTCAAATTCATTCATGCTGCAGTATGTAAAGGATCATTACTACTAGAAATTAGAATCAACAGATAGCAGCAGAAATGAGACTCTTATTCTATGTTAAATATTAAAGACTCAATAATATTTCCAACTTTCATACTAAATGCTTTTGCTATCAAATAGGGACATTCCTGTTCACAAGACGAGTATATAACCAACACAACCTAGTAAAGTTTACACAGATACATGTTTCTGAAGCCAATATTTCTATTGAAATGATAAATGGTTTACTTGCACAATAAACAAACAGACATGACTTTGTACAATTAAAAGCTTGACCTAACCAGAAGCCACATCAATTTGTCATATTGCTAAAAATAACTCTATTGCTTGTAGAAGTAATGAAATAATAATTTATAAAGCCATGAAAATGCAGCAAAAAGTATGAATATTTTTGCAGTTAAAACTCACTCATTCACTTCACTGATATTCTGACCATCTTTACCTCCTTCTTTGTCAACTGAACATTTGATGAAGGAGGTTTTATTTACAAGAGTATTCGTGGAAAGTAAAAGCACTTTATTGTGTGTACATGTGTGCATGATTATTCACAAGTGCATTTGAGCGTGCCTGAGATAACCCTGTAGCCAATGTAAAAGCTATTGTAGACTAGAACTTTGAAGGGGAAGAAAGCAGAAGAGATGGAAGAATAAAACCCTCGAATACCACCATTATTTTAAAAAAAATTAAAAATGAAAAGCATTGATGAGGAGATGACAGGGGCATGGCTGCAATTACCACCAGGAGTGGACAGAAGACTCCTAACTCAGTAGTACATGAGTAGATTATGCATATGCCAAGTCATCCAACTGCACACCTAACATGCCACTAGGAAGTAAAGAGAAGTAATTATCTCTCTTGTAGGTGGCCCTTTTGAACTACCTTTCAAGGAAGTCACCAGAGGTTTTCAGTTGCATTCTCATGAGCTCCTGTTACTGTCTAGCTTACAGAGCGAAGGGGTTGCTTGACTACCCAGGCAATGGAGTTATTTTAAGGATAGAGAAAACACACCACTAGCTTCATCACATCCATTGTAGGGGTAGGGAAGGAGCAGAGGTACATCCTGATGACATGAAAGACCAGCATCCTCGTTTTTATGCCAGTTTTAACTAGATGACCATACTCACCTAGAACTGGCTCATGCTATAACTATGAATGTTGGGGATCTTGAGCACTGAAACAAAAGTTAATGAGGCCATGTATTGCAGGCAGAGCATAAACAAGCACTTCTGGAATGCATACATCAACTGGCAATTCTCAAGTAAGCAATGGATGTAGAACAGCATTTGCCGAGATGTCTGTGGAACACTTGGCGGCACACCAGCTGCTCAAGGCACTAATGCAGTATCACGCTGAGGCACTGACCCAGCCGCAGACACATGAAACCCCAGCTCAGTTTGGAGCTCTGGAAGCACCAAGGCAATGTGGCTCTCTGAAGGAGGTGCAAAGCTACTGCACTTTTCAGGCTTGGAACATTCTGAGCCCAGTTAAAAAGAACTGTCAGTTGGCAGCAGCTAAAGGAACAGTGGGTGGAGAATGAATTTAGGAATGAAGTGGGCTGACTGCAGCTTGTATCAAGAACCCTCTCACTAGCCTAACATGATTATTTTGCTATTACTTTACTGTTCTTGTTGTTATTCAGATCCAATTAAAGACATTGTAGGTAATTAAAAAGCCATGATTGGCTGATTGGATTTTGGGAGACATAACACAGATAGTATCAATAAATAAAATGACTTTGTTATTAGGACTGGCAGAGGCACAGGGAGTCTGACAAGAGACTGGGATAGCAGTGCCTTCCCAGATCTTGAATTGAAGCCATGAAGAGGTCAGCGTGCAGCTCGGCCAAGGAGCTCCTTCACTAAGTACAGACAGCAAGGAACAGACTGAAAGCCTCTAAGCCAGTAGTGGGCAACCTGCGGCCCAAGGACCACAGGTAGTCCATTGGGGTTTTACATGTGGCCCATGAGACATTTTGTTTATTGCTGTCCACGTGCAGGGTTTCCAGCTTCCACTGGTTTCTGCCCACATCATTTTTTTTCCTACTGGTATTTCCAAAGTGACACTCAAAGGCACTTGAAGTGAGGTGTGTGCTGATAGCACACAACATTGACTGTGAGAGCTGTGAACTCCCTCTGCATTACATCAAAGCACTGCTATGGTTCAATTGGCACACCCTGCAAATTCTAGATATGCAAGTGCAGTTAGCAAAATTACTCTATCCCAGGAGACTGTCTTGGATATGACAATTGTACAGCCCACTGAGATGAAGGAGGACCACCTTCACAGCCCACTCACTAGCCTAGATTGTTCATTGGTGCTCTAAACAGATCTGAGGACCTGGCAACTAGCAATAACACTAGGGAGGGAAATAATGCTCAGCTACCAGTGTTTTGAAGTACCCAGATCTTAGAGTTATAGAAATTCCCAAGTTTTGTGTCACTAGAATATTCACAGCAGGAGTCAGAACTCCATACTGAAGGCTTGATTAAAAAAATTAGTGGTGTTTTGTTTTAAATGTTGCATATCTATGCTATAGGTAATACTGGGAACAATATTTGATTTTACAAACACCTATTATTTGAGAAAGAACAGAGTAGCTAAAAATCTTTTAAAAATAAAATTTAAAAAACTATTTTAAAATTAGATATAAGTCCATTAAAACCTTATGTAAAATTACATTTGAAATTGACAATATATAAGGTCTAAACTTGATAATTATCTATTCAAATCATTTTAATTAAGTACCAAAAATAATATTAAACTGTACATGTTTGCTTCCAAGCTTTAAAACCCCTGGATAATCCCCTGGAAGTGCTAAGCCAGCAGGATCCTCGTATGCAGGTGCATAGAAAATATTTTCTTCATTTCAATTTATTCAATTTAGTTCAGTTCAATGACTAGTTTGTTCAAAATTAAGAAACAAATTAGAAACTGAAAAGACAGGAAACTGTGTTTCTCTCTTCTAATCTATGAATAAAAACTATATGGCTATGTCTACACTCGCGGCTTCTTGCGCAAGAACGTCAACACTGCCATGTGTGAGCTGTGCTTTTGCGCAAGAGCGCCCATGGCAGTGTGGACGCTCTCTTGCTCAAGAAAGCTCTGATGGCCATTTTAGACATAGGGCTTTCTTGCGCAAGAATTCCCTGCCGAGTGTCCACACTGCACTCTTGCGCAAGAATGCTTACACCTTTTAAAAAAGAGCGTAGCTCTTGCGCAAGGAGCCCTCTTTTACCACGCCGTACTGTAAATTTACTTGCGCAAGAGCAGGCGGGCAGTGTGGACGCTCTGCAGATTCTTGCCAAGAACGGCCATACTTGCGCAAGAAGCCGCCAGTGTAGACATAGCCTATGTGAGAAGGTAATCTACCTATTTCTAAAATATTGAAAGACATGGTGACCACAAACATTCAGCTCAATTCACTAGCTACAGATAATATTTCCCTTGTTTAATAAATTAGTTTAGTTTTAAATGCAAAACATGTTTTGATAAACATATATAGCACTTTCAAGGCAGTCTTATTTCAGAAAAAATATTTTAATTGAATTTTGACTTTCTATCCAAATAGAGCTTGACACAAATCACAGGTAAAAAAATGAATCATCTCAGTAAATGAGTCATTCCCCCTCCTCTAACATAATACACTTAAAAATTAAAAATTTGAATAAATATAAGTTAAGCTATATAGCTGCTTAATAAATACAGATATAGAATATCCTTTTGGGTAGCAAAAAGAAAATGTAGTGGTAAGGCTATATTTAATTGTAAATCAACATATTTTAATGGTTACCAACTATTAAGAACCAACCTTTCTTTAGGAAAAATAACTGAAGAGTTCCAATGCAAAACATGATTAAAATCAACAATTTAAAGCAAGCCTTCCTGTGTGCTGATTTAAATCAAAATAACTTAAATCAATCCACTCTGACAACGAGTGTGTGTCCTGGCATACTGGCAACAATGCCTTGTGCAACAGAGACCTGATCCTGACTGGAGACTCTAAGCACCACCATATTACACATAATAAACAACAATAGGCCTGCATAACAGGATTTGTGCGAAAAATGACTCGTAAGTGCTTCTGAGTAATCAAGACTAATTTTACTCTGCAGAGACTGATTAAGAGCTCTCCACTATCGTTATTCTGCTGATTTGGAGAGTGACTGTGGGGAATGAGTCAAGTATTGAACTGAAGCAAGGGATAGCAAGAACATATGCAAATGAGCTGCCATTTTTGTGCAAGGGGATTTTGCACAAGAAGGAGCAGTCTACACTGCTCCTTCTTGCTCAAGAGGAGGGTTTTGCGCACAATGGCGGCTCATTAGGTATGCAAACGAGGTGCGGCAATATTCATTGCCATGCTTCATTTGCATACGTTCTTGTACAAGAATGTGCAATGTAGACGCAGCCTAGGAGCAGTTAACATATACATAAAACTCTGTATTTACTAATAGGAGATAAAACATAACTTTAGTTACTTTGCAGAATTCCAGTTCCTCACTTCCGAGTGCAGAATCACTGTAAAGAGGAATTCATAAAAATAGGCATATCCTTACAAATAAAACATCCAAGTGTTCGTATACCACTATGAAAGGGGGAAATGCTTTGCTGGAGTGTCTGGCACTGAGCATCACAAGCTATGTACAAAATTCTGGTTTGTTACAAAGCTGAGCAAAAAACCAAAAGTCACACTATACATAAATAGAATCCATGCACTAGTGAAAGAACATCTCTGAGTGGAGATAATCTTGAGTCAGAATCCATTAGGATAAAATCTGTGTTGATACAAATACATCAACCAAAATACATGAGTGCAGCTGAACAGGAGTAGGGCTCAACTGATTTACAACTGACCTTGACATTATGGAGAAAGATGTGGAATAAACTGTACTAATGGACCTGGCAGAATCCAGTACTTAAGTATAATGACATGCGACTACAAGCCAGGAGAACCTGCCACACCCCATTCTTATCTTATTTATCTATGTCTGCACCCAAACCAGTGGAAACAGAACAGAGTACTATTAAAGCTGCTTGTCAACAGAAACAGCAAGCTATGTAAGGAATACACATACACACTCATTCCCTCCACATGCAGTGTTTTGTTATCCCCTCTTCAATCACTTGAAACTATGCAAAGAAAGGAGAAGCAATTTCCAAAGAGACCATATTTACTACTCTCTCACTAATTGAAAAAATCCATGATTTAAAAATATGATTGTGCAGTTGGCTCCGCAGTGGATAACTAAAACCTGAAACATTTCCTGTGAGCTTCACTGATCATGCTAGTACACAAAATAGTAAAGAAAAATGAAGCGTGATGGCTTATGCTGCATAGGAGAAAATGGAAGTGTAGGAGTGTGTATAACACAAAGATAGAAGGAGTCAGTATCTGCTAATCTTGAAGGGGTAAATTAAACAAGATGGCAAAACATATTATGATCAAATCTTTTTACTATTACATAATATTGGCTATTTTGAGGGAAGGTGATAGGAGTCAGCAAGTCCAAACAAAGTGACTAGTACAATTCTCTTTTACATGTTTAGAATATGTAAGTCATTACATTAGTCATTTCGAAGCAAGGTCAAAATATTGTACCTAAATTGAGTGGGTCATTTTAACAACTAACACTTTTATCTTCAACATAAATATGTACAGATTTCAGTTTTAGCTTCCAAAAGAGAACTATTGTCATTTTAAAGAGTCATTTAGCAGAACTAATGAAAAATAGCCAGAAATTATGGTGTTGGGGCAGAATATTTGAGCAATTCTACTTACTTCCATATCTGCTAGTAGACATCTGGGTATTGAGCAACCATCCCATGATGCTGAAATCCGAAAAATCCAGATATCCTCCTCCTTAATCGCCATAGTCCTCCCCTCTCCAGGTAATTAAGTAATGGCTCTAGTGGCTCTGAAACCCCTTCAGGAAAAGTTCAGTCCTGGGGAAATTCTGCAATTTTACTATGGCTCCAAATGCAACAACTGCAAAATTTCCCCAAGACTAAAAGTTGGCAGGTCTGGCCCAGCAGTGGAATTGCAAGCTTTTTACTTGGGGTCAGAGGAAGCTAGACAACAGAGAAGGTTGAACTAACCACTGTGTTTTTCTGGACAAGGAGAGAGCCATCAGTATTGCCAACCCTTGACATTCAAAAATCATGAGTCCGGCTCCAAAAGTCATAACATTGGCTTTAAAAAGTTTCAATATAAAAATAATAAATGATGCACTCTTTTTATTTACCTTCCGATTGCTGACCTTTCAGGTTTGCTCACTTTGTTTTCAAACTGTTCTCCGCAACAAAATATATGTGAAGTAAAATGTATGTTCTTTTTAATGAAAACCAAGATTATTATGCAACCTCCTGATTCTAGCAACTGAGGCATTAAGAAAAATTGCAAATACCACAAGATTCCCCATAAAATCATGAGAGTTGGAAATAATATGGGCACACTTGGGCACTGCTCCTTCCTCCTTTCCAGTAAAAGAGCTAGCAGTTCCTCAGAAATATAAAGGATTCTCCTGGAAGAGAGGGGCACAGAGTGAGGGGCCTGTGCCCCATAATGCAAATGGAGGCTGTAGTACCTGTGAATACAAGTTAAGGATGGGATGGACTATGGCAGCAAGTAAGTAGTTCTGGGAACAACAGTGCGTGACCTTGTCAGCAGTTACCTCACAGTTCCACCCTCTGAAAATGAGTCTTGATAAGGATGAGAGGGAATCAGCAGTGGTGACCAAGTCAGAAGCAATCATAAATGCAAAGAGAGAAGATGCAAAGATGCATCTATATTTTTATAAAGGGACAACATTTTTCAAACAAAGCAAGGGCTTGAGGACTGGGGAGGGGGTTACATTCTCATGAATTATAGGATTTTCGTCTTTTTTTCCTTGCACCCTTTTAAGAAGAAAATATTCTAAAATTTCCAAATGCATTCCCATGAGCTTCCTCAAACTGGAGACACAATACCAACCAATTCCCCCCCCCCCCCCCCCCCCCCACTGGTCCCAGTTTGTTAGACAATCTCACGGGCTAATTCTCTTGTGGAAATGTTTCCACAGGTTGACAACTTTGCTTCTTTTTCCACAGAATTCTGGAGATGTCTCATCCCAAATCATAAGTAGCCCACTACTATTTCTATCTACTGTCATTTTTACTTCAGAACAGGTGGTATGACTACAGAACACAGCATAAATCTGCCAAAGGTTTTGGCACATTCTACCGAGTACTTGCTCATGATCTGTAAAATTATGCCGATCATTAACCTTACATAAATTCTAAGAGGTCTTTCCAAGTACATGCAGAAAGCAGAGCTTATCACTCCATAATACTACTGCCAAGGAAGACAGCAAAGAAGGAACCACTAAACCGTACTGGCTACACATAAAGCATAATTTACTTGCAACAACAATAGGGGGTAAAAGGTTAGAAAAATAAAAAGATTATCAAGGATGAAGGGACAGCAAAACCCCCAATAAATCTCCAGTAGGGCAATAACTGTCTGCTTGAGGAATAGTTCTGCCTACGTACTTTCTATATGGCTTTCTACTCCATAGTATTTGAGCACTTACAATTAAGCAATGGGAGAGCCCATTCTGAATAAAATAAAAAATGAGTTTAAAGACAATCCTCATGCATTTTCAGTATGGATCAACATGCTAGATATTGCTAGAAAGTCACCACCTTCTTAAGAGTATAGTATTCCTGATAAGTTTTGAGCAATCCATTTGCTTAATAATCCAATAAAAAACCACCAAAATATTTTATGTGCATTAGTGTGCATCTGTCTCAGGTTTATTTTTGTTTTGAATTTTTTTATATTTTTAATATAAGCAAAAGCCCTTGTGTAGACAATTATTTTAGAAAAAAGTGCTTTAACTGATATATTGATTCCTTGAACAAAGTAAAAATACAAGTTATACCAGCAGAAGCACAATTTTACCATTATAAACTGTGTCTAGGAGGGGGCTACCAGTACTGCAATATACTTTTCTAGCATATACTAGACCTAAGCTAAATCTTTATTCATGCACCATAGAGCTGAAAATGCATAACATCAAGCAGAATATTCAATTACAGTGCTCCATGATACACATCTATTTATTTAAACTTCCAACCAAACACATGAACGAGGCACTGCTAAGCAAACAAACTTATGAATAAAGAACTATGCTGTTGCAGAACAGTGTATGGAATGCTGGTCAATGAGAAGTTGGCCTGAGTGTATTGAACTTCAGCTATGTTTGCACTGTATTTAGAATCCAAATACACTGCTCTGAATTAATATTGAAAACAAAATACAAAAATAAAACAAGAATACTGAGCATCAGACATTCTGAAAATATAGATGTTAGTGGAGTCTACATGATTATATTTTCCTCAAATAGATCAAACTGGGGAGTCCAGCTACAGACACTTTCTAGCATTAAACGGACCAGGACTTGGTTTATCTCTCTGAAGTTGTTCTCAAGGAAAAGAGAACAATTTTCATATACATGACTGTTTGAGGTGAAATAATGTGTAATGAAAGGAGAAAAGATAGTTCACATTGAAATAGCTCTTGAAGACCCCATGTTCCCAATCAAATTGGCCAAGTTTTAGGAAACAACATGGCTTTAACAACCAAAATACTCAAAAGGCTTCTCTTCTATAAAAAAATTTAAAGCATATCAAGGTTAAAAATTCCCCTAAAATAACAAAGGTGGGTTCTTTTGGCCCCAGGATGTTACAGACACAAGGTGCATGAGGTAATATCTTTTATAGGACCAACATCTTTCTCACCAACAGAACTGATCAACTAAGAGATATCCTTGCTTTCCTTGTCTCTCTCTGATTTTTATTATCGATTCTCCAAAAACTATGCAGCTATCAAGTCAACAGCTCAAAAGTATTTGACATTAATAATTTTATCAAACAAATTTGTAATATCATAAAAACAAACACGTTAGCTTGACAGGATCTATAAATACATGATGACTAGTTTTATTTTACTTTGATTTAATTTTTACTAATGATTGATTGCCATACATTATTTTTGCTTCAGATAGATGTCTCAGATTGACCTATGGATACCTGGGTCATCCTGTTTATCTCTTTAAAAATATTGGCACATTAGTTTTCTTCCACTTTTGGAATTTTCCCAGTGTTCAAAAACTTATTGAAAATCAATAGGAATAATCCAATGAGTACCTTGCATATAAGCCTACCTTTATGTTTTTGAAGTAAAAAAATTAAATATTTACAAAATATATCAAAGAATATCCCAAAGAAAGAGATTAAAGGAATCATGTACATAGAAGCATCTTATTCTTTGAAACAGTATCAGTTCACAGTGAAACTAAATAATCTACAGATCTTAACGTAACTCAAGTTCTTACCAAATTGTCCAGCAATGGCACCTGTATCTGGTCTGTTTTCCACCAATTCAAAAATGTATCAATGTGTAAATGTTACATAAAATAAGTACATAACTACACGATAGCAAAATTTCATAGAAATTGTAAAACCTGATATAGCCAGTGCAAAATTCAGACTGTCTCTAGACTACAAAGAAAAGTCAAAAAATTTGCTTATCTTTCAATAACCACAATTTGCTTATCTTTTTTTGCTTTTCTTCCAAAAGATGCTTTTCCAACATTCGGTCTGTCTACACTGGGCCAAACGTCAGGAGAAAAAAAAACTCTTTCAGCACATCCCTTCTTCCTAGTAGAACGAGGTTTACATGGATGCCAAAAAACACATCTGTTTTTCCCAAATTTTTTTCGGAAAAGCAGACACGTTCCTCGGACATAGCAGAGCTTTTCCAGGATGCCAAAAAAACCCTGCAGTCTAGACGTACCCTTAGAAAAGTAACCAAGATAGAAAAACATCAAATGAAGCATTATCGTTCTCTGGAAGGAATCCATTCCAAAAAGGAATTAAACTGGGAAACACTGAATTCAAAATGCAGAGGAGCTATTTAGCTGCCATTATGCCAACATAAAGTCTGATTATTCCATTAACAACATATATTGTCATTCTTTTCCAAACATCCAGCCATTGCTTCACATAATTCATTTAATCTCAATTATATTTCTAAATCAGATGTCTCTTGAGATGTAACTTTAAAATTATGTAAGATACTGCACAGATTAAAAGTTTACGAGAGTTGGTATTATGTAGCACATGGGGTAGTTAGACTGTGGACCAAATCCAGAACATCAGATATTTTTGAATGGACTGTGAAATCTTTTTATTTATTATCATGATTATTGTTATTTTTGTATTATTTTCTCTGGAATCTGGACCATGACTATAACGTGACAAAAAAATGTATTGCACTGATGTAGTGCTTACACCAACTAAAATGTCTTCACTCTGTAGAGAGTATGTGAAGTTCTTTTAGGGCCAGTCATGCAAACTCATACACATAATTTTACATAGTGGTGTAGTCTCACTGACTCTAGTGGGACTATCACAAAAGTAAAGCTACCAACATGCATACGTCTTTGAAGGATTGGGCCCTTTGTCAAGTCTTGTTTTTTACAACACATATTTTAATATATTCAAATAAACGTAATGTCAAAATACTGAAGCTACACATTTTAGTACGCTGCTTGAGAGAAACAATATCCAACATGTTGTGCTCCTTTGTTACCTTTCCATCTTTATTTTGAACCTATGTTTCCTCAAGCAAGACAAAAGCCTGAAGTGCTAAGTACATAGTCCTTACATGACAGAGTTCATTTTGAGATGGCTATGCACAAAAACATCTGAAAATTCTGTAAACAATGAGCACTTATTACTCAATCCAAAAGTTATTTTCCTCCAGAAAGTAATAAGGAACAGAAAAAGGTAATTAGAATGAAAATGACTTCTCAACTCTAATTCTACCAACAACCATATGATATTCCAATAAAAAGAAAGAATGGTGAGAAAGAAAAAAGGGATCCTACGAAGCACTCACTGATCAGGAACAGTCAACCTGCTAACAAGAGAAAAGGGTAAAAATAGAAAGTTTAAATCCAGAGCAGTCCTGGAGATGTAGTAAAAGGGCACAGGAATCATAGTTACAAAAAAATTGTAATTGACATCTGCTCCAAAAAAATGGAACACAAACCTCAAAATTACAGTAACTTCCCTTCATAGAACAACTGTAACACATTTTCAAGGATCGTATTTAAGCCAATTTAACCAGGGAAAACTAAATGAAATCTCTCTGAAGGAAAATAGACTATACAGATGGAAGTCTAGTACTGTGCGTTTTACGGCTGGGAATTGCAGCCTGCATATATTCTATTCTTTCATTACAAATCTGTTGTGTGGGGAGGGCGGAGGAGGAATAACTGTGTTAGAGATAAAAGAATAGCACAATTGTTGTAACAACACCCAGTTTTCTCTATATACTTCTACCCATTGCAAGTTATCTTCAATTTCGCATGTATTTTCCTCGTTTATTGATTTTAACACTTTATCAAAGTAAAATTCTTTACCATTGCAGAGGACTGTAACAATGACCCTTAACAGGACACTGGTAATTTACTAACTGCTAGGGAATTGTTAAATAGCCCTTAGTTTAAGAGGATGCAGAAAAAAAAGAAAGATGATCAACCTCTATCAGAAGAGGAGGATTGGCAGAAGTAGCAGCTGTGCCATAGCTTAGAATGGATTTGTGTTGGCAGAACTGTGAAGTGAAGCCTGAAACATATTGTGCTTTGATCTATCCTGCCTCCTCAATAAAAGAGATGTAAAGAATTTTGTGCTCATGTTTTCTCTTTCATGGAATATCTTATTTACCATTATTTAAATAGGATTATATATCTACATTTCTTAATGCCTGAAGTGCATCATTAAGGACATACTGTCCCTAAGAACAGCACTTCTCAAACTGGGGTCTTCAAGAGTACTACAGACCATTTTCTGGCCCCACTGAGAAACTATTCTCTCTCCCAATGTCTCTTGCATACTGAGGAACAGCTGTTCAGCAGGAGGAGCAGTAGAGAAGGTGCATGCTTGGGGGAGGGCGCAGAACAGGATGGGAAGAGAAGGGACAAGGTCAAAAGAGGTGGAGTAGGGGTAGGGACTAGAAGTCCACAAAAACTTTTAAATCAAAATGGAGGTCTCAGGTTGCTAAAGTTTGAGTGTTGCTGCCTTAGAATACCTTTCTAATACTTCAGACTGATCTAGAATCTTTCACCTCAGTATCTCAAAGTTCTTCATAAGCAGTAATGTAACAGATATAGTGAATTTGAAAACCCCATTACTGTCTGAAAATTGTGCCTTGCACCTATTGTAAAGGTAACTGATAAATGGACATACCCCTGATAATTGGAAAGTTTGTGAAGAAAGATTTTTTTTTCAGTTTGTTTAAACTATACATTTGACGGCACTTCTTGCACAGTCAACTTCAATAATCCGCCTTCCTATAGTCTTTTAGCCAATTTCTCCCTTGCTGAAAAGATATGGACTCCCCCTGACGGTCGGAATTACAATCTGGATTTCTATATACAAAGCTTCTGCAACAACGCACAGACTGACATTATTGGCAAACGACAACAAGCGACACACAATCTCAGCCGCGCTGAACACCATGCCATCCAGAGTCTCAAAAACAATCTGGACATTATAATCAAACCAGCTGACAAAGGGGGTGCTGTAGTCATTATGAATAAGGCCGACTATAACTAAGAGGCAACCAGACAACTCTGCAACACCACATTTTACAAACCTCTCTCCTCTGATCCCACCTCTGAATACCAAAAGAACCTACACTGTCTCCTTAAAAGCCTCGTTACAGCTACTCGGGAACAAATCCACACAGAAACACCTTCTGACCCCTGACCAGGAT
>CM057845.1:24203427-24228231 GCA_030068395.1 Apalone spinifera
TATTAAACCATCTTGTTAGTCTTTAAAGTGCTACATAGTCCTGTATTTTATTTTTTCCCAGGAGAGACTAAGAAGTGGACAGATGAAATATTAAGCTATTGAAAGAGTGCTCAATCAACAAACAAGATTTTTTAAATCATTTTTAAAATTAGCTAAAAATGTCCTTTAAGCCTCATAATCCTGTGAGTCAATTACAGTATTTTCCATAATAACATAATGAATGCTTATGATCACATAATGTATAAATATAAATCTCACACACACACATCAGTCATCTGAAAAAATGAGGTAAACAGATGTGTTCAGCTGAAGTCTCTTAAAAATAGGAGAAAGAAGTGGAGACAAAAAGGAAAAGGAGAGAAAATGCAAAGAGAAAGACATGCACAGAAAAAGAACAGAAGAAAAACAAAAAAGGGGTGACAGCAGTGAGGCACACAGAAACAATACATCAGGAAGCAATACAACAGGAAAAAAAGTTGGGGTCTTATCCTTTGGTGCCCTCACCTAAATATGCAGAAGTTTAGTTCTTTGACAGTCTACTACATCAGCATATAATAAAACAATTTCTTCACCCTTTCTTCCAGATTTTTTAAATTTTATTTGTAAATAAAATGAGGTTAAGGGTTATTTCGAAAGAAATTCAAATCCGCGCTTCATTTGCAATTTCGTATGTCTACATTTGCATTCCTCTCTCAAAAGAGGAATGCAATGTAGACATACCCTCAGTCTTTTCTGGATTTGTCTACACAGGGACAAATGCCACCCCGATGATTAGCAGAGTACCTAGCCACTAGGCCTTATGTTTCTATTTGTGGTGTACGTTCACACATGCGTCAGTGCACATAAAAATTTATTCTGCATATGGATGAAAAAAATCCATATGTGGATAGAAAAAGATAAGAGGGAACCATTGACATCAGCCATTCTAGGGTGAAGAGGGCTTAGGAGTTCCCTTCTTTCACAAACAGTATAACTCTCAGGAGACCGACAAGATTGCTGGCCCCTAGGCAAAGGGGATGGGAGGCCAGCTCCATGCACACGGAAGGGACAGGGCCTCAGCTGACCAGCCTCAGTGCTGCCCGGACAATGTGGTGCCCCCTCAACTGCCCGGGCCCTCAGAGCCGGCCGGAATGTGTGGCACAGGGCTCTGCAGCATACAATGCAATGATTCTAAAGGGCTTGGAGCTCCAGCCACCAGGACCCTGGGTCCTTTAGAACTGGATTGCCCCCTTTACCCTCCTCCCTCATTGGAGGATCTGATAGCTTTACACAAGCTGCCAGATTACTTAACCCATCCATCAATGAGAGAAGATTTGTTCAAACAACTTCTGTACTGTAAGGAGTATTCTTTAAATGAATTTAAAAAAAAAAACCTTCTCTACATTGGAAAAAAAAAGGTTCTGGTTATTTCAAAGTCCAGCCTGGTAGACTCAGTCAATGAACAGAATATAAACTACAAAGTGCTACCATAGAGCAACTACTGATCTAACCAACTAAGGTGTGATACAGTGGCCATAAAACAGAATGATTAAAAACATCAAAATGTAAAATGTGGTTAGAAGTTTCATCATCCATGTGACTCAATATGTTAACCCCTCACATGCACACTAAATGTAAGGGCTTTCTGTGTGTATATTTAGTTTTAGAAATTACACTAATAGGTAAAGTTTCTTCCATACCTGACAAAGAAGCAATGCTGTTAATAGTTAGTATCAAACTAAAGTGAAAGATAATAATGTAGATACTAATAATTACATATTTGTATGTAATATCTCACAGCCTTGCATCATAGGTTGCATAAAAACTGTAAACAGAAAGGCTACCAATATGTACGTACTATTCTTTCCCCAACACATCCTCCTGTTTAAAAAGGGATCCTAGCTATGGATCTGCAAGGGAAAGAAATTAGGAGAAAACAAACCTTTTCAGATGATTTAAAGTATAACCTGCACCTGGCGCAGAATATTTCAAGACAAGAAGTTTCTCTATTCATAAGCTGAAGCTTCTCTATTAAAAAACTGACTCCTTTGCAACCACAGATGAAGGACAGAATCCACAATCCAAAGTTCTTACTTCCAAAAATAAAATGAGATGCGTAGTCTGCGGTCAAAGAAACAATTCCAGTAATTGTTAAAAACCTCTCTCTGCTTTTTGCGCTTTTTGAACCATTGTTTCTTTAAAATCTGCCTTAACTGACAGCAAAACCTCTGAATATCAGACAACTCCATCAGAAAGATAGCAGGGGCACCCTGAAAATTTTTTATGTATTTTTATTATAGAATAAGTACCTAATACTACTTAAAGAAACATTCCACTTAAAATGAATTAAAATGTTGATATCTGAGTATACCTAAATTCTGACTTGCAACATACATTTTTCCCAGCTCTTTGAATATGTGAATATTTACAGTGTTTGATCATCTATATCATTTTAAATTAGAAAAGAGAGGACACCAAGTCATTCCAATGATACTGCCATTCCCCCCCCCCCCCCCCCCCCCCCCCCATAATTTTAAAGTAGCACACTGATGGATGAAGGGATAGAAACATCTTTTCCCCTTAAACTTTCTCCACTGAGCAAATACCGTGTTTTGTAAAATTGCTCAAGAATAATAGGCATTGGCATTACTAAATACTCAGTAATACTTAGCACTTATATAGTGATTTTCTTCTTTAGATCTCTAAGCATTTGATTAAAAGAAGTACCACTCTCCCCATTTTTACAAGTGGGGAAACTGAGCATTAATTGACTTTCAGAAGCACAAATCTGATTAAACCAAGATGAGGTTCAAGCTCTCCCAATCCAATGCTCGATCTATGCTGAGTCTCTCTGAAACATTAGTTCTAGACATTAAACACATCATTACAATTAATGATCTTTGCAGATTCAATACAAAAAAAAAATCACAAATCTGAAGTGTTTTAACACTTGAATAATAACTTCAATTATTTAAAATATCGTGTTAATAAATTATTACAAAAGGAGAGAAAAGGGTTTGCTCTTTTCTTTTTACTTATTAATTTCTTTATTGTAATGACACACAAGGCTAGAAATCCTCACCGACCAGACTACATACTCAATTGTCCATTCTGGCCCTAAAATGTATAATTCACTAAAGGAACATCATGCACTGGTCCAAGATGGAAAAAAAAAAGTAGTCTAAGAAATTCACCGAGTTTCAAGAACATCCTCTTTAAAAAAAAAGGGGAGGAGGCAGATTGAGGGAAGTGATGGATTATTAGCCCTTCAGATTATTTGAGAAAAAATTAACAGGTGAGACTTATCTATTTGATGAATACATAGCTGGCAATCTACACAACTGGGAAGTAAAGCACAATGTACAAAGATTAAAAAAGGCAAAAATAAAATACAAGCAAAAGGGCCTATCAACAAATTTATCAAAAGGTAAACAAACATTCTGCATTATGGAGACTAACCAAAAAAACATGTAAATAGTGTCATGAAATTTCTTGGGCACAACCCACTTCTTCAGATGACAAACATCACCCCCTAAGACTTTTATTCTGCATTATATACACATTTACCACTCCAATAAAACAGTTGTATTACCATCCAGTTTGTAGGGCTTTACTCTCAAAAGGAGCATCTAACATACTAATTTGTCAACCTGATGTTTTGAGCGAAAGCGGCGAGGAGTCCTGTGGCTCCTTATAGACTAACATGCATGTGACGAAGTGGGTCTTTGCCCACGAAAGCTTATGCTCCAACACTTCGGTTAGTCTATAAGGTGCCACAGGACTCCTCGCCGCTTTTGCAGATTCAGACTAACACAGCTACCCCTCTGATACCTGATGTTTTGAGTATATTCTTCCAAGTGGTTGTTTAACATAATTTCTTTTGCAGATGTCCTTACTTTTTCTAACCAGGATTTTGGAGCTGATTTGAATGAACAGAACAAGAACTCCTTACCCCTGTTAGCGTGCATTATACAATCTTTGATCCATGAGGCTATAGTAAACTTTTGGGGTTGGTTTGATTCTAAGAAGACAAATCCTGATATCCATTTTATATCAAATTAATGGCAAGATTTTCTTCTAGAAGAGTGCAGTTTGGACACAAGGAGGAAGGAACATTACCTTGTTTTGTGCAAAAATATAAACTTGATTGGATATGAACTCTGGAGTTGTACTAGGAACTACTTAATCTTGACATAAGATGCAATCCTCTTTCCTCTGTGGAAAAAAGCTTTACTTTAGATATACTTTGAACTGGGATGGGATGCATCAGCCTCACACTGGTACACCAGAAGAGGGCATGCTCCAGATGCATCCCAAATATACAAGGCCTGAGGGAAGCTCAGTCTGGACTAACTGCTGAAGAGGAAGGAGGTACATTGCTAGCTCCAGAAAGTAGACTGCTTGCACATCAAGGCTGGGAGGCCAGCTGAACAGGACCAGATCCAGACATACGGACCAGGGACGCCACAGCAGGTGTGAAGAGCATCAGACCACAGATGCCAAAGACTTCAGTGACTCAGGTGAATCAGCCACTGACAGGTCCCTGGGTTGGAAGCCAGTGGAGAAGAAGGGTTTGGGCTCCCCTACATGGCCACCCCCAATCTTGGGAGTTGTGACCAAGCCTGCCAAATACAGTGACTCTTGCCATTGAGTCACACCACCCAGACCACAGAGGGTTGCTATAGTGACTCTGGTCATTGGGCCAAACTACCCTGACCATGGAGTGTTGTATACTGACTCTGGCCATTGACCATACTACCACAACTGCTTGGGGTTCTTATACTGACTCTGGCCATCAGCCCGCACTACCCTGACCATGGGGGGAGAAAGGAGGAGTGTTATAGTAATTAAGTGAAAGACACGGACACTGGAGCACCTAGTCCAGGAGTGGGCAAGAGAGCCTCTATGGGTTGGATGCAACCTGCCAAGCTGATTGACCAGCCTGCAGCCACCCTGACACTCCCATCCCCAGGACTTGATTGGCCTGGAAAAGAGGGAGCACACAAAGTCTCCTCCCCCTGCCAGAGGTGCACAGCACCTAGAGTGAACTGCCAGCAGTTTTGAACAGCTGGCACTTCACTTTAGGCACTGCATACCCCTTGCTGGGTGGGGGCAGGGGGAGAGAGTGTGAAGTCTACTCCTGCCCTGCAAGGGGTGTATGGTGCTTAGAGTGAACCACCAGCTGTTCTGAACAGCTGGCGATTCTCTCTAGGTGCTGGAGAATGGGACGCAAAAGCTTCACAAATGCCTCCTGTCCCCAGACCAATCAGGGTCTGTGGGCAGGGGAACACAGGGAAGTGTCCTGGCCTTGCCCCTTCTGCCCAAGGCCCCACCCCTTCCAGGGTAGCCCAGGGCCACTTCGAAAATTTGTGAAATGGCGCCCTTCAAAAATTATTGCCCACCCCGACCTAGTTCCAAGACGTGGAATATCCTTTAGACTTGGCCACAAGGGTGTAATGTGTCTTCTCCCTGCCCCAAAGGGTGACTGGGTGTTTCAGCCCCATGACATGAACCAACGTATGTGCCAGAAGGAAAACAACTTTAATTGGCAGAAAAAGATGGAAACTACTTGAGGATTCTCAAGTGATACATTTATAAAGCCAGACTCAAAGGTCATGTAAAAAAGATGTCACATTGATAGTAAATACAGAAATCTGCATTTACCAAATCAGCTGGAGACATGTGAAGCTAAAGATCAAGTTGATGACTGTTCCCAAGCAGTAAAGATGCACCCATGGAATACCATTTTGAACCCAGTATCTATGAGAGCTTGTAAGAACTACAAAATGTCTGATAGATTACACTTTGCAATCTAGCTGTCTGTCCCTATACCAGTATAGAAAATGGCTCCATACAATAGCACAATTAGAAGAAGAATTTTTGAAAAACAAAAGCAATAGTAATATTTTCCACAATTGCTCAAATTTTTGTAGGTCTGCCTTACAAAAGCCAAGCAGGCAATGTCACTGATGCTGGATTTTGGTGAAGGATGAAGCCCAGTGCCTCCTACATACTGAATGAGGTCTCTGGTTAGTTTTAGTATTGTTCTCTACCAAAACATGAAGAGGCTAACTTAGAGTTAATAGAATTGGAAGGGACCTGTCTTTTTTGGACTCTCTAGGGAATTGTCATGATAAAGGTATCACAGGGAATGCATAAAGCAGGTTATCTTTCTAACAATGGGACAGTGAAGCTATAGAAAGAAGTCCTGGACCTGGACCTGGACTTTTCAAGTCATGCCGATGAACTTCTAATTTTTCTGATCTTTCAAAAGAGAGCCACCTGGCAAGGCCAACTGAACAGCAATACTGCCTGCTAATAAAGCAAATCATTATGGCTCTCTCGTTCAGTCACTAAGACAACGTTAAAAGTGTTTTGCAAGCATAACCAAAGCTATCCACATTATCTTTTCCTGTGCAGCTGAAACTCTCTTTACCACCATCTTCCTCTACTATGTCCCCCACTTGAGCAAAGTGGCATCAGTTATCAGAATCTCAGTGTACCTGACAGAAAGAAATGCCTTGCATCAAAGGTCACCAACATAAATAATATCTAGCTTTTGTGGAGGTACATCAACAACCCCAGTCATAGACTTTGGGAACGATATCAAACATGAAGCACATAAAACAAAAGAGGGTGCATGCATGCCCATAAAAAGACACCTTAGTACACAACAACTGCAGAAGCAACCAAATTAATTAGTCCTTTTGAAATATTATGGACATTCAATTGCTGGTTCTCTAACCTTTTCTCCATTGGAAAGGTTTTTCTTATTTTATTTATATTGGAGTATACAGATAGCTCACATTTTAAATAAAAACAGATGGCTTTTTTTCCTAAGATGTGTATGAATCCATACAACCTTCGTGTGAATATTGCAAGTGAGGTGGTAAAAATAAATACCTTCGTAGATGTAGTTCTCTACCAGAGCGTCAGCAAATATGGGAAAAAGGGAGTTCCCATCTCGTTGTAATTTGTAAATGACCACCCATCAGCATTGGTGAGAATGACTGAAATCAGATAATCTTATGAAAATATCAGACAAAAAGTTAATGTAGTGTTTCCATCCTGAGTGATATCTTTCTAATATGTTTGCTGAGATGCTTCACGATGAGGAAGTGGAGGATGCCTGGCTGGAATGATTTAGTTGGGGTTGGTCATGCTTTGAGCAGGAGGTTGTCTAGGTGACCTCCTAGGGTCTCTTCCAATCTTAATCTTTTATGATTCTAGAAGAAAGAACTCAAATGTGACATTTCAATGAGGTTTCTGAAGTTGCTGAACATTCTCCATTCTTATTGCCAAAAAAAGATTCAATCAGTAATTCAGACCATTGTTCCCTATAAGCTGAGCCACCCAGGAGAAATTCAAATGCCACTCAGCTGCCGCCCAGCACCCAGATCACCCACAGCTGGCAAAATATGTTTCTGTTGGTGGTGCATGTACGCATAGGATTTGGTTCGGATAACAAAATATATTCCACATATGGATGGAAAATTTTGAGGGAACATTGGGGCGTACCCCTCTGCGCCAGTGTTCCCTGGAAGCTGTGAGCTTGTGCGGCCACTCAAGAGAGATTCAAATTCTACCCCACAGCAAAGTGCCCACAGCCAGTTTTGTTGTTTGTTTGTTTGTTTCTACTGGTGGTGCACATTTGGACATGCCTCTGTGCACATGAATTTATTCCACACATGGGTGAATATAATCTTTTCCGTACATGTGGATATTTTAAGGACCGTTGCACCAGAGCAATTGCTGCTAATTTTGTGGCTGCAAAATGACATGCATCTTTTGCCACTCCAGTCAGATCTGGAGTGTATGGCTGCATCTACATTGGCGCTGTTTTGCGCCAAAGCTATGCAAATGAGGCTTAGCGTTAGAATATCGCCGAACCTCATTTGCATAGCTAATGATCCGCCATTTTCGGGGACCAGGCTCTTGCGCAAGACGGGGCTGTCTACACTGGCTCGTCTTGCGCAAGAAAAACCCTTTTGCGCAAAGCCATTATGCCAATCATTTTCTGCAGCCTATGTGTTTACCAGTGGAGTAATGATAATGCAATGTTTTCATTTAAGTCCAGCAGCCTCAGCCTTCAACAAGGATGAGCCAATGTGCTCTACTGAAGGTGGACTGGAGCCTTGGTTCTGCTAGAGAGTCTGGAACATGGTTTGCTACAGGGCATTTTGACCATTCCCCTGCCTTATCAAGCTTGAACTGATAGCAGGGAGATTTATTCTTCATTGTAACCTGTTTCGTTACCATTTTGTCTCACCTATTCTGAAAGGAGACCAAACAAGTAACAGAAGGCTTCCTCAATTAAAACTGAAGGCCGTTCTGAGGCATCTGGCATTGGCCACTGTCAGAAGACAGGACACTGAGCTAGACGGACCTTTGGTCTGACCCGTATGGCCATTCTTAAATTGCCCAAAGAGATTATATTCTGGCAGGATGAGACTGCACTGCTAGTCATAGATGCATTAAAAAAAGAGGAGGTAATGCTTTTGTTACAAATTATTTTTTCTGTCCAGTGTGAGACATGGTAATTGTCTGCTTCTGTAGAGACAGAATACCTGGTCACACGATGAGTGGGAGAGCATTAGGAACTGAATCTGTGCCTTGTGATCAGCTTCAGACTGGTTCTGATCACTAAAGAGTGCATGACTACCCATCAATGAGGCCTGCTAGCCATACATTTATGTGAGAATATTCACTATTTGGTTTCTCTTTTGACAATGTCTTTCATTATTCTGCTGGCAGTAAAATTCAAAAATTGACCAAACCATAACTTCTTTCAAATTACAATTAACATGAAATTCACACTTTTTTCCCCCAATCATTTCACTAGGTCAACAAAACTTCCCTGAAGAATACATTGCTGCCAACTTTCCAATCAAGCAATAGAAACAGCGTGTTTAAAACTGCATTTCTTTCTATTTAGCTATTCATTCAACTGGCTCATTAGCCAACACTCCGTACCAGAGATGAATATTAATTTACATCAGCTGGATATATTTCTAAAAGGCAACTTTAAAAGTTTTAAACATTCGAGTAGTGTGATTAATTCTTTTTCTTCATGTTATATCATTATTGAGCTGACAGTTCTCAGCAATCTCTTTTACAATTTATTTTTGACAACACAAAGATACAAAAACACAGAAAAGGGAAAAAAAGAAAATCTCTGCAACAGTATCATGGAATATGGAACTGGCAACTAAAAGCGAAGTCATAGAACAACAGATTGGCAATTCTCTATGAACCCTATGCAATCCAAATTTCTCTCTGCAGCTGTTGACCCACTGAAGCTTTGGAACCATTTCCTTTCCTACGGATATCACTGGTAAACACTTCAGGGCACATGTACACTGCATCTGGAAGCAAGCCTCCCAATCTAGGTCCACAGATTTGTGCTAGTAGGGCTCTAAAAATAGCTGTACAGAGGTTGTGGTTTGTACACAAGCTTGTCCCCTGATTACAGATCCAGCCAAAGCCACTACATCTAAGTTATTTTTCAAGTGCTAGAATGTGCCCTATTAAGAGAGTCTAAAGGACCCAGATTTTCTCAGAGACGTAGTTTGTACTTACTCACACTGACTTCAACAGGAGCTGGACTGGGCCACAAAGTAATGTTTAAGGGTTACTAAACAGAGTTTGCACAAGATTATGACAGGGCTTTTCTCTTTGTGCAATGGCCACAGATAACCACTGAGGTATTACATGGCTACTCAAAGGAAAATCATTCCTGGCTCCAGTCATAGAATCCTCCCAAATAGTTTGCATGTCATGCACATGGGAATGACAGACATTCTAATTCAGAGGAAAGAAGCCATGTGCACATCTAAAGATATTTAAAAGAACCTGCAGCTTGAAGAAGTCAGCAGATAGAAAAGTGGGGCCATGAAGCTCAAAGTTCACTCCATGAAGAGCAAAATATTAGTTCTGAAGGAAGGGGAAGGATTTGAAAGGCAGGAAAATTTCCCTCGTACCTTTTAAGAATGTTTCCACTTTGAAGCTAAACAATTGCACCAGACCTAGGGAATTATGGCATAGGTGAGGGAAATGTGCTAAGTCTCCGTGCCGCAGAACCAACAAAGGAAAAATGTAAAGGCCCATATTTTCCATCTTTCTCAAAGCTGGTTCAATGTAGCAGGTTGGAGGGTTGCTATGCCACAACCAAATTATCTTAACCATGAACAACCCCACCTGCTATGGAAGCCATCATTCACAGAATACAGCATACTCAACTTTGGAAGCCCCAGGGGCTACGATACTCAGAGCACATGCTGAGGGCTGCAACTTAAGTGGGGTTACATATACATGCAAATAGTTTTTCACACAATGCCCTGGCACATCAGGCTCTTCCTCTCTAGGGGCTAGAAAGGCCGACACCCTGCACCTAGCTGTTCCAGCCAGCCTGTCCACTTGTGTCTTTCAATGATTACCCTAACTGGATGCCTCGCCGTTGAGGAGCATGGCTCCCAGTGGAGACCATGTTCAAAGAATCCCACCTGCGGGCCATGTCTTGAGCCCTGCATAAACCCAAACCGCACCGCAGGCTGCAAACAAACAGGCTGCAGGCCACATGCAGCCCATGGATCGTGTGTTGAGTAGCTCTGGAATACAGAAAACTGTCTTGGTATGTTCTGAACATTTGTATCCTAGTATTATCAGGTTTTTGAGATGATGGAAAGTATCTCATTGTTTTCTTACACCAAATTTGCTCTTGCTTTTTTTATTGGCAATCAGAAGAGAGTAATATCTAACAAACTATATAAAATGTTGAATTTCTTCCCTAACAGACTTACTTAGAAGAAATAACTGAGTGAAAGTCTGCAATTACAGATAGTATCATGACTATCCTGAACAGTGTATTTAAAATATTTCACTGAACAATTTTATCAATGCTGTTTAAGCTCATTCACTTGTGCAGTCTCAATGATCAAATCCCACAACTCTACACTCATTTGCTCATCTCACCCACCAAACATCCATTTCACTATCTCCAACCTTGCTTCATCCCATATAACCACTTGCTTCTCCCATGTGATTAAAAGTGAAGTGATGCAAATGAAATCACTAATAAGATGGGTCAGAAGAAAAGGTGAAATGGACCTATTCACAGGAGACTTTGAACACAGTTGTTAATGGAGTGTGGTGTTGACATACAGAAGATCGGTTTCTTAGAGAAAGTAATTACCACCCACTCAGAATACCAAACAACAGATTATGATATACTGAGTCAGAAGACTTTTTCCAGTGTGGTGCAACCACAAGGTACCTAGTTTTATATAACCAATTTATGCAATTCTGAATGTTTGATTTTGACATACAAGTCCCTGTAGGACCTAATTCTTGGGTATCTTGGGCTATACGACCACAGTGAGTTGACCTAAAGCATGCAACTCCAGCTATGTGGCTTAGTGTGGTGTCTACACTGTGCAGGGTTGATGGGAGATGTTCACCCATTGATTTACCTTATTCTTCTCATCTGGGGTAGAGCACTGGAGAGTGATTTGCAGTGAATTTGGCAAAACTTCACTAGAGACACTAAATTGAACACCAATGCATCAGTCTCCACTCCTGGCTGTAGTGTAGACGTAGCCTGAAAAACCACCTCTCCCCTTGCTTTATCTTGCCAGTTTATGTCAACAACGCTGTCTGAGCCAGTGGCCTCATACTGGGTATATCTGGAAGAAAGGCATGCTCCAGGAAATTCCATTCCTCTTTGGTCCAAGAAATCCTGTATTTTATAAGTTTCTAGGCTATTTACTCAGAGAGAAGCAGGTCTTGATTATCTTTTAACACATCAGAAAATGCTTTAGAGCTTTACTACCATTATTGAAAAAAAAAATCAGATAATTAACTTCATACGCTTTTAAATTCTGCACATTATTGTTGAGGACCTACTAGAATTTAAAATAGGCACTTTCTATGAGCTGGCAAAATACACACATATACATATTGCCTATACACCACTGTTTATTGTTTTCACTCAAGCTGAACTATTTATTTATTTAACACAAAAGTACTGCCTGGGGAGATATCCTTTATTAATGGCAGGTTAAAGAAAGCAAATATGTAGTGAGCTCAAAAAAATATGTAGTGAGAAAAAAAAATCCATTTCCTGCATTTTCAACAGGAAATATGGGTCTTGTAGTAAGACATGGAGCAGGGGACCTCAGTTAAATTCCTAGATCTAGCTTCAACTTTGTGTGACCTTAGTCAAGGACTTTCAATCTAATACAGTGACAGACCTGTGAAGATAAATTAATGAGTTTTGTAATATGCTCATGCATAGTGGTGGAGGCCAAATAAGCAGACACATTGCTCAACTCAGAGAGTAAGTCCATACCATCACCAACATTCCAGATAGGCAAGAACAACATTTCTGAATCCAGACTATATTGTATCAATGTGAAGGAAAGAAAAGAACAATATGTGCAGTCCCAAAGAACTATAACTTTCTTTTTAAAAGGGGAGGAAAAGGGGACTTGGAAAATCATAGACCAATCAGCTAACTCTGATGCCTGAAAAGATAGTGGAAGAAACTATTCAACAATAAGTCTCAGAGGGGTAGCCCTGCTAGTCTGTAACTTTAAAAATGAGTAGTCCTGTGGCACCATAGAGACTAACCAATATGTATATATATAGCATCATGGGCTTTTGTGGGCAAAACTCACTTCTTCAGAAAAGATAAGCTAAATTTATAAGGTCTGAGAGAATGGGGTGGAGGGAGCAGAAGACATGATATAACCTGATTTTAGTGAGGCTTTTAATAATCTTATATAGCATTCTCATGAGCAAAGTAGGAAACTGTAGTTTAGATGAAGTTACTATAAAATGGATAAGGTAGCTGCAGAGCTGGTTGAAAGATCATACTCAATTTTCAATAGCTTTCTGTCAAATTGGGAGGGTGTGTATGGTAAGGGCCCACAGCAGTCTTTCCTGGATCTGATACTATTCAATATTTTCATTCATGGAGTTGTGTAAGGAAGTGGAGAGTATGCTTATAAAATCTGCAGGTGACATTAAACTAGGAGTGGTTGCAAACATTTTGAAGGCCAGGATTAGAATTCAGAACAACATTAACAAATTGGAGAACTGGTCTGTCATCAAAAAAATTTAATTAAAAAAATGACTAAACTTAGGAAGAAAAAAAAAAGATACAAATGGGGACTAACTGATCAAGTAATAGAATTGCTAATAAGAATTTGAGGGTTATGGTAGATCACAAACTGAGTATCAGCCAACAGTGTAATGTAGCTGCAAGAAAGGGTAATATTCTACAGTGTATTAATAGGCATGCCATATGTGGCGTTGGAAGTCTCCGCTGGAGCATTCTGGCCAGTTCTTGAGAGCCACATTTTAGAAACGTGGAGAGAAAAAAAAAAAAAAAGGTAAAATATTTAGAAAAAACGTGACCTACGTGGAAAAGCTAAAAAACAGGGCATGTTTAGTCTTCAGAAAAGATGATGAGGGGGTGGGGAGGAGGGAGGTTAAGGAACCTGATATTAGTTTTTAAATATGTTAATGGCTGTTATAAAAAGAATGGCAATTAATTGTGCTCCATATCCACTAAAGGAAGGACAAGTAATAATGTGCTTAATCTGCACCAAGGGAGATTTAGGTTAGAAATTAGGAAATAACTATCCTTAGTTAGAAAATAAGTACTGGAATAGTTTACTAAGGGAAAGAGCGGAATCCCCATCATTAGACATTTTTAAAAATTAGCTACACAAACACCTGTCAAGGGTGGTCTAGGTATTTTTGGTCCTTCATCAGTGCTAGGGGCTAAACTAGATGACCTCTGGAAGCCTCTATGAGTAGATTATTCTATATTCAAAACAAATGAAAAACCTGATTATTCTGGACCTCAAATATAGCAGCTGTGACTTCTAATATAACACCAATCTTTATTCTTCTCCCCAAATATACTGTAACAGCAGCTTTATTTTCAAGATAATACTAGAGTCCAATTTTAATTGCTAAGATTACATCAGCCCAGTCTCATTGTTATCACATTACTTAAGCGTATACATTTTATTCTGAAAAATATTCATAGTCCCTACCCCCATCAAGTTCACCAGGAAATTCTCTGTTATAGTATCCTATACTAGTCAAGACATAATAATTGTGGTAATACTTTAACTATGGAGGACACATGATTACATACAGGGAGCCTACAAGCATTTTAATACAGCTAAGGCTGTTGGGTTTTTTTCCACTCTACCACTCAAAACAGTTTCTAAGAATAAATACATTATACATTACATGTCTACAGCAAACCTGAGGGTTAATGGTTTTACAAGATAGCTTGAAGGCTATTTTACATAAAATGTATCTTTAGTGGAGACTATTTCCAGCTCATCAACGATCACATTTTAAAATAGCAACCATGAAGGCAAAAAACTCTCCATTCCCCCCATTCCTTCCTCATACAGATCAAATATATTAGTTTTAGCAATGGAGAATTTAATTCCTTTGATTTATGGTTGCCTCCGAGTCATATTGAAGAGGCTACCAGTACTATTGCAAAGTGATGCAAGCTGCAATCTCCCTTGAAAGTGTACAACATGAAAATTGGGGGACAAAGTTGGCCTGTTGTGAACATTTGCATAGTTATGCTGAAGACCAGTGTGTGTATGTGGTTTCTTAGTATGGCTTTCTTTAAATGGGTGACTAGAAAACTGTAGTTATGAGATTACTACAGAGAAGCCATATGTGATAGGCATCCCAATTTTTCCAAAGCAAGGGACATCCTGACATGTTTTTGAAAATGCAATGTCTTTTGTCACATAAATAACTTTGTATGTGTACTTCTCAAGTACTAACATGTGCACACACATGACAATCAACTGCATGCACAAGAGTTATTGCCTGAAGATCGCAACCAAGAAAGTGCTGAAAACAGTCCATTTAAAATGTGTGTACATACACATCGAGTTACAGTATAGAAATGTACTTGAGCAGAGTGCACTTATAAAACAGAAAATAGCTCCCTTCTACCATTTATTTCTATGTGGTTTTTAGGGAGGGTAGAAGGTGCCTTGAATGTTACATAAGAATGGCCATATTGGGTCATACCAAAAGTCCATCTAGCCCAGTAGCCTGTCTTTCAACAGTAGCCAATGCCAAGCACCCCATAGGGAATTAACAGAACAGGATCCACACACTGTGGATCCATTCCCAAACTTCTGACAAACAGAGACTAGGGATAGTATTCCTGCTCATCCTGACTCATAGCCACTGATGGACCCATCCTCCATCAATTTATTTAGTTCATTTTTTAATCATGTTGAAGTCCTGGCCTTCACAACATCCTCTAGCAAGGAGTTCCACAGACCGCTTTTTAGTTGTGTGAAAAAATACTTCCTTTTGTTTTAAACCAGCTTACCTATTAATTTCATTTGGTGACCCTTAATTCTTGTGTTATGGGAACAAGTAAATAACTTTTCCTTATTTGCTTTCTCTGCGCCAGTCATGACTTATAAACCTTTATCATTTCCCCCCTCTCCCTCCCGCCTTGCCATCTCTTTTTCAATCTGCAAAGTCCCAGTCTGAGAAGGTAGGATTTTACCACAAGAGACATCCATTAACACTGTGGTCTCCCAGAGTAAAAATCTCCAGCAACTATCTTTAGGAGACTTAACAATTGTAGAGATATAATTCTGTGCAATGAGAGATTTATACTCAATAAAAGACCCCCCCCCCCCAACTACAAACGGGAGAATACTCAATGCATATATTAAATATTAGTTACTGATCTCTAAATTCTAAGCAAGATATGGGACTAATGAATGAAGGGCAGAAGGGAGTAAATTGATTCTAGTGCTTCATATGTTCTTGTTGTTTCAAAAACTTCAAGGTATTCTATCTACAAATCCATAGGCATGTATTTCTGTGAAACACCCCATACATGTCAACATACAAGACAGCATATTTTCATTTAACTTAGACTATTTTAATAAAAGTGAGATATTTTAACAACGATAACCCAAAGTTTAAATATGCCTAGCACTACATTGAAACTGCATGGTGATACATAATAAAGCTTAGTATCATCTAAAGTTAGCTATGTATTTTTATTACAGCGTATATATGCATCTAGAGACTTTTTTTATACACTAAAGGCTGAAGTTGAGACACTGCATCACACGGCTGAGGTAAAGACCCCCATCCGGGGTGGGGTGAGAGTGCCCGCCTTGTTCCTGTGTCACACTTGTATTCACCCCTTTTCTCCCCAGCCGGTGACTCTAACCTCACACACCAAAGTCTGTCTACTCCTTCCCTCTAGTCCCCTGGTCAGAATTTATATCTAGCTCATATTGGCAGGGCCGCACAATTCAGTAGTCCCAATATGAAAGGTTTATATTACCCGGCAGGGGGGTCAAGGTCCTCCCACTCCAAAGGGCCCTAGCCTAAGGTTCTCTTAGCAGCTTGCTCTAGCCCAGTGGTCTCCGAACTTTTTCACTACGAGATCACTTTTTCAATTAAGTGCAATGTAAGATCTACCTCAAACCTAAATACCTTTACCCTGCTTGAGATGAGAGTGAAGGACAGTGTGTGTTTATGAGAATGACGGACACACCCAGGCTATGTCTAGACTGCAGGCTTCTTTCAGAAGAAGCTTTTCCAGAAGAGATCTTCTGAAAAAACTTCTTCCGAAAGAACGCATCCACACTATCAAAGTGCATCGAAAAAGTGATCTGCTTTTTCGAAAGATAACATCCATTCAGTGTGGACTCTATCTCACAATTAAGCTGTGATTACTATGGATGGAGTGGCCACCAGAGAACCTGTACTTTTTCCTCTTCTTTTGAAAGAAAACCCTCTTCCCTAGCCATACATGCCTTTTTCCAAAAGAGCTCTTTCAGAAGAAGAAGATTTTTTCCTCATACAAAGAGGTTTACCAATGTTGGAAAACCCCCTTTGTTCTTTCAATTTTCTTTCAAAATAGCACGATTGCAGAGTGGACGTAATTTAATTTTTTTTTTGGAAAAATGACCATAGCGTAGACATACCCCCCAGTGTGTGAGAGTGACAGAGATTTGTATTGCTAAGCTCCCTTCATCCCCTTTTCTCTGTGTGGAGATAGGGTACACAAGTGGGGGGAGGAGGGACACCCTGACATCAGTGCCTCCCTTCTTCCTCCCACACCCTGCACAGCAAGCAGGAGGCTCCCGGAGGGCAGCTGAAAGGCAGTAGGTAGAAGCAGCAAGATAGTGGGTGGAGGGGCAACTGAAGTGCCAGCACTTGATAGCTTCTCAGCCAAACCTGTCAGAGGCTCCAAGATCTACTGGTTGGTGACCACTGCTACTACCTACTCCATGCTGCGTGTAGTCGCAGGCACGAAGTTCGGACTAAGGGGGGTTTAAAAATGGCAGCGCCCGGGAACATGCAAATGAAGCCCGGGATATTTAAATCCCAGCCTTCATTTGCAACTCCGCTTGTCCTAATTACCCTACCTAGCTCGAACTAACAAGCTAGTGTAGATGTACCCTTATAGCAGTGCAACCTGAGTATGCCCAGTAAGGTAAAGGGGTTGTAGTCTTCTCGGCTCTCCGGGCTGAGTTAACCCCCTCCTGCTCAGTGCAAGCAGAGTACGCCCTGTCATACACCTTCCCCTTTTAGAGTGGGCCCAACATGGGTCCCCACCGGCCGGCCGTGAAAAAAATATCGGCATTTGTACGTGCTGTAGTAAGATGAAGGCCTAAAACATAAGCCCATGTAGCACAGGCCTGGTTAGAAGCTTGAGGCCTAGTTAACAACAGATAAAACATGGCCAACATAAAGCAAAGCTAAGCTGTGAGCAAGAGGCAGGTCCCTGCTCACAGAACTTGACACAAACAGGGCTGAGAGTGTGAAACACTAGTTGGTAATAGGCCAGGTGTAGAACGATAATTGGTACTGGTCATAAGTTGAAAGCACATGATATCACTAGCTCATTAAAAAGACCTTGGTACCCACTCCTCACAGATACAGACCCAGGTTCAGGAAAGGGTCTGAAATGAAAACATGATGGAAAGAGATGTTCTAATCAAACCACGAGGTCCAGGGTGATGGGTAGCATCTAAGTACCATCAGAAGGTGGCAACCTGATATGTCAGCAGTAAGGTGTGATTTGTTGGTACCTGTATATAAAGTGGTGTCGTGGGGGGACAGTCTTTGTATGACCTAGGGGCCAGTGGAAATTTCCCACTCATTGAGTCATTCCATTGTTATGGGGTACATATGCATAGTGGTTCAGTATAATCTACTGACAACTATTACTGTACTTTGCTAAACAATAAACCTGGCCTGGCACCTTCAATCCTTATCTGGTTTGTGGTCTTTGGGGGCTCTCTGGGGTCTGCTGTGGAGACTAAGTGCACAAGTTGACATGGCACACATCACTGAGCACACACACAAGCAGCCTTTTGGTTATCATCATCAATGGAGCCAGAGACCTGTGAGGACACCTCTGCAGTAAATCCTGACCCATCTTGAATAAGTGCATGTGCCTTCCCCGGACAGCGTCTCACCTGGAAATCGTATGGTTGCAGCGACAGGTACCGCATTTATTCACAGATTGGTTTATTTCACCTAGTGAATGCAGCACAACAGGGCCTGATCCATAACTAATACAAATGCATTCCCTGACAAATAATATCTTAAAGTGTGTGTGGCCCATTTCACAGCCAAGGCTTTCTTTGAATATCTGGTTTCTCTAGGGAATAGCTTCCAATTTAAGTAGATCACCGGCTGTTCTTCCCCAGCCTCCTCCTGAGATAATACGGCTCCAAACCCCACCTCGGACATGTCTGTCTGTAGAAAGAAGCATTTCCGGAAGTTAGGGTGGGCCAAGACTGGTTCTTGGGTTAGCCCCTCTTTTAAGGCCTGAACAGCAGCCTCGCACGCCCGTGACCACTGGACCTTCTGGGGTCAGGATTTTCTTGTTAAGTCTGTCAAAAGGGGGCTGCCAAAGTTGCAAAGTCTAGCATAAACTGCCAGTAATAGCTGGCCAGCGGCAGGAATTGCCTCACTTGTTTCTTGGTTGTGGGGGCAGGCCAGTCTTGTTGAGCTTTTACTTTACTAATTAGGGGTCTCAGTTGTCCACCACCACCCCCAATATAACCAAGATAGGTGACTTCTGTCTGCTCAAAGTTGCACTTGGTGGGGTTAGCTGTGAGGACCACTTCTTTTAATGCCTGCATGACCTCAGAAAGGTGTTGAAAGTGGTCTTCCCAGGTGGCACTGTATACTACAATATCGTCTACGTATGCTGCTGCATATTATGCATGGGGTTGTAAGACTTGGTCCATTAACCGCAGGAAAGTGGCCGCAGTCCCATGGAGCCCAAAGGACTTTGTCACAAAGTGATACAAGCCAAAGGGGATTGGGAATGCCATGTTCAGACAGGATGTTGGTGTTAGGCAGATCTGCCAATACCCCTAATTGAAATTTAAAAGGAAATAAAAATGTGGCTCCCTACAGCCTTTCCAGGAGTTCAACAACCTGTGGCATCAGGTAAGCATCAAATTGTGAAATCTCATTTACTCTTCTGAACTCTATACAGAACCAGATGGATCCATCTGGTTTTGGAACTAAGACTCTTGGACTCCACCACTCACTACGAGACTCTTCTATAACCCCGATATCAATCATGATGTCTAGCTTCTTGCAAACGGCTTCCCACATCTTTTTGGGTAGGGGCCAATGATGTTCTGTCCCAGTAGAGTGGCTATATGGTGGCTCATAATGGTCGTCTGCCCTGGCCTGGCTGATAATACCTCTAGATAGGTACACAAGAGTTCTTGGAGTTGCTGCTTTTGGGTCTGGTCCAGGGCTTACCCTATAGCGACTGGACCATCTCCATAGTGTTCATCCACCAACGGTCCTGGTTCAGGAGAGTAGGGAGTAATCAATAAAGCCTCCCAAGTCCTCCAAGCCTGAAGTAAGTTGACATGGTACGTTCTGGTCTCATGACGTCAGCCTGGTACCTACACCTAGTAATCAACTAGTCCCATCTTTCGAGTAATTTCAAATTGACCTTGTCACTTGGCTAGCAATTTAGACTCAGAGGAAGGCAACTGGATAAGGACCAGATCCCCTGGCTCAAAGTTCTGTAGGTTGGTTCCTTTATTGTAGTACTGAGCCTGAGTCTGTTGTATCTGTCCTAAGTTCTCTTGGGTAAGCCTGCTCACATTCTGGAGTTTTTCCCTTAGATGTAAGATGTAGTGGATTGCCCCTTTCACCTGGGTGTCTCATTCTTCCCAATCTTCCTTCAGCAGATCAAGGATTCCCCAAGGCCAGGTAATCTTCCATCAGGTACATTGCTTCCATCAGGATTGTATGGGGAGAGTACGCCCAATCACACACTGCAATAGCTTAGTTCAATTTCCTGTGGAACTCCTTGCCAGAGGAGGCTGAGAAGGCTAGGACTAAACAGAGTTTAAAGAGAAGCTAGATAATTTCATGGAGGTTAGGTCCATAAAAGGTTATTAGCCAGCAGATAGAAATGGTGTCCCTGGCCTCTGTTTGTCAGAGGCTGGAGAAGGATGGCAGGAGACAAATCGCTTGATCATTGTCTTCAATCCACCCCCTCTGGGGCACCTGGTGCTGGCCACTTTCAGCAGACAGGCTACTGGGCTAGATGGACCTTTGGTCTGACCCAGTATGGCCATTCTTATGTTCCTTACTTTCATGCATTAGATTTTATTACTTATTCAATTCTTCACATGTCTATTTAGGACACATATATAAACAGCTCAGGTATATCACTATGCTTGAGTAACAGCATAAAGTATCATCACTCCAAAGATAACACTATGCTAGTAGGAAGAGAAGGCTATGACTTACTGAGAATACTAAACATTTTAAAGTGAAATATTAAATCATGTGAGGAGACAAAGTCCTGGGTATAAACATGCTAAGAATACAATGTAAGAATATCACCACTAACAAGCAGAGACAAATGAGCTCATAGATTAGAATTTAAATCTGAGCTGGACTGACAGCTTTAATTACTTCTAGTTGTCACCCTCAGGGGAAAAAAAAACATTGACAGAGATACATTTTATTTTGTTGCCTAAAGAAAGGTACAGTAGGTGTAACCCACACACCTAGTGTGGTTACCATGCAGTGGCACTTAGACCACAGCAACAGCTAACATCAAGAGACCTCTACAGCATGGGCTAGGAGCCAGCTGGCTTTTAGCTCAGAGGGTAGAGGCTCCTATACTTCACTTCAGAAGTCCCAGGTTCAAATCTGCCTGGTGGTGGTTACATATGCATTTCTTATTGACAAATGTATGCAGAAACATTCCTGAATACCATGGCTGATCACCAGAGTCATCTCAACCAATATTTGTGCCCTATACATCTGAGCACTCTCTCACACACACTCCCACAGAGGAAGGGGTGCTGCAGGGACAGAAGCTGTGAGGGGCAGAGCGGTTGCCAACTCAGACGGACCAGAGACCATTAGCTGCAAGACATCTAGTCTGAGAGAGTTGGCATAAGAGCAAGGTAGAAATGAATGCTCAGTTGCAGCTTCAGGGGAACATGCAGGAGGCCTGGGTAGTAGCAAGTTCACAGGCTGAATGACTCAGGAGGAGCAGTGAACAGAGAGAAATGGCACGTCGAAGGGGAAACTACCGAGTCTCTCCAGCAGTGAGCTACACAGCAGCACACTGCTCCTCCCAAGTCCTCCATTCCACACTCACACTGCTCACTAGCATCTGGTGAGCGCAGACTGTATGCAACCCAAAGACGGGGCAGAGTCTAGCTTTGGTATGGGGTTGGGTGCTGCCAAAACCAGCTCTGAAGCCATTGGAGCCCATATGCAACATCCAATAGCCCAAGGCACCATGGAATCTGGAACAATTTGGCGCCCCCAATTTTTTGGTGTTTGCATATATCAGTAGGAATGGCCCTACCGATCACTGAACTCGGATTTTAAATTAGCAGGTCTGCTGTATAAATTTTATATACCCCAGAGCAAATTATATAAAGAAAGAACAGAGAAAAAGAGGCCTAGAAGGCTTGATTATCACTGCACTGCAGATTGTTCACCACAAGTCAGCTCACCAAAGCCAACGGGACTAATCAGAGAGTAATACATTATGCAAGTGAGTACATCACAATCTCGGGTAGATGGAGTAAAGACCACAAGCACTTATGTCTTCTGACCACAGCCAAAAGAATTTTTGCTGCTAGAATTATTAAAATGTATACATCAGGAGTAGTCACTACATGTATATCAGGCAAAATACAGATGCTTTTGAATGAACCCTACAATCTTTTTATGTTCTTACTATCATTACTGGGTTTTTTATTATTTTTGACCAAGAAATTTAAGCCTTGACAAAAGAATAGTCGACCACGCCGGTGTATATCATTTATGCTTATCCTAAGCAGAAAAATGGAGGAGGCAACTTCCCATTCAGGACTGAGCCAGATATATCTAATTACAGTTCACAACTTGAAAACAAAGTATTTTAAATGATGGCAATTCCTTTTGAAACCATTTGTTGGGTGGGGTCTCTAAGAAATTATTAAAGCTGATTTTTTTAATGTAGGTGACTAGAAAAAAAAATGTTTTTCTTATCATAAATCAACAAGTATCACAATGTAATTCCTTAAATTATTTTAACGGTCACTATCCCAGAATGTGTTAAGATGTTTGAAATATTTCAATAAAGAATTTGCACTAGCTTTGCAGCCCATGAAAGATTTACTTTAGGAAGTTTTGAATTGAGAAATTTACACAAATCTTGTTCCAACAAACACACAACATGCTTAAATAAAATGAATGTAAATAAACACACGACTTTTAAATGCAGGTAAGTTTTTGCTCAGTTGAGCTCATTCTACAGCCAACACACATGCAAATGCTCTGCTTTATACTCCTCTATTATTCAGTAGTAGAGCTAACCATGAAAGGCCACATAATACTGTCTTCCCCATATTGTAAATGGAACAATCCCCATGCACACACCTGAGGAAGCTGAGGTACAGCAAACATAGCTGTATTTTTATTTAGATGTATAACAGTTACATGCAACCATCCAGTGCTCCAAATACTTTCACAATCATTAGAACTTTCACAATAATTAAAGTTGGCAAGTCAACATTGTAGAGTCCTTGACGAGAGAGCAGAAAACTCTTAATACCAAAGTGCACAAAGTTAAAAAACAACAATAAGAAAAATAAAGGAACAGCTTATGGGCACACATGACTGTGTTGCAGCACCTGTGACTATTCTCAGGTATTTCAGCAGCTCCTGCCCAAGTTTCCCAGCTCCTGAAAGCGAAGTTATTCACCTTCGGTGCAGTAACTGTCGTTCTTCGAGATGGTGTCCCCGCGGGTGCTCCACTATGGGTGCTGGGCTTGCCCCGGCGCCGCAGACAGAAGCTTGTGAGAAGCAGTGTTCAGCCGGACTGCGCATGTGCCGTGGGGCTCACAGCTTTTGCACTCTTTTCTCTGGTGCGCGGTCCGGCCTTCCGCCAGTTCCTTGAGATCGCCTCGGAGTCTGTAAGACACAAGAGAGAGAGAGGACTCTGAAGCGGGAAGGAGGGTGGGTAGGGGAGTACCCACGGGGACACCATCTCGAAGAATGACAGTTATTGCACCAAAGGTGAGTAACTTCGCTTTCTTCTTCGAGGATGTCCCCGCAGGTGCTCCACTATGGGTGACTACGTAGCAGTGGTCGCCAGAATGGAAGGAGGACTGGAGAAGTCCCTATTTATCCGCTGTGGAGAGCGCTGCAGTCGCCACTGCCCCATCCGAGTGAATGCCTAGAGACAGAGTAGCATTTGGCAAAGGTCTCATGTGACAACCAGGTGGCCGTCCTGCAAATATCCTTAAAGGATACTCCTTTATTGAACGCTGTCGAGATCGCGATGGCCCTGGTGGAGTGGGCACATGGTTAGGCAGGGAAAGATAAGCGTTTTGCTGCGCAAGACTGTGTTATGCAGGAGGTTATAAGATTCAAAATCCTCTGGGAAGATAAGCATTGACCCTTGGACCTACTTGCCAGGGAGACAAATAAATGGTCCGTACGTCTAAAGGGTTTAGTGCGGTCTATGTAGAACGCTAAGGCCCTCCAAGAAGCGTAGGGCTGCTTCGCGTGGTGAGTCATGGGGCTTCGGAAAAAAAGTTGGTAGGATTACTGATTCATTGACATGAAAGTAGGAGACAATTTTGGGTGTAGTCTCAACACTACCCCATCATTTCGGAAAATTGTATATAGTGGTGTAGCCATCATGGCAGAAAGCTCGCCCACTCTGCATGCCAATGTTATGGCAAGTAAGAACATCGATTTCATAGCGAGAAGATGTAAGGGTGCAGTCGTCAGAGGCTCGAACGGTGGCCTCGTTAGGGCATCGAGGACTACATCCAGGTTCCACAGAGGTGGGGCTGGGTCATGCGGCAGGGCCATGTTGGTGAGGCCCTTAAGAAATCTCTTAGCAGTAGGATGGGCGAAGACGGAAACACCATCTATTGATGGTATAAAGGCTGAGATTGCTGACAAGTGTACCCTGATGGAAGCTAATGTGAGTCCTGTGTCTTTTAGATGCATGACATAGTCCAGTACGGAGGGGATCGACGGACGTGCTGGATCGTGGTGGTTCATGGTACACCAGGAGGAGAATCTGTGCCACTTATGAAGGTAAGTTTTTCTCGTGGCTTGTCGTCTACTGTGTATAAGGACGTGTTGGACTGGGGCTGAGCAGAGGGATTCGAATGGGGTTAACCAGTTAGGAACCATGCCGTTAGGTTCAGGGTGTGTATCTGGGGGTGTTTCAGGCACCCTTGGTCCTGGGTCAGGAGGTTCAGAAGGACCGGCAGG
>CM057845.1:24238145-24266524 GCA_030068395.1 Apalone spinifera
GAGATTTTTAAGTCCTGGCTTGACAAAGCCCTGGCTGGGATGATTTAATTGGGAATGGTCTGTTTTAGCAGGGGCTGGACTCAATGACCTATTGAGGTCTCTTCTAACTCTATGATTCTATGAAGAGACATCAGACTCGTGGGTTCAATTTCTAGTATTGTAAATAAATGTGTTCTAGTAGTTACAGATCCTGCTACTTCTGGCCCCCCTTCATACCTCTAATTCCTCTTCACTCCACTCTAATTACTATTTTCCCTTCCCTTCTGCATGTATGCATCCCCCCTCCCCGCATGTCTGACTTCTGCCCCTTCTCCTTCTCTGCTCCTATAAAACATCCAATCTATTCCCTCCCATTGGCTTCTGTCACTCCATTGTCACCCCTTCCCTTCCCCCTAACCTCTAATATCCGTACAGAAACCAACATCTCACTCCCTTCATACAGAAGTCGGGATATCTCCACCTCCTCCTCCATATTACCTGTGCACCTGAACAAGAAAGAGGGACTACTGTAACAGAGCACAGGAAAAACAGACTCTGTGCCAGTATGACAGAAGTCTCTGGCAGACAGAAGGAACAACTTCAGGGAAAGTTTCTGAAGCCCCTGGAGGGAGTATGATTAGTGCAAATGGCATCTTCAGAAAATTTAGCTATCAACCTTGACAATCATATACTTATCACATGTAAACATTTTCTCATAACTTTGTTCAATGTATATGAATTGTCATGCAGAGAACAAAAATCACATCCCTGACACAAGTACAGGCACTGTCTCTACACCCCACACTGCCAAATTTCAAGCCTTTGTTCCCCTGTAAACAGATATTACAATGTGGTGAAACATTTTATTTTTCCCTAATCCCATTCCTACAAATGGCTAAGCCATTTTAATTGAAAAATTTTCCAAAAAATTACTCCTAAGCCAGATACCCAGTATAGGAAATTCGGCCCAAATGCATAGTTTGATAAAGCTATAAGAAATGAAAAAAGGTTCTTATAATGGAAAACATGAGGCAACCTATCTATATCCAGCACTGCCAACTCCATCTATAATAATGACTAGTAAAGGAAGTAAATTGTGAAGTTTTATTCCCCACAGGACACTTTTTTGCTCTCTCCTCCTTCTGTTTTACACTTTTTCAAGTGGACTCACACAATGTCAATTACCATTTCCATATTAATAGCTTGTAAATCTCTCCATTCACACACTCCTACCTGATTTGTCTCCATACAATACTAATACTCTTTCCAGCTCTCTCTGCAGCAAATTTAAGCGTAATGAGATCTAAACTGAATTATCTATCTTCCCATCCAACCTCTCTCTACTATTCCAAAGCTCTGTCACAAACTGCAACATCCTCTAACTTAGGTCTACAACCTGTGGGTCATGTTTGACTCCTACTCACCCTCTGCCTCACACATTCAGGTACATCAAAATCCTATTATTTCTGCCTCCCTAACAACTAAAATCCATCTTTTTTTCTATTCCTACAGCTAAAACTCCTCCATCCCCTCAACATCTTACATCTTTTTCCAGCCTCTCCTGGAAGAGAGTTGACATTGGAGTATCTATTGGAATTCATCTATTCAGCTCAATAACAGGGCCCTGACACAACCTAAACTCTACTTTAAGTGGCGCAGGTACAGCTCTTTCACATATTTTTATGTATTCACCTGCTCCAAGAACGTGTTGTCACATGTGACTACAAAAGATCAATGCTCTCAGAACTTGTAATCAAATTCTCATGGTCAATAAGGCCCAGAGAAGTCAGAAAGAGCTAGGATAAGGTCACAGAAGATGCTGTGCAGAATCTCTGGGTCCCACTGTGATCACTGTCCGCCTCAACATTTTCTGAATGATCTTGCCCAGAGGAAAAAGATGAAAGAGTGGCAAGTTATCTGAAGCGACACAGATATTGCCACTTGAAAAAAGAAAAAAAAAAAGAGAAAACTGCATTATAGTCTAAATTATATCAAAATAAATAAATACCACTGATGCTAATCTGAAACAAAATTAAATGCAAACATCTGAATTACACAAAAAGTATGTATGTACACAATTAGTCATTTTACAAAAATCAATACAAATCAAATCGCTAAATGGATAATATTAATATGCAATAGCTATATTTTAATATATGATAAGTTTTCAACTTTTTCAAGAATTACAACAGACTTTTAAGAGTTATTCAAAAACATTTTCATGTGGAATATTAGTAGCAGTACATGATTTTTAAATTCAGAAATAATTTAGGAATTTTTGTTACCACAATACTATATCCAATGAATATTATTTTAGGCTGAATATCTTTAATTCACATCCTAAATTAAGTTTTAGAATTTGTCCTAATTTATGAAGAGAAGGAACTAGGTTATACATCTAAACATTTAAAAACTACATAATACAAAATCTGAGAGGGTCAAAGTCTCAAGAACAGAGGTAGAAAGAGCATAGAGTACAAGAAACAAAATATACACAGACAATACACATGGTAACTTTAGAAAAAATAGTCAAACATTTTTAAACAGCTTAGTATTTCCCTTCATTTAATTTACGTTGTAAAGCTGAACACCTGTCAATGCACTGAACATGGTAATGGGATCTGGCAAAAATCACTTTAGATTATGATCTAAACTGGATTAATACTCCCCTCTAATAAGCAATATGAATATTCCATAACATTCTAATTCAGATTCTCAGTACATTTTTGTGGTTATCTACTTATACGGAATATAATTTATTCAGATATAAAGACCTAAATGCTGACCTGCATATAAACATACTGGTTAAATATGGTTCACAGAAAAGATGCAGCAGTTTAGTATTCAAGGTAGGCTCACAACAAAGAACCTCAGAGAAAGGATAGATAAGATATATTCAAACAAATTGCTAGAGGCTTTTAAAGTAGTATTCATTTCATCTAATTTTCCATCAGTGTTTTCTCATGTGGTACATCATACAATCAAAAAAAGTAGAGTGAAATGTTAAAAATAAAACTGGTATATCCTAATATTCCAGAATAATGCACAATTAATTTGTAAATTTAGCCTTTTTACAAAAGGATCCTTATATAAAACACACACAAAAAAATAATTCCCATATATATGAAGCACAGTTTAAGCCAAACATCACTGACCAATCAAAATTAGTGAATGCACTGCATCTCTCTGCAGTGAAGAGAAACGACAAGGTAGGCTGTCATTCTGCAAAAGCTGTCCATAGTAAGCTTTCCTCTGAGAAGTATTGCTGATCCTTTTCAGAAAGGATGAATCTAAATGTCTCTGGAAACAAGAAGCCTTTACTATGTTAAATTACTTTCATTATGTATTTTCAGATGCTTATTGATTCTACAATAGGATGAGTGGGAGATTGCAGCAGCCTCTAAAGCAGCACTACATGTTGTATACATTAGCAGCATGCTGAAACAATGGCACAGCACAGACACAAATTTTCATTAAGGTCATTTTTTGAAGAGATGCTTATGACCCTCTTTCCCCTGTACTCTGCTAACAAGTGAACAAAATGAATCTCTCAAAACTGGAACTGATTCATCTGCATCGAGAACTGATCAAATCCTTAGCGAAGGTAAGATATGTTCCTTATTCTGGTATACAGTATAAGCAGCGTTTAACAAAACATATCTGAAGGAAAAATAATGCCAAGTTAAACTTAAATTGAAAGCTTTTTTACCTTCTATTTCTTGCTAGACAATACTAATTTTTTTTCATTTAAAAAGTACAATTGTTGAAAAATATTATTTTCTAATGATTCATCATGGAATATTAAGAATTGTTTTGTTTGTATGGTATAAAAACAGTTCATCTTAAGCTATAACAGTACTGCTTACAATCCTTAATGCAATAAGAAGATTTTTCTCACCACCATTTCCAATATAGAGTTACATATGTTATGAATGTATTCAAGCACTCCTTGTAGGATCATACATAGTCTGCATTTGCTTGTATACTTACTGCTTTTCAAAGGATGGATTACGTGACTAACATCTGACTTATTCATGGAAAAAAATGTTAGTTTTTGCAGCTACTTTCTGTATTACTCTAAAAACATTGAAATAATCTAGATACTTCACCCAATGGAAATGTACTGTAAAAATTAATTTGCATAACCTTTTACATTCAGTGCAAGGAAATACAAAGCCATGTGCAAATTAAACAAATGTATTCCCCATGAAGTAATTGAGGCTCAGTTAAATTAGTCATACAAAGCCAAGGGGACACAGTATATGTAAGCTAATTGCTCTCAAGATCCATAAAATATATTTTCTAGTGGCATTTATAGATACTATGTTTTTGCTCAGTAATTTTTATTTCAATTCTTGGCTTTTAACTCTGCATTTAATATTTACAAAATACAGAACCCATCCAATACACTGAATTTTAATAAGGTGAAAAAAAGAGGGAAACATTTTATTAGGAAATATTAGAAGTATCACTGGTTTATATATCTTCTATAGAAGTCAATTTTAGAGATCCATTTTGATTTGCACATACTGCATAATTTTAATAAAATGAAACTATAAATATATTCCAGAATAACTTAAAATTGTTAGAAGCAGCCCTATTTTTAACCTTTTTTTCCTCCTTTTCCTCGCAAGGGCATACAGCATCTAATTCAGTTTTACTACTGACAATATGAAGAATGCAATTGATGGGGCATCTTTTTAGCTGTCTGACCTACGAGCTGCAGGATGTACTTCTGATATATCGTTTTAAGAAATAAAGGACAGAATAAAAACCATGGAAAAAGTCATATTTCTACGTAAGTGTTTAACACTTCAACAATATACATAGAAGATTAACAACTCTGCTCATATTTTCATGAAAAGAAGATTAATGTAATGGTTTACTCCTAAAATAAAATGGTGAGCATATCTTAAAAAGGGATTTATAATTTAAAACCAGATTTGTGGAAACTACTGATTCATGAAGAAACAATGAAACATGAATTCCCAAAAGGAGAATGTGCATACTTCATCAGCAAGCTAAACAAGGCTTTAATCAAGCTTTTTCTACACTTCCTATTAAGTCACTTATTTGTCATGACTAATGGATTTTTCCTCTGATTTTATGATCTTTTATGTATTCTCCTTTAATGAAAATAAGCCAAATTAAGTACTGGTAGTCCATGGTTTCCATCGAAGCACATGAACCGGATGTTACAATGTAAAGCAACTTGTGTCAAAGCCATCACTCTAAAGTAATGAGAAGTACTATAAAACCAAATGTGCAATTGTAACAAAAGGATGCCTAAATATATTTTTGAAGCCAGAAATCGGATGTGTCTGTTTTTATTTTAATTTAGCTTGGAAAATAAAAATATGCTGCCATGAGATGCAAAGGGGGAAAGAATTTAATGTCACTCAAAAGAAGTTTTCTTTTTGTTGGTGGCTTTAAAAAGTAGGAAAAAAAACAAACAACATACACTGGTATGTTAAAATATTTCAGGAAATCAAATCCTTTTATTCAGTCACAAAAATCTTGCTGCTGATGTGCCGGAACAAAAAAAAAATGGAAACATTCTGCAAGTGATGAAATAGAACCCTAGCTACAACTCAGCTGCTGGGTGAAATACATGTCAAAATTATGTCAGACACACCATGTATCAATTTATGACAAGCTGCTACAGTGAGCTGAAAGGCCCTTGAGGCAACAAAAAACCAGGTAGGTCAGAAGCTGCATGCACCCAACCTCTGTTTGACATTTACAAGGGAACAGAGCACTGTTCTTGAGGAGATGTATTTTATTAATTATCTCCCTATCTTGACATTTCTGCATTTATTTAAACCCCAAATCCATCTGATGTGACAAAAACCTGATGCTTACTCTGTTTTTTAGTAAAATCTGGCACATTTAACATTTTCCATTTTCACAAGATTTCAGTTAGCTTATTTTGACAATTCAGACCATTGCTTGTTTTAGTAGATGTGACTCTAATCTTCTTCTGGCTTTACCAGTTCAAGGGAATTCAATTTATCAAATAATGCATTTGGAATGGTTTCCATTATACATTCATCGCTACACAAGACCACATACACAGAGGAAACAGTACAGTCTTAAAGCAATATATAAACTTTCTTGGGTTGCATACAGTGGAAGTTGAAAAAGCTTTTGAAATATTTCCTGATTCTCTGCACACCTGAGGCTCAATTTTTTTGTTTTTAAGAGGGCATGTAAAGTAACTCTTGACACATACAAAAATACCTTTATCATAATAAGTTTGCAATTAACAGTACTGCACTATTATGGCTTCAGTTCTTGGGACTGCAGATAAATTTATTTACATATTTCATCTAGAGTGTGCATAATTCATACTTGCATTAAAAAAGCAGCTAAGTTTTATTGCTATTAATGCTTTTCACTTACTGTATTTAGAGAAGAACAATGGTCTTCACCTAAACTAAGCCTTATACCCAATATATTTTCACTTTAATTTTAGAAGTTGTTCAAAATTTCAACTACCACCACACTGAGGAAAAAAAAATCCCTTCTTAGTTTATTTTATTAATTTTGTTATAAAGCCCAGGTTAGTTTTATATGCTGGTTAAGAACATAAATGATACCCGTCAGGCCTAATAAGCAGATACTAAATTTCAGTTTATTAGCATTTATGAACCACATAAGGTGTGGCCATAAGATTAAAAAAATCACACAGCAGTGAATAATGCTACATCACTGAGCCTCACTGCATCATAAAGCAGAGATAAACTTTCATTTCATGATGTTAAAAAAAAATACAATCCTGATGTGGCTGTCCCCTTAATTCCATCATCTAATTCAATTACAAATATAATAAATATATTACTAAATACTCTTGGATACACACAAGTCAATAAATCAAAGGGAGAATATTTTAACTATTAGCCAAATTGGTGAAGTATTTATATTTCCTGAAGTAAATATTCAAATCAGCATATGGAAATGCAATCTTTTGAAAATCTACTTCATTACATTTAAATTATTTGTCTATAATTTTACAGCTGAAATTACGTAACATTATTATTCACTTAAAATATATATGCACATATAATACACAAATGTAGCACATTCCAAATTGTGTACATATAATGGGTAAGAGTTTAATGTGTAAACTTTTTCAAGTTTTATAAAAATTCAATGAATTTTGGAATTGCAAATCTTCTGTCAATCACATTTTTACAAAAAAAGTTGGAAAAAAAAAAAGGAGACAAACCTAGAGAAGGAAAGATCTATTAAGAGGTATTTCAGTGGTGTACAAGCAACTCCTCTTCACCTTTCTGACCTTGTTTTTCCTTAAAAAAAATTTTTTTTGACATTGCTTTTTGTAATAAGCTCTAAATTCATATGGACTTTCTTTTCAAATGGCTTTAGACAGGCTAAAACGCAATGTCCTAGCATACCTTGTCCTACCACGTGTCCTTTGTAAGAGACCCACCACAAACAAGGCCTAGTCTCTAAACAACTGCTTTTAATAAAATGTTGGGAGTTTTTTTTACAATCATATTTGGTTGACGTTGTTCTAGATCCTCAGATTCTTGAGCCCAAATCATGCACAGATCTAAATGTATTATATTTATCAAAATTCAATATATAACAGGTATATCATTCTATCTAAAATGTTTTTCAAAAAGTGTCAGAATCAAATAGTTTTATATTTTCTCTCACCTTTTAGGACAAAAACAACTGCTACAAAAGAATGTGTTTCTCTCCCATTCTGGAAGTCAACATGCAGTCTGAATCTAACATTACTGTTCGAGATGCCACTGATGACATCAACACCAATATGTACCGAGCACTGTCATATCCATTAAGCTTTCAAGTTTCTCTCACTGGATTTCTGATGTTAGAAATTGTGTTGGGACTTGGCAGCAACCTTACCGTGTTGGTACTTTACTGCATGAAATCCAACTTAATCAATTCTGTCAGTAACATTATTACAATGAACCTTCATGTACTTGATGTAATAATTTGTGTGGGATGTATTCCTCTAACTATAGTTATCCTTCTGCTTTCACTGGAGAGTAACAGTGCTCTAATTTGCTGTTTCCATGAGGCTTGTGTTTCTTTTGCAAGTGTTTCAACGGCAATCAACGTTTTTGCTATCACTTTGGACCGATATGATATCTCTGTAAAACCTGCAAATAGAATTCTGACATTGGGAAGGGCTGTAATGTTAATGACATCAATATGGATTGTCTCTCTTTTTTCCTTCCTGATTCCCTTCATTGAAGTTAATTTTTTCAGTCTTCAAAGTGCAAGTACTTGGGAAAATAAGACTCTTTTATGTGTCAGTGTAAATGAGTATCACACTGAACTGGGAATGTACTACCATCTCCTAGTACAGATTCCAATTTTTTTCTTCACTGTTATCGTAATGCTAATTACATACACCAAAATACTCCAGGCTCTTAATATTCGAATAGGAACAAGATTTACAACAGGACAAAAGAAAAAAGCAAGAAAGAAAAAGACTATTTCTTTGACTACACAGCATGAGACTACTGATGTGTCACAAAGCAGTGGCGGGAGGAATGTAGTCTTTGGTGTAAGGACTTCAGTTTCAGTAATAATTGCCCTACGGCGAGCTGTAAAGCGACACCGGGAACGACGGGAAAGACAAAAGAGAGTCTTCAGAATGTCTCTTTTAATTATTTCAACATTTCTTCTCTGCTGGACACCCATTTCTGTTTTAAACACTACAATTTTATGTTTGGGCCCAAGTGACCTTTTGGTAAAGCTGAGATTGTGTTTTCTCGTTATGGCATATGGAACAACCATATTTCACCCTCTACTTTATGCATTCACTAGGCAAAAATTTCAGAAGGTCCTGAAAAGTAAAATGAAAAAACGAGTTGTTTCAATAGTGGAAGCAGATCCTATGCCTAATAATGCTGTAATACATAACTCATGGATAGAGCCTAAAAGGAACAAACAGATTACTTTTGAAGACAATGAAGTAAGGCAGAAATGTTTAGTACCTCAGGTTGTCACTGACTAGATTTCAGTATTCACCAAATTATCCAAGAGGAAATATATGAACAAACTGTAGAAAATACTGCCAAATAAGGGAAACTTTTAAAATACTGGCTAGACTGTACATTTTCAATATATATGTTATATAGATTAGGACTTGTATATTCAATTTCTTCATTAAGATACATGTTGCATGGCAGTTTGTTAGAGTAATACCGTGTATATTTGTCAAAAAGATATTAATGTAAGTCATATTTTCTAAAAAAATAAATAGCCTTAAAGCAGTGTACACTTTTAAAAACAAACATTTGTATGCCTGATTCTCTGTAAATATAAAACAACTTTTAAATAGGCATTCCACTTCAGAAATACTTCGTTTTCCAACAAGGTGCGAGTTTAACAACTTGCACAATATAGTATTTTAAAATCGTAATGTGTGAGCTCTGTTCTTCAGAAATAATTGGCAACTTCATGATATTGAAATATATTTTGACTCCATGCTTAGGCGACCTCTTCATCTAACTTGTAATGGTTCTGTATGTACAATTAAAGCATATCCCTCTGTAAACAAGGGCTAAAACTTCCATTTTGGCAGTAGAAGCAATATTTTAAAGTTAGTGCAGAAAAAGAATAATTTTTAATACAAAAATACCTAAGTATGCACAATTTTGTTTTGTTTCCATACAATAATCCGCACATCATTGAATAACCCCACTTCCTTCCCTCCCTCCACTGAAAGAAGAAAAACTAATTTGGGGCTCTGGAGAATAGTGGAAGTAAAATGCAGAGAAATGGGGAAAATCCTGTGCTCTAAGGTTGCCCAATAAATAAATAAAAAACAACAAATTTATACAGAATGTGTTAGACCATTATCTCAGAAAACAGATGTCATATTAGCTGGCCCTCCAAAATGTGAGGATCTTCAGGGGAGTGATCCCACAGTCCCCTTGCCACACATCTATCAAAGTCAGCTGCCCTACAGCTGTGGTAATATTCCTGGATCTATTTTACAGCATTTGCACAGTTCATTTCTCCATCATCTTTAACCATCTCTTCAACTAATGTCCACATTTAAGAACCAAGAAACTAATAGAAGATTACATCATCTCTGGCTCCAAATGCAAAAGTTAATCAGATTGACATAGTTGCTGGGCCAGAATGGTACTGAGAGGTCTGGGTGTGAAGGGCATCGGGCACTTATTTGCTATCCCAGGCTTTGAAGCCAGAAATTTGGAACAAGTAGTACCTATATGCATCCCACTGATTTGGTAACTGCTAAAAATTATGACACAAACTTCAAATGTATTAAGAAAAAAAAATATTTTATTTGTAATATAATCGCCTCTTCATATATCTCAATTGGTCCTATTTACATAGAAATAACTGTTAATAACTAGTGTTAATGCAAGTTCCATGCATAAAAGGCAGAATATCCCCTCTACACTAGAGATTTACTCTATTTACAATATTGTGCATTTTCTTTTACCTAAAATATACACATCTGAACACATTCAAATGTCCAGAGTAAAATTAAAAAAAAAATCCACACAAAAATCTGGCTTTAAAGAAATCCCAAACTATTTTCTCTTCAATTCTTATCCTATCAACTCATACTTGTAGTGAAAGAGGATAACTTCCCTTAGCAAAGCCCTGATGCAACCAGCCCAAGAACCATCTTGGAGACTATTAGAAACTCATCCTCTTGCTCCTTAAAAATCAAGCACTTATGACAGAATTTTACCGAGAGGGATTCTTTAAAACTTTTCACATTTGTTTAAATAAATATGTTAATAGCTTTGGTATAAAAGTCAGCACACCACCACTCACTGTAATGTGCTGCATCCACTTAACAGGCCAAGTTTCATCTAAAGACATTACTTATCTTAGAATGCTAAATGAAATTCTAGCCTTATCCAAAAACAAATAAACAGCTCAGATGTAATGTACAATGTTGTAACGATATTTCAAAATGATTTTTTATTTTTTGGAAGAAAACTATCATTTTAAAAATCACAGCGCTTCTATTTACAGATGATTACATTGTTCCACTCCTGCTACAGCTAGCTATCTTATACGCTTAAATATATACAAGGGAGGGCAGGGGACACTATTAAAATGTCAATAGCACAACATGGTTTCTTACACACAAACAAGGTATTCCTAAATAAAGATATAATATGTATTTTTTAAAACTTACAGTCATCTGAATATATAAATAAGCCTATAAGACCCATGGACATAAGGTGAAATTAAAACAGTTTTCAGTAAAGTTTTTAATTTTAAAGGTTATGACACCTTCAGCGTACACTCTCTTTTTTTAAAGCTCAAAGATCTTAGAGCTCTTTCATCATAATGTAATATCAAAGAACTTGGAACTGTTTTACCAATACATTCCTTTTTCCTAGAAACATCTTCCACAATTCTTTACATTTGAGCTGCTCTGGGCATTTTTACAACGTGTGCAGACAGATTAGCATTTTGGTGCCACCCTCTGGCCATGCTTCTGCTTCTACTTGTGGCCAGATGAGTTATTCCAAAACTATAAAAACTTGTATAATAATATCAGTAATAAACATTTCAGAGGCAACTGACCAACTAATATCAATTGGACCACAACAGAAAAAGTCACAAGATAAAGATCCCACTCAGCATCTGGCCTTTTGGCTCTTAAGCTAGTTAGGGTGGGGAAAATTATGGAAGATGCATAAAAGAAACCATCAGTAAAAGTGTGTTCATTCTACAACCCAACATTTTCCACAGTTTTTTATATCAGGGAAGCAGAGAACAATGAACAAATGTAAGGAAAATTACAAAGAAGATGGAATGAAGAGGAAAGCAGTATCCCATCTCACTTATAACATTTGTTCAAAGAGGAAAAATCATTTCCCAGCACTTCCTGCACTGCCTTCCAACCATAAGGTGCCTCTGAAGACAGGAAATCTTCATAGTGCTTGATAAAGGTGGTCACCTTACATGTTTCCACTGTGTGAGCAGAAGAAATGTATGCATACAAGGTCATTAGGGATCACGTGGAGTGTGCCCTGATCCCTTAAGGAACCAGAATCTCAATGTCTTGTATGCTTCTTCAATACATAGTCTAATTCAGATGACTTGGAAGCTCTAGATCCTTGGCATTTGCAGTGGAGAATACTAAAAGGGCATCCAACCTCCAAATGCACTTTCTACATTTGAATTAAACTTTTCAGGCCCTTCTCATGCCTAAAGCACACTACTTATCCTTGGTGGCCTGGGACAGAAAGAAGGGAGAGCCTCCTCTTGAGAAGCATGGAGGAAAGTGGATACACAATTCTAGAGCTGAGCACCAACTTGTCCTCAAGAAACACATTCCTATATAGGAAGCACTGACAACTTCAAAGCTTATCTACGAGATGTGACGGCCATCAGAAACCAAGACATTGATGTGAGTGGCTCAAAGAGGTGGTTCACCAGGGGTCTCAGTACAAGTAGCTGGTCCCACTTTGGAAAGACAGGCCTGACAGCTCACTTGGCTAATCAGACTGTCCTAATGAAACAATGCCTTCCAGAGAACTTGCGGATCCCATGATCATCATACTACAAAGAGAGGACACCTGACATGCAATGGTGCTAAGTTGGAAAATCTGTCCAAGCCTTCCTGAAGAAGTTTCGAGATAGTCAGAATTCATAGATTTCTAGGATTTGCTTTGGGTTCCTGACACCAGCACAGAACTTGGTCCAAATAAAGGAGTATATATCCAAGGTTGATACTTTCCACAAATATGTTCCAATAACTTTGGAGAACAAACCTAACAATACTAGTCTTTCCCTTTCAATAGACAGGCTGTTACATGAAGCTGGTTCTGATCCTGATGAAGAAAAGGAGATTGTAAGAGTATGATCCGTCTCTTTGGGATTGGTACAGAGGTCCTATTTCAGCTCAATTAAGTACAAAAATGAAGCTGTCGTTGGCCAACGCAGAGTTGCCAATATTACCATCACCTGACTATTTTATCTTTTGAATTTCCCTAATAATAGGAAGATTGTAAGTGTCAAGAGGAGGCCTTCAGACTACCAGTGTGATAGAGCATCTCTCCCCATGGATCTGGGGTCCACCTTCCTGCTGAATTACTGTAGCTCTACACATTCAAATGATTTGTGAACAGTTTGGTTAAGGGCAAGCTGAATGGCTGCACAATTAACTCAGTTTTCCTGATGCAAGCAGCACTCAGGGTTGTTCATCTTGATCACTCAGAGCATGTTTGTCTTTTGTTTCAGCTCTCTCTTTATGTGAGCAGCCCAGAGGGATAGATGAGAATGTTCGATTCAGAACATGATTCCCATCACTTAGATGTGTAGTATAGGGCTTCTTTTTCCAGTTGGTTGTTCACATTTGCAGCCACGGTAATACTGTTTGGCAGAATCAGAATATGCTTCCCCTCTAGCCTGGGCTGGAACCTTTCTACAATCAGCTTGATTGCTCTTATTTCTAGATAGTTTATAATATTAGTCCTTTCCTCCAGCTAATAGATGCCGGTTTTAGAACCCTGATGTGTTTCCCAGCCCTCCAGGCTTGTCACAACTATCACAATCCAAAATCATGCAGGCTGACTGCCATTTTAAAGATACTGATAACCTGTGCCAGAGCCTACACTTGATCCTTCAAGGGTTTTAGAGGAGAGGCCCCATGTTGTTAAGATGAAGCCCTGAAGGAGCCTGATGTGAATCCCCAGCCATGATATTTGGAGGTTTAGTGGTTAAAAGGTTAGAGGTTTCAATTTCAGGTCTCTTGCAGTTCCAAAACTATTTGAGGAGCTCTTGAATCTTCTGAAACGTCTCTAGAAACGGATATATTCTTGCTATCAATATATCTGTATCCACTCCTAAGCAAAGTTATTTTGGTGAATGGAACCAAGGAGCTTTCCTTGATATTAAAATCATGCACATGCAAGAAATTCAACATTAGGGATGTAGCTTTGTGTGCTATTGCTGGGAATAGAGCTTTGATTAAAAGATATCAATCGGGGCGGGGAGGGGGAAGAGGGCTTAAAAGGTGGATCCCCAGTAACCTAAATCTGACTACAATTACTACACCATCTTTGTAAAGACCCATAGGGCTGAGGACAAGCCAAACTGGAGTGCCCAGTACTGACAATGCTTCACACCACAAGCAAAACCTCAGAAATCTGTAATGGCAAGGTCTAATAACTATGTTGAGATATACCTCCACAAACCCAATGAAGTTATGAAGCCCCCAGGGACAAGGAAGACTCCATAGAGCTTTCTTCATTTTTTCCATCCACTTGTCGAGCCTTTTGCGATCTACAATTGTTGGATTCCCCCATGTTCACTTCCAAATGATGAAGATAGAGCAGAACCTTCCAATTTTTTCTTCTGAGGGATACACTCTATTACTTCGATATGCAGAAGGGTATATATATATATATATATATATATATATATATAAAATCAGCAGTTAGTTGAGCCGTGTGTGCGTGTGTGTATCTTACACACACACACACACACACACACACACACACGCACCTCGACAAACCGCTGATAGCCAGTTGCTCCATGCACCCCATTCAGTGGCACTGGGCACATGCGCAGTGCTGGTCTGGCGCATGTGCAGTGCGGGGCTAGCGAGTAGCTCTCACTGCTGTTTGACAAGCCCTGTATATTATATTATTATATATTTCTTATATTACAGGGTAATTCAAAATAGGAGGCTGGATGAAGAATGGAAGAGGTAGAATCAGTTAATAAGGGATGATCCCTCAAATAATGATCTTCCAGGTCCATGGGAAATTGCATCCCCCAGCTTCAGCTCCAGCTCCAGCTCCAAGCAGGGTTAATGCAGTCTGTCAAACAGAGGCTATAAGGACGTATCTAGACTACGCTAGACTTTCAAAAGAGGATATTCAAATTCTGCAGGAATTTGCATATCTTTTTTTGAGCTCACTTTCGAAAGTGAAAGTAATTAAGACACGGTTTTGTCGGCGAACCCTCCCATTTGTCAACAAACCGCGTAAACCTCATTTTTTAAGGAATAGCAGCTTGTCAACAAACAGGAGGGTTCGCCAACAAAACCACATCTTAATTACTTCCACTTTTGAAAGTGCTGCTTTTGAAAGAGAGCTCAAAAGAAGATATGCAAATTCCTGCGTAATTTGCATATCCTCTTTCAAAAGTCTATCATAGTCTAGATACGCCCTAAGAGTGGCAGGGTTTGCTTAGGGTTTTCCTCCAGAGCCATGGTTTTACAGCAAAAGCGGCGAGGAGTCCTGTGGCACCTTATAGACTAACCAAAGTGTTTGGAGCATAAGCTTTCGTGGGCAAAGACCCACTTCGTCAGATGCAGGTCTCCTTCCTGGAAAACCTGATGTCTTTTTGCTAATATTTCCCCAAGGATGAAGGCCAAAAGCAGCATCTTTGTCTGAAGACTGGTCTGTAGTCTCTCTCAAAGGTGTGATGTGGCATTGGGAGGAACTATTTAGATTTTGCAACACTGTCCACCATTATGCTGTCCAGCTTCTCTCTGAAAAGCAGGGCCACTGTAAAATGTGGCAGAGCACAGCACTTGCTTGGTTTGGCTATCCACCGTCCATGGACAGACACACAGATCCTGCCTGGTCAATGAGCTGGCAGCCATGGCTTAGAATCTCAAGGTGTCCAGTAAGATATTAGCAACAAATGTGTTGCCAAGGAAACTTTCTTCCATGTGAAGGCAAAATTTGGGCATCATTTACCCACAAGGACTCCAATTTTCCAGGAAGGAGAGAGAGGTGCCCTCAAAAAGCAAGGAATTGCTAGGAAAACCTGGAGGAAAGTTGAGGAGGGCTCAAAGCCTTATTAGAGAGATTGCTCCACTTTTGTATTCTGTTCGGTCTTTAGGATGGAATTCCCTTTTTGAGGTGATAACTATATCCTCTGCTAGAGATTCTGTCAATCTTCAGTATCTCAGTAAACAGATCCATTGGTTCCTAGAATGTATAGAACCTAAAAACATTTTTGTTAAAGTGCTTGTCTCTCTCTAGCTTATCCGTTCAACCTGGATTGTTTTGTTTTTCCTTGAAGGAGGGGCATAGGGGAAGGATAGGATTAGGGGAGAACTTTGAGAGGAGACATTTGCTCTGACGCTTACTCTCTGGAGTCTGTTCAGACTCAATCTTATTAGTAGATACAACCTTGTTGCAAATGGCCTTGAAATTCTCGGGGAGGGGGGGAGAGGGGAAGGGGTAAGGCTAAGGGAATCTTTGTGGATTCTTTCCCCACTTCTGATCAGAGTCAGAGCCAAACAATTTACAACCTTCTGTGGAGGAAGGGGAGAAGAGTCAAAGGACTAAGGACTCATACCACTTAGATCTTTTATGATTTTTCTTCCCTTCTTAGCTGGCAAAAAAAGGTTTTTAAAAAAAAATAAAAAAAGCTAAGAGAATATAAGAGCACCAGTGCAGCTTTGGTGAGGCCTTTTGCAGCCTTCCTTCCCAAAGGCCTGAAGTCCTCATTAAATCTTTTAATTCCTTGCTTGCTGGGTCCATTCCCTCAAGAAGGATAGAAGGGAAATACTTCCCAAGTCCTCCTTGACAAATTGGGAAGGAGGGGTTCTTATGTGCCCTCTCCTTTTCCCAAGACACTGAGAATCCAGTTTAAGACTTATGGAAAGGAGTACTTATGACCCTGTAAGTCTCCCTTTGGTTTTCCAACAGCCTCTTGGTTCTTACCTCTGGGCTCAGCTCACTGTGGATCTTCTTCTCTTTGGAGCCTCTCCCAGCTCTGCCCAGAGATTCATGGTCCATTTTCCCCATGTTGGAATCACAGCTATTCTGGTGGATCAAGAATCCCATAGTCCAGTCCAGCTCAGCCCCAGAATCCAACAGAGTTAGGGACAGAAGGCAGAGTGCAGACTGGAAATAACTTGTTGCCTGCTGAGCCTGGCAGGGCACGCCTTACAGGTGGAGCACTATTTGGATTTCATTTAGTGCTTTTTAGACTGCTCTGCCATAACTTAAAAAGTGAATAGAGCCAGCAAACAAGCACTGGAACACAGGATCTGGGTGGGTCCCAATCCACGACCAATAACTAATCCAGAAGATTAGGGCAGGGAGGAGTGCTAAAGGAGGTAAAACGCAGCTCCCCATTGCCCCAAAATTAGTATTAAAAATAATTTTTTAAAAAAACCACACACACCCTTTAGACAGATGAAAGGCAAAAGCACAGAAACTGTGGTCTGCACACTGCTTCAGACACAAAGCAACTGGTCAAAGCCAGCGTAGATGGCACACTAATTTGCATATGTGCTGCAAGAATTAACAGTGTAGCCCAATAGGGATGTAAAAATCCATGTAACTGGTTAACCAGTCAAATGTGAAGTCCCTTTAACTAGTTAACCCATTAACCAGTTAACCAATTAAGGAGTGCTACACCAGCCCAGCTCAGCCCATGCACACCTCAGCCAGGCTGGAGTGGCCCACCACCACAGGCAGCCACTGCTTTGGATGCTCAGAGCAGCCCCTGTCTGCAGCAGGCCCCACAAGGCTGAAGGAGCACTCTCCCCAAGGTGGGGTTATGAATATAGGCCTGTGGGGTAAACCTCTTAAGGATGGTGCTTACCAGTTAACCTTTCATATCCCTATAGCCTAGACATTTGTGAAAGATGCTGAGCTGTAGTACAACACTTTATGAAATAAAGGGAGCAGGGCCCAGTAGTCAGATTATGGGACAAAGCAGGTCCAGGCTTAAAAGTAGCTGTATCACTGTAGCACTTAAGCGAAGATGCTCCTACACTGACAGAAGGGGGTCTTCCATCAGCGTAAATATTCCACCTCCCCAAGATGTAGCTATATCAATGACCTATGACTTCCCTTCAACACAGTGTTGTCTACACAAAGGGGTAGGCTGGTATAGCTATTTTGTTGTGGGGTGTGGACTTTTCATACCCCCACATGACAATTATACCAATATAGGTCTGTATGTAATTCTGGCCTTAGCTAAGCCAGGGGTGTTCTTCTCCCATCTCTAGAGGATGGACCTCCCTCGTCCAGCACCCTTAGGAGCTGACTGGTCCCAGATGAATTCTTCTGAACCAGGGGAGGTCTTCCTGTTCCCCATTGCCACCAGCCCCTCCAAAGCCCTGGTTTTGCTATGAGCCAGAGGCTGGCTCCCCCCTTCCCTGCTGCCAGCACCATTGCCACGCACTGGGTTTCCGAGCCCACAGGACCCCTGGCCAACAGCCCTCCACCAGATCACTCTGGACCATGGATGTCCCAGTTAACAGAGGTTAAACCTATATTACCAAAATTTTCTGTGTAATTTCAAACAAGTCATTTAAGCTTCCTGTGCTCATTTCCTTGTCTGAAAAATTTGATGAATTTAAAACACACTATACAAAAGTGTTGAGTATTAAGCATTTTATAGCTCTGGTTCTCTATAAAACATACTAGAACAGGCATTCTCCACAGAAAGATTAAAATATCATGCAGACAAGACAAAACATGGGTCAATAGCTCAAATAAGAAAGGGCTGTCCAGAGATCACTGGGACTCTGGGAAGGGGGAGAAGTGGATTTTCAGAAGGAATATAAAGGGGGGGGGGGAGAAGAGAGAGAGGGGGCACTGGGAGGACAAGAAGTTAGAAACCACAACTGTGGTGGCTGCATGAAAAAAACAAAGCTAAAAGTAGGAGATGGCAAATGGACTATGAAATAAATATTACTTACAGTGTCAAACTGTTTAGCACATTTTATACTCCCTTCACAAAAAAATCATCAATTCTATTAAAATTCACACATCTTATCCCAAGGCAAGTAGAGTTTGAATAATTATAGCAAATATTGGAGTCTCTAGGAGAATTAGCTAGCTTAACCTTTGAAAAACAGCCATTCTTAAGACACTGACAGAGAAATATTTGATTTTAAGGTGGGTAAAATATTTACTAATGACAGGTCACTTCATGGTTGAACTTCTTAATTTTATTTCCCAATGCTAGAAGGATAGGAATCAGGTTATTTTAAAATATCTCTGGATACTTACTACTTCAAAGTGTCTTCCCTCCATGAATAATTAGGTAAACACACTAGGGATGTTAAAGGTTTTTTTTGTAAACACGTACTGCTGAATTTTTTGTTTAAGCAGTAACACGTTTATATGCAAATGGGGACAGGTGGGAGCACTGGCTCCCCCACAAGCTCCAGTTCCTGCCTCTTCCCCCCCACCCTACCACTACTGCCTCTGATGAAGAAAGAGACAGAAGCACGGGAAGCAAGCAGCCCCATGGGAGCCAGTACACAGAGGGAGTCAGCTTGAAAGCAGGCTTTACACATGTACAGGCTCCCACCTGCTCCCTTCCCAGCACTGCTCTATCTCTATTAGACACAGAAATGGGGTGGGGAGGGAGTGGCTCTGCAGATACCGGTGCTCATGGGAAGGTGGCTTAAAAGCCAGCTCCTCTAGAACACCAGCTCCTGCCTGCCCTCTCTCCTCCTCCCCCCACCCCATCCCACCCCCCTGCCCCCACTGCCTTTGTGGGAGGCAGCAGGCTCCGTGGGAGCTGGCATGCACGAAGAGCCGGCTTAAAACTCGGATCCTACCTCCCCTGCCCTCATATGCTGCTACCTCTGATGCAGAGGTAGCAGTGGTGGAGGGAGGCAGCTGGCTCAGCGGGAGCTGGTATATGCAAGGAGATGGCTTGAAAGCTGACTTCCCATGTGTATCAGCTCCTACCTGCCTCTTCTCTCCCTGCTACCTCTGTGAGAGGCAGCGGGGGGAAGAGGGGGGTATGAGAAGGGAGGAAGACAGGGAGGCAGCTTGGCAGGAGCCAGTACTTGGGGGCGGGGGGGAGATGGCTTTTAAGCCGGCTCCCCACAGGCACCGTCTCCCTCTGCCTCAGGAGGGGTGCCTGTACCAGTTAGAATTAACTGATGAGCCAACTTATTGTTTAATAGTGTAAATAGGTGCACGTTAACATTCCTAAAATACGTGCACATTATAAACACAGAGGCACCTATTCTAAAATGTAAAAATGGGATCCTATATAAAGGTATTTTACATGTACAGGCTGACCCTGACTTGCAACGCGATCGGCTCTGGGGATATCATCGCAAGTTGGGGGCATCATAACTCGAGCCCACATTTACAACAGGTGTCATATGCCATCGTAAATGCGGGAACGAGGACATAAGTCGGGGGATTTTGACCCCTTCCGCACTTATGGAAAAAGTCGTAAGTGGGGAAGGAGGTCGTAAATAGTGCCATCGTAAAGTGAGAGCCTCCTGTATAAACATCATTTAGCATGTAGAGTGCATATCCGCTATTCTCTCTCAGGCATTACTAAAAAACAAAACAAAACAAAACAAAACACAACAACAACGTCTTATTTGAGATTTACAATATTTACCTGGAAATTTACCTGGACAGCTAAAATAGCTTTTTTGCTGGTAAGTAATGTGCATATAACAATACGATGAAAATTTTCTGATGATGTATTTGTCAGAACAGTTGCACAGTTGATGGTTCTCAAGTAAATATCTGTTTTGTATGAACAATTCTGATTTCCAGTTCCACTTCCCCCCCCCCCCTTTAAATAACTTATGCTTCTTTTTAAAAATCTTTTTCAATGCAGCCTAAATTTATTAACTTAAAAGAATGCCCTTAATCTTATGGGTTTTTTCATTCTTTTTCTTGGACTAAAAATGCAAAGAAAAAAAAATTTTTTTAAATGGTGATACTGCACTGAGTGAATTTCACAACTTTAAAAAATTTTAAGCCAAATCTGACTCACTTTTCACACTAGTTTAAGCCCATAGAATTCAGTGGGGAAATTATGACAATGTGAGTGGAGAATCCAGCTCTATGTGTACAATCTACTTCTTTAAATGTTCATTGAGTAGAGTTACAATTTAAGCAGGAAAATGTTCTTTATTTTTAAATGGCTTGAGAAACAATGGATTGGAAAGATAAAATAGATCTGTGCCCAAGACCAAAAGGTTTTGTATAAAGACGGTGTGCAGCAAGGGATGGTAAGGGCAAATACAGGCAGGCTGGATGATGGTCATGGTGAGAAATATGCACATGTTGTCATCATGGGAAACTTATCATACCAACTCTTTTGAGTAAGTTACTCTAATTAAAACCACTTCCAATAGGCTGAGCTCAATTTGTAACCTTGGGATTGAATTCCAGAGTCCTAAGTTATCCCTTCAAGATGCAATGCACAGTATATGCCCCAATATACCTCACTATCATTAGGCTGTGCCATTTCAGCTCCTACCACGTACCAGAGAACCTACTGATCCCTTCAACTCTTGACTTACAATTCCCCTTCACAAAATCTGCCACCTCTCCCTGTGCCACTCAGATGCCTCCTATTCACATTACGCCCACTGTCAACACCTTCCATCAACAGTTCACCACTTCTGTCTGTAGTAAAGATTTTAGGCTGTGCTCACAAATTTTGTATCTACAGATGCACAGCACAACACACCTGTGAACTTTCACAATCACTACCCATAGAATTTTAGCAATATTTAAACTCATGTAAAGATTTAAGATCTATCTGACTTCTGAATTGGGATGAATTTCACCCAAGAAGTTGACTAGTAAGCTATCCCCTCTTGGGCTGAAACACACCTAGAAGATATTTAAAAATATCTTAACTTTGACATACGCAAAATACAAACCATTGTCACATTTTCTAACATTATGGTACAGTTTAAGAAAACAAGATTTAAAACAATTCTAACCAACTTATTTTGAGATTACAGTAATAATTGAACTTTGAAACCTCAAACTTGATAGCATGCTTTCCTACATCGTAAACCAAATGTTTATTTTTTCCTTATTATGGGTGTGGTAACATGCATACATAGTGTACACATAAGATTCAAATTGTAATAGTCTCATCTTGTGAGAAAGATACACTATGGACTTCTCAAAACAGCAGAGGTATCAACAGCATGCATGGATTTCTAGGTTTTCTGAAATGCTTCTTACTTTCTATCAAAAGTTATATACCAGAACTATTGTCCTCTCTATTGTTGTCTGTTCATCTTGTCAAACCTAAGGCATTCATTATCCACCTGAAGACACACATTCAACTCCTTAAGGTTGAATCCTTAAGTGATAGGCTCTCTGGAAAAATTAGCATGTCTTGCACATAAAAACAAAAATCAAATATATAACAACGTCACAACAACATTTTAGAGGTATACAGTATATTATTGAGTTTCAGGCTAAGAACCTTTTAATCCCACAAATCAACTTAGAAAAGAGGAAACTAAGGGGGGATATGATAGAGGTCTATAAAATCTTGACTGATGTGGAAAAAGTGAATAAGGAAAAGTTATTTACGTATTCCTACAATATAAGAACTAGGGGTCACCAAATAAAAATTAATAGGCAGAAGATTAAAAACAAACAAAAGGAAGTTTTTCTTCAATCAGCACACAATCAACCTGTGGAACTGCTTGCCAGAGGATGTTCTGAAGACTAGGACTTTAACAGGGTTCAAAAAAGAGAAAGATAGATTCATGGAGATTAGATGTATCAATGGTTATTAGCCAGGATGGGTAGGAATGGTGTCCGTAGCTTCTGTCTGGAAATGGATGAAGGAGAGGGATCACGTGATGATTACCTGTTTATGTTCCCTTCCTCTGGGGCATCTGGTATTGGCCACTGTTGAAGACAGGATACTGGGCTAGATGGACTTTTGGTCTGACCCAGTATGGCCGTTCTTATGTTCTAACATGGAGTTAAAATGACAAGAGTTCTATCCTAATAGTGACATCAACTGCACATTGTGTGTTTTGCATTACTTATCCACTTTGATGGGGAGGGGACTTCTCTTGCAGTTTTCCAGTCAACAGACTTCTTAGAATCAGAACTGGAAGGGACCTCCAGAGGTCATCAAGTCTAGTCCCCTGCCCTCACAGAAGGATCAAGCACTATCTATATCCGTGGTCACCAACCCATCAATCACGATCGACTGGTCGATCACAAGGCCTTGACCAGTCGATCGCGAGGCGTTCGGGCACCCTCACCCTCTATTTTCCCCCCACTCCCGAGAAGCCCCACTACCTACCTATAGTGTAGTGCCGGCTTCCCACAGGGTGGACGGAAGCCCTGTCTGAAGCCCGCATCACTTCCGGGGGGTTCCGGAAGTGCGCAGGCTGCTCCCCTCCCACAGCTCTGTTGCATGCTGGGGGAGGGGGCACTCACAGGGGTTTGGCCCCGCCGGGGGGGAAGGGGAAAGAAGAGGTCAGGCCCGGAGGAGGCATGTGCTGGCTTCCCTCGGCTGGGGGGGGGCGGAATCCTGGGAGAAGGCAGATGCAGGGGACTCTCTACTGCCACTGGCACCCTGCCCCCTGTCCGTACTCCCCGCTCCCCAGACCCCACTTCCTTGTCTCCAGCTACAGAACTCTGTCCCCATTCCCGTCCTCTGTCCCCACTGGCACCCTGTCCCCTGCTGCAGAACCCTGTCCTCTGCCCTCCCAGCACCCTGTTCCCTCCCCCCTGCCTCCAGCCACAGAACTCTGTCCCCACAAAATGTATAATTATAAATGCTTCATTTTAGATTTAAATAGCATGAATAAAAAACAGACCATTTATTTCATAACTATAAACACGTGATTTTAATTTTATCGCATAATTTAAAAATAAATTGTTTATCAGAGTATGTAAGTAAGGGCTGGGGATAGCAAGTGATGGACAGGAGGAGAATAGAGAGGGCGGGGCTTCAAGGAAGGGAAGGGGCTTCAAGGAAGGGGCGGGGCAGTAGATCTTCGCCTGTTTTGAGATTTAAAAAGTGATCTTCGGTGTAAAAAGGTTGGAGACCACTGATCTAGATCATCCCTGACAGATGTCTATCCAACTTGCTCTTAAATATTTCCAGTGATAGAGATTCTACATCTCCCCAGGCAATTTATTCCAGTGTTTAGCCACCCTGACAGTGAGGAAGTTTTTCCTAATGTCCAACCTAAACCTCCCTTTCTGCAATTTAAGCCCATTGCTTCATAAAGGTCTTTCACACAGCAACAAAAAGAAAGATGTTTTCCCACCTCATAACGTCACAAAACACCACAAAAACCTCAGAGATGCACATACAGGACCTGAAACTATTTAGCCATAAAAAAAAATCCAAATGAAGAACATAAATGTACAAAATGTTTTAAGTTTTAAGTACCTTTACATTCATTTCTGCATTAGCTACGTCTTAACAACTCTACACTCAGTCATGCTAATGGGAATACAGTTATTAGAAGACAGCATGTCCTTGTCTCTATATATAAAAATGTGTCCTGCGGGATGACAGAGCAGCAGCATCACGTCACTCTGCATCCCACTGTCCTCTCTGCCATGTCTCGTCCCTCCCCTCCATGCCACAGGATGGGAGCTGCATGCCCTTCCTTCTCCTCCCTCCCAGGGGAGTAACGGCACACCTTCCCCTCTTGCCACGGAGAGCTGCATTCCCGCCCCCCTCCTGGGCAGGGCCAAAGCCATGCAGCATCCCCCACCCCAGTGTCCCAGAGGAGAAACCACAAGCCATGCATCCTCTCCCTGCACCGCCAACCCCTTCACTCACCTCTTCCACCGAGACCCTGCACCTCCAGCCTGCTCCTGCACCCTACCCTGCTCTTGCACCCTCCCCCTTGGCCAGACACCTACCCCCAGCTGGCTACTGCCCCCTTGCTGCGGGCCAGACACCCTGCCCCCAGCCCGTTCCTGCACCCTCCCCCTTGGCCAGACACCTATCCACACAGAAGTGGGCGAGTTGGCGAGCGTAGTGAGCAGGGTATGCAGACCCCTAGTTTCTCTTATTAACTAGGTTTAGGAAATACTCGTCTGGTGTTCTGTTATCTCTCTATAATCTTCAACTTCCTATCCTGTCTTGTAATGGTTTAACTCGATACTGTATCAGATAAACAGCTCGACGTTATTGCTGGATCATCATCATTGCAGTAAAACATGTCTTCTTGGCTGTATCAGAAAATTATTCCCACAGCCATATGAGGTCAGTTTTACTTTTAATTTTGCCAGGCTCTCCCACAGCCTGCTGTAGATTTTGTATCATAAACTAAGCACTGGTGGTGAGGAAAATGCTTCACATCTGATGACAAATGTATTGCTTCAGATAATGCTTCATGTATTGCTTCTTCATTACACCATTACATTATTATAAATCATTCCACTTTTCTCCACTTTGATTTCCCAAGATTCAAACATCCGGGCACATATACATAAAAAAAGGCAGTTTTATCTGTTGGAATATCACCACCATCAGCACTGGGTATGAATGTGCTATTATCTACAAACCAACTGAAGTAAAGATATCAAGAGCAAGCAATTCACTAGAACACACACAACATGAATGCCATTGAGAAGCAAGAACTGAATACAAATGTAAATAGCAAGACCTTCAACCTTGAACAGAAAAGAATGCATTGCTTCTGCCAACAGCTGCTTGTGCAAATCTATCAAATTACAACAAGAACAACTAGAAAGCAAAAAATGGAAAAAGATCTAATGAATTTGTTTTTCTTAAAAGTACTTTGTCATGCTCCGTAGTCGAACAGAAACTCCACCCCCCACACTCTAGGTATAGACTCCTGACCGGGGTAAAAGTAATTTAAATTTCTTACAGGCACTGTCCTTTTGGGGAGGTTAAAGGCAGGGAGGAAGGGTCTGGCCATACAACAGTGCCTGTAAGAAATTTAAGTGTGGGGTGGAGGGCAGAAGGGCTCAAGGCAGAAGGTTTGGATGCGTGGGGGTTGCAGGAGTTGGGCCTGGCGACAGGGAAGCATAGGGGTGGGCAATCATTTCTGACCAGGGGCTATTTGAGAAGTGGCCCTGCGCTACCTCGAAGGGGGCAGGGCCTCAGGTGGAAGGGGCAGAGGCAGGACACTCCCTGCTTCCCCACCTACAGACCCTGATTGGTCTGGGGATGAGCGCAAAGTCTTTGTCCCCGCCCTCCATAGAACCACCAGCTGTTCTGAACAGCTGGCAGTTCCCTTTAGGCACCCTCCTCTCTCTGTGGTGGGAGGAGACTTTGTGCGCTCCTTCCTGCCCCCAGGTCAATCAGGGCCTGGGAGAGGGGGAACACGCAAAGTCTCTCACTCCCTGTCCCTGTCCTGCTAGGGAGCACTGTGCTTAGAGTCAACCGCCACCTGAGAAGCAGCTGGCAGTTGACTAAGTGACAAGCCCCTTGCAGGGTAATAGGAGACTTTGCATGCTCCTCCCACCCCCAAACCCAGATTGGCCTGGGGGCAGGAGGAGCATGCAAAGTCTCCTCCCACCCTGCCAGGAGTGTGCAGTGGCCCATACTCCTTGCAAGGCAGGAGGAGACTTCACGCACTTCCTCCCATCTGCAGGCCCTAATTGGCCTTCAGGGCAGGGGAGCGTCAGGGCCTCCACAGGCCAACCCATTTGGCAGGCCGGATCCAGCCCACGGACGCCCTTTTTCCCCACCCCTGGGAACATAGGAGTCAAAGTTGGGATGTATGAGGGGTTCAGGGCAGGGGGCTTGCATGGGGGGGGGGGTGCAGGAGTCAAGGTTAGGTTGTATGAGAAGGCTTAGGATGTTAGATAGCAATTAATTGAATAGTCATGTAACCACACAACATTTTATTGGTTACACGACTATTTGATAGTTCCCCAGTGGCAGGGCCACCTTCACCTCCTTCCCCATGCTGCTGCCTCTAAGACAGCAGTGAGGGGGAAGCAAAGGAGGCTGCTGCAGAGCAGCCTGTCTGTGGCAGCCCCGGGCTCGCCGCAAACAGAAGCTGCTCTGTGGATGCCAGCGCAGCCTCTGTCCATGGGGAGTCTGGGCTCCCCACGGACAGGGGTTGCTGCCACCTCACACTGCTGCCTCTGTATCAGAGGCCGTAGCGCGCGGTCGCAGGTGGGAGCCGGTCTGCATGGGGAGTTTTAAAGTGGCTCTCACCTGCCACCTCTAATAAAGAAAGGCAGCAGCATGGGGTGGCAGGGGGCTCCCCAGGAGTGGTGCCGGGAGCACACTGGCTGACAGCTCTCCGAGGGGGACTATCAAGGAGTCGTGTAACCACTAAAATTGTATGCAGTTACATGACTGTTCAGTTATACACTCTCTCAAATCCCTAGCTTCAGTGAAGACCCTATTTATGCCAAATAGAAGGGTTTTCCCATAGGCATACATATTCCACCTCCCCAGGAGGCAGAAACTAAGTCAGTGGGATAATTCTCTCATTGCTCTAATGTGGTCTATACCTGGGATCAGGTTAGTTTAACTGCATCTTTCAGAGGTGTAGATGTCCATATTTAGACCAGACTCAAGTATGAACACAGATAAAAGTTGCTATAGAGAACTAATACAACAATTTAAGTCTTAATTATTCGTGTATTATTTGAATACTGATAAGCAGTACTTTGTATATTCACAAAATATTATTCATCACAGTCCCTGAAAATATTACAATTTTGCAAAGTAATATGGCATTCTTTCAAATGCCAGTGGAGTCAGCTGCCTGAGAACTGAGAAACTAACCCGCAAGCAGTACAAAGGAATATTGAAGTATGGCTTCTGATTTCAGTGAGTCTAGAACAGTAGTAGGCAATAATTTTTGATGGGGGACCACTCCAAGAATTTGGAAAGTGGTCAATTTGGGGCAGGGGCCTGGGTGCCTAGGGTTGCCAGGTGTCTGGTATTGACCCAGACAGTCCGGTATTTTCGCCTCCTGTCCGGTAAAAAAAGCTTCAGCTTTCAGCGGCACCTCCTCTATAATTGTTATTGCTCAGCCAATTCCTTTTGACATAGTTTGAGCATTAAATTTCTGATAAGTGGCAGCAACATGGTGACCTATTCTGAAATTAATTTGAATGTTAATTACATAATAAGTACTTGGAACAGAAGTACTTGGGTCAGACAGGTGAACTGAAGCTGAAGGTCTTTCAGGAGTTTCTTTATCTATGATTTTATCTGCAACAATGATAAGGAGAGGCCTGTGCCTTCTCAACTTAATTTTCTAAATCACAATAGTCTAAGACTCCAGCATGTCATTAGCCGTGGCTCCCGAACTACCCTGCAGTTAATTTAACATCAATCAGTTTAAATTTAAAAACCAAAACAACCCATACATCACTGAGCTTTCCTATTCATGCACAGGAAGGCTGTTATTTTTAACCAGATGATTGTACTACTGCTTGGCTAAATTCTTTTTGTTTTATATTTAAAAATATAACAAGTATTCTGCACTCTAGTGCCTCTGCATCTCTTCAAAAAAAATTGTAGTTTCAACTTTGTTTTTTATTGCCAGCAATTGATCCTCTTATGGAATTTACTTTTACATGTCTCTATTTTCCTCTTCATTGAATCTCAGCTATAAGTTGTTACAGAAACTGATTTTATAGGAGCAACAGTGAGTCTAGAACAGTAGTAGGCAATAATTTTTGATGGGGGACCACTCCAAG
>CM057845.1:24266624-24295501 GCA_030068395.1 Apalone spinifera
TGCCAGATCTGGGAGGGGGTGCAGGAGGGGGGCAGAGGATTTGGGTATATGGAGTAGGGAGGCAGGAGTGGGAGTCAGAGGGTTGGGAAGGGAGGGACTGGGGTGCTGAAGACAGACTCTGGTCAGGAGACTTACCAGCCAGCAGCTTGTTCCTGACTCATCCTCTCTGTCTGCCTCACCCCAGCACAGGCTGCAGCCATGGACTCTGAATAATTACGAGCCCCTAGCTGCTTGTTATGGAAACAGGCATCTCTCATTGACCAGTTTCTGGCAGAAGCTCCCCCCCTCTCCCCTCCAGGCTCAGTTTTTAAAGTGAAACTGCCCCACAGCTGCATTTGAGCAGAGTGAGGGTGGGGTGAGGCAAGTGGGGAGCCTGCCTAGGGCTCCCCCTAGCATCTGCGGACCAGATCCGGTGGCTTGGGTGGGCCAGATGTGGCCCACAGGCCGTATTTTACCCAGGCCTGTTGTAGAACATTGATATTTTCCCCATGTACTTCCCTATCCTATAGCAGTAAATTCTGTGCAGCTAGAAGCAAGGAGACTTCCCTTTTTTAAAAGCCTTGTAATAAGACTGTTCAAATGCCACGATCTTTTGAAAGGATTCAGCATATGCGCCCCACTTGTTCATCTTGTCCAACCAGCAAACATGTATAAAGTGATGTCACTATCCCCCCCTCCTCACTTATGAAAAGAGTAAATATTAAATACATACTGAATGTGTCTGTCTGACCCAGTATTTACATAATAAATACATTAAAATAATATTAAATTCAAGAGTTTAGTAAATCCAAAAAAGGACTGGACATTAATATGGATAACAACATTTTTAAAACAACAAGACAGATAAACGCTTATGCTTTAGAGAATAAAATAACTGATGGGATTAAAAATAAACATCATGTTCATTGTCAGGTTATTCAATAGCTGTCTATTCTGGCATTTTTTTTAAATCTCTCATATCTGCTATGAGCCACTGGTCCAATATGACAACTTCTACCTACAGACAGATATTACAAGGAATTTAGTTTTTTATAGATCTCTAGAGAACCAATTTGTGCACACAAACTAGTGAAGAAAAATGGTACACTGTATATTTTTAAACTTAAGATTTTTTTCATCAAATTTCAGCATCACATGTGTTTGAGTTCTTGTACCTATATAGCCACAGAGTAATATTACAAGAAACAGAAAATGCTTTTAAAAAAAAGAACATTTTTAGTATTTCCTCCACAAAAAGATGGTAAATGCTTTATTTTTAAAGTTCAACAGAAAATTCAGTTGTCCTATAAAGGAGTTTATTGTACCAAATTTTGGAGACTAAATTCAGTCATACAAGTGTGAAATACAGATTTTAGACCTTCTTTAAGTGAAAAAAAATCTCAATTCAACTTTAAATATGCAGTTGCTACTGGCATCACAGAAAAACTCTCCCCCCTAATATTTCTTGTGTGGCTTTTATATGCTGTGGAATACTGCCACCTCAATAAATCCCTTCGGAGGAAAAAAATATTTCTGTTGTTCCCTCTGATATTAGGGATGTAAGCGACTAGTCACTTCCCCCTTCTATTGCTGCTTCCATCAGAGAGAAGCAGCAAAGGGCAGGGGGAGCAGGAGCCTGTGCTGGAGGGAACCAGCTTTTAAGCCGGTTCCCCCTCCAGTACCATCTCTATGGGTGGGAGGGGGGCACAGCAGCAGAGGCAAAGGTGTAGCAGGGGAAACCAGGCGTGAGCAGGGAATCAGTTGTCCCAGCTCGTGAGCAGCACCCCCCCGCCCCCCGTGCTTTAGCCTTTTAAATGTATTAAAAGCCTGCCGGCTCTTAATACATTTAAAAGGCAGAGCAGCAGCGGAGTTAGGGCCCAGGGCTAGGTTATCTGCAGTCTCTCCTCTTCTCCCCCTCAACTAGTCAATGGAAATTCCATCGAGTAGTCAATTAAGGATCTTTAAATGGTGTTTTAATCAACTATCTGATGGTTTAAAAAATTCTACTCTATCATCACACAACATTTAGGACTTGCTTTTATTACTTCATTACCTCACATTGAGGTTATCACCTCCTACTTTAGATCAAGGCCAGGTAAAAACCTCTATAAAAGGAGAAACCCAGTCACAAATTAACTGGCACAGTTGTTAATTTGAATTAAATAAAAAAAATATTAAATCAATGTTCTATAAAGCATTTGGGAGTGAAATCCTTGCTCTGCTGAAGTCAAGGGGAGTTTTACCATTGATTTGGTGCCAGGATTCCATGCTCTCTCTCAGTGTCTACAGGGTGAGACTCAATAGTACTTAATCAGGGCACAGTTCCAGTTACCACACTTAGGCTACGTCTAGACTACAAGCCTCTTTCGAAAGAGAGCGTCTAGACTACAGATTTTTCGAAAAAGCAAGCCGCTTTTTTGAAAGAGTCTAGATGCTCTCTTTTGAAAAAGCAGTTTGCATTCAATAGCGCCTTTTTTCGAAAGAGTACTTTTGAAAAAAGGCGTTATTCCTCGTGGAATGACGTTTACCATGATTAAAAAGCCTGCTGCGTTCTTTCAATTTACTTTCGAAAGAACGTGGCTGCAGTCTAGACGCAGGTGAAATTTTTTTGAAAAAAGGCTACTTTTTTCTTAAAAACCCTGTAGTCTAGACACATCCTTAGAGAAAATGTATTAAAGGACTTTCTTAAGCATTATGGAAAGACGGTAGTTTTTCAACATGAGAACAGTGACATCTATGTGAACATATTTATGTATCTATTATTTAAACTCCTAAAAGACCTTTAACAAGGTCTTGCACATCACTTAAAGTGGCATGATACAGCCTTAAAAAAATACAAGGTTAAATCCTCAGATGGTATAAACTGTAGATTAAAAAATTTTAAAAAAAAATTTAAATGTAGTCAATTTAACCAACTATTTCATTCAAGTTAATCCCACTACCTGAATTAGTTATCTTGCTTAATACTTGGTTAAAATAAAAGATGCACTGGTAAAATAATGTGTTTGTACTCTTTTCTATTCTAACTTAGATCACTATGGCTGATACTTAAGCATTTTCATCCAACTGTTCTAACAAACAAACAAACATAGACTTTCATTTGCATATCAGCATCTGTTAATTATAAAAAGACAATTATCTAATAATTTTTAATTACAGAGTATGAAAAGATCAGCAATGACAAACATGCACAACAAACCTTAGGATAATTCTGAATGTTTAATAGTTCAGTCCTCCCACATTCTATTTTTAGAAGATGAAATTTGAATAGCATTAAATCAAAGAAGAAATAACAACAGCTGCTAAATTTTTGTATACCACAGCTATTACCAATATCCGAGAGATTAAAATGACTTTCAGAAAGGCCAGAGATTTGGCTAATTTTTTTAAAGAAACAAAATACATTTAATTCAAAATATGTTATAAACCAAATGGCTTTCAAAAACCAACATTATTGCTAAATAACCTTCTCTCTCTCAATATGTATTCCATGTAGTCAAAGGTTGATATGAAATTATCTATGCTAAGCATTTGCCCGACATGTAACTCATTATTATAGGACTTCTCCTGTAATTGATCAGCTATGTCCACATAAGCCTAGTGAAAAATCACATAAGTGGATAATGAGATGTTCATTTGGTATAGGTCTACATTACAATATAAACCCAGGGTTCCAACTCCGACTCAAGATTAGGGCTCCTTCTTTCTACACACAAGTCACAATAATCCAGGGCTCAGCTCCAGGACCTCATGGGGTGAAGGGTTTAAGCCTGAGTCATACTGGGACTTAGGGTTCAAGTTTTATTGCTTCGCAGTATAGATACAGCCCTACTGGTCTTATGCTCTGTGAGATCACTAAATGTATCCCACGTGCCAACTCTGTTCTCTAGATAGTCAGTTTTTCCACAGTGTACCACCACCAGTATTTCCTTGTAAACTGTGTGCTTGTGCAACTACTCCAGAGAAACGCAATGCCGCTTAGCTGATTAGCAAAGTGCCCACAGCTAGCTTTTTTGTTTCTACTGGTGGTGTACACTCATGCATACCTCAGCACACATTTAAAAAAAAAAACACACCCCACGCATTCTGCACATGGATGGAAAAGATTAAAGAAAACATTGACCAACACCAAAGGGCTAGAGCTGCCATATTCTGGGAGCATGCTAGGAAAACCGTGATATGCACTGCTGGACTCAGGCCCACATAATTCAGCGTAGACCCAGGAGCCCAAGATTGTGACCCAGAATTCAACAATTCCTAATTAAGGTTACAAATGAATGTAGATGCTCAAGCCCTATGTTACCACATACTGGGTTTGCTAACTCAATTTCTATTAATCTAGGACTTCACTGCAATGTAGATATACTCCATGTCTAATTCAGTTCATCTTTTTTTAAAAAAACCACCATCAAAAACTGAAAGTGAACTTCTCACGAGCAGAGACTTAAATAAGAGAACTCACCAAGCTCATTGAGACTCTGGGCAGCTTTTGTTATCTCTCTGCTTCCTCCTTGCAGCTGTCCTTGAAGTCTCTTACTGAGATACAAGATGCGTATTATTCTCCGCAGCAAATCACAGGCTGCCTGTGTGGAAATCACAGCTTTAGGCCCCAATCCTGGAAACTCTTAAGTATATGCTTGTAGTTAATATAGTCACACACAAGCAAGCATTAACAGAATCAAAAATTTCATGGTTAGATGAACGCTGATCATTTATCTCAATTTTTTTCATAAAGTACTCCAACTTTAGACAACATATGCTCACTATTTTAATTATCAGTTCTACTGCACATGATGCTGTTGAAAAGCCTCTGCTTTTATTTGCTATGCAAAAACAAAATATTAAAACTTGATATGTTACATATTTTATTTATAAAAACAACTTTGCATTATGCCTTTCATAGAACACTTTACTCAGGTCAGTAAAAAGCAGATACTAGCTTTTGTTCAGCTGATCAAAGTTTAACCAGAAACAAAATTAAAAAAAAAAAATAAATATTTATCTCAGGAGACAATAAATCTTAAGGTTGACCAAAAGAGTCAATATATGCATTGCCATATACACTCCGAATATCGTTAAGACTCCATTTTGGGAAAGAATTTTAGAATGGCTACTCTCAAACTCAGACTGCAAAGGAGGCAAAAATTTGTAATGGGGAGAGTAATTAACAACTGAAACCACTTACCAAAGTGGCTTCTCCATTACTGACCCTTTTAAAATCAAGATTAGATGTTTTGCTAAAAAAAAAAAAAATACGCTCAAGGAATTTTTGGGAAAATTCTATAACCTGTTTAATGTAAAACATCAGACTAAGTTATCAAAATTGTCCCTTATGGCCTGAGAATATGAAAACCACTGTTCAGCCAATTGTTAAATTTACAAGCTTACGAATTAAGTTAAATGACCTGGGATTGGAAGGCACTACATAAGATCCAAGTACAGTAAAACTCCAATTGTCCAGCATCCAGTGGTCTAGCACTCCTGATAGTCCAGCACCAACTGGAACCCGGAAGTGCTCCGGCCAGCCGGACAATTGGACCTGCTCTGCCCCCGGCTTTCCCAAGTCCGCTGCTGACACTGACCAGCGGCTGACTTGGGGAAGCCGGGGGCAGAGCAGCTGGGGTGCTGCCAGGTTGGTTCTGCAGCACTACCCTGTCCCATGCTGCGCAGTACCCCACCGACCTCCAACCCCCACCTCAGACCTCTCATAGCCCCCTTCCGGTACTCCGGCATATCTGATAATCTGGCACCCCCTGGGTCCTAAAGGTGCCAGATTATAGGAAGTTTACAATATTTCTTATTCGGGAAACAATTACACATGCTTTTGCTTTGCCTTTGTTAACACTGATCTAGAACACAATACTGTTGACTTCTGAGGAAGTTATAATAGGTTCCTGGCTTTTAATTCTTCCTATTATAACTACTTATGCCAATTTTTAGGTTCAAGAAAAAAATTCTTAAAAATGACAGGTAGACATTAGAGATTTAAAGTATAATTTTACAAAAGCAATTTCACGCTGATTTATTCTATACCTATCCTTTAACCGAGTTTTGTTTTACCCAAGTTAATGGTTAATATTAAAAAAGTAATTTATTCTTTTTAGATTGATTCATTTGGGAGTTCCATTAAATTATATTTTGGGGATTTCTGTGAAGAAAAAAAACTTATTTAATAGCTACATAGTTCAGTGGTTTGAGTACAAATAAATAAAGTGCCTAACTATTTTTCTAGGGCTTATATTATATTTATATGCTGACGTTTAAAGGCAGGACATGTACTTCACATGTAAAGAGCATCTGATGTACAAATAATACATAAGGTTTTGAGGTCTCTGGATATTTGGATGGGCTACTTCAACTGAAAGCCAAGAAAGGTTCCTTCTTCCTGGAACTGCTCATATACCAACATATTAATCAAGCAGCATTAGCTGCTGCAGTTAAAGATAAAAAACCCCAAGAACCTCTTATTTTCTAACCTTTTGAGTTAGTATTTAAATATTAAATACTTTCATATTTTTAATAGGGCTATCAATTGACCTGCGTTAACGCCGTGATTAACGCAGGACAGGATTAACACGATAATTCTTTTAACGCGTTAATCGCAGGCATTAATGCTGCGCAGCCCCTTGGAAGTGGGCAGCGCAAGCGGAGCCAGAGATCAGTGGGAGTTGCCGGTCCAGCACTTTAAAGAAGCTTTGCAACAGCAGAGCCAGGGATCAGCTGGGCTACATCTACACTGAGGTTTTTTGGCAGAAAATATGCTAATGAGTCCCTCATTAGCATGATTCACAACATCATTAGCATATTTTATGCCTTTTTGGTGCAAAAAAGCAGTGTGTACGTTTCCTTTTTGCGCAAAAACCTTGTTTTATGCAAAACCCTTATGCCTGTCCCAGAGAGGCATAAGGATCTTGCACAAAATGGGGTTTTTGCGCAAAAAGGAAACATCCACACTGCTTCTTTTTGTGCAAAAACCCCTTGTGCAAAAAGAAATGGCAGAAAATATGCTAATGATGTCACAACTCATGCTAATGAGTCCCTCGTTAGCATATTTTCTGCCAAAAAAAAAACCTCATAGTGTAGATGTAGCCCCAGAGTCCCCGGCTAATCCCAGGCTCCTAATGCACTGCCCCTTGGAAGCACTGCAGCAGCGTTTCCAAGGGGCAGCGTTGCATGGAGCCTGGGGTTAGGTGGGGACTCCAGCTGATCCTGGGCTCCATGCAGTGCTGCCCTGTTGAACGCCGCTGCAGCGTTTCAAAGGGGAGGCGCGTGTGATTAAATGTTTTAATCGTGCACTTAATCACAATTAAATTTTTTAATAGCTTGACAGCCCTAATTTTTAACTAACACCTTCCTTAATTACCAGAGATTTGCCTGTATCTGACTTAACTCTTAAGTGTTCTGGTCTCTACCCAGTTTTAGTGTTTCAACCATCTTGTCATTAGAACCAACACATGTTGTCTATGTATTCTTTACTGGAGGAAAAAAATATATATATGTATATAGATTGGTAACTATTTTGTATTGTATATTAATTACTTAGCTCTAAGTAAAGAAACAGTTCTAATTTTTGTCTGGTTAAGTATGAAGTTTACAAATGTGTGCTTGTTCAAAAGATCTGTGGAAATATTTGGTTGGGTAGGTCATTTTCTTAGTTTTCTTTCTGTTACATGTACCTCATCTGCATATTTTAACTGTTAATCCCCTTCAGTTTGTGATCTGCACAGGCAAGACTAAGACCATGCTAAGAAGAGAATTTATGTGGGAGTATGTGTTGTTATTCTGCTGAAGCCCTTGGGATTGTGGGGGAAGAGCCAGGCAAAGAACACAACAGAAGCAAAGCAGAGAGGATAGAAATTTGACAATGATGTCACAATGGGAAAGTTTATAAAGAGGTCTTTATACTTTAAAACACTCAAGGATAGCAGTGTGGGCCACACAGTTTTATAATGTTGTGTGTGCTGATTGGATAGTATGAAAATAAATATTAAACAACTATAACTTTGTTGGCCACCCTTCTCTAGTTAGCAGGGGAAGAACAGTCTTCTAGGCCCTTAATAAAGATGCATCAGGCAAATTGCTTGTGTTTTTATTGGATATCAAGACAGAGAGTTTAGAAGGATTCTTGTGAGTCAGCATGATCAAACTGTTGCTTTTAGGAGTAAGTAGAATACAGATTGTGTTATAAAGAAAATATAATGAATTACTTGAAAGTTTGTACTAACAGAAGCTTTGTATTAGGAATTATATGAATACCTTTTGTATGAACAATGGTATCCCTTTTCTCATGTGTGAAATGATTGTGTAGTTCCTGGGGAGGGGGAGTAAGAGCATTTGGAATGTGATTGGATAGATAACAACTTGTAGGTCCAACAGTTTAAGAATCCAGACAATGGAAGAGAGGAGAGGGTTAGAAGACTTAGAGGCATCAAGGTACCATGAATCGAGGCCCAATGCAAAGCAGACTAATGGAGGACATATGGACGGCCTTGGAGTGTTAAGAAGCAAGCACTCTGTTACAAACAAGACAGCCCTAAAATAATACTGGGAAGGAGACACCAACATACTGATGTCAGAGTAAAGAATAACTCCCAGAGAAACAGATATTAAGCAGAACAAATGGTGATTGATTAAGAGCTGACAAAGCAAAATGCATAGACCTGAATGGGAAAAGAGTTCTATAAAAGATGGAGCATCTTGCACAAATCTCCGGGTCTCATCTGATCAACATCGGAGCGTCAGTCCAGACCAGGAGAAGCCCCCGCTCCTCTCCCCCATGTTAACTTACTGGCCAGGCAAGCTGAATGTGAGTAACAGACTGGTAACTTTAAGTAACAACAAGACTTTGTGTGTTTGTGTGCGTGCTTGTCTTTATGAAGCATATGCTAACTGTTTTTCTACTGTAGTCTCAATGAATGCAGCATATTGCCTTTTCCCCTGAAAAAGATCCCATGTGCTTCTTATTAGCATAACAGGTAATATGTGCTGGGTAATGTTTCACTCTGCAAGTAGTGTCATAGAAATCAATAGGACTACTTGCAAAGTAAAGTACTAAATACAAGTAACAGAAATAGAAATAAGCTCTTAAAATGCATTATATGATTTAGCAAAGTTGCTTTGCTACAGTTTCAAAAAGACTAAAACCTCAAACTGTGGTGCTATTTGCATAGTTAAAATCACATATTTATCAATCTGAAACTCAAAAGCACAGTTCATAATATTAGAGGTGACAAAGAGCTACAAATAGACAGGAAGAAAAAACAAAGGGGATAACAGCATCCGGAACGTAAGTAAATCTCTGGCTTTTCAGATACATTCCTGGTTCATGCATTGAAGATATTATAAATGTGCATGAACAGAAATTCAAATTTTTATCTAGAAAATTTACCCAGCATTACTCAGGTCCTTAACTCAAATAAGTTTTGTATTTCTTAATTTAAATCTTTGTTTTAGGGTGGGACTGCAGATGAGGGATTCTGTAAGCAGGCTGATGTGTGGAGAGAGAGGACAACCGCAGCCCTCTCTCTTTGTAACAGCTTGAGGCCAGGTGAGAATCACTGTCTATGGCTGCTGCAGCGGGCACAGCCAGGGAAGGGGTGCATGTCCCCCAGGTAGGGGACAGATAAACACATATACAGATACACAAACACACAAACTCTCTGAAATATAGAGTAGAAAGCTGTCCCTTTCTCCACCCCTGTGGCCCAGTGAGGTTATAGCTGTCCCAGTCCCCATCTCTGGCCTCCTGATGCCTCTCTGTGGTTTTTCTACAGTAAAACTGTTCCTTCTACCAGACATTTCCCTTTCCATTTTATGAGAAAAATCAAATTCAAAGTACATCCTATTGTCCAGCACAACAAAATCTCCTTGCTTTAAGTTAGGACAAGAGGAAGCTACATACCAAATTTGGTGGTTCTAGCTCTTACCATTTAGGAGTTATTGAACAGACTCAGACAGACAATAGCTTTAGTCTCTGCAGATTTCACTTATGTATTAAAAGTAGCCACATGTAGTTCAATTGGATACACTTTAGCCATCCCTACATTAAAGAAATTATTCCCCAATGCATTACAAGGATTTAAACTCATTGAGGAACTGAAGTCTCTAATCAGATGTTTTTCTTCAAATGCTAGGTGATTTAATTTTTGTTTTGAAACAGTCTATGAATCTAGAAGTAAAATAATTGTTTTGAAAAATAAAGTTAAAATAAATGTATAATGCAATTTACCTGTAGCTTTGCTAGCTGTGCGGTGCGAGACACTATTTTGTTGTATGGCTCAACAATTTTGGCTCTGATTCTATTGAGAAAGGAAATACTTTTTAGAAATGTAACAGTGGAACAATGCAGAATTGATAAATACTTATGATATAACAAATGACATACCTGTCGACAGTACTTTGTAGAGCACCAATTCTAGTCTGCATCATTTGTAGGACACCTGTGAAAAGACAGGCATTTTACGTACAATTAGAACATATTTAATCTGATGAAAGATGTAATTTCCCCACTTCCAATACATCATTTTATATAAAGTGAAACACTGTATATTTAGAATAAACGGTATAGCTAATAAGTCAGTATCAGTTATTTAAATGTATTAATCTGTTATATACAACTTAGGGACAGATATTGAAATTTCTTCTTCACAAGTCCCAAGAAAATCAGTGGGACTACTCACAGAGTATAATGCAGTCTCCTTTAATTGAAGGTACATATTTACAATTAGTCAGTTTTGTCAGTGGTTCAAGAGTACCCTTGGATTCTTCACTAATTCTAAGCTCATAAGAGCTCATTCACCTTCAGTTGGCTAGAGGAGACTCTGCCCCATATTGGCACATAATGTCCCGGCCTCAGTTATTCATACATTCAGCAATTCTTGGCTAAGTTACAGCAATACAAAACACCTGCATATGAAGCTCTCAGGATTCAAAAGACTCCAACTACCACATAACACTACTGGTCATCTCCTCAGCAACATAGACCTGTCTTCTACTTTCTACATGGGCTTTACATATTAAAAAGCCAAGTTCAAGGTCTCAATCCTTATATGAAAGGTGCTCCCTGGTTTGGGCCAAAGTATATGGAATTGTAATGTCCAATATGTTAGCCTCATGTGACTATTTGGCCAGTTGAGTGTGGCTAATTGGCTCTCAAAATTATTTACATTTTCAGAATAATGTGGCTAGTTTGCTATAGCAGTTGGACACGACGGCTCTAGAAGACCCATTTAATCTCTGGATAAAGACTGTCATCAACAGCTACACTTTTCTAGAACAACTGAACTGTACAACAAGGGCAAAGTTTCTCTGTGTAGGAGACAGAACTTTCTCTGGGGTTGGTCAAAGACTATGGAATGAAATCCTTCAGGAATTAAAGAGGAAGAGGATGAGAACAGAAGCACACGACAGATTCATAGTCACATTGCTTAATACACTACTGAAAGGTGCTTTGATACTCTGGTGATAAGCGCAGTTCAAGATTTTATTTTATTTTAGATAGAGATAGTCAGAAAGATAGAGTATGGTGCTATTCAATGTAAGTAAGGATATCACCATCCTTGCTGAGAATCAAATTAGAAATTCTTCTAGACATGAAACTATAAAAAGGGCAGAGAAAGTTTATTGATGCTTTACAGTCATACAACCTTCTAACAAAGAAAGCAAGCTTATCCACTAGTACTGTGACTCAACGTATTTTCAGTTCTAAAGAATATCAGCATTTGTATAATGCTGCACTCCGAGAACACAGTTTGATGCCCAGCATGGCTATTCAGATAACAGAACACAACTGTGGGATACCAGGTTTTTTAACTTGTCATGTTAGCATACAGATTCTCCAGGTAACCGATACGCATGTTTGAGCAATTTTCAGAGACAAGACACGTACAAAGGCAGAACTCACTTGGCATTGGCAAGACTACAGACAGCCTGCACAAATCATTAATTTAGAAAAACAAATTCATAAAAAGAAATGAAAATCCAGTCAAGCAAGAATAAAAATCTGAACTAAAGCATCTTGAATATGAACATTTATACAAGAGTAAGTCAACTTACTATTATGAGCTCCTTTTAAGTTGGCTATGCAAATTACCTGAAGAAGTCCACAGAGGGATATATTTTACCTAACATATTAGATAATTATTTTAGCTTTTTCTTTTAAGAGGGCAAAAATAAAAGACTCTTGTTTGCCAATGTATAGTTTATGCCTTCTTCAAAACAAAAGATTATAGATTCATTTATCAGCAGGGCAACATTAAACCAGAGTATTTTTTTAGTTATTTTTGGAGAGAAACTAGTATGATTCTTGTCATTTCGATTGCTGCCCACCAGGTTCTGAACAGCAGACAGAGAAGACTATCAATTAGCATTTTGCTGCAGACTGACAGAGCAGAACTATAACTAGCTGCAGAAATGGAGCTCTCTGAAGTCTTAGGCCAGGTCCATGTTGGAAAACTAGGATGATCTAACTAGGTCACTCGGGTGCGGGGTTTTTTGTTTTTGTTTTTTTAAATCTACACAACTGACAATGCAATCAATGGGAGGGCTTCTCCCCTCAATATAGCTATTGCCTCTCAGGGAAGTAGGGTACATACACCAATAGGTAAAGCCCTCCCACGGGAATATATAGCATCTTCACTCAAGTACTAGAACAGCACAACTGCACTGCTACAGGATTTTCAGCATAGACATGCCCTGAAGAATGCTATACTTCATTGGCTTGCTCTGAGTTTATATCTGTACAGTTACCTTCACAGCTCCAAATGATAGTGGCTTTAAGTTGAAAGCCTAGATTTCTGCAGAAGTTGACAGTATTTGCTCACCATGAGCAAATAGATTTCTCCAAGCTCCAATTTAAAATCAGAAATGCCTAGACAGATGCAAACTGTGTCACCCCAAACATTTAAGCACAAGAAAGAGTGCCACCTCAATGTCCATGTGCTCCCAATTTAATATTAAAGGAGTTGAATGTTTCTCAAACAGATTTGGCATATTCAATCCAGTGATCACCCAGATTTTTTTTTTTTTTTGGTTGAGAAAATGCATGTCAAGCATATATGTAAGAGTCCAGCCCTTCATGCAAGATACATACACAATAGCTATGTATTATCCTGGTTAGGCTAAGTAGAGGGGGACACAGTTTTAAGATGAGCACAGCAACATGAAATATGCTAGCGTATGTGACGTTTCAGCAGTCCCTCTTTACTTACCAAAATATAAAGACCAGAGATCCTAACCAACCTGGACTGGAAAGGGTTAAAAGAGTTGTTTAAAAAAATACCTAACACCTGGCACAAAGGAGTGGAGAAACATTTCAATGCCTGTCATTTTGACCTAAACAGATAATGTCAGTGAATTTGTACATCATAAAACTTGAATGTGACAACCAAAAAGGTTCTACTAAAATGTTACACATTCTTCATCACTACTTTGTTCTGCAACACAAATGCTGATAGAATTTTAATTCCTAAAATTGTACATATCAGTTAAAGCTTTAACTACAAGCCTGTTAGACAAGGAAATCTTAAGTGTCAGTGGGTTTGAGAAATGAAATTTCTACCAATGTTTTAAATATCAAAATTAGGGTTGTCAATTAATTGCAGTTAATTCAAGTGATTAACTCAAAACAAATTAACTTGATTTAAAAAGTTAATTGGAATTAATTGCCATCTTAATATGAGTGTTAAACAATAGCAATACTAATTTAGCATAACATTTAAACATTTTTGGACAATGCAAAGTGTATAGCTCTCATTTTTATTACAAATATGTGCACTGTAAAAAAAAAATTTTTCATTTTACTTTACAGAAGTACTGTAGTGCAATATCTTAGTTGTGAAAATACAACTCACAAATGAGGGGGATTTTTTTTTAAACAGAGCTTCCTTCAAAAATAAAACACATGAAAATTTTAGAGCCTACAAGTCCATTTAGTCCTATTTCTTGTTCAGCTAACTGCTAAGACAAACAAGTTTGTTTACATTTACTGGAGATACTACCCACTACTTATTTACATCACTTGAAAGCGAGAACAGGTGTTCGCATAGCAATGTTGTAGCTGCCATTGCAAGGTATATGTGTCAGATATGCTACTCATTCATATGACCCTTCATGTTTCAATGTATAGATTGCATCTTTTTTACCATGCAAATATTTGCAATTAAAAGTAATAATATAAAATGAGCACTTTGTAATCTACATTATAATTTAAATCAATATATTTTGAAAATGTAGAAAAGCATCCAAAAATATTTATAACAAATTAAAATTGGTATTCTATTATTGTTGAACAGTGCAATTAATTTTTAAATCTCTATTTTGGTATTGTTTGACGACCCTAATCAAACTATTATTTTAAGGTTAGTTTCCTCTGTGCAGGAATATATTTCTGTGGAAGTAGACTACATATAGTCCTTGATTTGCTGAATAATCTCAGTTTGCACCTGTCAACACTAACATTTCTTTTCAGAAACAAAACAATATAAGTCCTTAGTCTGCATTCCTGCACACCAATTCCATCTAAGACAATGTAATCCATATAGAACATCAAAGCACCAGGCAGGGACTGAAGCCACTAAGAGGGCTGGAGACTCAGACTTGGACAGGAACAACTAATTGCAGGGAAGAAAATACAGGCTCCAACTCAGATTTTGGCACAAAATTTACCTGCAACTGTCTTTTCATTACATGCAGGTCAATACATCCAAACCTTTATGCACTGAAAATAAGTTACCACATACAGTTTCATATACACAAAACGTTAAGTAGAATAATGGATCACATTAAGATTAACTGATTATATGTCAAGAGTTTATACAATGCTGCAATGGTCAGGTGTTTAAGTAGAGCCCTGTGCAGATACAAAATGTATATCCGCGTTCACAAATATGAGCCACGGATATCCTCAAAGACTTCTGCATATGAGGATCCCCACATATACAAAGCAGATATCTACATATTTGCAGGGTTTTAGATACAAAATTTGTGTTTGCAACCACAAAAATGAGCCAAAGCAAAGCAGAGTGAGTTTAGACATTATCTTAAAGACTGAGACATGATCTATAAGAAATGACAAAGTAAGAGTGGAAAGAAAAAGGAAAGACATTCAGTACACATACAGCTTCCTATATTTCTCCACACTTTTGCCACAGAAAAACTGTTGCGACCTCTTGGCATAAAGGACACCCTATCTGGGAATATTTTGAAGAAACTCCTTCCCTGGGTTAAAAAAAACAAACAAAAATGTGTCAAGTGTAAACAGTATAAGAATGAAATGCGGGGTCTAATTGCAAGAATGAAATATCATTAGGAAAACTGCTTATTGGAAGAAAACAATGTGGATGAAGATGTGAATATGTTTGAAGAACAAGGTGAATCAACTGGTTAATAACTAAAATAATTCGTTTTTTAATTCATCATTCTTCAAGACTTTCACCATGCCTTTTTGTGTAATTTAACAAGTAAATTCCCAAGCCATTTGCTACATTGAATGTTGCTAGCAAAAATAAAATAAATAAATAAATAAATAAATAAATAAAGTTTAAGGATTAGATAATCCTCATGGCTTGTTTAATTAGTTAACTAGGTTTAGAATCTTATCACCCAATATAAAATACAGAAAGATGCAGGGGGTGTCATTTTCTTGTTTTATATTACTGTACATAATACATGCCCATTATGTTGGAATATCATGGACACAGACCATAACAGTGATGTCAAAAGATATTCCCTGTTTTACTTCAGCTTTCCCAAGGAAACCACATCTTATACTTTTTTCCTAAAAAACAGAAGTTTCAGTAATTTCAATGGGGTTTACTCCAAAATTAAGTGTATTCTAAGCACAGTCAATCTTCGCTTTTTTGGCAACTTGGAATTTGATCTGCATCCTTGCTGGAAAAAAATGCAAAGGATTAACTGAATGATAAAAGTGAGAAGAACAATAATTCAAACTCATTTTTAATTTTTTTTCCAGAGGTCCATTTAAGTAGACTTAGACTATCTGCAATAGCTTCAGAGTTATCAACTGGTAGTTTTAGAAGCAGTGTTGCAACTAAGCATACTTCAGACAACAACATACCTACCAATAGCAAGCAAAAGATTTCAATCATTTAGTAAAGCACTACCATGGAGGAGTTTGTAGTAAGGACAATTAAATATCAACAAGATACCATAGATCAGTGGTCACCAACCAGTAGATCCTGGAGTTTCTTAATCTATGTGTACACAGCAGTATTATTTCGAAATAATTGATGTTATTCCGAAATAACATAGTCCACGTCTACACAGCAAGCAGTTATTTCAACATAATGTTGAAATAATGTCAAGCTGGAGGAATTCTTACACCAACTCCTGTAACCTTCATTTTATGAGGAGTAAAGGAAGTTGAAGGAAAAATGCTCTAACTCGAACTTCCCGCTGTATAGACAGCACCAAAAGCTGAAATAAGCTACATCAATTTAAGCTATGCAATTGTCATAGTTCAAGTTGTGCAGCTTTTTTCGGCTTTAGCCCTGCTGTGCAGACATGCTCTTACAGGTAGATCCGACGGTTTGGCCAGGACGCTATTAAATGCAGGCACGTCAACTGCCCTTCCCCTTCCCCTGCCCGCCATGTTATTCTTGCCCTCTGCTTTGGAGCTTTATCCTGGGAACCTCCTGCTTGCTATGCAGGGAGGTGAGGGGAGCACTGATGTCAGGATGTCCTGACCCCTGTACCTCCATCTCCACAGAGTGGAAGGCATGGGGCATGACATGGGCTTGGGATAGAGGAAGCTTGCTGGCCACTTTCAGGAGTGGTGAAGGGCCAGGGTGGGGGTAAGCCTACATTTAGTTCCACTGTGCCACTCCCTGGGAGCCACCTGAGGTATGTGATGCCCAACAAGAGCTCATCTGAATCCCTGCCTCAGTCCTGAACCCCCCGCCTCCCACCAGACTCTGCACCCTGAGCCCCCTCCTACACTCCAACCTTTGCCCCAGGTGCAGAGTCCTTCTACACTCAACCTATTGGCCCAAGACCAGAGCCTCGCACACGTGCACACACACCCCAATAGTCCAGCCCCTTGCCCCAGCTTGGTGTGGAGTAAGGCTTTGTCTATACTGCAGGGTTTTTGCGCAAGAAGCTTTTTGCGGAGGAGATCTTCCACAAAAACTTCTTGCGCAAAAATGCGTTCACACCTCAAAAGAGCATCGCAAAAACAATGTGCTTTTGCGCAAAAGAGCGTCCACGCTGCAAGGACACTCTTGCACAAGAAAGTTCTGATGGCCATTCAAAGAATGGCCATCAGAGCACCTGTGCTTTTTCTGATAGGCTCTTTTTGCACAAGAAAACCCTGTTGACTGTCTACACACTCCTTTTTGCGCAAGAACTCTTGCGCAAAAAGGAGTTATTCCTCATAGAAAGAAGTATACCTATACCGCAAAAAGCCCTCTGTTCTTCCATTTTACTGTAAATTTTCTAGCGCAAAAACGCGCTTGAGGTGTGGATGCGACGTGGGTTTTTGCACAAAAACCCTATAGTGTAGACACAGCCTGAGTGAGGATGAGGGAGAATGGAGTGAGCAGGGGCGAGGCTAGTGTATTCGGGTTTGAGGTAGATCCTGGATCGCACTTACATTCAAAAAGTGATCTTGTGTTTAAAAAGGTTGGAGACCATTGCCGTTGATGAAAAGATTGCTCAGTTCATTTATGCCACAAATTCTCCTTTTTGCATTGTTAACCATGAAATATTTAAGGACATGGTTGTGTCCTCACAATAGAGCATACATTGGTGGAATTTTGCTAGACACTGTGTGAGAGAGAAAGGAACTTGAACAGCAACAAATACTGAAGGGAAATTTGCCAGTTTAAACCTTGAGGAGTGGAGCAATGTACACAATGATACAATAACGTGCAGGATGACAACAGAAGATAAGGTTGCATATCTTTCAGAAACAAATACATAGGAAAATGCCCAAACAGAATATTTAAAAGAAATGGCAGTCAAAGTTGAAATAAACTGTCAATTATCACACGTGCAGTTTTGTCACAGACAACACTGCAACCATGACAAAGATGAAGATCCTTAGAAGAAATGGAAGGATGCTGCTTAATAACATATGGCTGCAGTGCACATTTAAAGCATCTTTTAGCCAACAACTTAAGTATGCCTTCTCCAGGAAGGAAAGAAAGTGTTGTTGAAGTTGCAAAATACTTCCATAACAGCCATTTTGCTTCAGCTTCACTGAAGAGAACAGGAAGATCCAAACTAATTCTCCCCCAAGATGTTTGATGGAAGTCTGTGGTTGACTGTTTTGAACAATTTATTAAGAAGTGGCTTAGTCTCATAAAATTTGATGAAGAAAACCACGATAAAAATAGATGGAAGTATCTCATCCAAAGTATCTAATATTGGATTAAAGAGAAAGGTATAGAATATGCTCGGTATATTGAAGCCTATATCCATAGCCTTAAACTTCAGAGATATTGCTGCTAAATTGCTGATGCTCTCAAAATCTGGAAGGCATTTCAAGAGACATTGACAAAAGAAATACCACACCAGAAAGTTAAACTGCAGGCAGTAAAGAAGTGAATGGATCAAGCACTAACTCCACCTCATTTTCTTTTGAACATTTGCAACCCCAGATCTAAAGGTAGATGCCTAACTTCTGAAGATGCTGCTGCTGCTGCCGCCGCCATGGCATAGGAATCTCAAAATCATTCCTCAGCTATACCAGTCATAATAAATTTCAGGGCTGGAGCAAAGCCATTTGATCACTACATGTTTATTGATGACGGTGTGAACAAAGTCACTCCCCTGAACTGATGGGAATCATTAGCCAGGCACCTTGAATCAGAATTCCTTCAGATACTAAGCCAACTTTTCACATCAGTAGCTTTCTCTGAAGGCACAATGAGAATATTTTCACTGTTCGGTATTATTCACTTAAAGCTAAGAAATCAACTGGGAATTGAAAAAGCAGGAGAAAATCATATTTCTGTTTGTCTATGAATCAAAATGACTGTGGGATTGGGAAGCCTAGTTGTAGCAGTTTTAAGGACACCATACATTTAGTGTCGCAATGACTTGTCTGTTAATTAAAAAAAAAAAATTCAGAGATATTGCTGCTGCATTACTGATGCTGTCAAAATTTGGAAGGCAAATTCCCTCATTTGGGAGCAGTCAGAGCTGTACCGGGGGTCCAACATATATTTATTTTTAGTGTAACTTTATATTTGAATTTTTTGTCTCTCTCACCATTTAAACTACATTAGCTTATTAATTAAAGTTTTCTTCTAAAAAGGCATTTGCCACCCAAACTCTACATGTTTTTATTCAGGAATTTTCTGTTGTGGCAATAGCAAAAATACCTCATCCACAAACATGGCTCCTGAAACAGGATCTGTCAGCTTTAACCAAATCTATAATTGTTGAACTGGTTGAAAGACTGTACAGCTGCTCCCCGAGTTACAAACCAACACTTGGTCCGTAACTCAAAGTGTTCGTAACTCGGATCCCATAGAGTTACATGGCAACCGCATTTACAACCGCTTTGGCGTAAGTGCGGATGGTCGTAAGTGGAGGTGGCCGTAAGTAACTCAGGGAGCAGCTGTACTGAGAAAGTAACCATCAATGGTTTGCTGTTGAACAAGGAGACCATATCTAGTAGGGTTCTGCAGAAATCAGTCTTGGTTTTGGTACCATTTAATATCTGCATAACACGTCTTGGATAAGAAGAGTATGCTCGCTCATAAAATTTGCAAATGCTACCAAGCAAGACTGTTAGCAAGAAGTTAGCAAGACTAACAGTTAATGGGAGCATAAATGTAATCTTTAAGTAAGTGAGATTCTAAAACCTTATATCTATTGTGAAGAACCACATAATGACCAGTTTTTATGCAGACATGATAGTTCAAAAATGAAGACTTTTTTTATAAGCAATTGCTTTTATATCAGTCGAACCAAACATCTGTATTTAATTTTGCTGTCTTTTCTTCTTAGTAAATATTTCAGAAGCGTGTATCTGTCTACCATCCGTAAGTCGGTTTGTTCAAGAATTCCTCCTAAATGGTAAGAGCTTGGACCACCAAATTTGGTACGCAGCTTCCTCATATCATAACTTAAAAGCAAGGTAAGTGTTTGGTTGTGCCAGATTAATGGGATGTGCCTGGAATTTGACTGTTTCTCATAAAATGGAAAGGGAGGGGTCTGGAAGGAGGGACAGTTATACTGCAGAATGGGCCAGAAAAGGGGCCAGAGATGGGAACCAGGACAGCTATAACCACAGTGGGCAAGCAGGGTGGAGAAAAGGACAGCTATCTACTATATATTTCAGAGAGTTTGTCTATCTGTGTGTGTCTGTCTGTGCCCCAGCCAAGGGACATGCACTCCTTCCTGAGCTGTTCCCGCTGAAGCTGCAGCAGCTATGGACAGGCAAGTCTCACATGGCCACAAGCTGCTGCGGTCAGTTAGGGCTGGGGTTGTCCTTTTTCCTCAGGGTAGCCTGGAGACTGAATCCCTCTCCTCCAGCCCCACCAACAATAATAATTTAAATGAAGAAATACAAAAGTTGAGTTAAGAACCCAAGCCAGGTAAATGATCTAGGTGTTTAAGTCTCAGCTTGACAAAGCCCTGGCAGGGTTGATTTAGTTGGGATTGATCCTGCCTAGAGCAGGGGGCTGGACTTGATGACCTTCTGACGTCTCTTCCAGCTCTATGATTCTATGATCTAGTATTACAAAAAGGAAATGACGTAATTAAGACCATGAAATAACGACTTTGGTTTTTATTTGGTATTTATTTAGAGCATGGGTCAGCAACCTATGGCAAATATGGCTCTTCGGTCATTCCCAAAATATACCCAACTTTTTAAATTAAAAAGAAAATTAATTCAAAATTTTCAAAAGATACATAATTACTTGGAGCCCAGCCCCATCAGCTGCAGCATCCTGTCTCCAGCCCTGATCCTGGAGCAAGCCCTGCGGTCCGGTCCTCTTCTGGCCGCAGGAAGAGCTGATGGCACCGACCCCAACCCCTTTCCCCTCGCTATGACATGGGTAGCAGGAGAGGCAATAATCTGGCTGTGGCAATCCTGGCCTGGCCCCTCTTCTAGCCACTGCTGCCCGGATGCAGCAGCCCAAGCCCAGGAAGGTAAAGTCATCTGGCCTCAGCCCACCCCCACATACTTTACTTCCCACCCCCAACGCCCAGCCCAGCCTCCTGCACCTCCCACACACCCCAACACCCTGCCCTGAGCCCCTCATATACCCCCAATCCTGACTCCTGAGCCCCCACATCCACAAACTGCACCCCAACAGCAGCAGAAGTCCCATTAAATAAAATCTGTGAGTACAATGTTTCATTTATGCTATCAATCAACATGTCAATTAATAATATTAAGTTGTATGTTTTCAGTTATGCAAACAGGCATTCTTATACAGACTCTTTGTTGACTCTTGTTCTGAATTTTGATGTAGTTTGACTCTTTAGTTTGAAAAGGTTGCTAAGCCCTGCTATAGTGTAATTATGTCAGAAGAATTGAATAAATACTCTCCTTACAGCTCCACCTTCAGACGTTAACACCACACAGCAGTTTTCAAGTAAGACTTCTGTCCAATAACATTACCACTTAACAGCCTGATGCCATCTGAACTATGAAACTATTAACAATCTCCTTATACTAAAATGAATGAGCATAACATGAATGTATACCTTCCAGAGATTCAATCCCAGTTGCCTGTGCCAATAAGTCTTCATGTCTAGCAACCACCTGAAAAGTGAGACCACCAACCATTATTTGCAAGGCTAATTCCAAAAATACAAACTTAGATTTTATTTAAGCATGTATCCACGAGTGGAGAGAAAAAGAGAAGAAAAAAAAAGAAGAAAAAGAGGATCTTAGAAGTAGGAAGAATGCCTTCTGAGTGATAAGGGAACCCTTTATTTTTCCCACCTGCTTTACAGATAAACCCCTCTAATTTATAAACTCATGTGTGTCCATAATAAATTTTAAAAGGATCTGATCAGACTTTTCATAGTCAACACCAAACTGATATTTTATTTTATTAATATAGATTTTTATTTATCCAATTCATTTTTCTGCACTAATGTTCGGTACCTGGTCTAGCCAGACAGATTACAGCAGATGAGGTTTTAAATGTACCTACAATCCAGTGATTAATCTCAGTCTTTACCTTCTTCATATATTTAACAAAATCCTGGATTTCTCTAAACCAGAGGTGGTCAACTGCCGCCCATGAGTTGCAGGTGGCCTACTGCAGTTCCACTTGTGGCCTATGCACTCCCTACTCTACTATCCTCCCTGACATGTCTCTCATACACTGGAGTCCTGCACTTCCTATTCCTCCTCCTCACTTCCAGGATTTTCGGAGCACTATGACTCCACTGATGAGCACTCCATCCTGACTCCTCTCCCTCTGTCCCAGAGCTGGAATTCCATAAATCAATAGGAAGTGTGGGGCTCCAATGCCTTTTGTGCACTCGGGTATGAGGGAAAGTGACAGGGAGGGAGAAGGAAGGGAGAACAGGCTGCAGTCAGAACCCTTGTGGATGCGAAACCCCTTTTGCCCACCACTGTGGCCTACTGAGACCACTCGGGCGGTCCACTCACTAGTCTTGGATCCCATTGCTGCTCTCAACCCAGAATGTCAGTTGTGTCAGAATATGAGATAAAGGCAACTATTTATATAAGGGATAAACTGAGAAAAATCAAAGTTTCTTATACAATTGAGACATAAATAAAAATGTTTATACAATCTCTAAAAGGGAGAAGCTCCTAACTAGCCCACAGTGCCATCACATTCCATAAACTATTCCCTATCTACTATATATGAGAGAGAGTTTGTCTTGTCTGTTCAAGAATTCTTTTCAAACAGTAAGAGCTAGGACCACTAAATTCAGTATACAGCTTCCGCGTATTATGACTTAAGGCAAGAAATGGGTTAGGGATATGAAAGTGTAACCGCATACATGGTTACACACAGGCTTCTGGTACACGTGGGGAGCTAGCTTAAAAGTTGGCTCCCCGCACACACCAGCTCCCAGGGAACCACCCGCATGTAACTACGTTACTGCTTTGAAATTTTCAGCAGTAACACGTTTACTTCATTAAATGCATTTTAACATGCCCAATATAGGTTTGGTTGTGCCAAGAAAATGGGATGTGCCTGCAGTGGGATTGCTTCCCATAAAACCATACAGAAAAGAGACAGAACCACCAGGAAGGTGAAAGGGGCTGGCTAGAGGCATCACCCCTTCCTGGACTGTCTGAACCCTGACCCCCCACCCAAACACCCCTTCAAGGAGACCCGGGGGAGGGGGGAATTGTTGAAGCTCTTCCCCCCCCCCCCCAATTTGTAAGGGAACGTTGCTGGCTGTTCCCCTTCATTGAGGAGCGAAGGAAATGTGCACAGATAGCTGCATTCCTCACTTCGGCAGGGAGCAAAGGGGCAGAGGAACCTGCACCTGCCCCACCTGGGGGACATGCACATCTTCCCCAACTGTGCCCGCTGGAGCTGCCGGACTCTTGCTACAGTTTAAAAGTGGAAGGACTGCAGGGAGCGCGGGGCCAGCAGGGGACTGATCCCATACTCCCTGCAGTGCCTGAGCCTCTGAACAAGTGGGGCTCTTGTACATTTCAAAAGCAGAATCACAGCAGAAGCAGCGCAAGCAGAGACTGCTTCAGTCCCTGCTCGCACCATTTCCTGCTGTGCCTCTCTCTCCCCTGCCCCCACAGAGACGGTACTGGGGGGGGGAACCGGTTTTTAAGCTGGCTCCCCCCAGCACTGGCTCCTGCTCCCCCCTCTTGCTGCCTCTTTCTGACAGAGGCACCAAGGGGGAGAAGTGACTAGTCACATCACTAGTTGACTATCCAATAAGCATATGCTTATCGGATAGTCGACTAGTCGCTTACATCCCTATTCCAAATGGAAGAGAGGAGGAAGTGTATCATAAAAGCACTGTGATTAATATTTTTGAAAGACACATACATACAAGGTATGCCTACCCTGTACCAATGAGCTTTCTATCTCAGGATAATGCTAGTGCTCCAAAAATATAGTGTAGACAGTGCTTTGAAATTGCCAGGCTTCTGAGTCCAAGGTGCAATGACAATTTCAAAGTGCTGCTACAAAGCTATTTGTAGAGCACTAGTGTAAGCCCAAATCTGTCAATCTGGGATAGGAGGCTCTGTGTTGTGGGCAGCATAGGTATACCCTTAGTCACTAATTGTTGAAACTATGGGATAACTTTAGGAACGCACAAGACTAAAATATTGAATTTGTAATGTATGTTTGTACATGACTGCCCTGAAACAAATGACACACTTAGCACTTACTTGTAAGTGAAGCTCTTTATCCAGTTGACTGATTCCTTGAGCAAGTTTTGCTAACTGTTCAGCTATCACAGCTTGATGAATAGATTGGGAAGTATAAGTCTTTACATCGAAGTCTTCTCTTAAAAAATCTGCATAAGATTCTGAAAAATATTTTTAAGCTTTTTTTTCATACTACAAGACATTGAATACATATGTAATGATGTTAAGAATTACAGGTACATCCTACCTATCTCCTCCCACCCCCACCTCCCATGTTGTTAGCAGCTGTGTTCTGGTTTCTATAACTGGACATTGATTTAATGAGCAACCATTAGCTAAAATAACTAATGTAAAGAAGGCATGCTTAACCACATCATTTTTATTGCTCATGTCCTATCACCTAAATCCAAAACTGGATAAAACCACCCTTTCAAGAATGCTATACACACTAAAACTATATTTCTGATTTCCTCTTCAGAATTTTGTAAGCTAAATAAGACAAAATTTTACCCAGAGTAAAACTACTGAGAATCTCAACCAGAAAACTGACAACTGCAACTCACTTCATTACATCATAACATGATCTTGTAATTTCTATGGAACTAGATTAAAACCAATAAAGAATTGTATTCGTGATCCACCTCAGAACTAAACGAGAATCTCTAAATGTTAACAATTGTTACAATGATTTATTACATCTCCTAGCTCTTTTAGTTTATTCCAGCCCAATTATGATAAAAGTTGAAGAGGAGCTTTTCTAAGAGAAAACCACAATTCCAACATGCAGTCAATCCACTTAACAAAAAGGTACAAACAGGAACACAGTTTAAACACATGGTCTTCCTTCTTAGAGAGAAGATGGGATCAGAGAACAGAGTAGAAACCTGGAAACTCCTGTGCCTGTAAGCTTTGCCTACAGGGACTATCAAAATGCCTCCTCCAGCCCTCCACAAAATATAAACAAGAGATCCTGCTGCGTAAGGGCCACCAGCCACGAAACAATTCCTAAACACTTCTTCTGAGGCCAGGATAAACCTGACGCACAGGGACTAGAAAGACTCTCAGCAAGAGCAGTCACCCCTCTTTTCCGTCAGCCGCAGGTCAGACAGTGAGCGCGGTGCATGGGCACCTGCAGGACAGCCACACAAGCAGAGGCGGGTGTGGCAGGGATACCCTGCCACTAGCGCAAACTCCTCCGCAGCCTCCAGCTCTTCCGCTCCCCAGTCCGGCTGGCAAACCGACGCAGCGCGCAGCTCTACCCTGGTGCCCGTCCCCCCACAGGGCACCTCTGCTGCCCAAACCCGTGTGGCCGGCAAAGCCCTACTGCCCGGTGCCCTCGCTTCCCCTCAGAGCCCTCTGCTACCCAGGGCCCCAGCTTCGCCACTGCCCTCAGGACCCGCGCCTGGCCCGCCTCACCATCCCCTAGCAGCTCCCCAAGAGCCGGGGCCAGGGCAGAGATACCACCGCCCGCTTCTTCCATGCTGGCAATTCCCGGAGCGCCTTACGTCATCCACAAGCGACCGGCTAACTTGGACGCCAAAATTCCGCGCCTCCGTGGTTTCTGGTTGTCAGGGGCGGAGCCGTGGGAGGGGTGAAGGGTCAAAGGGGAAAGGTTGCGCTGGCCTGGTGTGTTCTGTCTGCTTCCCGCCGCGGGTGAAGTGGAAATTGATGCTACGAGGGGCGGGGCGGGCACAGAAGGATGCGGGGCGGCGGGAGGAGGAGGAGGAGGAGGAGGGGCTGGTGTGGGTTGGGATGGGATGGGGCCAGCGGGTAGTGGGAAGGGAGTAGTATTGGGTGCTGGGGGGAAGGGAGCTGTCGTAACCGGCTCTGCACCGTGCAACCCCGTCCTCGTCCTGCTCTACCTTCCCCCTCCCTTTTTACTGTCTTATTCCTCTTTTGCCCCTTCTCTACACTGTTTTTCTTCCCATTCCCTGTCTCTTTCTCCTGTCACTGAACATGACTTGGTGCTTCCGTTGCATTTGGGGCATTGGATTTTTTAGCTATTAAGAGCTAAAATTGGTCAATCTCGTCCCGTGTATAATAAATATCTCTCCCTTTCTCCAGCTCTGTGACAATCCAAATTTTGCCAAGTATTTCTAGGAGATCTAGATGGTGCTCCATCCTGCCATGAGTGCAGGGGATTGGACTTGGTGACCTCTTGAGGTCCCTTCCAGTTCCAGTTCTAGTATTAGTTGAGTCTGTGCAATAGTTAACTGAGAGTCGAGTACTCATTTCTATTTTAGTCCTGCTTTGCACAAATGTAACAAAAATATATTTGTTGTTGTATTGCTTTGTGTTGCAATACATTAAGGCACATATTAAGGATATACTTAAAACAGACAGGATATAATCCATAAAATGCTTCCAAGAACTGAGAATACCAAACTTCTCAGCGGGTCATAGCCCCCGATCTTCATGGGAAAACCACTACCCTCATTCTTTTTGCGAAGTTAGTGTAAATTCTATTAACTTTTTGTTAGGTAATTTTGCACAATTACCCATTGGTGTTATGAGAATTAAGAATAAATAGCAAAATTTCTGTTTAAAAATATTTTTCCAGCTTTTTAAAAATATTGAAACTCATACATGATAAGTGACGCCATAGAAACCACGCAATGCCAACAAAAGGATCCAATAGATTTGTTTCATTCTGGGCAGTTTGTAAAAATATGTGCCCCTATGGTCCGATATTCAAAGTAAGTAACACATCATGTTTAACTATATACTTTCAATACATTCTACATGTAAATTAATGTTAAGTATAAAAATTATAGATGTTAAATTGCGGTTAACTGACTAGTCGAGTAGTCGATGGAATTTCTGTCGACTAGTCGATAGGCACTTCCGCATTCCTCCTTTGAAATGTACAAGAGCCCCAGGGGCTCTTGTACATTTCAAAGGAGGAATGCGGAACTCCACGTGCAGCCCAGGGCCAGCGGGAAGTCCCACTGACTCCAAGCTGCATGCGGACGTACTTGCTTTGAAATGTACAAGAGTCCTCAGGGAGGGCTTTTGTATATTTCAAAGTCATAGAGCCCAGGGTCAGAGGGGGACTCCCTAGCTGACCTCAGGTTCTGGGGAAATGCCAAGCCACTCCCCAGCTGACCCCAGGCTCCACGGCACTTAGGCATTTTAAAGGGGCAGCGCCGCACAGCTGAGCCATGCATCAGCTGTGCAGCAGCTGCTCCTTTGAAATGCTGCCTTGGGGTTGCTCGGCTGTGCAGCACTGCTGCTTTGAAGTACCTCTTCCCCCTGCCCCCTTTGTTGCCTCTGTCTGATAGAAGCAGCAAAGGGGGACAGAATCAACTAGTTGACTGACTATCTGATAAACATTTGCTTATCGGATAGTCAACTAGTCCTTAACAAAAATAAGACTTAATTACTTTTTAACAGTTTGGAAAACATATACTTCGAAACATGCATGTTTATTTGTTTTTAATGTGGTAATGCCTAAACTCTCCTACTGTATTACGTGCTGTCATGCTAAAAGTATTTTAAATTATTTAATTTTAAAATCGTTTATTTTGGGGTTCAGTTGTTTTCTATTCAAATGTTCATGTACTCCCAGGTTGGCTTTCAGAACTTTGGTCAGGAAATACAACTGTGATTTGTGTTATACACCTATGATAATTGCTGCTGATTTTGTCAGATCTGTGAAAGCTAGAGACAGTGAATTCACAACGAGCAAAGGTATTTATTTTATATGTTCTTGCTTTTTCAGAGAATTTTATACAATAATTGATCTTAGATGGTAGATTCTCTGTAACTTGAAATCTTTAAATCATAGTTTGAGAGCTTCCGTAATTCAGTCAGAGGTTATGGGTCTAACACAGGAGTGGAGTTTCTATGACATGCTATATGCAAGAGTTCATACTATGATCATGACAGACCTTTTTGGTCTTAAAGTCTATAATCTAGTTGACCAAACGAAACAAGGTGTAACACTCAATTCAGTGGCATGTTGTTAAATGAAGGTTCATTATACGTTCCCAGAGTTCAGATGGCTTGTCAACACTTGCAATACTACATTTTCACAGCTACGTGGGCAACCAGTGATAGGCAACCAAGACTAGTGAGTGGGCCATATGAGTGGCCCTCTTTCATCTCAGTGGGCCACAGTGGTGGGCAACCTGTAGCCCATTGCCCACAGGGGTTCCAACTGTGATCTCTGCAACCCCTCTTTTTCCCTTTCCCCCATTCTTCTCATGCACTGGGTCACTGGAGCTCCCCACTTCCTACTGATATATGGCTTTCTGGTTCTGGGATGAAGGGAGAGGAGTGGGGACAGAGCACAAATCAGAAGATTCATGGCACTCTGAAAGTGCTAGGAGGGAAAGAAAGGAGAAGGAAGTGCAGGGCTCCAGTCCACCAGTGCATGAGAAGTATGGGGGCGAGAGGACAGACAGGGTGCACAGGCCATAAGTGGAACCACCCAGGTTGCCCACCAAGGGGCTAGATCCGTGGTCACCAACCAGTAGATCGTGATCTACCGGTAGCTCTCAGGGGCTCTAAGAGTAGCTCTGGAGCCCCCTCTGAACTGCGCAGTACATTTACAATAGATTTCCTCATTTGAGGAGCAGCTACTCACCGA
>CM057845.1:24295601-24307631 GCA_030068395.1 Apalone spinifera
GGCTTCAAGGAAGGGGTGGGGCGGTAGATCTTCGCCTGTTCTGAGACTTAAAAATGATCTTGGGTGTAAAAGGTTGGAGACCACTGGGCTAGGTGCTACCTATACCGATAGGAGGGGGTTTTCTGTCAGCGTAGGTAATCTCCTTGAGAGGTGGTAGCTAGATGGAAGAATTCGGTCAACCTACCATTGTCTACAGTAGGGATAAAACAGAATACCTACATCTCTCATGGTGTGGAGTTTTGATATAATTATGCTGATGAAAGTGCCCTGTGTAGACCAGTGTTTAGCACCACAACTGCTGAGGTATTAAGCCTTGCAGACATGAAGACCATCAAACCTCAGTACTTCTGAATTTGTAAGTACAATGGCAAAAACTTTTGTAGTTCTCTTCCTGCAGAACGTAGAAGTTCCATAGGACCTTATATTCAAGGATTCATTTTTGTTATATTTTTAAAAACTCCTCAAAAACTTTAGCACATGACTGACTCTTCTATGCCAGCTTTTTTGGAGGTTTCAGATGTCCTCTGATGCCTTTGTAAAATCAAGGAGCAGATCTCAATTGGTGTAAATTATAACAGTTTCATTGAGTCAGTGAAAGTTTACACAAGCTGAAGATCTGCCCCAAAGACTGCACCATCTGTGAGATCTAGTCTGTGGCTTGTACCATGAAAGCAGTGGAGAGTTTGGTCTCCAGCCATTAATTAGAGGATTAGGTTTGCCGTTTATAATTCCATATTTAACATTTTCTTTGGGCTTCTGAGGGTCTGTGGCATGTGTTTTAAAAATTTAGATATAGGTAAAGGATGATGATTAACATTGGTGCTAGAACCTTTACTATTTCAATACTTTCTGACGTTAATTTTTATTGAGTACAACCTTTCAATTTTCTTATTTTAAAAATTTATTTAAAACTTGACTGTAATTTACTTTTTAATTAGTTACAGCCGCTCCCCGAGTTACGAACAAGTTACGGACCAACACTTGGTCCATAACTCGAAGTGTTCGTAACTCGGATCCCATAGAGTTACATGGCGACCACGCTGTTCGTAAGCACGGATCTCCGTTCGTAACTTGGATCTGCATTTATGACCACTTTGGTCGTAAGTGCGGATGGTCATAAGTGGAGGTGGTCGTAACTCAGAGAGCGGCTGTATTAAAATGTCACCATTATGAGAACCATATTCTTTATGTTTCTAGGGCTTCCTTATATTTTATGGGAGAGAACATCCAAGTATAAGGGGAAATAAGAAATGGAGTCTGCATAGATTTTTTGTTTTAACTTGTCTCTCTTTCTGTCATTGGAGACTATTTTTTATTCTGTAAAAAAGAATGGAATTCTAGAAATATGCTTCTGCAAAAAAGGTTATTTTCTTGCAGCAACACACATTGACAATAGTGATAGAGAGGAGCCGTGTTAGTCTGTTGTAGCTGAAACAAAAGACAGAACTATGTAGCACTTTAAAGACTAACAAGATGGTTTATTAGGTGATGAGCTTTTGTGGGCCAGACCCACTTCTTTAGATCAATATGTGGAAGAAAATCGGCACAGCCATATATACCAATGTGATACAATCAAAAAAATGAACGCATGTGTTTTCTCCAGGTGGATAATTGAGGTTTAAAAATGCTTGGTAGAGATCCTGAAGTTTCTGGTCTCTGTCAGTGGGATTAGAGCAGATGCAATTGTATCTAAGGGCTTGATTATAGACAATGGATCGTATGGTGTGTCCTGGATGGGAGCTGGAGGCATGTAGGTAACTGTAGGAGTCAGTGGGTTTTCTGTAGAGAGTGGTATTTTTTTTGAAATATTATTGCTATTTCAAATTTATTTTCAGTTATACAGGAGAGGAAGATCTACAGCTGATGAACTTTATCTAGGAAGAACAAAGCATTCATAATTGTAGAATTATTTGATTACACATTTTTTAATCTGTTGTTATATCGATTACGTTAAAAACCTGATTATGTTGACTCACAAAACACATCCTTACTAATTCTTAAAGTATGTGGTATGCATTGTTGTTATGATATATTCTAAATGGCACTTTCTCTTTGATTAGGTGATCGGCCATTGATTGTTCAGTTTGCTGCTAAAGATGCACAGGTTTTATCTGATGCTGCCCGTATGGTCTGTCCTTTTGCTGATGGAATAGACCTAAATTGTGGCTGTCCTCAGAGGTAACATTTTCAGAGGGTGGAAGAAGTACTGAAAGAATTAGGAACAATCAGTTTGAAAATGAAAAATTACTTCCTAGTTTTCCAAATCCAAATAGTGGTAGCTTAATGACCGTTCTTAAATGTAGAAATGGTGATTTGTCTCCTGAGAAAGCATAAAGAGAACCATGTTAGGGCACCTTCTGCATTGGTGAGACAGCAGAGCACAGGCATATAATCAGTATGCCATTCTTTGTGTCTGTGATGTTATGTGTTGACTTAATAGGGAACTGGCAACCTTGGTTGGACAATTGTTGAAGAGGCGTTAACAGTGGCATTAAAAATGCTGCACACTGACTTGGCAGACAAGGAATGAGAACTTCATTGCAAATTACTTCATAAGTATATTGAGGGAAACTTTGTGGTTACCCTTAAAATGTTGATGCAGGTGTCTGAGAAACATGTAAAAATATCCTTTGAAATAATTCTTCTGTTTTGTATTAAGTTATGTGATTTTTTTTGTTAATGTTCAATCAATGTTTAAAAGAGCTACTTGCATCTTTGATTAGGTGATAAAAGTTTGTCAATGAGATCAGTGATCTGCCCCAACCTGACATAATACTTTCCATATTTTATCTTGTGTGTCATGACCCAATTCAGACTAGAAATATTCATGCAATAATGAAGATGTTAAAACATTTATTAACTGGTCCAAGTGAGACCTGTTAAGTGATATTGGAAGTATTTTAGGGTACATCTGCACAGCAACATTATTTTGAAATAACTTAGTCCACCTCTACACAGCTGGCAGTTATTTCAAAATAATGTTGAAATACTGTCAATCTGGAGGACTTCTTACTCCGACTCCTGTAACCCTCATTGTACGAGGAGTAAGGGAAGTTGGAGGAAGAGTGCTCTATTTCGAAGTAAAAGCTGTATAGACACTCTCAATTTCAAAATAAGCTATTTCAGCTGAAGGTTATGGTGCTTGTTTAATAAATAAAACAGAGCTGGTTCAAGATATGGTGAGACATGTAAGAAATCAAGTGGCGAATCCAAGATTTTGCCTTTTGGGGGGCAAAGAGATAAGCTGGGAAATGTTATCATTTAGCAGATTGGAAACTGACCCGGAGAGCCACTAAATAACTTGTCCAAAGTCACATAGGAAATCTGTGACAGAACCTGGAAATGAAGCTACATCTCCCAAGATCCTGAGCCCTGACCTCAAGAACATCTTTTACCCATAGCCAGTACAATCTCTGCCTTCTTCCCTGTCAACAAAATAATTCACCAAATGTGTCTAGAAGGAAACTGAAATGGTGCATTAACTTGAAACTGACTTTTTTTTTTTAATTTTTACATTATAAACTCTGTTCTCTTTAACTTAAAGATGGGCAATAGCGGAAGGTTATGGTGCTTGTTTAATAAATAAACCAGAGCTGGTTCAAGATATGGTGAGACATGTAAGAAATCAAGTAGAGAATCCAAGATTTTCAGTATCTATTAAGATCAGGTAAGTTTAGATCACTACTATGTCTCAAAATAATGAACCATATTTATTATTTAATCAAGCAAATATGAAATATGTTGGGTAAATTTTACCTTTATATAAAAAGGTACCTTAATCATGATCTGTGGAGACTTGCTCTCCTTTGTAGGGCAATCCTGAAATCTTTAACAACCCCGGCTGGTCAGGATCTGTTTTCTTACCCAAAGTACATTTGGGGACATGTAATCCTATACAGTTGCAATCAGTGTTTCTTTGCTGCTACACAACCCCAAGTGTGCTTTGTTTGTAGCAACATTTTGATATCCAAAGCAACATAAAAAGTGTATGTTTTTTTAAAAACTCAGAATTTAGGAAAGATCACAAGCTAGTTGAATAGATTTGTATTGTTTATACAACCATATCAACTTGTGCTTTGAACCAAGCTAAACAAGCTTGGGTCAAGTTACCACTTGGATGGGAGCTCTCAGAGGATCACACAGGGGAACAGGAAATAATGTTGGTAAGTGGGAATTATTCTTCCTCCTGTCAGTTTAGAACTAGATTTAGTATAATATTGAAGGCATTGTCTAGCTGAAGAACCTGCCTTTTAGATAAGGCATTAAAAATAGATCCTGACCAATCATGATTGTTTAAAGATCTGATTATAGTCCTTACCAAATATCAGCTTGAGTCATTCATTCTGCCTATCTAAATTCCCACTACAGTTTCAGCTGGAAAAAGATATCCTTCACCTCATTTACTTTGAAACTATTGTGAGTTGTACAACACTACACAACAACAATTGTCATATGGCATTTCAGTGGTGGATGATGTGATTCCTGTATCGGTTTTCTATATCAGCAGAGTTTCAGTTAATGAGGATCTAAAGTTGTTTGGCAGCTTTCAATAACAAAGGTGCTATATAAATGTGAAAGATATTTAATTTTTGGTACAAAATTATGCAAAATCATATATTTTTAGGACAAATCCTTATGGATTCCTGGCAAATATTATAAAGTTTAGACACCGTTCACTTTTAGTGACCTGATTAAACAGGGCAATACTACATCAAAAATACTAATTTATTAAAATAATGTGTTGCATGATAAAAAAGCTATTCACCATCCAACAATAATGTTCTTTCTTCATTTATACAATTTTTGTTAATTCCACCATATCATGGGATTTCTTGCTGTTCTGATAACTATTGGATGGTGATTAACATTTTTATATTCCTTGGAATTTTAGGATCCATGATGATCTAAAGAGAACTGTGGATCTCTGTCGAAAAGCTGAAGCAACTGGAGTTTCCTGGATCACAGTTCATGGGAGGAATGTAGAAGAACGACATCAGCCAGTACACTATGATGCAATTAAAATAATTAAACAAAATATGTCTATACCTATTGTAGCTAATGGAGATATTAAAACTTTAAAAGAGGCAGAGAACATTCATCATATGACAGAGGCAGATGGTAAGAATTCAGTTCCATTTGTTCCTGCAAGGCAAGGGTGAGCAATAATTTTTTGCTGGGGCCACATAGGAAGGGACGGGGCTGATATATTTCCGGGTTCCCCGCTCCCAGACAATGATTGGAGCGCCTTTGCCCGTACCCCAAGTTCCTCCAAGGTGCCCATGCCTCTGGTGTGGGAGGAGACTTCCCTCACTCCCCCTCCCCCTAGGCCAATTAGGGTCTGGGGGAGAGGGAGCATGCGAAGTCTCCTCCGCTCTGCCTCCCTCCCTCCCCCCGTGAGCTGCATGCTGCGCTTCTTAGTGCCGCATGCTCCTGGCAGGGCGGGAGGAGGCTTCGCACACTCCCCTGCTCCCAGGTCCTAATTGGCCTGGAATAATATCCAGCCAGATACTTGATAAAACCCAAGATAGTCAGTTTTATTGTTGTATCCTTGTACTCCCGAGTCAGCCTGTGGGTTTGTATTATACAAACGTAAGGCTAGAAGAAACCTCAAGAAGTCATCAAGCCCCTTGCTCTCCCTCCTCCCTCCCCCCAGCAGAACCAAATAAATATAGACCATCCCTGGCTGGTGTTTGTCCCATTTATTCTTATAAACCTTTAGTCATGGAGATTCCACAATCTCCCTTGGAAGCCTATTCCCATGCTTAACTGCCCTTATAGTTAGAAAATGTCTCCTAAACCTCCCTTCCTGCAGATTAACCCTGTTACTTCTTGTCTTGCCTTCAGTGGAATCAGAAGACAATTGATTTCTGTCCTCTTCATAACATCCCTTAACAAATATGCATCTTGTTATCAGATTCCCCCCTTAATCTGCTCTTGTCAAAACTAAACATGCCCAGTTGTTTTCACCTTTCCTCATAAGCCAGGTTTTCTAAACTTTGTATCATTTTTGTTGTTCACTGGACTCTCCAGTTGATCCAGAGCTTTTCTAAAGTGTAGTACCCAGATCTAGATATACTACTCCAGCTGGGACCTCTCCAACAAGTCCAAGTCATTTAACTTATACAAAGAATGAATTTGTTTCCTTGCTGTGTGTCAATCAATAATAAATGTTGCTTAAAAAAAACCCCACATGATCATCCTGTGTTTAGCTAATAAAAACAAAATATTACTGGAGGACTGGTTGTGGCTGTTCAAAGAACTAGGAAAGAAAAGTTTCCATTCTCTATATGCTGTGTTTTATTTCAAATCCTCTCTTATGAAGTGCCATTAAGGTGGTTATGCTGGACCACTAAATATTGTGAATTATCTTGAATTTGGACTGTAAAATAGAGTTTCAGGGTGCATTTACCATATTGGCTTTCCAGCTTCTACTGCTCTCTAGTTAGCAGTTCACAAGCATTAGATAGTGTAGTGATGGGTGCTATACAAAACCCTCAGGGACAAAGAAAAAGTTAAAAGTTGAATTGTGTATTAACGCTTCTCAAATTTTCCATTTGAAGGTGTAATGGTTGCTAGAGGGCTTTTAGCCAATCCAGCCATGTTTGCAGGATATGAAGAGACACCTTTGAAGTGCATCCAGGACTGGGTTGACATTGCTCTTGAACATGGGACTCCTTTTACGTGCTTTCATCATCATTTAATGTACATGATGGAACGGATAACTTCAAAACAGGAAAAAAAGGTTTTTAATGTTTTATCAAGCACCTCAGCAGTTTTGGACTACCTTAGTTACCACTATGGGGTGTAATTGCATTTTAAAGTATTTTAATCATGTCAATATTGCATTTTATATTTTGGAGTTCCTGGTACAGTGTTATGGTGATAGCATGAGGAAGCCATTATATTTATTAGTCAAAAGCACACTGCATTGAAAGATCCCATGCATTGTAACATTACTGGACATTTCTGTTCATATTATTATATTTTTATACTGACATTTTCCACTCAGGAAATATTCATGACTTGAAAATAACTTTTATATATATTGGAATCCATTACCATGCATAGGATAGTGCTGCTGTAAACAAATATCTTATGACAAACTAATATGTGCAGTTCCAAAGTGCTTTCAAAGATACCCCCAATCCTGCTACCCTTTCTCATGTGAGTAGAGGGCCATAAGAACAGGCTCAAAGACTATTAAACAGGATTATATATAACTGTTCCCTTAATTTAAAAAAAAAAGCTCAATTGAGAGGTCCAGTTAGTACTTATCTGAAGTGCAAATTCACTATTTATATTTGGTTTTAATTATGTAGGTCCTTAAATCACAGAAGAGAGAGGCTTCATACGGTTCCCCTCTTTAGGTCTAGGTGTCCCATTTGCTGAAATCCCTTAAACTGGCTTTGAACTTAGTGGAGATTTTTTTTCTCCCAAGTGGAATAAAATTAAGAAATAGTAAACTTTTGTTTTCTGCCCATTAGTTACTTTTCAAGTGGAGGAGATATCTATTTACTGTTAAGTGATATTATAAGTCCAGAATGAAATTGTTTTGGTAACTTGGATCTCAAATCAGTACAGTACTCAAGAAAATGCTTACAATTAAGTATGTGCTTGTATAGTCTCCTTCATGTCAAAATAGAACTATTTCTATGCTTCAAGTTACATGTATGTTTAGGTACCTTGCTGCTTTGGGGCACAAAACAAAACTTGTTCAACATGTACTACATACAGTATTTGTTCCTAAAATAAAGTGAATGTTGTGATATTTTATTAGATCAACTTCTGTTGAAACAAGATTTTGAGTTTACACAGGGCTCTTCTTCAAGTCTGGGAAAGGCACTCAGGCCAAATCTACACCACAGATCTGTACCAGTATAAACTACATTGCTCAGAGGTGTGAAGAATTCCCTTCCTGAGCCACATAGTTATAACAACTTAACCCGCCATGTAGACTGAGCTGTATCCACAGGAAAGCTACTCCCATTAAACCTAGCTACTGCTTCTTAGGGAAGCTGATTAACAACAAATCTCTCCCATTGGTTTACAAGTGTCTTTTCCCCACAACAACCCAGAGAGTGTTTCAGCTAAGTACAAGATGGAACAGTTAAGGAGTTAACACATCTTACAAGAGACCATTCAAGCTCAAGTGGGTAGTTATCACCCTTACAGTCATAGGATAAAGGAGGTATTAGTAGGTTGCAAATTTTTGTAATTAGCCATAATCCATCTCTTTTTAAGTCCATGATTATTAGTATGTAGCAGTTATTAATTTCTCAAGCTTGTCTTTTGAAAGTGCAGTGAGTGTTTCCTTTGAGGATGAGGAGAGGTCAGAAATGGAGTGATTATTTTGTGGAAAATGTTAACTCACCTCAAAATCATTATCAAACTCAACCCTGTGTAATCCTCACCCATAGAAATTTTAGTCAACAACAAATAATGTATTCAAATCATGGGAATAGACATGGGTTCTGGGATGGCTCTTCCATATATAAACCTTTTCTTACCTCAAGCAAGAATTTCTGGATAAATGCACTGCCAAACCAATTATGTAGCTCAGATATATTGATAATACTTTCATTTGTTGGACAGCTGACCAAATGAAGAGCTCTGTATAAACTCAAAAGCTCTCTCTCTTGCCAATAGAAGTTGGTCCAATAAAATAGATTACTTTATTCATCTTGTTTCTCCAATATTCTGGGACCAACGAGACTACAAAAAACACTGCTAACATATTCCTTTACAGTGTATAATAATGACATGAAGGAAATAAGATAAAATGGGTGCTTGTAAGCAGCTGTCTTTCTTCTGAATCACAAAAAAAAAAGTTTTTTAGAACATTTTTAACCTCTACCAGGTTTTCACAATCTTGTCTTTTACAGATTGTTCACCAAAGCATGAATGTTACTATGCACTGTTTTTCAGAAGGAAAATGCAGTGCAAATTAGAACAAGGTAATATACCTACAAATCTGAGTCTTAATATAATAAAGATTTTAAACAAAAATTGTATATTTATACAGAAATTCATGCCTGTAAGTTGTAAATTATAATGAATTAGGAGTTTGAGTCTCATACCTCTAGAAGTATCAGTATAATTAAGCATAAAAACATTTTGTAACTGTCTAAATCATATGTAATATTTTTAAATGCTTGGATGTGATTAACTTTTTTATTAAATACTCCATAAACTGTTCCAGGATGGTGTTCTGATTTCCCCCAAACCTTAGTTTTATTTTGGAATAAATTTTTGTTACATGAGAATTTTTAAATATGGCAGCATAAAAGACTAAAGTCATTGTTTATTTTTAATAGTGTATGTGCCACAGCTGGGACATAGCACAGCATTATCTAGGTGTATTCATTGAAATAAAGACAGTTTACAATTTTGAGGGGGTTTTTTGTCAGTAGCATTCAACATTTATATTGTCAGCAAAAGACATAAAGCTGAGGATGATTTAAATCCAAGGCTTGTTTCCCAAAGAAGTCACTTGTTGAAGTCCAGTTCATTTTGAGGTCCTGCAATACTTGAGAGAATGAGATCTGCTCTGTTTAAGGGGTGCTTGTATGTACTCCAGAATGATGGTGTTGGGGGTTTTATTTGTTTTGGTCACTCTACACATTTGTCATATGTTAGAAATAAACTTACAACCGCATTCTGCTGGTGAAATCTACTATATCCTATTGAGCCAAAGCTTATCTGTCTTCCATACCTATTGAATCCCTTTTGACTGTAGTGAAAGACTTATAAATAGTGAAAAAAATCTCAGAAGTGAGAGTAACTGAAAAAAATTGCATGTTTTGACACCTTAGATGATGTGACTTGATGCAACCTGGACCTACGGTATCACTTAGTCCTCTGACTCAGCAACCTGGGTTCCCTCTTACATTGTGCTGTTATAACAAGCTCCAGACCATTCCTGGTTTTACAGTCCCACTAGCATTCACTAAGCTACAATTACATGCAGGCTCCCGCCAGCTACTGCATGAACCAACAATAGTGAGTCTACAGTCAAAATACCCCTAGCTCTCCCCATCCTCAGACACCAGAGCTGTACCATCATGCCCTGATCAAAAACTTGATCAGTATGAATTTATTACTCAGTTTGCCCCTCACACAATGTGGAGGGGAATATGTACACCAACCCTTGTTAACTGAGCTGAGATTTTTCCCAAACACTTCACTCAGAAACACGTTGGTCAAAATAAAACAAGTTTATTAACTACAGAAATAAATATTTAAGTGATAGCAAATAGAATCAACAAAATGCAAACTAAACCTAATACATTAGAAAATAGGATTTGAATTGGCTATATCTCACCCTGACTGATGATACATGAGGTTCACCATGCTTCCATACACAGGCTAGATATCTCTTTAGCTAGGGACCAGCACTTCCCCAGTTCAGTCTTTGTTCCTCAATTGTTTCCAGGTGTTCTCTTCTTTGGAGAATGAGGCCAAAATATTGTCACTCCCCACTTTTTATAGTTTTTCCCAGCCCAGTTTATGGAAAAATATAGGTACCAAAATGTAGTTCAGTGTCATGTGATCTGGTCACGTGCCCTTCCATACCTTGCTGAGTCATAAAACAATTACTCATAGGCCAGCTGCAGTAGCAACTACTGAGGAGGGGCATCAGTCACATGATTGCCCCATGTGGCTCCTTCCAGTACCACCCTTAGCCTGTGGAAAGGCTCCACCCCTGCTCCAATCCCTCCCCACTACAGCTCCACCCCTACCCTGCCCCCATTCCTCTCCTTCCCCCAAGTGATGTGTCCCAGGTAACTAGTGGGGCACATGACAACAGGGATCAGGCCCACCCCACACTCACCATTGGTGGTGGTGGGAAGTGGAGAACCCTGCGCTAGTCTGCTTTGCCAGTTCCCAGCCATGTTATTCCACTTCCTGCCACGAGTGAGTGTAAGGGCCAATCCCACCTCTTCTCCTGAGCCCCCTCCCATCCAGTGACATGGCTGGGAGCCAAGGTACTGGAGCACCTTGGCCTGGATCACTCCACTTCCTGCCACCAATGGTGAGTGTGTGGGCAACCCTGACTGCAAACACTAGGTCCCCCATTTGTCCCCCAAGCCATGTCACGGGGGGAGGGAGTTTGAGGAAGAAGCAGAACCACTCCTATACCAACAGTGGGAAGTGGAATGATGCAGCAGGAAGCCGGGTCACTCTACTTCCCAATGCCACCAGGGAGCATGAGAGGTATGAACCCTTACTGCCAGTGTCAAAGTCCTACTAATCCTGTAGGTCCTACAGGATCCCCAGCAGTTGGACAGCTGTCATGCCTCTCCCCCCACAGCCTTTACGGGGCACATGACACTTCATGCTCCCATCACCCATGGTTGGCTGAAACATTCCCCAGTTCTCTAATAGGGACCACCTTTTCCCTGGTTCATTGTCTTTGCTGATAGGCCATTAGCACAGTGTAACTTCTTTGTTGTTGTTCCTGAAAGGTTCATTGTGGGTGTATCCAACTTCACAACAACTTTCAGTAACACATACATAGCAAAACTTAATAACTTCACATACAATAACACACACAATCCAATGAGATAGTAATGTTTAAAAGAGTGATAGCTCTCAAGTAGGGATGTAAAATCACATTTAATCAGTTAACTGGTTAAATGGTGGTGGGTGGGGGAAGAGGCTGCTCTAACCCTGCTGCTCCAGCACCATGGAGCTGCTGGCTCCCAACCTATGCAGGCTCACACAGGGAGGAAGCAGCAGGTGAGGGAAGAGCTGCTGGCTCTAGCCAGCAGCCTTCCTCCCCAATCTCAGCTGCTACTTCCTCCCCATGTGAGTTGGAAGCCCTCTCCCTCCTGCTCCCCCTTCTCCCCTCTCAAGAGACTGCCAACTCCCAGCCCACATGGGATGGGAGTCTGCAGCCCCACAAGGGTGGAGCAGCCCTTAAGGGTGATGCTTACTGGGTAAGTGGTTAACAGGTTACCCATTCACATTTTTACTCTCAGGCTGTGTCTAGACTGGCGCGATCTTGCACCAGAGCTATGCAAATGAGGC
>CM057845.1:24307731-24323667 GCA_030068395.1 Apalone spinifera
TTAAAGTGCTGCATAGTCCTGTCTTTTGTTTCAGCAAGACCAAACTAACATGGCCATATCTCCATTACTATTCTACATGCAAGAGTTATATGACAGTGATGAATATGAGGGTAGCATGGTGTCACAGACAGTTCCTATTTTCTATTGAAATAAATAGTAAAACTATCATTTTACCACTGGGAGCAGGATTCTTTATAGAGTTACTACATAGACCCTCTTGGAAGTTTCCTTAATCAAATTTTATACTCAACCACCTACTACTTCTCTCTAATTTCTAAGTTCTGTAGCTATTTTATGTAGTACTCATCATGAGCAGTCCTGCTGTGTTCAGAGAGTCAAAAAGGGAGGATTATTAGCTGTGATTACTTAACATAATTAGGGTTCTTTTAACATTGGGAGATTGTTTATTTAATCTGTGGTAGACCATAAGTGCTGGAACTAGGGATGCTGCTGTTGCTGCCACAATCCCTGATTTGAAGTGGTTTCCTTTATATATCAGGTTTACAGTTTGGTTCAATGGCTCTCAACACCCCCACTATAAAAACTGTTGCAGCATCCCTGTGATAGATGTACAATGCTTGCCCTATATTCTGATTGTTTTAATAATCATTACTCACATATACAGTGTTATGAATGGGTGTTACTATTGGGTGTTACTAATTTAGATCATGAACCTAAAATGATAAATATCTGTAGGGGGGCTATGAGTTCTAGAGATCTGCATCTACACAGAGACTAATTTAAATTAATGGGGTTTGATGGATGCTCAGGGTATACCTACAGAAAGTAGCATATACAATCAGGGTATTAGCTGATATCAATAGTAATTTAAGCATTCTTGGTTGGATTCAGTTCTCCACTACTGCAGTCAATAGAAGTTTTGCCATTAACTTAGGGTTTCTAACTTTCTGATCACAGAAGAAAACTGAACACCTTTGTGTTGTCCAGCCCTGCCCCTTTTCTAAGGCCCCAGCTCCTGTTCACTCCATCTCCCCTTTTTGTTGGGGTGTGGGAGAAGGCTCTGGCTAGCAGTGCAGGTTCTGGTGTAGGTTCAGGGATGAAGGTTTTGGGGTTCAGAAGGGGGCTCTGGGCTGGGATAGGGAGTTGGAGTGCAGAAGGATGTGTAGGCTCCAGCTGGGGTTACAGGCTATGGGGTGGGGCCCGGGATGAGGAGTTTGGGGTGCAGAAGGGGGGTCTGGGCTGGACTGAGGGGTTTTGAGCACAAGGTGGAATTCAGGGCTGGGGCAAGAGGGTTAAGGTGCAGGAAGGGGTGAGGAGAGCAGGCTCTGGGCGGTGCCTATCTCAGGTGGCTCCCAGAAGCAGACAGCATGTCCCTGCAGCCCCTAAGCACAGGGGCAGCCAGGTGACTCTTTGTGTTGCCTCTGTCTTCAGACGAAGCTCCCTGCAGCTCCCTTTGGCTGTGTGGTTCCTAGCCAATGGGAGCTGCAGAGACAGCACTCAAGGCTGGGGTAGCATGCAAAGCCTCCCTGGTCACCCTGGCTGTGTCTACACTGGTGTGATCTCGTACAAAAGCGACTGCTCTTGTGCAAAAACTTGCTACACTGGCTGCATTTTCTTGCACAAGTAAACTGACATTCTAATGTATAAAATCAGGGCTTCCTGCATGAGAACTCTGACGCTACCACTCAGGAAGAAGCCCTTTTGCGCAAGAGCTCTTCCAGAAGAGGCCAGTGTAGACAGGCAACAAGAATTTCTTGCGCAAGAAAGTCCTATGGTTAAATTGGCCATCAGAGCTTTCTTGAGCAAGAAAGCGTTTACACCGGCAAGGATGCTCTTGCGCAAAAGCACATGCCAGTGTAGGCGCTCTCTTCTTGAAGAGTTTTTGCACAAGAACTCTTCCACAAAAGAGTTTTTGCGTGAGAACGCGCCAGTGTAGACATAGCCGCTGAGTTTAGGAGTCGCTTCCCAGAAACTGTATGGAGCCAGGACAGGCTAGGAGCCTGTCTTAGTCCCACAGCTGGACTTTTAGTTGCCCAGTCAGTGAAGCTGATCAGAGCCACCAGGGGCTCTTTTCAGCCAGGCATTTTGGTAAAAAAACTAGATATCTGGCAACCCTACATTAACTTCAGTGGTTAAAAGTTTAGTTATATGGTCCTCTACTCTTGCCAGATAGTATGTGTGGATTGATTTCTGCCCATACATAATTTATTGTATGATGAATTCTGATCACATGCCACCTGAGGCATGTTGCACATATACTAAGAAGATCAGAGTCCTAGATTGCAAGCACTTAAGGTTAAGGATACATATATAACCTTCCATGAACACAGTGCTGCTATACTACATGAATAACAATACATAAAAATTGTTTTAAGCTGGATCATCTAATCCCAAATAAGTCAATTGAAAAAAAAAAACAAATTCCAACATCAATGTTGTTTCCTTATTTGAATATTACATATTTAGATAGCATTCCCAATGAACAAGGTATCACAGAGTAAAAGAAACAAGCCCATTGTACTGAAGATCTTAAAGAATTAAATTCAATTTAGTTTTTAGGTTGACTTCCTTTTACCTGAGATCTAAAAACCAGCACGTACCAGGGACAGATACCATGTTGCTAGCCTCACTTTATGAAGCTCGCCAGTGTTGCCTGGCAGTGAGTAAAAACCTCTGATACTCTTTACGCTGTTGCTCTGCTATTTGGAGAGAACTAGGTGGGAGGCAAAAATTCTTAGTTCTAATTTTGGCTGTGTCTGTGGCTCATTGTTAAGGTACTTTTCTCTGTTTCTTCTTATGTAAAATGAGAATACCAATATTTATAAGACTTAATTATACACATACAACTACATTAAAAAGGGCACTATTAAGGTTGGAAAACCATACAGCTCAACAGTTAGGAAATGCCAGAATTAAAGTTATCTGTACAACCTTAATTAAGCCCTCTTGTGCATATGTACTAAGATAGTCATTAGCGACATGATCCCATGGGTGTATGCTCCACAGGACTCCTGCTAAAGGCTGCCCTGTCCCTGACACAGAAGTAACCCAATGCCCTCACCACCAAATTTCAAATCCCTGCTCCAAAGTATTCAGGCATCAAAGCATTTCAAATAAAAAGTCTCAATAATGTAACCAGAGCAAAATGATTTATATTATCTAGTCTCTGTTTCTGGAAATGGTTGAATGGCTTTGCTTGACAATGAAAAAGAGACAGTCACCCAGCATGAGAAAGTTCAGCCCAAACAGTTAAAGACTGGCACAAGTTATCAGCAACCGTAAACAGGGGTCATGGTCATCTGAAGAAGTGGGCTGTGTCCAGGAAAGCTCATGATACCATCTACATGGGTTGTTAGTCTATAAAATGCTACCAGACTATTTGTTGTTTTTTAAGTTTACCCTGTATAGCCTATTCGGCTACCCCCTGAAGCTTTCGAAAGGGGAATCCTTAGACAACCTTAATAGGCAGTGTCCCCAGTTACGCCTATAATGTCTACAGTGCTGTGAACGTGCTTGGTATTATTGTTCTGCCCCATTCCATGCCCTGGAGTGCCTATGGATGGGGTTCAGGAGGAGCCAGTTTTGGAAGAGGTAAAGGTGGGCAGGGAGCCACTTGGGCGTGCAGTCGCCAACAGCCGCGGCCTTTTTTTGTCAGACCCAGCTATTGCTGTGAGGGTCCAGAGACAACAGGGCGTCTGGGAGAGACAAGCCAAAAACAGCAGGAGGGCAGCGCCGCAGGGGCTTTCGCAAGGTAAAGAAGAAGGCCAATGACGGCGGGGAGCTGGGATGAACGTTTGCTGGGGGGATGCGAACCCCGTTGTTTTTGTGGCCCCACCCGAAGCTCGCGGATGGGGGGAAAAGGAGGCGCCTCCCCTGGGCACGCCTCCTGTACAGCCTCAAGCCTGGGCGGGGAGGGGAGGTTGCCCTCAGTCCCGCCCCAACCTCCTATTGGGTTGGGGAGGCTGTAAGCGAGGGGGCCTCTGGCGTCAATCAGCGGGTGCGGGGATCTGGGCGTCGCTAAGGCAGGCGGCGTCGGCTTCCCGCGCCCGCCTCGAGGTGGGAGGGAGGATTGTGCTCTGTGTGAGTCAGCGAGAGCCGTACACCGCCTCGCTCCGGACCCGCGCCCTGGCAGGCCCCGCTTCCCCTGGCTGAGCCGAGCCGAGCCGCGCCCCGCAGCGTGCCCGGTTGGCGGCGGGCTCCGGGCAGGGGCGGCGACTGAGGGGGTCCGTGGGCAGGGGTGTTATCCGGGGTACGGGACGAGTCCCCGCCATCTGCCCACTCGAGGGGAGGGGCCGCCAGCAGGGCCCGGCCAAGGCGTTATTCGGCGCGGCGCGCTGGGAGGCTGCGGGAGGTCCTCGCCCTGCTTCAGGGAGGAGGGGAGGCTGTTGGTGCAGCCTGGAGGCCGAGCAGTGGGGAGGGGTCGGCAGGGTCTCAACCAACTTACTTAAAATCCCCAGGCGCCCAACTTGAGACCTCCCGAGGGAGAGGAAACACTTTGGCCTTAAATATCCGGTGTAACTTAAAATAGAAAAGCTTGGCTCAGCATGAGCTCTGCTCGTTGCGGGATTTATCCTGCCTGTCTCTGTCCTCCCCTGCAGGCCGTCCGGGGAGAAGATGACTTTTCAGTGGACAGCAGTTGCAACCTTTCTATATACTGAAATAGGAGTGATTTTACTGCTGTGTATTCCGTTTATTTCTCCGCTAAGGTAGGGGTCACAGTACACTAAATGGCCTTGTCTTAAGACATCTTTTTGTTTACATATTGCTGTTCTAACACTAGGGTTTACAAGCTTCAGAGGGCTAGTGGAGTTAGTCTATGTATATTTTCATTGCCACATTTGCAGCTGGCTCACAATTCAATTCAATAGGAGTTACTTGATGCTTAGCATTCTTGAACACCAGGCTACTTAGGTGCTTAAACCCACATCAAAGAGCTTAACTTCGGGCACCTATTTTGAAAATTGTGGCCAGAATCTCCCTTTCTGCACTTGTTGGTACAAATTATTTATATCTAGTCATAATTACAGTGTGATCACCTCTCTTACTCTTCGTTCCAATAAGGGGGAAGTCAATCCATTTAATTGTAATTCTGAATGTCAGTTCAGAGAAGAATGTATGACTTTTTCATACTACGTTATTAATGAATAAATAGTCAGGAATGTCTTTTCAGAGGAATCTGAATGGTCAGTGATAGATCAGTAGCTGTTTTCCTTGATGCTACCTTGCACCAGGCATTCAGAAAACAAGAAAATAAAACACACACCTTTGAGGTTTTGACTAGTTGTAGTTTATAAAGATTCTTCCAAAAATGCAGAATTTTCCTGCTTGATGTATGGAATTTAACAGAGCAGTAAGAAAGGCACCTATAAGTTTATATGAGAACCATAGCAATTAGTATTAGGCCGAGAAACATGCAAATATAGAAGCATATTAAAACTATTTTCTCCAACTTTTAGTAAGGGGAAGTAAACCAGCTACCATCTCTTTATGCATGACTGTCTTTTGTATCTAATTTTTAAGATCACTTTCATGCCCACTACTTACCTTTGATCATGTAAATTTATTTCCCCCCTGTGCAGGAGAGCCCCCACATGCACCAGCTCCCCCCCATCCCTGCTGCCTCTAATACAAAGGTAGTGGGGAGGAGTGTGTTTAACCACGTTGGTTAGCTGAGGAGCCCAAGGTTACACTTAATTGTGTACACAGGTACACGTTAACATCCCTAGAATACATCCATTAGTAATTGATATTTTAGAGTGGAATGGTGCATCCCATTCCCCCACAAGCTTTGAAAATCTAGCATAGAGAACTTGCACAATATCTGATCACCAAGGTGGAATGCTTAAATGGTTCTCAAAACTGTTAGATGTTACAAGTGGGAATGTGATGGGTTGGCATAAAATATACTTAAATCAATTTTTTATTCTAATATTAAATCAAACTTAGAGTTGTCAAAATAAGATTAATTCTAGTGGCAACATTCATGCTTTTAGAAATGTGACATTTATTTTTGGATTTGTATCTAGTATAAGGTATTGTATTACTCATTGCTGTTACATCAGAATGCCTCCCTTATGATTTGAGAGAGAGAAATACTGTATATTCTGTGCTCTCTTTTCCACTTGCTGTCCTGCATTTGTAGCCACTAGCCAGTCACACAGAGAGGTTTCTTGCCCAGTCCCTGAGCATTCTAACTTCTTTATCTTCTGTGCAAAAGGAAGAGATTAATGCTAAATTTGCATTTCTTCACGACTCCAAGAGTTGATTAAAGATCTGTTCCAAAGTCAACTGAAGTCAATGGAAAGGTTCTCATTTTGTCAGCTTTGAGGCAGGACCTGAAACAGAATCTGAGATTCAGGCCTCACAGATTCCATTGCTTTGTCTTTGCAAGTAGTAGGAGACAGAGTACACATGGAAGTATTCTGTACAGATGATTGGATTGGCTAATTGGATGGAGTGAGTCAAACTGCATAATTTGGTATGAAGATCAAAGACTTGGATGTTGGAGGGAAAAGGAATCCTCGAGGGCTGGGAGAAAGAGTTTCTTTATAGCAGGGGGTCTCTGACTCAATTTACCTTATGGCTAGTGCAAGTCCTTAAATCCTCTCGTCAGGCCTGGCACAGCTAGGTGCACACCATCTTGCATCCCCAGGCAATTTAAAACAACCTCCCTGCCATAACCATCTGCAGGGCTAGAGCAGCTTCCACTCCTCAATCCATGCTGCTGCTGGTGCATCTCTGTGGCTCAAGGGAGGTCTGTGCAGAGACGTCCTGCTCATAGAATGGTTTGGGGTGGCGACACTGGACTCTTGCAGTTTGGAGGGGCATAGCAGAGGGGTGGTCCCCGATACTGAGGTTAGTCCGTGGTGCCCGGAGCAGGCTGGGGCCTTCAGCAGGGGTTGGCTTCTGCCCTCTGTACTTACCGCAGCAGTGGGAGCCATGGGGAAGCGGAGCCACACAGCGGTCTCTGCACTGCCATCTCCCAGGCCAGCTGGATTCAGAGGCTGCTGTGTCGCTCCGCTTTCCGGCAGCACCTTCCACTACCATGTGTGCGAGGATGCCCAACCCCTACTACTGCCGTCTTGTGCCTGGCTTCCCAGTGATCTCCAAGGCCACATCACTTGGGAGAGGGGGCTTGAGGAAAGGGGTGCAGTCATGGGGGGAAAGAGCAAAGCAGGAGCAGGGCTTGGGGGAAGGGTACAGGCCAGCCCCCTGCTGGCAGCCACATGCGGGCTGGATTGTAGAACTGCTCGGGCTGCACGTAGCCCATGAGTTTGAGACCCCTGCTTGATAGGGATGTGAGCGACTGGGCTAGTAGGGAGGAGGTTTTTTTTAAATCTTCAGTGGGGCTTTTAAAAACCTTTTTGGGGGCAGGGGAGGCTTGAGGCAGAAGTAAGAATCTTCCTTGAGAGTGTCTCCCAAATATTGATGGATCTGTATGTAAGGGATGTAAAATCCTGTTTACATAGTTAACCGGTTAAACTTGAGATGTTAGAGAGCATGTAATTGAATAGTCATGTAAGCGCATCAAATTTTAACATGGGTAGGAAACTTTTTTGGGGGTCGGGATCCGCTGGTCCACAAAAAATCAGTCAGAAGCAAAACCAGACAAACCAAAAAAGGGGAGCTAGAGTGCAGGTGCAGGGTCTTTAGTGCTGGGGGGGAGCCTTGGAGGCAGGATCCAGGCAAGGCCCCTGGGCCTTATGTTCCCCACCCCTGTCTTAGCAGTTACACAACTATTAGATAGTTACTGAAGGCAGGGCTGGCAGCCATTGCACTCCAACTCCCAGGGAGCCTCTTCTACCCTGCACTGCTGCCTCTCTATCAAGGGCAGCAGCACAGGGTGGAGCCAATCAGTGAGGGGCAGCAGTGTGGGAGGAGGCAGAGCTGGTGCTCATGGGGAGCTAGCTTCTGCCAAGGAGGGGGGGAAATGCGTGTAGCTCAGGGGGAGGTCCCCTGTGGACAGAGGCTTCTGCCACCCGATGCTGCTGCCTCAAATAGAGAGGGAGCAGCTTGAGGTGGAAGGGGGTTTCCTGGGAGTGGGGCTAGGAGGGCATTGGCTGCTGGCTTCACCCCCAACGACTATCGAAAGATTGTGTAACCATTAAAATTTGATAGAGTTGCATGACTATTCAATTACATGCTATCTAACATCCCTAATAGCAACAACTGAGATGATCACGTGCAGCAAATATAAGCTGTTTTTCAGTTCCTGGCAGATAATGGAGGGATCATGGCCAATTTGGCCAATTAAGAAGATACTGATCTGGGCTAGAATGAGGGACAAGCCAACTTGAGCTAGGGGTGTGAATGGTTAGTGGGTAAGCCTCACCCTTAATGGGTTCCAGTTAACCAGTAGGCGCTGGAGCAGCTCCTCACCCATTGGATCAGCCCCTGTCCGTAGTGGGCCCAGCCCGGCTCCCTGCCACAGGCGGGGGCTAATCCAACCAGATGCCCATGGCAGCCTTTTTCTGTGGTGGGAGGACATTCCAGCCCACCCGTGGCAGGTGGGTAGTGGCCCCTCACACCATCCCTGCTTTCATCTATTAATGGGTTAAACATAATGTTTAACCAGTTTAACAGGATTTTGAGCTGCTATTATCATAGTGTCCAATTGTCTAAGAGATTTCTTGAATGAGCTGCATGATTTGTTCCTGGCTTTTACTGCCATCGGAGCCCCTCTGGACCTAATAAAAGGTTGTAATCCAAAAGAAAGTCCACCAGAGTGATGACCGTTAGAAGTCTTTTAATGCCCTGAAAAAACAGTTGTCAAGAGCCAGTTCTTTTCACTCCATATTTTTCAAAGGAGTTCATTTTACAGTTGACTCCTCGCGTGTAGGCCTGTCACAGAAAAGAGTAGCTAACATGTTTCTATTGCCTGGAGTCTCTGTAGGGATGAAGAGTCCATTTTTATTTATTTATTTATTAAGCTCAGGTCACTCAGCCTGTGCCCCTAAAAGGCACTCAGGGGTTAAAAACCCAGCCCCCTTTACAGTAACTTTTTGCCTTTTGAAGAACAGTTGGGTGAGCCCAGACTGTCTTGTGATTTGCAAGATTATTTTGTTTATCTTTTTTGTTTCGGCCTGCTGTTATACCCAGGAGCAAGGGAAAGGAGAGCTTTTCTTTAAGACTTACGAACAAGGTTTCATGGTATACTCCAAACTGGCTTTACAGCAGTGTCTACAGCCCGTAAAGGATGTCTGAAATGAGGCTCATTCTCACCTCAAAGGGATGTCCTAACAACTTATGACATGCATTAAAATGGTTGCTCTATTTATACCAGTCCTGGACCTTCTCCCATCCTTCTCCCTGGAGAGTTTAATTGGCCTGAGACCTAGCAGCGCATGGAGAGTTTCAGCTGAGGGAAATTTAAGAGAGTCATTCATAACAAAAAAAGAAAAAAAGTACTTTGAACGCTAAACTAAATGATGGTAGTGATAACTTGTAGAAAGAAAGCTGCTTTATGGGTGTTATTACACATTGAATAAAAATACCTGGCTTTATGATGTCAGTATATATTCACTGTGAAAACATTAAACCCCAGTTTTATTTATCCCATAAATAGGATTTCAGTTGTCTTTGCAGTTGATGAGTAATTCATTAACCCACAATACTACAAAGTTGCAGTATTCATTCATATGTTAAACATGATACTTGATGATCTACTCTGGCTCATTTGTGCTAGCTCTAAGATTGATTTGCAGTATCCAAGTCTCTTGAAACATTATTTTGAAAGAACAAAATCCATGTTTAATTATCTTGTTCACAAAGCTATCAGAATAATCTTACTGGTTCAAAGACTACATACCAGTGCTTTAGGGCAGTGGCTTTCAAGTTGTACTCTGAAAAACATTTCTAGGTGGTTTTGTGAGCGGAGTCTGAGTCAATCAAGCTAATTATGATTCAACAGTGTGACACTGTTGCAAAAAAATCATGATTCTGGGATGTATTAACAGGAGTGTTGTGAGTAAGCATGAGAAGTCATTCTTCTGCTCTACTCTGCACTTATTAGGCTTCAATTGGAGTATTGTGTCCAGTTCTGGGCACCACATATCATGAAAAATGTGGATACATTGGAGAAGATCCAATGATTAAAGGTCTAGAGAACGTGACCTATGAGGGAAGACTGAAAGAATTGGGTTTGTTTAGTCCTGAAAAAAGAAGAACGAGAGGGGACATGATAGCAGTTGTAAAGTATCTAAAAGGGTGTTACATGGAAGAGGGAGAAAAATTGTTCTCCTTGGCCTCTGAGGATAGGACAAGAAGCAATGGTAGCAAGGGAGGTTTGTTGGACATTAGGAAAAATTTCCTAACTGTCAGGGTGGTAAACACTGAAATAAATTGCCTAGGGAAGTTGTGGAATCTCCATCTCTGGAGATATTTAAGAGCAGGTTAGACAGACATCTGTCAGGAATGTTCTAGACCAGTGTTTCCCAAACGGTGTTCTGCAGAAAGTCAGGGTTCCGTGAAGTGAAAATAAGGGTTCCGTGAGAGAATTCCATTACAATAACAGTTTATGATTTTTTTAAAAATTAATATTTAAGCATTTATGAATTTTATTGAAAACAATTTTCATTTGTTTGCCACGATAAGTGTCCCTGTGTAATGCCAGCTTAGCCAGAGAGTGGGGACGATGATGTCACTACTGGGTGCGCAGTAAGTCAATGGTGCAATAGTCTGTTATATACCACCAGAAATCCTATGGATCACATGGGTCACTGAATACAAATATACTAGCACCACGTCGGGCAAAGTCAAAGCTTCAATTGCTTGTATGGGAGTGCGCAGGCAGTGCTCTCAGTAATACTTTACTTCAGTATAATTGCTTGATTTCTTGTATTTAAAAATTTAACCATGACAAATTGACTCTGATAGATTAATCTACATATCTATAATATATAACAATACTTATGTCATGACTTTGTTTAGCATTTGTTTATTATTATCCTTACTTATTTGTGGTCTACTTTTTCAGCTCCATATATAAGACTGTTATTAGGGGTTCCGCAAAATTCTTTCAAGTTTAAATGGGTTCTGCGGCCAAATAAAATTGGGAAATACTGGTCTAGACGGTGCTTAGTCCTGCCGTGAGGGCAGGAAACTGGATTTGATGACCTCTCAGGGTCCTTTCCAGTTCTAGTATTCTATGATTCTGTCATAGCAGTAAAGCACTTATAGTTGAAGCAAAAAGTGGTCTTATTCTTGAAAGTTTCAAAACAATGAGGAGTCCTGTAAAACTAACAGAGATATTCTGTTATGAGCTTTCATGGGTATGGAGTGGATTTTACCTGCAAAAGCTCATGATATAATATATTTGTTAGTCTTTAAGAGTATGTCTGCACAATAGAGCGTACTTCAAAATAAGCTACGAAATTTGGCGCTCTACACAACATTTATTTTGAAATAAATTGCTATCCACTGACCTTGTTAATGCTTGTACAAAGAGGTTTACAGGAAGTCAGAGTAAGAAGCCCTTTATTTTGAATTTTTTCAAAATAATGGCTTTCTTATGTAGACAGTGTATAACGTTTTGGAATAACAGACAGTATTCCAAAATAACTCTGCTGTGTAGACATATCCCAAGGTGCCACAGACTGCTTATTGGCTTTTAAAATTACAGACGATCATGGCTACCCCTCTGAAACTTGAAAGTTATAGTTAGTTGTCTTTTCAAGCAGCACACTTGTGTACCTGTTCTTATTCGGGGAAATAGATATTTTGATCTGGTGGATATATTAAAAATACCAAATGCAGATAACTGGATGGATGGAACCGAACTACCAAGTGACCCATAATATAGGAATTTCCATGTTGGATCAGATCAGTAGTAGGGATGTGAATGGTTTACTGGTTATGGTTAATTGGTGAGGGCTGGAGCAGCCCTCTGCCTCCACCTTCTCCCCTGTTTAATCCATTAACTGGTTAAACATAAAGTTTAACTGCTTAACTAATTAAACAGGTTTTTATATCCCTAAGCAGTTGTCCATCTTGTCCAATTCCTGTCTCCACCAGTGCTCAGCACCAGCTGCTTTTGAGTTGTTGCGTATGGGGAGAGAGTGGGCTTTGGCAGGGAGGAAGGAATGACGGGGAGATATTGTCTACATTTATTCTGTTATAACCTGGGAAGATCACAGCTTTGTGACTATAAGCAGTGAAAGGAAGTTAGTGAGTTCCTACTCCAGGTGAGAAGAACCAGGGAGAGACACAGTGGATGGAGAGCATCACCTTAAAGTGATTTTATTTTTATCATGTACTTATCTAATATTTATGTAAATCAATATTATAGTTGACATAGGGCAGTACTGGCAGTACAGGTGTCTCTGAGAAGGCCTCTATTTTAAGTGGCTCAATAATTCTCAATTTTTATATACTGCTTTTGGGAGTCAACCAATAGTCTCTTTTGTTAGTACCAAATATCTGTCGAGCTAATTTTAAAAAATTGATTTAACTTCTGAGCATCTTCTGCACGTAATGGAAATTTATTATTTTGATGATGTTGCATAACAATTTTTAAATCCTCTTGATAAAGAGACTCCTCATTGAAGAGACTCCCCGTTACTTTCAATAGGATTTGGATCAAGTCCTTAGTAAACTGTAAACCAACAGAACATATACAACCAAACAAATTTTAAAAATATTTGTGGATTATGATTTTTTTTTTTGATGAAAGCTTTCTGGATCGCACATAGAATAATTCTCAGATGATAAATCACTAATAGATTTGGGCCAGATTCTCTGGTTATGTAAATTGGCACAACTACCTTGAAATCAGCAGAGCTATGCCAATTTACACCAGCAGAAAATAGGGCCTTTTGTATTTCAGTTTCTCTTACAAGTTTGCAGTTCATTTAAGCATGCCAGACTTCTTCTGTTGTACTCTCTATTTTACAAATTTGAAGCTTTTTGCAGAGCCGTCCATTAATGCTGAATAACTAAACAAAACAAAGCAATGACATTCACCATCCAAGACCATTTTTTGTTTGGGAAGTGGAAGGTGGGCTGGTTGTTTCCATTTTCCAGAAAATGGTTTCCACGTTTGTATATATCTTTACTCTTGCAGAGATATTAACTCCCTCCATTATAATTTAAATCCAAGAATAGGATACATCTCTTTATTTTTAAGGAAGACTGTGGGGGGAGGAATTGTCCAGTGAAGTGGGGAGCTTTTTTTCATTGTTAAAAGATATGCCGTCTGGAAAGGAATTATTTGGTAGAGTGAGTCACAGCCCCTATATTTTGTCAGTTTAATTTATTTTAATGTGAAAGATCTTATGATTTACAAACAGTTTTTTCAGGTGAATTAGGAGAAAGCTGTTTAAGAGTACAGTAAAACTCCAATAGTCTGACATCCAGTTGTCTAGCACTCCCGATAGTCCAGCATCAAAATGGCAAGAGCCTAATGCAGGGGTGGCCAACCCGAGGCTCCTGACGGAAAAAAATTGCAGCTCCTGACGGAACCGGGCAGAACCCGGAACCGCTCAGGTCAGCCGCTCTCACAGCCGGGCCACCGTGAGCCGCATTTGCGCTCATGGCCCATGCCATTCCGTTCAGAACCCTCAGTACGCTGCGTCGTACCCTGCATGTGCACACCGGGTCGCACACAGCGTCCCAGCCTGCACGTGCTAGCAGCCTGCCGCTGAGCGCAGGTAGCTGCTTCGGGACCTGGACATAAGGTTGGGGGGAGAGATGCCTGACTCTGTAGAAGGGGAGCAGGATCGGGAGGGACGGTGCAGGCATGTGCATGGTGTCCCGTATGCGGCGCAGCGGCTCTGGCTCCGGGACTGAGCATAAGGTTGGTGGAGGGGCAGAATTGGGTTACAGCAGGGAGGGGAGGTGTTTGGCTCTGGGGAGGGGAAGGGGATTGGGTTGCGCACAGCGTCCCGGCCAGCTCATGCTCAAAGCCAGCCACTCAGTGCACGTGCCCCCGCGCCTGGAGGGAGACACGCGGCTGTCGCAGTGGCTCTGGGACCCAAGAATTAGGTTAGATTAGAAGGAGGGGGATTGGGTTGGGAGTATGCCCTCTTATAGTATCTCCTGATAGTCTGACATATCCGATAATCCGTGACCACCTACGTCCCAAAGGTGCCGGATTATCGGAAGTCTACTGTACATAAAAATTAAATGGCATACTATGGATTACATATAGGGTGCATCTACACAGCAGGGCTTAACTCAAAATAAACTACACAAATTGAACTATGTCAATTGCATAGCTTATTTCAAAATTGGGAGCATCTACGCAGCACTTATTTCAAAATAACGCACTCTTTCTCCGACTTCCCTTACTCCTCGTACAATGAGAGTTACAGGAGTTGGAGTAAGAAGTCCTCCAGCTTGACAGTATTTCAGGGAGGTATTTTGAAATAAATGTTGCTTTGTAGACACAGACTAAGTTATTTTGAAATAATGTTGCTGTGTAGACGTACCCTGAGTTATTTATTCTGTAATGGGTATAGAGCATACAAGGAGTAAAGCTAAGTTTATAGGTAAAAGTTCTATAGATGACAAATAACAAATATAGTAGTGACAATTTTATTTCAATATGAATAAACACAGTTTGTCACCTTTTCTGTGTGGTTTCAGAGAAGTTAAATTCGGTTGTAGGCAAAACTCAAACCTTAACTCAAATTATATTGTAGTTGAAAGAGATCATGATTGATTATTATGTGAATTAGAAGAATTGACTAACATTTCTGAGAGATGTTCAACTTTAATGTTCAAATTTTTTGACAGATTAACACAATGTTATTTTACAGATGGCAGAAGATTTTTATGATTCCGCTCTGGAATAAAATTGCAAATTATTGGAATAAGGCATTCCTAACCATAATCGTTCTATTGATTGTTTTGTTTCTTGGTAAGTAGTAAATATTTCTTTTTGTATTTTGAAAATTGCTTAGACAATACACTGGACCCATGAGTGATAAACAAGAAGACTACCAATGTAATGTAATTACAAACACTTCTTTATATTCTTTAAATTTCAATTCAAACACTTGGGGCGGAGGGGGTGCATTTAAACTTTTGTGTGCAGACTTAGTGTTGTGCTAATGCATGAGAACAAATGGAACTTCAGCCAGATTACTTCTTGTTGCCATCCCATCAGAAATTACAAGCCATGTATGATTATAAGTAATTGGATGATAGCTTTCCAAGGAACACTTAAAGTGCGGTAGGAATATGCTTCAGTAGGTGGCACTCTTTCTCTGGATTGACATTGAAATAGTGTCCCAGAATGATAGTGTTCTGTTGGGAGTGCTTTTTCTCAGATGAGGCATAAAACTCCGCTATAGGCCGCAGCTGGATTTGAGTGGGAAAAGGCATTTGGAACCTTAGAATAGCACCAAAATCTAATGAAATCTGATTTTGGGTAATGACGTTCCGCCTAACTACATTCATTTTCACTTCGTCACCAATTGCTGTATGGGTTTCTGTGCACTTATGAACATCTACTGTCTTTTGTTGATGGAAGTGATTCTTTTGCATGAGGAGAGGAAATAAGTTAGTAAAATGCTTTGATATGAAAAATACTAGGTAACTGTAAATTATTTTAAACAGTAAAACTGACCAGATGAGTGTGTTTGGTTTTTTGGGTTTTTTTTTTTTTGTTTGGTTGGTTGGTTTTTTTAACTTCAGGTCACAAGCAGTTTGAATCTCAATATAAGGCACTGGATTGCCTTGCTCAGTATCTAGCTATCCTGATGGCTAGCTAAAGCTGGGTTGAGACCCACACTTTGAAAACCACTGCTAGTCAGGGTGGATTGATTTAAGTCAAAGTGCGGTTTGGGTTTATGCGGGGCTCAACACACAGCCTGTGGGTGGGAGCCAAAACAAAAAAGTAGTCAATATAATTGTCTTTTGTTGATGCACGTTTTAGTAGGTAAATTCCTGGACACTCATTGCTCATTAAAAGTGCTGTCGTATGGGTGGAAATTGGGTAAATATTGCGTTTTATTAATATCAGCAGAACTGACT
>CM057845.1:24331155-24342926 GCA_030068395.1 Apalone spinifera
CACCCACGGGGCACATCTCGAAGAACAATCGTTACTTCACAGGGTGAATAACTTTTTCTTTTCAGTTACAGTGTTAAGGAAATACAGACATTACTTCTGATCAAATCTTAACTTAAACCATATATAAAACACCTGCTTAGCAAGAAAAATCCTTAGGAAGTGGAGAGAGATCTACTTTTTGTGGTCTTGCTGCTATTACATTTGGAATCTTACAATCAAAGATTGTACCTGTTCTGTGGATTGAGAAGAATGCATGTATATCTAGAGTTCTCAGTCTTATACAGTAGATTAATACACTGAGCCCCACACTCAAAAAACAAGACAAAACAATTTTTGTTTTTTGTTTGCAGATGCTATGAGAGAAGTGAAGAAATACTCAACTGCACATGTGAGTGAAAAGAGTGCAAATATCAGTCCGAATGCCTATGAACATATTCAGATGAAACTTTTTAGGTCACAAAGAAATCTTTATATCTCAGGATTTTCCTTGTTTCTTTGGCTGTAAGTATAAAATTTGTTGTTCAGATTTGTGGACAGTTTGTCTCTTACGGTAAATACCGTACAAAGCAGAGTACCAAGATCAGAAAGCTGGAAAAAATAGACTTAAATATGAATAGAGTGGCTAAGAGTGTGTAAATATTAAAGCTGAAAAGAAGTCCTTGAATGTAATATGCACAGAAATAATTAGAAAAGAAAACTTTAGCGTGATTATTAGAAATATGTTGGAAGGCTATTTTTCAGCAGGTGTTTGTTTCCGTGAAGAAGTTGTGGGAGCACAATATTGAGCGTATACTACATAGAGTAATAAGAAACAAACTTGGACTTGCAGGGAGATGGCACTAGGTCAGTGGTCACTAAACAGTCAATTGAGATTGATTGTTCAATCTTGGAGACTCTCGTAGTCAATTACAATGTCCGATGTTGCAGTGGGGCTGCTGCTAAGGCAGACTCTTTGCCTGCCCCAAGCCCACACCACTCCTGAAAGTGACCAGCCCCATGGGCGTGGGGGTAGCCGTGTCTGTGCATTGCTCCTGCCTGTGATTACTGCCCCCACAGCTCCCATTGGCCAAGAATGAAGAACTGTGGCCAATGGTAGCTGCGGGGGTGATACATGTAGCGAGGGGCAGCGCACAGAGCCACATGCCTCCCTATGGGCTATAAAGGCATATTGCCCACTTCCAGGAGTAGTGTAGAGCCAGGGCTGCCTAAGATAAGTGCCACCACATAGCCCTGAGCTGCTTCCCAGAGCCAGCACCCCGAACTCTCTTCTTGATTCCCTGTGCCAGTCCTGACCACCCTTCTGCACCTATACCTGCCTCCTGCACCTCAGTCCCCTGCTGCAGGCTCAATCCAGAGCCCACTACAAAACCCTCAGTTCTAGAGCCCACCTCTGCTCCCGATCCTCAACCCTTTGCCCCAGCCTGGTGAAAGTGAATGAGGGTGGAAGGGGAGGGATGGAGTGAGCAATGCAGGGCTTTGGAAAAGAGGAATGGTCTCAGAAGGGGTAAGGTAGCACCTGGGTTACCCTTCAATTCAAAAAATTATGTTGGGGGTAAAACAGTTGGAGAGGACCGGGTTTGATAATCGAGTTGTTTTATGTCTCTGACTTCTATAATCCTGTTGACTTCCTTCGTGGAATTTATCAGTTGTGATTGTTTTAACTGGAGATTTGCAGTAAATAAGTTAAGGCACCATTAAAGCAATCCTAATAGCCAGGATATTTATATTGAGAACCTAGGCTCAAGTGTAACCTTAACTGTTTCACTGACGCTGAGTAAGCATTTGGATCCATAAAAGCAGTATTTCCGGCATCCAAGGCAGACTACATATATTTTGCTATTGAGCACTTTTTGAGAAATGGCTAACAACTATTCCCTTGGAAGGACTGGTATGCTTTTCAGCAAGATTAAGTGGTTATACAATGAATTGCATAGATCGGTGAAAATGTCTAAGTGAATGTTTGTGTTAACAACAGTAGATAGCCCATGTATGTTAAGGAAAAATTCGGCCCACCTGGAATTAGACTTTCCCCTCCGCCTCCACCTTGATTGAGCAGGTGTTTCACAGGACTCAGGATCAACAAATTCTGTAGAACAGATAATGAAAAGAATAGGAGTGCATGTCCTTGGTTTAAAACAAAGGCAACAGATGGAGACATTGAGTAGCAAACCCTAGTCAATGCGCACTGCTCAATGAAGTGGTCAAAAGAGTTGGCATATGCAACCAAGAAGAACACTGCCCATATATCACGAGAATTGCATGGAGTACATAAGAGGTGGTGGATCTTACAGGTCTGTGTGGAGAAAACTCTCCAGACACAGCTCCAATCCAGCCGTAGAAATACAAAGATTGTATGCATGTGCCACTTCTACAAATAGGATGTTGAGTCACCATGATCTGCAGGGTTGGTGAGCTCTCCGTGGTGAACAAACAGGAAACGGGAATTCAGAAGTTCCTGATGCTTTCACAGGAGAAGTGCTGTTTCCTGTGTTCCTCACTATTGAGCAATTGAGTTGAAAGTGTTCATCAGAGCATCCATAGTGGAGTATTGTGGGACACCTCATAAAGGCCAGTAAAATTGATATAAATAACGTACCGTGTATGCTGCCTCTTCTTCATCCTAACAATGTTGATTTAAGCACAACACATCCTATAGAAGTGGAGTAATTAAGTCAACGTAGCAAGTGAGTTATGTCAGCAGAATAGACCTGGTGGTGCAGATACAAACTTTATTAGCTCAGTGTAAGATGCATTCCATCAATCCGTGTAGTGCAGAACAAATTTGAAAGGTAAACAGGTTAATGCTTGCCCCCAGAAAAAGGATGAGGCAGCTACTTGAATTTTTTTTTATCCAAGCGGCAGTCTTAACACTCATGGTTGCCTTGGACTTGAACTGAACCAGTAATGTATTGGTGAAAGGTTCTGGTAATAGTGAGGAGAAAAAGATGTATCAAAATGAAGTGGAAGTTTGTGTATGTTGAAAATAAAGAGGATTTCTGAGAATCTGAACTGTACCACTTGGACTCAAGTGTTTCCTTGTTGCGTTAGTAGAAAAATTGGTACATATTTCTGGTAACAATTATGGGGAGCTGTCATATTCGGATATCTTTGGAGTAGTCATTACTACACTTCTGTGTTTGTGTGTGTTTTTTATTTGTATTTTATTTCATTTGTGTTGGTGCAAAATAAATGTTTTGGATCCAAAAGCATCAATAGAACTCATGGGAAGTAATATGCAAAAATTACAAATGCTTTATAAAATTAAATTGAAAAGTGCTTTTACCCTTACCACCTCCTAAGGTTCTTACCTTGCTTATTACCGTTAATCTTAGCACCTGACAGCGTGCTAACAGGGTTCTCTGTTTCTTCTATAACATTAAATAACAGCATAAGCATCTTAAGCTATGGAGTTCCCAACTTTTTAAATATGTTTAATGTTATCCTTTGGAATAGGTGACATTCAGAACTGGAATTCAGGTTTGGAAATGCTTTTCATTTTTCAACTTCTAATTTTAAGCTTATGCTTGTGTCCTGTTATTTTAATATTATAAGCAGTTTCTTATATTTATTCCTAGAAGCATTTTGTTCACCTTTAGATCTAAAATAAATCTTAACAGAAAGCAAATTATCTTATTAGAAAAGTAATAATACTTAAATTCTATCTGTGTTTCTTCCTCAGTGTATTGAGACGTACTGTCACCCTTATTACTCAGTTGGCAAAAGAGATGGGAATTCAGGTAGCAATGGAAATTCAAGTAGCAAATACTAATGAAGCTGCCAGAAAATACATGGAGGAGAATGAAAAGTTACAGCAGGTATCTTCATTACCTTTTAAAAAGGAAGTAATAGGAAAAATTGTATAGCTGCAAGACCTATTGGGTATGTCTACACTGCAATTAGACACCAAGAGCTGGCCCACACCCACTGACTCATCTTCATGGGGCTCAGCATCAGAGGCTAGTCCTTGAGCCTGGACTCCAGCCCCAGTCCTCTTGTTTACACTGCAGTTAAACATCCCCCTTAGGGATCCTCTCATTTGTGGAGCTTCTTTTAGGGTGGGTTTGCCTAACATGAAAACCATTTTTCTTCATAGTTCAGCCCACTTCCCACCCACTATATGCCAAAATGTTAACAAGGGTTCTTTGACTTAAACTTTCCATCTAAGTCAGCGATGCGTTCTCTGGATAAGTGTTCTCTCCTTAGTCTCCACAGGCTTGTGTAGGGGCTCAGAGCATGTTTTCCCCTCCCCCCTGGCTTCTAGTGAAATGTCTGGGTAAACACCCTTGCAGTACCAGCTCTTCCAACTTTGATACCATTAGGAAGTAGGTAGGCTGCATAGGTTTCAAGATTTCCATGCAGCTTAGGGCAGATATGTGATCCTACCACCATGGCCGCCTCCTTATATTTCTAGAAGGGTGGTCCCCAAACTGAAGGGGGCATGCCCCTGAAGGAGGACATGGGTGAATTATTTTGGGGGAGGAGACACACAGTGGGGCCCAGATCAGCCTTTATAGGGGACAGAGAGGGATCACCATGCTTCCAGCACCACTCTGCCTCTAGGCACAGCTTCTCCCCCAGACCGGCTCCATCTCAAGCTCGAGCTCCTATTCCATATCCAGTTCCCTCCCTAACTCTGCCGTCAGTCCACATTCTGCTGCTAAGGAAGCCATGAGTGTACTGCAGCTAAGGGAAAGGATGCAGGAGTGTAGCCGGGTAACCAGTTAACTGATAAGTTAATGCTTATCGTTTACCAGCACTGGTTACATTCTTCATAGGGCTGCGAGGAGCCCTGGTGGACCTCTGTGGAGCCTCGATTAACTGTGTAGCTGATAGAATTTTTTTTTAGTTTTAGGAAACTAATCAGTGTTGTGTAATATAAGGAATTTTAGCTGGCAATAGGTTGATCAATGTAGGAAAAAGTTAAACAAGAAGTTAAAAATACAAATTTTGGCAGTTATGTTTCACAACTGAGTTTCGGTTCAATAAAACACATCACAATAAAGTTATCTAGAGATGTGTTCAAGCTTACCTTCAGTGTAAGTGGGTGGTAACAGCTTGTGGGGTCAGGAACCATAACTGTTTTTGGTAACTCAGATATTTGAACAAACTTTAAGATCATTATGTCCTAGACAGGATATACAAATTTATTAGTAATTTGGGTAGGTGTCTTCTAAGGAAATAAGGTCAGTGGAATGCATTATAAACAAGTCCTTGAGTAGTCCATCATTCTGTGTTCATGGAATTTAGCATTTTACCAAACTGGAAAATCTGTCATTTTGTTGTAGCCAGATGAGTTAACATCTTGCGTTGTCTGTCATGTTGGATTGTGGCTGCAGCTTTATCTTCCTCTTTCTGTGCTTTTGCTACAAAAGGAATTGTATTACATAAGTGGCACTTTCTCACCTCTGCATATAAAGGGAGCCATAAAGCAGAGCAGCTCTCCTGGCAATAGTTCTTGGCTCATCAGGACCTTTCTTGCATGTCTGCACAGAAGTGTGTCTTGAGAGGAGAACTGTGGCAGCCAGGGCGACGCTGGTGAGTTGCAGCTTCCAGGCAGAGCTCCATTCCTCTTAGGATGCAAAGTTTAGTAGACTGATTTGAGGCATTCTGGGGCCTTGTGCATACAGTGACAGGAGGTTCCGCTCCTGCATAAAAGCCCCACCTGCCATTAAAAGTGGTGGTAGAATAAGATCCACTTCTCTCCCATAATAATGAGAGCAGCAGCATGGAATCTCTTTCTTAGCCTGGCAGAAATAGTCAGGGCCCCCCGTATTCTGCAGCATTTGGGATCACACTCTTGCCCCAGAAGAAGCAAGGATGGTCCGAGTACTTACATTCTGACTGTTAAACTATCCACGTCAGTGGGCCAGGCTCACTGCTTCCCCTCCTGCCCTATACACCAGTGTTTCTGAATGTGTTCTGGAGGAACACTGAGAGAAACATTTTAGCTGGCCACCCCGGTGTGTTTACTTACCAGCGCCGAGTCCATAGAGCCTCATGGCTCCCGTTGGCTCTGTTTCATCCTTTGCAGCCAGGGGGACCAGCGGGAAGCGGCGTAGGCCGGGCCACCGCTTCCCACTGCTCCGCTTTGCTGCAAAGAATAAAACAGAGCCAATGTGAGACGGAAGGCTCTGTGGCCGCGGTGCTGATAAGTAAACACACTGGGGCGGCCAGTTAAAGTGTTTCTCTAAGTGTTCCCATGGAACACTTTCAGAAACACTGCTATACACAATCCTCTGCTGAGGTAGAGTGCAGGGATGGGGAGCAGCAGTGATGGGAGGGAGAATTTTTGAATTAACACTCCATTGACATAAAAAGGACAATGCCACATTTTAGAGCTGGTGTTTGTCTACAGACTTGGGTTATCTCTACAACCACGAGAGCTAAAAAGTTGAGATTCTGATCTAGCCATATTCTGGGTTCCTAAGTATGGGCCTATTTTGTCTAACTCTGAAAGCATGTGTAGGTATTCCCAGGAGAAACAGAGTTACACCCAGTGCCCACAGCTCATTTGTACAGACTCTGGGGGCAGCCTCTCTACAGCCCAGCTCTGACCTTTCAGAGTCCCACTGTCAACCAGAAAAGAATGGAGTTTTATTCACCTATTTCAGCTGAGTATTGTCCCTATAGAAATGTTAAACATCCAACCATATTGGAAGTAACCTTCCCCTTTAGCCAAGAGTTCCATAAATTATGCCTCCAGAGAGGAATCGGCAATAAATTATGAAAAAAACCACACCCATAATTAACATTACTAATGTTAAACCAAAACTAGTTAACATTGCCACGCAATTGAAGGAGGCTTGCTCTGAAATTGTGTGGTGGAAAAATAAGTGGCCCTGTTAGAGGTGGCAAATCCTCAATCATATACCCCACCTTTTACATTACTGATTACTCCTTCAGCATGTTGACAGCTCCTCTTTTATCTGTCTTGGACAATTTACCAAGATTTTCATCAAGGAACTCTATTTGATATTTGATTTCATTAGTTCAGCTATTTTCCCTACATACTGATAAGTGCATCTATCTCTCTACCTTTGAACTAGCTGTATGTCCAAGATCCTGTATGTCTAGTATTGCCTCCATTCTCTGCTGGTCAGCACAAGAAAATTGTGTTGGTCCTTTTTCATATAAAAGCTTGCCTCTTCCTTTGCTCTTTTTAAATGGGATGGTTCATGTTCATGTGCTTGATGTGGGAGGTCAGGTGAGCAGAGAGTTGAATTTCTTTGAAAGGAGAATAGTAGGAAGGGAGGGGTAGTCAGGGGTGAAAGGAAATTGCAAGAGAAATGAGGTAAAAGTCACAAGAAACCGTGACTGATCCTGGATGTTTTATTGTTTTATAAAGACACAACTGTTACTGAATAACTTGAAACATAAATATTCATAAGAGCAAATACAGTAGATGCATAATTTTTATTTAGTGCCCAGTAAAACTTTTGGAGGGTCCTTCAGGTGCTTAGCATTTCTGGAAATAAGATAAAGCTGTATTTGAGTGCCTAAATATCTTATTGATGTAAAAGATTAAGTGATGATTTCATCACAGACTGCAAGGGGAAGAGATTTCTGATTATTTTATCTGGCAGAAAAAGGAATAATGAAAAACAATGTTTAGAATCTCCCTTTGGACAAATTCAGAGTAGAACTAAGGCACAATTTAACAGTGTAGATAGCTAATCATTGGAGCAGCTTGCCAAGAGATGTGGTAGATTCTTTGTCACTTGCAATCCTTAAATCAAGACTGAATCTTTTTTCCAAAGCAATATTATAATATAAACACATGGTCCTTTTCAATGTCAAATGTTATGACTATATTTATGGATGTACCTGTTTAGGGTTTGGAGTTTTTTTTCCCCAGAAGTGCTAATCTTTTACAGCTTCTTTTTTATATCAGTGGGAATTGAGGTTATTCAGAACATTGTAGGATCAGGGCCAATGTTGTTTGGAGATTTGTATTAACAGTTAGCAGGTTTTAAACTAATACTAACTATACCCACAAATCTTTTTTATAGGCCTTGAATGAAAAAGGGAAGTGTGAAAATGAACAGGCACTAGACAAAGCCAATAAAAAACTGATGCAAGAAACTGAAATCCTGAAAGCAGAACTAAAGAAAACTTCTCAGGGTAAACTTTTTTTAATTGCTTTCTTTTAAACGAGAATGACTGGGCTTTTTATGCCTCAGAGCTTAGCAATTTGGCCCTTCAAAACAGTGTTTCTCAACCAGTAGTACGAGTACCCTTGGGATACTCGAGAGAACGCCGGGGAATACATCAACACAACTGAAATTTGAAGAAAACAGAATTTTTGTTGTAAATTTTACAGCTCTTTATGATTTTTGTACTTTTTACACCTAAAAATTTCATCACCTGCCTGGCTACGATTAAGTTGTTTAAACAAATGTGTTGCAATGGTAGGAAAAAAAAGTGTATGTGTCTGAAGACTGTAGGTACTGGGGGTAGTTATAATGTGTGTTGGTGTGGTTTTTTTTTTTTTTTTTTTTTTTTTTTTTAAGGGGTACTTTATTAAAGGTTGAGAGACACTGCTTTAAAATACAACAGTCTAAGAAATGTTTTAATACAAATCAGATTTATCATGTATATATTCAAATAATCTTGATATTATTTCTTTTTACAAAAAGATTTTGGGCTTACTTGGTCAAATAATTTCTGATTGTAGCCAGGTAAACTCCACTGACTTACATGGAATTTGAGACCTTTGTAAGCAAATGCATTTCACCCAGTATTTCAGGTACAGACCATGTCACGGTCTTATTTTACAGTGAACATGTTATGCAAAGTTGTTCATTGTAAACAATTGTAATATATCTAAGGCACTAGAGTTATAACCTTGAGCTGCATTAATTCAATGGGGGTAGGTCTTCATATTAAAGTCTTATGCTGTGTAAGAATGTTGGTGCGTATTATTATTTTAAGCATTTTTCTGGTAAAAATTTCAATTTTCATTTTCAGGAAATTATGGGGGGGCTAGACAGTTATATAACTTTAATTTTTTGAATCTCAAGTTGTCATAACTGCTAATACACAAATTGTCAACATCACATCAAAATATACAAAGAAAATACCTTTAAAGTCTCAAGCAGCATTTTTCTTACTTTGTCTACCTATACATTTTGATTAGCGTCAATGGAAACATTTTTCATTGGTTTGTGTGTAAAGGGAAATTGAAATTAACTGATACACAGACTTGGAAGGATTAGATTTGTATAATCTTTCTCCTCATACCAAAAATGGAATGGTATATGAAAAATGTGTTCGGTGTAATGTACCTTTTAAGCCACAGATACAAGGTGTAAGCCCTTGCTGGCATTCTCAATTGTGTGGTTTTTTAACTGTAGAGACATTAGCATTTTTTTAATGTACTTAGTTGATAACGACGTGTCATGCTACAACCATGTTTAAGGTTTGGGCTGTCAGAACTGCTTTCTTGGTTAATTGATGGTGAGATAAAAGCAGATTTTACCTGTTTGAAGATGTCCTATTTGGATTTTACAAGGTGTATGACATTATGTACACCCACCCATCTGAAATTAATGTTTTAGATAACATCACTTGTGACCTTGTGAAGATCAAATAGATGTAATCTAGTCCAAAAATATTTTTCCTTGACAGTTTACAGAATGCTGTCACCATAAGATAACAGTACTCATGAGATCAGTGTTTAATGCCCCAGCTAGACTGTGCCCCTACTACTAAATTACAAGAATAGCATCTGAATGAATCATAGTTGTCAGTTCTCAACATAATGACAACATAATTAAAACTGCATAACAGCTGTTTTTAGTTGGCCTTGATGTATTAATACAGCAAGAATCCATTATTTTGAAAGGGGGCGGAGTTCTCCTTTACCCTCTTCCCTGCCAGGCAGGTTTGATTGTGGGTTTTCCCACCCCTACTGTTTCCTTACAGAAAAGGAGCAAAGGATTCCTTTGAAGTGACAAGCTTATTGAAAGGAGAATGTAAATTCATGTGTGTATTTAAACTGGCAGGGTATAGCCTTAATATATATGATAAGCTGTTTAGCCAGGAATTCAGTGCAAAGCTGGGATGGAAGTAGGTTTATCACATGCCATCTCAGCTGAAGTCCCTACAAGGGTTTGAGGGGAGGGTGTCCTTCTGCTAAAGTGCACCAAAAATAAGTCTTTGCAAACTCCTTTTAAGAAATTGTATTGTAAGGAATCAGTTTCTAACATGATCATGTACATCAGAGTTAAAATTTAGTTGATAACCATTGGGTGACTCTTAGGCAGTACAATAATACAAATAGTAGAAGTCACCCTACCAGGGAATGTCTCTACACTAGATTTTTTTTTTTAAGCCATGAGTTAGATAATTGCTACTTGAGGTGTTCAACATAAATGCAAAAGCTATTGTGGGCATAACTCATCTATTTGATTCAGTCTAGTTTTTGTTTAATTTTTGTATCAAGTTTTGGGGGTATGACTTGTGAAATTTCAGAATATAACTTTCTTAAAACTGAACAATGGAATGTGAGACTTCATGCTTTTAAAAGTAAAACCAGTTCATTAAAACAAGTTTTAATGCATTATTTTTAATAATCTCAGTCTTGATCTTGCTTATCTGTGTAGTGCTTCAGTGAGCTTATATGACTGAAAGATCTTTGAAAAAACTTGCATTTGTATTTGCATAATTGAAAAGTAATGTTTCTTTGAAGTTTCCTTTTCCCAATCATGACAGGCCTACACAAACAAAATTAATGGAAAGTTCCTTTATGGTTTTTCTGAGCCTTATTTTGGTAAGATTCACTATGGTTAGTCTGGAATATTAAACTGCTTTAAAAGACTAATGTTTTTACTTTGTAATGGCAAATAAACTGTGTACATACCATATTACACCAAGCAATTCCAGCCATTTCTTGGTGTAAAATGAAGCTGTTCATTAATCACTTTTTGTATAATGATGGACTTACGTGAGTGGTTCATTTACCCTTAAACAGTGACAATATATTAAGGTACCCTAGTGCTGTCATACTTAGGTTTCTAGTTAGACTTATATTTAGAATTAAAATTCTTGTGTTTCACATTTTAATAACAAAATTTTTCATTCAGATGAATACATTAATTTTATGGAAAAAGTGAACTTTGTTTTTTTGGTTTAATGTTTACTAACTTTGATGGAGGAAATAATATGAGCTTTTAAACTTTTTTTTTTTTTTAAACTGGGCTCCAAATACTAAAAGCATTTTATTAGGAGGCCCTCTGAGGAACAGTCTCTTAATCGTACGAAAACTACACACTGGCTTTTCAGTTTAGAACACACCATTTTTCCTATGGAGGACAAGACTAGGATTCTGGATGATGGGGTTACCTAAATCTGAGAAAAGTTGGAGAAGTGACAAAGATTTCAACCAGTTTTGTTATATTTTTTGTTTTGATTTACTCGTCTCCATTTAGGCCCCTTTTTAGCAATGCTATGGACGAGAAGGAAAGGGGGCTCTTTTTTTTTTTTTATTGAAGACCCACTTACTAAGGTCTTTACTGGCACCCAGCAGTGTGCTAGCTAGCATTTGCAGAGCCTAAGTCCATTTTTGGCATACCTGGACATGTAATTACATGTCCTTGGAAAAAGATTCTAAGATAGTAGTTTATAGATACACATTAGAATATTTCACTATCTTAAAATGACTGTGTGTTGGTAGGCTTTAGTAGGAGAGATGTGGACCTAATGATCATGAGTGAATGACTGTCGTGTTGTATGATTTTCTGTGTAAAGCCAAAAAAAATCATAGCTTCCCC
>CM057845.1:24354010-24367640 GCA_030068395.1 Apalone spinifera
AAAGATTAAATAAAATTGGCCCCAAAATTGATCCCTGAGGAACTCCACTAGTAATCTTCCTCCAACCTGACAGTTCATCTTTCAGTATGACCCGCTGTAGTCTCCCCTTTAACCAGTTGCTTATCCATCTATCAACTTTCATATTAATCCCTATTTTTTCCAATTTAACCAATAATTCCCCTTGTGGTACTATATCAAATGCCTTACTAAAGTCGTGGTAGATTAGATCCAGTGCATTTCCTTTATCTAAAAAATCTATTACTTTCTCAAAAAAGGAGATCAGGTTGGTTTGGCACGATCTACCTTTTGTAAAACCATGTTGTAATTTGTCCCAATTGCTATTAGCCTCAATGTCTCTAATTACTTTCTCCTTCAAAAATTTTTCCAAGATCTTGCATACTACACATGTCAAACTAACAGGCCTATAGTTACCTGGGTTGCTTTTTTTTCCTTTCTTAAAAATAGGAACTATATTAGCAATTTTCCAGTCAAATGGTACAACCCCTGAGTTTAGAGATTTATTAAAAATTTTTGCTAATGGACTTGCAATTTCATGTGCCAGTTCCTTTAATATTCTTGGATGAAGATTATCTGGGTCCCCTGATTTACTCCCATTAAGCTATTCAAGTTTGGCTTTTACCTCGGATATGGTAATATCTACCTCCATGTCCTTAGTCCAATTTGTTATGTTACCATTATCCCTAAGCTCTTCATCAGCCTCATTAAAGACTGAAGCAAAGTATTTGTTTAGATATTGGGCCATTCCTAGATTATCCTTAACCTCCATTCCATCCTTAGTAATTAGCGGTCCTACTTCTTTTTTTTTTTTTTTTTTTTTCCTATTTATATGGCTATAAAACCTTTTACTATTGGTTTTAATTCCCTTTGCAAGGTCCAACTCTACCTGACTTTTAGCCTCTCACTTTGTTCCTATGTGCTCTAACCTCAGTAAGGTAGCTTTCTTTACTGATCCCACTCTTCTTCCTTACCCTTCCATCTTCATTATCTGCCTGCTGTACCCCTTCTTCATTCTCCAATTCCACATACCTGTTCTTGAGCTCTATTTTTTCCTTCACTGACCCATCTTTTCCTCTGCCTGGTTCTCTTAGTCACATACTTCCACTGTCCATTTTCTTCACCCAGCAGTCACCCCTCTGAGGCCCTTGATCCTATTTCCATCTACATATCTAAACTTTCTCCTTCAGCCATGTCATGCCTTTGCTTCATCATCTGTTCAAACCCCCTTCTAAACTTGACCAGAGTTTCCACCTGCATCTCCAGTCCTCGGATCTTTTCTTCCATCAGCTCTATCAGGCGGCACTTCATGCAAATAAAACTCCTTTCAGGTAACCCCTCCAGAATCATGTACATACCGCAGCTACTACATCCAATCATCCTCCTTGTGTTCTCTACTACTTGGGCCATGGCCACTACTGCCTCTGTTTTATCTACTTTCTCACTAAAATCCTGTTAGTCTGGTGAACACAAAAACCAAAACACCCCCTCCACAGCAAAAACAAACCCCAAACCAGTCCCAATATCCAAACTCCCTTTACAAACTCCCACTCAAACTCACCTGTTTACAGCTGTGTTTGCTGGCTCCTGTGCCGCTGCAGCTATCTACCTAAAGTAGTCCCATTAAGGTCAATAGGGCTAGACTACTTGCAAAAGTAATGCTTGCAGATACCTGCATTTAAGATGCTTGATGTAACATCTGGGTAGACAAGTGATATTGTATATTATCAGGCTGGCCATCATCTGAAACACATCACATTTGTCTGAATTTGGCATGTCATAGAGTTATAAAATCTTACTGTGCAGTGAACTTCTGTTAGATAAGCAGTCCCTAATTCTGAGAACAGAAATCTAAACCAAACTGGCCTACATTTAAAAAAAAAATCTGATGCGACACTTTAGAATGCCACTTTTTACAAATGAAAAATAATAAAATTTGAATGTACGTAAAATACATATTTTCCCATCTAAATTAAGTTAATTATATGACAAATTAGATTTTATTCCAAAAGGCAAATGGACACAAAAGATACTGCAACCCATAGAATGTCTTCAAGTACCAAAATTTAAATTATTTGTACAACTTGACTTCTGGGTACCACTAAATAAGGTATTTCTGCACATGGACAAATGGAATAAACATGCAAAACATCCTGTCTCCAACAGAAATTACATTCAAACAGATCTTAAACCTTCCTATAGCACTATTTGACACTTAATTGACAGTTCTCCAGAATGAAACAGGTAAACTAAAGAGTAATTTGGTGATTGGGAAATGGTCTCCCTAATATCCAAAAGCAGTAGCCAAAATTGTAATTTTCCTAAAATGGGTGTGGGGGGAGACAGAAAAAATCACTATACCTTTTTGGAAACCTGTGGTCTAATAACAGGAAGTTACCTCTCCATATTCTTGAGACTGTTTGGTATGAATGGGTTTTTGATTGTGAAATGATGAGAGAAAAATTATAGCTCGCTAGCCCTTTCCTACAGTCTAACACATCTTGATGGAACGTAACAACAGATCTCCCAAATAACTGAAATTGTTGGCTCAAATCACTTTACGCTATCTAGGTTTGGATGTAAAAACTAAATGTGATGTCAGACAGAAAGCTGACCACATCAAAAATCAGGCAGTCATACAGTTCAAGAGATGGTTCAGTTCTTTATATGGCATCAGTTTACAAGTGTATTTCTTTTCTGAACAAATCTAAAAAGGAAAGAATAAAAACTCATACAGTATATTAAACAATATGAACTTCTGAACCTTTCCAGTGTAATACTTCTGAATTTCATGTTCTACAGAGCACTTTCACAATCAACTTAAATATTAAATGTCTACTTACCTAGCATTGTTTAAAGTACAATGACAATAATTCATATTTACACCAATGTGAGCTCTGAATCAGACACTTAGTTTTTGAAGTTAATAGACGTAGACCACCGCAAGATCACAATTGGGATATATTTCAGGTGCATGTTAAAGATAAAATTAAAAATTTACTCTTGGATAGCTGTACCATTATTGCATAGATGTTTCTTCATATAAAAATGCAGTGACTAAAGTATCTGATAAATCTACTTCTATATTTTATAGCCCTTTCCAAGGCAACAAATGAAGTGACTGCAATTAAAAAGCAATCTGAAGGCCTTAAAAAAGAATATGATCGCCTTATTAAAGAACATGAACGACTGCAGGTAGGTGGTTGTGGTTCACTGAATGAGCAGAATGTTCTGAAATTGTCCTAACAAAGTTACACATGTTGAATGTTTCTTTTCCATGAGCAAGAGACTTTATCAAGCCCTTTGGTATATGTTACAATGGACATTACTCCCTGCAGGTGATAAAAATGCCTACTAGAATTCTGCTTTCTTGCAGGATTCCTCAGCTGAGTAGTATTTTTTTTGAGGTAAGAAAAGGAAAAGTGGCATCAGTTTTCTAGGTTGATATGCTATTTCTTGGGGGAGTGGGAGAGATCAGGATTCCTGTGAAGTCCTTCACTCAGGGACTGAACCTGACAGCTTCAAGAAGGTAATGGAAATTACAATGAGAGGGAAGATTTGGAGTTGTTTTTTGTATTATGGTTTTATACATTCCTGTATGATGATTGCAATCCAAATGCTGTAGCATTGTTACTGCTGAAGAACGAGGAAGCAACAGAGATTTTGAACAGGTCAGTCTAAACACTAAGTTGTTAACAGGTAGCCCAACTGGCAGAAGCTGAATAATATTTCTACAAATGTTTCCTTGGATTTTTTTTTATTGGGCTTAAGGGTTCAGCTGCATGGAAATATTATACAAATATAGCTAGAGCTGGTAGCATTGCCTGTTAAGGTTGCCGGACCCTTCCCTTGTAAGAATCTGTTTTCAGTTGATTAAAAATTGTCAAACTATAACTCTATGGAATGACATTTTCCATTCCAGGTTTCTGCCTCTGGCTAATTTTTTTTTTTTTTTATTAAAGTTTTTCAGCCAAAATGGCTCAGCTGTTTCCAAGAACAAAGTAGTGGAAAAATCATTGTTTTACATTATTAACAACATTTTGATGAGCTTTTCTTTGAGAAGTTCTAGGGCCCTATGCTTTGGAGCAGGAACTGGAAATTTGGCAACCTTTATATCAGGAATATACCTGTACTGTCGGGGAAAATTAGTGCAAATGTGACTACATTATAAACCTTTTAAAAATATTCACGTGACAGCTAAAACATCTGAAAATTCCATCTTCACTGAGCAGTCTCCACCCACTCACAGCACCTCTACTGACTAAACTATGCATATGCCACTCCCATCGAGTGACTGAACATATTCCAACTCAGAGCTACAGAGCTGAAGCAGGATTTTCTGCTGCCTTGGGTTGGGACTAGAACTGAATACAGGGAGCCTGCTTCTCCTGTGCCATCAATGGTGCACAAACACTCAGAAATACACAGTTTTGCTGTAGAGAGCATTGAAGAGGAAGCCACCTGACTCAAATACAGAGAGCAGAAGTGCAGCAAAAAATGGAAGGGAAATAAGTAGAGTGATTCAAGGTGTCTGTTAAGACTGAGGGTGGAGAGAAAAAATTGAGATCTAAGGAAACTGGTTGGACAAGAAGACTGTAAAGGAGGAGATGAGACTAGAATTTGGGTGGGGACACATTGTGTAGGGAAGGCTGAACAACGAGACTGGGATGAGAATCCTGACAAGTGGAGAATTAGACTGGGACAAGGAGCCTGAGGGGCGAAGAGACAGGATTGCGATACGTTGATGAGGCTGAGGCTGAAGTGGATGAGAATCTGGGTATGAGTCAGCAGTGTCCCCTTGTAGCCAAGAAGGTGAATGAAATATTAGGTTGCATTAGGTGGACCATTGCCAACAGATCTAGAGAAGTGATTATTCTGCTTTATTTAGCACTGGTGAGGCCACATCTGGAGTATTGCGTCCAGTTCTTGGCCCCCCACTACAGAAAGGATGTGGATGCATTGGGAGGGTCCATCAGACAGCAACCAAAATGATTTGGGGGCTGAAACACATGACCTTAAGAGGAGAGGCTTGAGGGATTTGGGCTTATTTGGTCTGCAGAAAATAAGAGTGAGGGGAGATTTGATAGCAACCTTCAACTTCCTGAAGGGAGGTTCCAAAGAGGATGGAGAGAGGCTGTTCTCAGTAGTGACGGATGGCAGAACAAGGAGCAATAGTCTCAAGTTACCGTGGGAGAGGTCTAGGTTGGATATTAGGAAAAACTATTTCACTAGAAGGGTGGTAAAGCACTGGAATGGGTTACCTAGGGAGGTGGTAGAACCTCCATCTCTAGAGGTTTTTAAGTCTCAGCTTCACAAAGCCCTTGCTGGGGTAACTTAGTTGGGATTGGTCCTGCTTTGGGCAGGGGGCTGGACTCGATGAGCTCCTGAGGTCTCTTCCAGCCCTATGAGTCTATGAAGAAGTCAAGTTTGGAGGGGGAAAGGAGAGATTAGGTAAAAGTTCTTAATGCCGCGTGGGGTATAGTCTCTTCCAAAGCCAAAAATAGAAATTCCTCTGCCATCAGCAAATATCTGTGACACCCTCTGGCAAAGTGTGTCTCATTCTCCCTCCATGCCCAAGCTGATCCACATTGAGAATGACAGCCTACTACTGCTGTCAATTACTCTATTAGCTCAAGTGACAGAGCTGTAGGTTGTATCTAAGGTTCCACCCCTGCTGATGACACCCACATGGAGGATAAAAACAAAATATCAAATAAGTCCATGTTGACTGTCTGTCCTGAACACTAGCTGAGTCAGGGGTCCTTTGGAACAAATAGTATGTGATCACTTAAGTAAACATCTTAACATAATGTACACAAGAGAGCCAAACTAAGGTTGCACAGGCAAACTTTATTTTAATTGCCTGACTTTGCAGCCTCTCCCTTTACTTACCCTTCAATCAAACATAATTTCTTGAACGCATTTGCCACTTTACTTGTTCCCAGCTCATGATAAGTAAAACCTTATTATTTCTACATTAACATATACTCAGAGAGAGAAAAATCTGGTCTTATACAGTTTCACAAACATTGCTAACACACTTGAATCCTTGCCAACACTCAGCCTTCACCTAAAAAAATTAAAATCTTAAGTTCTGAAAAGCTGAGAATTTTGCTACTATCTTAAAGTGCAGTTTCAGTTAGGGTCTTCACAGACCCTAAACTCGAAATAAGATATGCAATTTGCACTACACAATTTGCGTATCTTATTTTGATTCTATTTCAAAGTAGCTTATTTTGAAATTTGGAGCATCTACACAGCACCAAATTTTGAAATAGTGCACTATTTTGAGACATTCCTTAATCCTTGTGGAACAAGGATTACAGGGATGCCGAAATAGCGCACCCATTATTTTGAAAAATATTTATACCTCCACTATCCTGAAATAGCCATGCTGTGTAGATGTAACCTTGGAGAAGTAATTATGTAAAATGTCACTACCCACATAGGTCCATCATATATGTATACTGGTGAAAACATTTTGTTTCTGTTAATTGTATTAGTTCTGTAGCATTTGTGTGTGTTAAGCAACTTATATGTGCCACTGGAACTAGACTTCAATATGCTATGAAGGAGAGAGCAGAATTCTATTGACTCCTACATCAACAAAATTATTTGCCAAGTTCTAAGTGTAGAGTCTTCATTATTGGTTGTAATGTAGCTTCCAGAAAGAACACAGATGGCTTTCAGGTCTCAAGGGGCAGATTTGTTTTGGAATTTCTTTTACCTTTGTTAAATATTGTTGTAACCTTTTGAATTACAAAATGAACAAACTTTATTTCTAAAAATGAAGAGAATATGAAATTCCATGTGTAGTTTAGGTGTTTTTTGTCACTTTCTGACAATTACGGCACATAAACTGAAATCCCGAAGGAGCTCAACATGAGCGTTGAGGGACATAAACCTCCCCACCTCAACCTGAAATCCAGGCCCCAAGCACCTATATAGCTGTATCCCTACTGTAATTTATGAGCTATAGCCAGGGTGGCTAAATTGCAGCTTATAAGTCACATACAGCTCTCTGACCATTTAAATTAGGGATGCAAAATCCCATTTAACTGGTTATCCGGTTAACTGATTTAAAGGGAAGTGGTTGGGGGAGGGTGCTCCAGCCTGGCTGGGCAGGAGTGCCCCCACCCCCACCCCCACCCCCACCCGCCTCAGCCAGACTGAAGCAACCCCCCCTTCCCAGCTGCAGGCAGGGGTGTTCTCCAGACAGGACTGCTCCGGATGGGCTAGAGCACCCTGATCACAGCAGCCCCCGCAGGGCCGAAGTTGCCCCTGCCCACAGTCGGTAGGGAGTAGCTCCAGCCCCCACCGTTATGGGTGATGCTTTCCAGTTAACCTTTCACATCCCTTGTTTAAATGCAATTCACAAAGTACTCCCACCCCTCCCCCCAATCTTCCACCTTGAAGACTGCAGGTATCTCCTGCTCACCGGAGAGGATTTCTTGGGGCTTCAGCCCTGCATGATGTGCCTGCCAGAGTTTAGGAGTTTCAGCAGGAGCAGGGCTGAATCTCCAAACCCCAGCAGGCATGCCCCATTCATAACTCTTGATCTTACGAATATTGTTGTGTTTGGACACCCTGAGCTATAGTAATAGCTACAGCCTACTCACCTTTGAGGGGTATGTGGTTGTAGCTAGTAGGTCTGCACTGTGTATTGACTTACTGGCTATATCTCCTAGCTAGCTCAGTCATCTGCAACCCCTTCCATGTTCCTGTGGAAAGAGCTCCATAGATCTTAGTTGTGAGATAGGGATGTAAGTGTGTAGTTGACTACTCAGCTACTCGCATCCTCTCCCCCTTGTTGCTGCTGTATCAGAGGCTGCAAGGGTGGGGAGCAGGAACTGGTGCTGGGGAGAGCTGGCTTAAAAGCCAGTTCTCTCCAGCACCGTATCTGCAGTGCTGCCTTCTCCCTTCCCCAGCAGTAACATGGGGTGGGCTGAGAGGAGAAGCTGCTGTGAAGCAGGCTCTGCCTGCAGTGGGCCCAGGCTTGCCACGGACAGAGGGTGCTCCAGCTGGCCAGGCAGCCCAGCTCAGTCCCGGCTCACACCAGGTCCAGGACCAAACAGTGCTGTGGCTCTGCAATTTAAAAGGCAGTAGGAGTCAGGCAACCTGCCCCCCAGCTCCCACTGCCATTTTCAGAGGTGAAGCGGGGGTTAGCCCGAGACCAGTGTGAGCCAGGCCTAAGCCAGGCTGCCTTCCCCTATTGACTGAGTAGTCGATACAAATTCTATCAACTACTCAATTAGTAAACTAACCTCATTTTAACATCCCTACTCTGAGATGTGAAGTCCAACTATGCCGCCACTCCTCTTCCTGTTTTTTGTTGAGCAGTGGAACCATAGTGTTTCTAGTGCATTCTGGAACTTCTGGGACTGCAAAGAGTACCCAGTGTCTCTTCCCCTTTCAGAATTTAACTTTAGGATATTCATCCTGAGACATTAATTTCAGTTTTGCCAAATGCAAAGATTAATTTGCTTCTTTGTACATGTCTGTCTTTTTGTTTGCAGAACCTCCTAAATGAAGAGGAGGACTGGAAAGATCAGTAGAAGCAATTCAGAAAAGACTACTTAACTATAAATCCAGCAGTGTGAAGTCTCTTGTTCTTCTCTTTAGCGTGTGGAAGTAGATGACACAAGTTTTGATTTTTCTCATGAAAATCAAATGCACTGCAGTTCATTGCTCAAATTCTACTTATAGCTCTTGATTGCCAAATATATTCTGTGTTGCAATGAGAATATTAAGTGATATATGGGATTTGCCTTGAAGTTTATATTTCAGTTCTTATGAGGAAAAATGTAAGCATTTAAATGAAAAAAAAATCCATCTGGTCTAACAACTCAGACGGTTTCTATCCTTTTGCCCCTCAAACATGATAAAAGATCATGCACAATAACACCAATTGCTTGTAACATTTGAGTGCTTTTATGAATCACACCAAACTATGAAAAGGTGGTGACTTTAACCCAGGAGTTGGCAATAACTGGCCTGAGGGCTGGACAGAGTTGAACAGGGTTAGACACTGGTAGGCCACCAGATGCTTTGTTTACCCAAGCATCTGCAGATATGACAACTTCATTGGCTGCAGTTTGCAATTTCTGGCCAATGGGAGCTGCAGGAAGCAGCACAGGCGGGGCCACCACTTCTTACAGCTCCTATTGGCCAGGAATGTCAAACTATGGTCACTGGGGGCTGCAAGTGGCCATACCTGTGGATGCTCAGGTAAACAAAGCATTTGGCAGCCAACCAGAGCGAACCCTGGAGAATTATGTTCAGCCCACAGGACAGTTGTTGCCCAGCTCCTGCTTTAACACTTTTTGCCAGTGACTACCAGACATTCTATGAAACCTAATTACTTGCAGTTTAAATAAGGCTCAATGTTTTTACATTTTTCATTCTACTTGTGTAGAAGGATTTGATTGACAATCAGTAAAAATATAAAATTTAGATTTCTAAATCCACCTTGCATTAGTTTTGGGTTTTTTTTCTCATGTGCTACATGGATGAGTGTGTTTCACAATTATCTATTTTGCATGCCTCTGGGTTATTCTTTTGGAGTACTTCAGAGTTTTTAGTTTAAAAAAAAAATAGTATTGGTGGGTTTTTTTTATTATTCCCTGATTCATTTGTACAAGGATTTCAATCTGTTGTGTGCGCCACTATGCTTTCTTGCTTTGAAAAGTGTAAACTTCTTTGAAGAATGTTCATATGTAATATCCTTTTACTTTTAAGGAGTAATTATACAATACCTCAAAAAATGTAAATTGTTTTCACATCATCAGTTTTTGCACCTGACAGCTAAATTGTGAGTAATTTTGCTTTATTGTTTTGAATTTTGTACTTGAAGATGGAATATGATTGTTATATTAAAGGGATTGTTTAATCTTATGAGTTTCAGTGTGTTTGTGAAAACTGACTCTCTTATCTGATAAATTGTCTCCATTAAACCTTAAAATCAGAAGATACGAAGAGCAAAACATTTTCATAACACTGCTATTTCATTTGCCATGTCAGGGAACTATGTATGATGCTGATAATATTGTTTTAAAATTAATACAGATCTGAGGCTTCCAAAATGAATATTAATGCAAAATTGAGAACAGACAGTCTGAGTACAACATGCCCTATAAGGAAGCATGTTCTCAACCAAGTTATTCTGCCTAACAGGGAGGTTGGTAGCATATGCTTGTGGAGAGCAGGAGGGATTTTTGTTTTTATTTCTATATAGAAATGTAAAGCACTTTTTGCAATTTCAGTAGAAAATCAATAGCTGGTAATCTATCTGCTTGGTATGCATCAATTGAATGTTTTCTAATAAAGGCCCCAATTTGCATGCTGATTTGAAGGGAATTAGGGCTCTGTGCAGCTGCGAGGGTCAATCCACGCACTTCACCTTTTGGAATCTAAAACTTTTATGGTCCAGGGACCAAACTAAATGCTTTTATGTTATTAGCATGCCTATTCAGTAAATGTGGCCTGGATACAGGAGCGGCCTGAGGCCAGCTGCGGCAGCTGGCACCTCAGGCGGAAGGTGCGATTGGCGCCTCCGCCTGCATGGCCGTCAATGGCCATGAGGTCATCATCGGGCACCTGGGACGGCAGCGCCCTAGGCGACCACCTAGTCTGCCTGTGTTCACGGGCCGCCCCTGCCTGGACACAACCTTAATATTAACATACAATAACCTGCATTTCAAAGAACCTTAAAACTACAAAATCAAGTATCTAACAATTTGAAAATACCAGAATTTACCAGTGCCCATGTAAACTACCCAGTTTTCCCCTACTCTCATTTTCAGAACCAACTGAACAAAAACAGCTGGAAGTAAAAATCAGCCTACACAGGCACCCATCTTAAAAATCTTTTAAAAGTTTGGCAAAAACATAGGAACTGAAAACAGGTGCTATTGAAAGTGTTAAGAGAACTTTTAACTCCTGAGATGGGCAGTGGGTTTGAGAGAGATCTTAGTGTTCAACCCCATCCCTTATCTTATCCCTATTCTGACTGTTCCTGGAGGCTCCCACAACAGATTGTTGCAGCTTGCAGACTAGTGACTCTCTTTCTCCCGCCTCTCCCCCATGTTAACTTAAAAGTGAAAGGCCTTTCAGCTTGCTAGATGTATTAGGATAACATAGAACCTGTGAAGAGCCATTAAGTGGTAATGAAACCATTTAACAGGCATGTGCCTACCCTGAATTGACTTACAAAAACAGTTGTGCATTACTATGTCTACAGGACCTTAATTTAAATTTTGCTTTAAATATTTTATTAGTTTGTTGCTGAATCACATCTCTAAAAAATCCATGCACAGCTATTTAGATGCACAATCTGAGTATTCAGGTTTAGCCTTAAATGCTTGGATATTCAGTTTTTAAAAAGACCAACCTTATCTAAAATAAATGTTAACTACTATAGTACAAAAACTTTTTCACCCCACCCCCTTGAAGAGAGCCCTTTTAAAAAAAAAAAAGGGACAACATTCCTTTTTTTCCAGATAGTTTGATAGATGAGTTTTCCCTTTTAATTCTTACTGTTAGATTAACTAGTTTTAAGAGAACCCTCCACCAAAATCAATATTTTAGTAAGATACAAAACCCTTTGATATGCCTAAAATCTTTGGAAATATATTTTAAGATAAACATATAGTGAAATTTCATAAACATGTCTTGTTATGAAAATCACTAAATTAGTGTTCCCTTTTTCTAAAAGCAGTGAGCTTTTTTTATGAATACACTGAACTGCTCTGACTGATTAGTTTAAAATAATGTCTTTGTTTCATTGACTGACATTTTTTATTCCCAAATTTAGGGCTTTTAATTAAGCACCTTCTGCATGACCAATAATCACAATCTGGCATGCAATGGAGAAAACATGCTCCATTTTCTTTAGCAAGAAATTTTAGAAGCATGTGTTCTTTTCCCCAAATGTCATTTGCTACATTTGAGTTCAGGTATTTGGCTGGAATGGATGAGCAGATTGATGAGGGAGACAGTGGCAAAGGGATAAGAGAGTGAAGATGGGTGGATGCCTGGGCAGAGCAGGGATTTAATATAAATGAGGCCAAGGCTGGGGAGTTTGCTTTCCCAGGCAGCAATTTCACCTACCACCCATGTTTTTATCTAGTCCACCTGAAATAGTACCTAACATTGTGAAGGATCCCAAGGTTCTTGCATGCTATAGAAAGGAATAAAGCACTCTTGCTTTGAAATGCAACAGTAGGTTAGATTAACAGTGCACAGCAATTCTGCATTATATTTGGGTTAGAATTCTTAAATACCATGTAGGTAATGAAGATGAGAGGGAGAATTGGACCATCATATATCCAGTTTTAAATAAACACATCCTGGGTGTACATTATATTCATTGCTAGGCTTAAGGACCAGTTTAACATTGGCTGACATAGGAGTAGTTGAGGAAACGGATCAGGACAGTTGCCATGCTTATCTGTGTACTGAACATATTTCAATAAAAGCAGACTTTAAGCAACCTCTAAGTTTCAGACTCACTGTACAGTGCCTCTTGTTTCTGTTTTAAAGTACAGTTCATGGAACATTTCTATCAAAGTAGATATCAGTTGGATCTGTTGATTCCACCCTTCATGTTAAGCCATTCTGACAGCTGGGTTAAAAAAAGATAATAAGTAGGTAAATTCATGGAGAATAGGTTCCCTCAATGGCTATTAGCCAAGATGCTTAGGGATGAACCACAGGTTCCCTTAAACAACTGCCAGAGGCTGGGCCTTGGCAAAGGATGGATTACTTGAAATTGCCTGGACCTGGTATTATCTGCTGTTAAAGACTCCTGCTAAAAGCTAACCAAACCATTGGTCTGACTCAGTGTATATGTTCTTTGCTCACAAATATTTGGTTTCATATTATTTCTGATGTTTAACCTTCAAACTCAACAGTGCCATTCTTCCCATTTTGTCTGTCTACATAAAATTAAAATAATTTCCATGATTTCAGAATAGAGCTACACTTATTTGCAAAGAGGGTTAAAAGCACATTACAAATATTACTCATTTACTACTATGACAAACCCAACAGCAAACTTAGCCAGTGTTCACTAAATTTTATTTTTTTTAAAACATTTTTACAATGTAGTGCATGCAACTGCTTTACATTGGGGTTTTTTTGTGCTTTGGGAGAAAGTACTCTGGTATCCGTTTTATTTCAAAATACCTGTAGCCTGCAGGAATGTGGTCAATAGAAATATTAGTGATATTAGAGTATTAGTGATAATACTCGGAATTAAAGTCCCAGTTTAGCAATATAGACAAAGAATGGCAGAACCCAAACTGACAAATACTTGGTTTTTACAAGGTTTTGATCACTTGAGAGAAGTTCAGATGCTCCTAACCAGATTATCTCTGTTTAGTACCTTATACTTAAAATAGTCCCTGACAATATGGATTAAGGTAGAATAGTTTCCTGAGCTCAGATTTAGCAGTCAGTTTAATCATGTGCATGTCAACAGAAATCACTTTGGGAAAATTTTGGCCTGATGTAATAACACTTAGCATTCTCTGTTACACCTTCAGGCTATGTCTACACTCACAGCTTCTTGCTTGAGAAATATGCAAATGAGGCTAAGCATGGAATATTGCCAAGC
>CM057845.1:24369401-24382831 GCA_030068395.1 Apalone spinifera
TGGCCCGGCCCATCTACAACGAGCCGGCCTTTCAGGAGGAGAACGAGAAGAAGGCGCAGCTGCAGCCCACCCTGCGCGAGCGAGTCCAGGGAGCTTGCAGGTGAGATGGGAGGGAGGGAGCCACGTGCTGGGCCCCGGGACCACGATCCGGGCACGGAGCCCCGCAGAGGGGAAGGAAGCGCAAGGCTCGGTTGCTCCCGGCTAGCCCCAGCGCCCTGCGCGGGCAGGGGGCAGCGATCCTGGGCCGCCCGCGCGTGAGCGGCGACGGGACTGGCCGCGTAAGCGGCCCCCGGGGAAGCTCGGCGCTCCTGGTCCATGTGAGACTCCCGCCTGGCCCCGGCGCATTTCGCGCGGTCTCCCAGTCTCTGGGCAGGGGCTGAGCTTCGTCCAGACCGCGGAGAGTATTGGCAGGTGCTCGGCTCTGCCCCCTTCGCTGCTACATTGACTCTTCCTGCTCCTTTCGCCGTTGCTGCGCTCGTTTGGCGTCTGGTTTGACACAGTCCCTGCGAGGAGCACTAAGGTGCTTTCGTCTTGTTAGCAAGCCGCGTTCCGCTCCATGCAAATCTAGAGCGACTGTCGCAGCGAAAGGCGCCCCGATGCCGCCGTGGGCTGGGTGCAGAATCTGTTCCAAATAGAATGGAGGCGAACTTGACCCACTTCTGGCCTTATTACAAGAGAAATGTTGCTCAACCATCCTTCTTTGTCCCTGCAAGCAATCGTTGCACTTACAATTTGATTGCACTTTATAGTCCGAGGCAGAAGGATCCCTTTTGGTTTCAAAACTAGTTGTTTATACACAGACAAGCGTATCAATGAATTGGACCTAACCGAAGAAGCAACTTTCGACACTATGGCAAAAATTTGTATCGAAAACAAAATTACTTCCAAAAAGACCTATTTTTCTGCCTGTGTAATGAGAACATAGCTTAAAAACAACGTAAACATAGATCATTCTTAGTTCTGGCCCATGTAGGAACACTTTTATTCACTGAGTAAGATGCTAGCCAGTCTGAGTGACAGACTCTAACCCTTTGAATATAATCCAATATTTTGTTTGGAAAGGTGAGTAATTCAAAATTATTTTCAAAGTAGATTTTTTAAAAACATGAACAAAAACTAGGGCTATCAAATAATTAGAAAAATCAATTGTGATTAATTGTGTGATTAAAAATAATTGAAATAAATCACTCAGTCAATTGCATTGTCAAACAATAACAGAATGCAATTTATTTAAATATTTTGGATATTTTCTACATTTTCAAATATACTGACTTAAATTACATCAGACTATAAATTGCATAGTGCTTACTTTATATTCCTTTTTTATTACAAATATTTGCACTTTAGAAAATAAAATAAACAGTATTTTTAATTCCTCCATTACAAGTACTGTAGTGCAATCGCTTTTTCATAAGAGTTGAACTCATGTAGAAGTTTGTACAAATGTAGAAGCACATACGTTTTATACATGCTTCTTCAAATGTAAATGTATGTACAAAAACAACTGCATTCAAAAATAAAACAATGTAAAACTTTAGAAACTACAAATCCACTTAGTACTACTTTTTGTTTAACCAATTGCTTAAAGAAACAAGTTTGTTTACATTTATGGGTGATAATGCTGTCCTCTTCTTATTTACAGTGTCACCTGAAAGTGAGAACGGGTGTTTGCATAACACTTTTGTAGCCAGCATTGCAAGGTATTTATGTGCCTGATATGCTAAACAATCATATGCCCCTTCATGCTTCAACCACCATTTCATCATGTGTTCATGCTGGTGACATGTTCTGCTTGATAACAATCCAATATATGTTCATTTTTATCATCTGAATCAGATGACAGTGTCCCTCTAATTTTTTCCATCCATGTGCGGAATGCATGTTGTTATGTGCACCAATGCATGTGCTGTTGTGCACCATATAGATAGTTACTCCAGCCAGGGCAGGTTAGGAATTTTAGAACTTGCCACTCAAAGAGAAATAAAAATTATGAAATGCATAGACCAGTCAAAACACTTAAATAACACATTGGAAAGTATACAATTAATGGAGAAAATATGTGTGCATTGCCAGAAAGTACTAAATAGTAACAATAATACAAGTGTTGTTGGGAGGTGAATGTGAAAGAGACAGTATATGTGTGACCCAGAAATTGTGTGTGTGTGTGTGTGTGAGACAGACAGACAGGCAAAAAGATGGTGTGTTGTGTGGGTAGATTACACCATGCATGTGACACAGAGATAGTATGTATGTGTGACACAGAGATGGTGCGTGTGGGGGCTGTTATTGGGTAAATTTCTGGGAAACCGCATGAACCATCACTTTAGGACACTAAAAGCTATCCTGCTCTGCTCCTGAGCCCTGTTCTCTCTCTCCTGCCCCACTCTGCAGAGATGAGGCACATGGGGAGGGGATGAAGGGAAAGAGTGTGTGTTAGCGTGTGTATGTGTGAGAGAGAGAGACTAAGTGAGCTGGCTACTGAGGAAATCTCAGGTTAAGCAGTGCATTGCCTCTAAAGAAAGAGATTCACCCTTCAAAGTAGACCTCTTGAGTACAGCAATATTCTCCCCAAGCCAGGATCTGTCCCCTCTCCCCTGCTCTGAAGAGATAGGGTGCAGGGGCAGGCAGGAGGAGTATGTGTGTGTGCTTGAGAGAGAGAGAGAGAGAGAGATTGTGTGCTGGCTGCTGGAGAATCTCAGAAACATTGCACTGCCTCTTTAAAAAAGGAAGACGGTCACTCACCCTTCCCCCTTCTCTCCGGAGATGGGTCACAAGAGCAGAAGGGGACACCCTACCTCTCCTCTGCTCTGCACTGCTAACAGGAGGATGTGAGCAGCTGGAGGATGGAGCAAGGTGTAGGGAGGGGCACCAGGACACCTGCTGCCAGCTGTGTGCATGCTGTTAATCATGTGTGTGTGTGTGAATTGCTCCTGTGCAGCTGTGCATGTGCGTAGCTTTCAGGAAACATAGGATTCTACCAATAGAAGGTTGATATTCTTTTCTAGTGGTTTGGGTTCTGTAGCTTCTGCATTAGAATGTTGCTCTTTTAAGACTTAGGAAAAATGCCCTACAACTCCTCCTTCTAAGATTTTGGGAGGCATGTCAGGCTCTTAAACATTGGGTTAAGTGTGTAGCTATCTTCAGAAATCTCACTTTGGTACCTTCTTTGTGTTTTGTCAAATCTGCAGTGAAAGATTTCTTAAAATGAATGTGTGCTGGGTCATCATCCAATATAGCTGTTACGTGAAAAATTATGCAGAATGCAGGGAAAACAGAGCAGGGGACATACAATTCTCCCCATAGGAGTCACAAATTTAATTAACACATTTTTTAAAATTAGCATCATCAGCATTGAAGTATGGTGTTCTGAAATAGTGGCTGAAGCATGAAGGGACATATGGATGTTTAGCATATCTGGCACATAGATACTTTTCAATGCTGGCTACAAACATGCCATATGAACGCCTATTTTCACTTTCAGGTAACACTGTAAATAAAAAGCATTATGTCCCATAAAAGTAAACAAACTTCTTTCTCTAAGTAATTGGCTGAACAAGAAGTAATACTGAGTGGACTTATGGGCTCTCAAGTTTTACATTGTTTTGTTTATGAGTGCACATATGTAAACAAAAAATCTACATTTGTAAGTTGTACATTTGCAATAAAGAGACTGTACTACAGTACTTGTAGTAGGTGAATTTAAAAATGCTATTTATTTTGTTTATCATTTTTTACAGTACAAATATTTGCAATACAAATAATAGTATAAAATGAACACTGTACACTTTATAGTCTGTGTTGTAATCTAGATCAATATATTTAAAATATAGAAGAATATAAAACATATTTAATAAATCTCAATTTATATTTTATTTTTAACAGTGTGATTAAAACTGTAATTAATCATGATTAATTTTTGAGTTAATCACGTGACTTAGCTAAATCCTTTGGCAAGTTGCCCCTTGATACAAAATCTCTGATAAGAAAGTGCACTGGTTACTGTGTTTCACAAATACTATTAGTTTTGAGAATAAAATATTTTAAATGTTAAAAAGGGTGAAAATTGCTGGCCATTGTAAGTGTTTTCAGTAGTAAATACTAAGCATTATGGACCAAACTTGGGATAACTCATAACTTGAGAGCAGAATTTGGCACTATAAGATCAGTGCATTGTAAGCGGTATTCAGATAGTTTCTACAAAATATTGCAAATATTCGTTTGGCTAACTATCACCAACTGAAAGCTCTTGGTAGGATTTTTTCCACTTTCAAATTATGATTTCACAGGGTTAGTTTGACAATTTAATTATCTGGGGTTTGGTTTTTTTTGGCAGCTGTTCAAGAAAAAAGGCCTTTCAGATAACTAAGTCCTTACTTCCTGTCCTGGAATGGCTACCGAAGTACAGAATAAAGGAATGGCTAGTTAGTGATATCATCTCTGGTATTAGTACTGGACTTGTAGCTACTTTACAAGGTAAGAGCTAGGCAGATTTTATCTGTTATTAAAGATAACATCTGTGTGTACTATATTGACATTCCCATAACTACATCTTACCCTTTCTAATTAATGTGTTAGTATTAAACATGATAAGAAGATCCATGAGGGTTCATGTTATTTTATATTGCATATGATTTAATATTTCACAGTAAATCACTGATTTGCTTAATTTAGTCTTCTTTTCTGTTTATGGAATCTCAGATAGCAAATAGCAATTTCCTTTAAGTATTTTTTTAGTTGTTTTTTTAACTCTGCGGATATTAGGTAAACATTTACAAACTGAATTGTGTTACTCAGTTGTTTCGATTGGTCTGTAAGTCACTTACTATTCTTTCTTTCTTTGGCTGAGCACAGCAAACACGTGTCTAGACAAATATAAACTAGTGAATACAACTTTACGTTAACATTTGTACCAGTAAAGCTTGGTTGTGCAAATGTTTGTAGCAAACAAATGTGAAAGGTGCACGGACTTGGCCACATTTTAAAAGTTGGAATGGTTATTCACAGTACATGATTTGCATTATTCAGCTGGTCATGTTAAATGCATTTATTAATGATAGAGAAGAGTAGATAAAAAGAGAAGTGGCAAGGTTTACAGATTACTCAGCATTAGTTAATCATGACTAGAGAGATGTGAAGAACTCCAGAAGGAGGTAGGTTAGAGCCCCATTCTCCTCCCTCAAGCTCCTAATATCAGCCACCTTCAAACACAAGACTAGATGGACTACCAATCTGTTCCAGTATAGTAATTATTTTGGGCTGAATTGTCACTTCATCTAGACCTGTGTGCAGATCTTCCCCATCCTATGCAGACAGTAAAGTCAGCTGCCTCTTCAGCACTGTTGCCCATCTTCTGCTTCTCAGTAGGTTGAGTATTTGTATATTACAGCTGCACCTAATGACCTGAAACAAGACTAAGGATAGATAGAGAGACAACAGCACGGAGGATGAAGAGGACAGGCTGGAATCAATATGTGTGGGGATCCAGCTTTCAAGCCAGTTCTCTGTGCATGTCGGCTCCCATGGACCTGCCTGTCCCCCCTCCTTGCTTCCTCCTACAGAGGCGGGGGTGGGGGAGGGCGCAGCAGGAGCCAGTTCTCCCCAATACTAGTTCCCCAGTGCTGCCTGCCCTCCCCCCCCCCATGCTGTTGCCTTCTGCTTGCTGTCCCATGCTGCTACCTCTGATACCCCCGTGGACAGGGTCTGCTGCCTCAGAGCAGTCTCTGTCCATGCTCTATGGGATGCAAAGCAGCTTCTGTCTGTGGTGGTTATCAGAGGCAGTAGCACAGGCGGCAGGCAGCCAGTCTGCATGGGGAGCTGGCTTTTAAAGTGGCTCCCCTCATGAACCGGCTTCCACCTTCCACTCCACCCTGCTGCGGCCTCCAGTATTCCCGGAGTCGATCAAATAGTTGTGTAGCTGCTAAGATATCATGCACTTACTCAACTATTCAGTTACATGATATCTATCATCCCTAATGTGGACAGCAACCAGCAGAATCTGGCAAACCTGTGCATGCGCAACAGTAAACAAAATGTCTCATGGGTCATACATAGAACCCAAATAGGCTGCATGCGGCCCGTGGGCTGTAGGTTGCCCACCACTGCTGGTATACCCTATAATTCCCATCACCAGCTGGTTGGATGCAGCCTTCCCAGGAGTCTATTATTTATCCTGTAACATTTTATGATAATTGAGAGAGGACTAATGGACTCTGTAATGGGAGTAAGTGCTGCCTGCAACAGCATTACTTTCTGTACATATTATAGTTCTAGGGGTGGGATAAAACACTTCTCTACACCTCTTATTTCCTCCTTCACTTTTTCAGTGTAGCTGATAAGTCAAACAGATAAACAGAGGAAGGCAATATGGGTATCCAGGGAAAAGCATCTTACACAACTGCTTTTCTGTTCAATGGGGCCCCATCATGGACTTCCTTATTAACTGGTCATTTTATTGTTAAGGAACAAAATTTTCAGATTTGGGTGCCTAAGACTAGACATCTAAATCCATATATAGTTACCTAAATAAAAATGGACTGATTTTCAGAGCTGTGGCATACATTTTTGTGGCATCTATCTTTGAAAATTTTAACCATAATTTAGACTTTTTTGCACCAACTATCCATGTGGAAAGATGGATCAGTTGCTTTCACAGCAAAGTTCTTCCTGAGCCTCACAAAGCTTTCAGAATTTGTGCCTGTGTTTTGTGAAAAAGCAAAGGGGAGGTTCCAGTATATTAATTATTTTGGGCTGAATTGTCACTTCATCTAGATCTGTGTGCAGATCTTCCCCATGCTGGAACATGCATCTGACGAAGTGGGTCTTTGCCCACGAAAGCTTATGCTCCTACACTTCGGTTAGTCTATAAGGTGCCACAGGACTCCTCGCCGCTTTTGCAAAGGGGAGGTGTAACTCTTAATATTTACATCTGTAACGACCTGTTAGGTACTCTCAAAGATGTAGAGGCACAAACACTCCAATTTGTGCCCACAACTGAATTACGATGCAAAATGTATTTTAAAATTGTGGCTGGCTAAAAACAAGCTGCCTTCCTGAAAATTTGGCCCATTTCTTGACCAGAGATTAGTCTGTTGTGAGATCTGTAACTAAAATTATGATTACATGTGTTTACAGGTTTGGCATTTGCATTACTGGTTGCAGTTCCTCTTGGATACGGTCTCTACTCTGCATTTTTTCCCCTTCTGACATATTTCATCTTGGGAACATCAAGGCATCTCTCAGCCGGTAACTGGCTACATTTAATTTCAGTTTCAGTCAATTATCTTTTTGCATAATGTTTATGGGAGCTAGTCACTTTATTAACTGTCATCAGGTTTGTGAGGCTTAAAACGTATTTTGGCTCAGTACAGGGGGCTGTGCATAATGCTTAACTTTACCTGTTTCCATGCACACTTCTGCTCTTATTTGTGCTGAAATTCATCATTCCAGTGTTGTGCTAGACACCATCCAGAATCAAAGCCAGGGAGGGCACTGAGAAATTCATTCTTTATTATTTAATGAACAGAATTTTCATAATCACAATAACATTTTCACTTGTTCTCTGATGTAGAACTTCTGATTTTATCTCGCAAACACTTTGATTTTGTGATGTAGATAAAGTCATGCTTTATACTGTTCTTCTTGACAGGACCTTTCCCTGTGGTCGCTTTGATGGTGGGATCTGTTGTGCTGACCATGGCCCCCAATGAAAAGTTCCAGATAGTAAGCAGTAATGCTACAGGACTTAACAAAACGCTGATAGACACTGCAGCCAGAGATGCACAGAGAGTAGTGATTGCCAGTACCCTCACATTTCTGGTTGGAATTATACAGGTAATATAACTGCCTCAAAGACTTAATGTTACTTTTACTTCATTAAATAATTGGTAAAAATGCAGCTAGAAATAACTTATTAGGACTCCCTTCCTATGGTAAAACATACAGGAGAGGGGAAAGTCACCCTGAAATCCACACAGCTATCAAATGACAGAGAACTCAACACATTTCCCCCTTCATGGGAAAAGGTTTATGGCAGCATAGCTGTGTGACTGGGCAGAAGCTGAGACTACGTCTACACTACGCGCTTTGCTGGAAGAGGCAATGCAAATGAAGCACTGATTAGCATTTTCTCATGCTTCATTTGCATAATCTCTTCCGATCCATTTTCGTGCAAGAGGTTTATGCCGAGAAGCATAAGGATCTTGCGCAAAAAGGGGTTTTTGCGCAAAACGGACACATCCACATTGAATGCTTTTGCGCAAAAACCTCTTGCGCAAAAATGGATCGGAAGAGATTATGCAAATGAAGCACGAGAAAGTGCTAATCAAGGCTTCATTTGCATTGCCTCGTCCAGCAAAGTGCATAGTGTAGACATAGCTTGAGTGACTACAAAAAGCGTGAAGATCTGGAGGGAAACCATATTCCAACAGCATAGATCTTGGATCATGACAAAAGAGGGCCAACCTTTCTGCACAGCTCTGCAGTCTTCCCTTGCTTCCTTGGAAGGTATGATGTTCAGATACACCAGGTTAATGTGTGGGAAGATGGTTCAATGAGTCCTGGTAAATACAAAAAGAACATGGTGTTTTAACAGAAAATGCATAAGTAGACACCAAATTCTGTAAAAGTGTGTGAGAATTTGAACCACAGAGGTCACAAGTGGACAGTGGGGATAGGGAAGAAATCCACAGGAACTATCATGCAAGTGAAAGAATCCAAGACACTATATCAAGTTAAATATCACTCAACAGGGGAAAAAAAATCATTCTGGGATGAATTAACAGGAGTGTTCTGAGCAAGACAACAACCAATTCTTCCACTCTACTCTCTGCTGATTAGGCCTCAACTGGAGTATTGTGTCCAGTTCTGGGCACCACATCTCAGGAAAGATGTGGAGAAACTGGAAAAAGTCCAAAGAAGATCAACAAAATGATTAAAGGTCTAGAAACATGGCCTATGAAGGAAGATTGAAATAGCTGGATTTGTATAGTCTAGAAAAGAGAAGAGGTTGTGGAATCTCCATCAGTGGTGATATTTAAGAGCAAGTTAGACAAACATCTGTCAGGGATGATCTAGATGGTACTTGGGCCTGCCATGAATGGAGTGGACTGGACTTGATGACCTTTTGAGGTCCCTTCCAGTTCTAGTATTCTATGATTCTATAATTGTATAAATCCTGTTGTCCCAGTGACATGTGGTGATATGCACTCTGAGGCTCTTACACTTTTGCTTACTAAATTAGTTTGAGACTTACCAGATTCACACAGGCCCAGGTTACGTGTGATATCACTACTCACACTGAATAATACTTTACATCATAGATAATCTGATTTCCTTCAGTGGGAGTACTTATGGTATAAGGTGCAAATCTGTGTGAGTAGGAGAGCACAATCTGGCCCAGTTGCCATCTGAACTCTTCCCAGAGAGCCAGTATATTGTATGGAACAGAATCCTGAGCATTTTGTAACATTGTTGAGCCTTTTAACTATTTAGCAAACTGTTATTTCTTGGTGATTTTTCCAGCTTGTGTTTGGAGCCCTTCAGATCGGTTTCATTGTGAGGTACCTTGCAGATCCCCTGGTTGGAGGCTTCACAACTGCAGCAGCTTTTCAAGTTTTTGTTTCACAACTGAAAATAGTCTTAAACGTTTCAACCAAAAATTATAATGGGATTCTTTCCATCATATATGTAAGTATGCCCTGATGATTTGCTTTTGTTTTGTGCCATAGTTTCTTATGTCTGTCTTTCTTCTGCTGCTTTAATTTCATGCAGGAGTGATACACATGGTAGATTGAAAGAATTTAGGTTTTCATTCAAGGACATGATCCTGCTCCCATTAAGGTCAATACATCAATAGGTATTTGGTTGTAATTGACCCCAATTCTTCATTTGAGAAGGCTCCTTTTCCTTTCCGCTGTTCATAGGATGTTACAAGACTGTTATGAAGGTCAGTTTAATTCAATCTGAGTGTCCTGGGAGAAGGAACATTTGGATACAATAGTGGAGCCAGATTAATACAATGGAGATGACAATGGAGCTCAAAGGGTTTTAGACTGGCTATACTGTACTTCACAGTAGGGCTAACAAGTCTCAAAAGGGGGAGATAGTTTGGTTTAAAAGAATCAGACACTTTAAAATATTACTCTCCTGACACTGGCAGATATGAAGGCTAGGTGGAAATATATTCAACTCTTTGCAATCTGAATGGAATAGCCAGGCTATTCATGTATAGAATGAAATAAATTGATTTACAGACTAGGAATAACTAAATGAAATTGAGAAAAAAGGAGAAAATGAGGAAGAATATTTGGAAAATCTTCCTAACAGTGAGACGTGTTAGTCTGAGGAATAATCTTAGGAACTAATGGAAGCTCTGGGACATTTAAAATGAAATTGGACATAGCACTTGATAATGCACTATAGGGAACAATGCTATACTGTCATAAAGATGGACTAGAGGATGATATCTCAGGTTTTTCCATCTCTGTCTTCTATGATTGTCAAAGGAAGTACAACTAGAAACAGTTGTTTGTTAGGAAGTACAACTAGAAGTACAGTGATTTTAAAAAGGAATTAGATGGTGTTCCCAACTCTAATCAACTTCAAAATGAAGTGCTGATGCTCTGGTTAAGACTCAGTGTCTTTGAAGAATAACAAGTGGATCAAGCAGAGTGCAGAATATATAGGAGTTCTAATTTCACCTCTGCTAGTGGTTTGTGGTTTTAAGCAAGTATTTTAATATCTCTGTGTTAAGTAGGAATAATATGCACTCGTCTATTTCACATAGGTGCTGGGATGGAATTAGGGAAAGGAGTGAGAATAATTAATAGTCCTCTCTCTGGACCAACCTTTATATACTTATTATTAAAGGAATATTATTTTCACCATTTTGTAAGCAGATTTTTTAAAATCAGCTGTGCAAATTGCAATGTGTGCAGTAAAACAATAAGATCACAGCCTCCTCTCCCCAGTGCTGCAAGGGTAGCTGGAGATGCTGCCTATTATATACTTGCTGTAGGAACTTAAAAAACAATGAATGGTCCTGCATCACTTTAGAGGCTAACAAAAAATGTAGATGGTATCATGAGCTTTCGTGGGCACAACCCACTTCCTTCTGGCAGGGCTGAATTCTGAAGGGAGAGTTTGGGCACCATGAATTGAGGTGGCCTTGCTTTGTCCCAGAGTAGGATTACACACAGCGTGGCAGGATCCATGATGGCAGCATTACACTCTCTGGCTATGGACAGTGGACTTAGGGAGGCTGAGCAAATACTTAATCCACACACTAGAGACCATACTCCTTGGGCATATGGTGAGTGAGCCAGTGCTTTAGTTATGCATCTGCTAGCTCCTTCTTGAGCACCATGGATGGATCTTGCCTGCTATTTGGGCAAGGAGGAAGAGGCTCCATATGTTCTTTTTCTTGCCCTGTGCTTCAGCAAAACACAGGCAACATTTTACCTTTATTGTTTATTATTAATGATACAGAAGTTAAAAGGCATTTGATAAATAAGAGATCAGTCATGCTCATAGTTGTAACTCTTCAGTTAAATTCACCATGAGATCAACCCACTGACTCTGTAAGAGCTTGACAGTGCACAAAAGAAACTCATATTAATAGACAAATTCTTTAGGCCCATAAAAATGAACATGTGGGACAGGTAATCCCTGATCTTCTCTGAGGTTTTATGTCTGCTTCTCTATATGAGCTATCTTCCTCATTCTGCTTAAGTGGCTTCAAAGCATTTTGAATTGTCTTTTTTTTTTCAGACCCTCATTGAAATATTTCAAAGAATTGGTACCACTAATATTGCAGATCTCATTGCTGGGCTACTGACCATTTTTGTATGTATGGTAGTTAAAGAAATAAATGATCGATACAAACACAAGATCCCTGTACCTATTCCTATAGAAGTAATTGTGGTAAGCAAAATACCCTGATAAGAAACATGGCTGTTTTCAGGAAGACAAGAGCAATTTTCACTATTGAAACCATTGTTTTATTTCATTCCAGACAATAGTAGCCACAGGGATATCATACGCTGCTGATTTGGAAAAAAAGTACAATGCAGGCATTGTTAAAACCATTCCGAGAGGGTAAGTGCATTAGTGTTCTGAGATAGTTATTACTTTAAATCAGGGGTTCCTAAACTTTTTGACACGGGGACCAGTAAATACATCATGAGCTTTCAGAGGCCTGGTAACATTCATTTGCATATTTGCATATTCATTAAGCAAATGATGAATATGCAAATATGTTGGTTTTGGTCCTCCCAAAGCCGCCAGGGCCAGCTTTAGCAAAGCTTTTGATACAGCCACCCACAATATTCTTGCCAGCAAGTTAAGGGAATATGGATTGGATAAATAGACTGTAGGATGGATAGAAAGCTGGCTAGACCAGGGTTTCCCAAACTCTTACTTTAGTTGCAACCTGGGTTTTTTTTTTCAGTACTTTTTTGCAGCCCAAAAATATAAAATCACATAAAAAAAAGAATGAAAAATGAATACATTTTCATTGTTTTACTCGCTGCATCCTCCACCCAACCAGGGCCAGGGTTTGGGGGACCTAGCACCACACAGGAACTCCAGAAGGCGGGAGCAGGAGCAGATTGGGGGTAGGGTATCTGGCTAGGAGTGAGGATGCTAGAAGGGGTAGGGTTTCCAGGTGTTTAGTTTTGTACCAAACAGTCTGGTATTTGAGGGTTCTGTCCAGAAACAAATTGAGAAAATACCGGACATAGAAAATGTCCGGTATTTTCTAATTAGGTATGTATTAGTATTATTATTATTATTATTATTATTAGGTGTATCAGTTTGTAGTTGCCAACTTCCTGGCTGGTCAACACGTGCTGCGTGAGTGTGTCCACCAGCCAGGCAGTTCGCAACTACTTGGGGGTGGCAAAATGGAATCTAGGCGGCCAGACTCCTTCGTGCTTCACCCGGACCATGCACGGGACGGGCAGCGCCCCAGGATATGCGTGCACCCGGATCAGTCCCATTCCCCGCTGGCCAATTCGCTTCCCCCCCGGCCATCCCCGCTCACCCCAACCCTCTGCCAGCCTGGCGGTTCTCCCCCGCTTCTCCTGATCTCCCCCAGCCAGCCCTGCTGCCCACGCCAGCCCTACTTCCTCCAGTCGGTTCTCTCCACCCGCCCCCATCTTTCCCGGCCAGCCTCACTGCCCCTCTTCTCCTCCCCCCACCCCCGCCCCGGCCAGCCCTGCTTCTGCCAGCAGAACCAGCACAATCCAATAAAACCCTGCACCACATTGTGTATTAAAAAGGGGCTCATTTATTTTCAGAAAGCCGATACCATCTTTGGAATTTTTTATCGAGATTCTCATTCTGGAGGGTGAATGCACCAGGTTCTCTCCATTCTGACCCATTGTAGTGCCTTTAAACCTCACTGTCAGCAGTGGGGATATTTAAAAGGCACT
>CM057845.1:24398447-24434554 GCA_030068395.1 Apalone spinifera
TGCCTCTGGGACTGACTCCCCTCTCCTGCGGAGCAGGGAAGCCCACGCACGCACCTCCTCCAGGGCTGAGCCCTCCTCCTCCCCTCCCCGGTGGAGGAAGAAGTCCTGTCACGTGCCCCCTCCAGGCCCGACTCCCCCCTCCCGCAGAGAAGGGAATTCCCAGCGCACACCTCTGGGGACTCCCCCGGTAAGTTCCCGGCATGCCACAGACCTGGGGCAAAGAAGCAGCCAGCGCATTTCCGGAACACCCGGAAGTGACGCACAGCTGCAGGACTTCCGTCTTCCCACTACCTACCTCCATTGTCACTGGAGGTAGATAGTGGGACTTCTTGGGGTGGGGCGAAATAAGGGGCCTGGAACGCCTCGCGATCGACTAGTCATTGACGGGTTGTGACCACGGCTCTGGGAGTTAGGGCTGGCACTGGGGAGTTCTGGGGGCTGGTGCTTTTGGCGACCGGGAACATTTTATTTGCATATTTGTATATTCATTATTTGCATGGAGGTTAGGTCCATCAATGGCTATTAGCAAGGATGGGTAGGAATGGTGACCCTAGCCTCTGTCAGAGGCTGGGAATGGGTGACGGAAGAGGGATTGTTTCAAGATTCCCTCTTCTGTTCACTTCCTCTGGGACACCTGGCATTGGCCACTGTCAGCAGACAGGATACTGGGCTGGATGGACCTTTGGTCTGACCCAGTATGGCTGTTCTTTTTTTCTTATACATAATAAATATGCAAATAAAATGTTACAGTTCCACCAAAACTTTGTGAATGGGTTTGCCAGTCTGGATTAAAAAAGGTTGGGAACCACTATATTAGAAAATGCCAGAATTAGGATACCTGTGCAACTTTAATTTATGTCTATGCATTGCTATTATTATTAATTTACATACTCACATATTTTTTCTATGGAACTCCTGCTTCAGTCAGTGCACAGGATGGATAGTTCTTACTTTAAGAGAAACTAGTCAATATTTTGTTTTCTCATGAGAACAGAAGAACCGCCGTACTGGCTCAGACCACATGTCCATCTAGCCCAGTATCCTGTCTGCCGACAGTGGCCAATTATTTATTGGTCACTTATTGGTCTCTTTATTGTTCAGTGTCCATATTGGGGAGGCACAAGCTAAAGGGCAGGACATGTGACTGCCCCAGATTTCCTTCCTTCCCCAATCCAGGGCTCCTGTGCTCTCCCCACCACATGTTAGCTGTGTGGGGGAGAAGCTCTGACCTCCTGCTGTACTGGCTCCTCCCCCTGGCAGCTGAGCTCAGGTAGGGAGAGGGATGGAACCAATCTTGGTTGCTGCCCTGTGCAGCAGTGCCGTACCTAGGTATTTTTGTGCCTGGGGCAAAGTATTGATTATGTGCCCCCTCTCCTTAGGTTAGCACCTGTTGCCCTTTTTACTTTTGCAGCTTATTATTTTTACTTACTGCGTCTTTGTGCCACAATTTATGATGCGCCAGAGGCAAGTGCCTCACTTGTCCCACCCTTGTTACAGCCCTGCTGTGCAGCATAACCAGATGCCTGGGAAAGAGGCTGGCTGGGAAGGAGTGGCAGCAGTAGCCCACTCCCTAACTGGGCTTGGCTTCTGAGGCAGGGTCCAAGCAGGCCAGGATGTGGGGGAGAGCTCTGGCTTGGTTGGCTGCTGTCCCCAGAAGCTGAGCCTTGGCAAGGGACAACCACTGCTGTTCTCCTAGCAGCTGGAAGAGGTTCTGGTTCCACCCATTCCGCTCCCTGCATAGGCTAGCTGCTGGGAGGGGAATTAGCCCCTCATGCTGCCATTGCACATTGCCTCATGGCAATCAGCTTTGCCTATAATTATCAAAGACTGGCCACTGAAAGACAAAGCATATTGGAGGGTAGATGGGACTTTGCACCTGACAATTCCTGTATTCCTATGAATGAAAGAACATGTGATTTGGGATTGTGATGCAAATGTAATTAATCTTTGTGAATACAAATGCTGTTTATTAAATGTGTGCATAAGATAATGTTTATTGCAAACCACACCCTTTTTCAGATCATTAAAGAGTTTGAGAGAATTGATGTGAGCGTATACATTGCATCGCACCAAGGTAAACACATATATATATATATATATATATATATATTATTACTAATGTGCAGAATAAAATGGACTGTATCCATGAAAGTATTTTTTTTAGTAAATATAGTTAAAAGTGAACAGTTCTTTTAAACAAATAAATAGTTAAATTGTGTCTGGATGTATATGCAAGCATTCAAAGGAGTCTTGGTTAGAAATTATTTAATTGTTAATTGCTAATCTCTATTTTGACAAAATGTATCTGTCTTTTATAACTCAATTTTTTATTCAGACAACATTATAAGAAAGCTGGAACAATGCGGTTTCTTTGATGATAACATCAGAAAAGACATGTTCTTCTTGACTGTCCATGATGCTGTGCTTTACATACAGCATGAAATGACACACAGAGACATCCAGGATCCTATTTTTGAAAAGGTGAAGGCCATATATCGTTTATTTTTTCTGTATCAGATACTGGCTGTAAATAGTTTTTACAGTTTCTGGTAAAAGGAAAAAGCTTTACAATCTAGATGCAGAGTTGTTCTGAAAAAGCAAAAGATGTTCACATAAGGTGCTTATAAATTAGACTTGTGTAGTGTATTATATGACCTGCAGATCTTTTCTAACTATCTAGAGGATTATTAATTACTATGTTTCATTTCTATTGCATGAACGCAGGTTGAGGTCCCAGATTGACTTGGGCATGGCCAGAAATGATTCATGCTTACCAATAGTGGGGGCAGAGGCAGAGTGAGGGCAGCTCTCTTCAGAAGTAGTATGGAGCATGCTCAGTCTGTGTGAGCATGCTCCATCCAAACCAAGCAATACATTACGGTAACCTCACCAAGGCTTTTTGTGGCAACATAACTTGACTGGTATTGTTGCAATGTTCATTTTGTTCACAATATTTGTTTATCTTTTTGCAAAGATTTCACTGATGCAGGAGTCTAAGGAACCAATAGATTTCACAGAAACAAGCAGGCTTGAGGATGAACTTGATGTTCAGGAGGAGGTATGGAGCTATCCTTTTAATTATATAAACGAGGTTTGCTCTTTTTTATCTTAACTGTAGCAGTATGAGTGATGCTGAACTATGGTGCTAACCATGAATGAAATTAAATAAAGAAATAGAAACACCATCACCTTGTGAGATACACTGACTGTGGTGGGTGGCTGGTCAACCCAGAGAAAATATTGACTGTGGCACACCCAAAGAGTGGGTTGTGAGGTGCCCAAAGTCTGCTCTTCCTATGCACTTAAGTGTCGGTGCTAGTCAGGGAAGTCACAGTGAATCTTTTTGAAGATGTAGCAGGTGCATATATTCATGCATTTCCACCTCCAGAACCCTCCAGGTTATATGCCTGCTTGTACCCTTGATGCTTTTATCTCAACCTACTCTCCCCATCCACCAAGCACCAGACAGTCCCAAAAGCTATAATTTACCTCTAATATTTTCAAGTTATCTTGAGGACTGAAAAAGAAACCGCCTGACTCCACAGTGGCTGTTTTGTGAGGGTTCAACCTGGTGCCTGATAATCAACTTTTACTGGGTGTAGGTAGCAATCGCCAGGCCTCAAAGCTCACTTTATCTCACTGGCTAAATTCTACAATGAAGCTGTCAACCACAGAGATGACTTTGGGTTACTGCCACTTTTAAAATTGTTTCATGGCAGACGCAGGTCCCTTCTAGTTCTAGTATTCTATGAAAGAACCCCTTGGTTGTATAGTAATGTATGTGCAAGAGTTGTTTTTTTTAATATGGTATGTACAAGATCTAATCACCTACCTCCTTCTCACCCTTCCCCATCTTTTAAAACTTACTTCATTAGGCTATACGCAGACTCGCTTCATGAAAGAACATCCCTTGTGGTTGTCTTGGACTCCTTGGTATATTTATGCACCAATACTATAGAAGCATTTTCTGCATTGGGACTAGTTTTTGCACTTGAAGAAAACACTGATTTCTTTGTCTGAACTCTACAGATCTCTATAAATTGCCAAATTTTGTCAATTGGCAGGTAATCCTTGAAGTGGTCAAGTCTAATAAAAAAAATCTGTTAATAGAAGTGCTGGCAAGAGATGGGAGGCAGATCATCAGAACTATCACAGAAATTAAAACCAGTTTTAGGGTTTGCCAATCTGTGTATACAACCTACCGATATATAAATTCACATAGGAAAAATAGCTATTTTATGGTAACTCAGTCCTGGGAGTTGAGATTATAAATTCTTTGGGGGCAGGAACTGTCTCTTAAGTATTCATAGTATGCCCAGCACAGTGAAGATCCAACCCTGATGGGAGGCCTGTAGATGTTATTGTAATACAAATAATAAATTCCTCACAAAAGAGAAGCAATTGGTATTAGCAGCCCTTGTGCCTGACCTGCAAAAAGATCTGCAATCCCATGTTGTAATTAGATTGCCAAGATGCTAACCCTGCAGCATTCAACAGACATCTTTGTTGCAGTATTACAGTCTGTAGAAAAAAAATCCCTTATATAACAGAAGTGGAGTACAATGAAATTGATTCACTCAAACAAAACTTGTTTACTGTATTGCTATAAAAATGTCAACCATCTATATGGATAGGGCTCAATAAGAGGGACTAATGAACACCTTGGTTCATTAGTGCTATTTTTAGTAACTCATGCACTCCTGGCTATCATCGTAACTGAAATTAAACATATATAGACTGAACAGTACTTACTCCCCCAATAGTCCCATTGAAATTAATGGAACTTATGGAATGGGCCACTATAAAATTGGGAGTGAAGATCTGACCTAATATCTAGTTTGGTTTTTGAAATGGGATATAACAATATCAGTAGTATAATGAAGAATTATCTGTATAAACTGTTTCATTCTTTTAACACTACAAACTGTTTCCATTCTTCTAAGTGTGGTGGACTTTTAAAAGTGAAGCTACAAACCCTTCGTGCAATAATTTACACAAAATTCAGGATTATAAGAAAACATTTAACTTTTTTTTTAGGGCTTTATATTGGCTACACAGCATGTACTCATTATATAGGAACAATCATTTGTTTAGATGAAAAATTACAGAAATGATTGAATTAAAATTAAATTATAAGTAAGTTTTTAAAACTGAAAATCATTATGGCAAGTACAAATATACTGAAAAAAACTTGCAATAAAAAAACCCATACAGAATACTTATAATACACAGGTTTCTAGATTACATCATATTTACAGCCTAAACTTTGTGATAATTTTAGTATCCTCATATTTAAAATTACTTTAATTATAAATGTTCTGTCAAGTTTTATTTCACTGTTTCAGACAATCTCCAGTTGTCTGAAACAGTGACAGGAGATGGGTCCTTTTTCTGGCAAAGCTGAAATGCTGGCAAACAGTACAGTACACTGTTTGTTTGAGTGAAACAGTACTTACGGCCACCTCCACTTACGACCATCTGCACTTACGACCAAAGCGGTCATAAATGCGGATCCGAGTTACGAACGGTGATCCGCGCTTACAAACAGCGCGGTCACCATGTAACTCTATGGGATCTGAGTTACGAACAGTTCGAGTTACGGACCAAGTGTTGGTCCGTAACTCGTTCGTAACTCAGAGAGCAGCTGTATGTTTCTGTACTTAGCCCATGGATAACAAGAGTCCTGTGGTACCTTAGAGACTGACAAATTTATTAGGTCATGAGCTTTTGTGGGTAAAACCCACTTCATCAGATAAGCCCATGGATGGTCTTCAGGACAGTCCAATAGGGTGCTACTTTCAAAAGCACAAAGAGCTCGATCCTGCAAAATATTTATCATTCTCATCTACTCCAGCAAAACAGAAGCAAATGATTAAATTTAAGCAGGAGTAGAGTCAACGGGACTCTTCAGGTATTTAGCACTTAATTGGCTCAGTCTACAGTGCTCAGTATCCTTGCAGGACTGAATTTTCAGTTCACAAAATGGCTCTGAGCTTGATTCTGCCATGCTTTTGGTGTGTTGATCTGAAAATGGTGACTGAATTGAGTCTCAAAGAAATGGCTACAGATACAATGGAAGTGCTCTATGTTCACCAGTGAAGGATTAGGCCAATTTCCTTCAGAAACAATATTACTTCTCATTAATGTCTGTCCATTTTAGATATCTTTATATAAAAGAAACTTTAAACATTTACAAAATACAGAATATTCTTGATTAACTTAAAAACTGTTAGATGCCACTTGGGCTCTTGTGTTTCTGAGGAACATGTAGTAAGGAATAACACAAAATAGTTTTTATTTCTAAGGATGGGTCTTCACTATTAACTTTGGAATTCTGTGTCAAACTTCCCTTAAATGTAAATGTCTTTGGATCATGATTTTGGTTTTACTTTGTTTCTCAATCTTGCTGCCTGAGCATTTAAGAAGCGCAATAAATTGAATACAATGATATTTGAAAATACATTTTCCTTTTTAAAAAATGAAATGTTAACCATGATGAATTAAGTCAGAATTAGGGTATAGGACAATTATTCACATTCATATGTTTCATATATACTTACTATTTGAGACATTGTTTATATTTGTTTTGAGTTTACTGATATAGTATATTCATTCTTATCTGGATAAATTATTTTTCCTTGGTTTCCATTACATTCTTAATACACCCATCCAAAGTCTAAGAACAAGAATAGACATCATATAAAAAATTTCAAATACCTCTGTTTAATTGGGATGGGGTGCAGAGAAGTGTGAGGGGAGATCTACTTGTTTTTATGTGAAGGATAACAAAATAATGTATTTTGCAATACAATAAAACCCCTGCAGAACTTTGCACTTATTCATAAATCTCAAGGCTATGTCTAGACTGGCATGATTTTCCGCAAATGCTTTTAATGGAAAAGTTTTTCCGTTAAAAGCATGTGAGGAAAAGAGCATCTAGATTGGCACGGATGCTTTTGCACAAAAGCACTTTTAGCGGAAAAGCATCCGTGTCAATCTAGAAGCGGTTTTGCGCAAGAAAGCCCCAATCGCCATTTTCACCATCGGGGCTTTTTTGCGCAAAACAGTTTTTAGCTGTCTACACTGGCCCTCTTGCACAAATACATTTGCGCAAGAGGGCTTTTTCCCAAACGGGAGCATCATAGTATTTGCGCAAGAACACTGACAATCTTACATTAGATCGTCAGTGTTCTTGCGCAAATTCAAGCGGCCAGTGTAGACAGCCGCTTTTGCGGAAAAACTTACCAATCTAGACGCAGCCCAAGAGTATAGCTGAATATGCTTGTTTTTCAAGCATAATGCAAGAATTACATTTTAATATGCATTTTATGACTATTATTAATAGTTAGATCTCTGTATCTATCTGTATGTCAAAGATTTACCTTGAAAAAGATAATTATTTTACTAATCTTTTTACCCTCCAGAAAGGGTGCTGTATTTTGCAGGAACATTGTCAGTGACTTAAGGAATAAAAATTATGTATACCTAAAAACACCCTTTTGTCTTGCATTTATTTTTCTCTATTGTGATGACTGGAAGGGGTACTATCCTCTTCTGGACATCTCAGCCACTCAGTTAACTGAACTACCTCCAATGGTTAAACCCACAGACAATGGGTCCTAGAGGGTCTCCAGGAATGCCAGGGAAGCAAGAAGTGTTGACGGTGAAGGGTATGCTTGTGTTCATTTTAAACAAAATGTGATTTAGAAGGTATGTATGCATAAAGAAGCATGCTGTGGCTCACCACTCTAGGAATATTCTAGAAAAGGCCAACATGTGGAGTGGAGAAGTATAAGCATGTGATGAACAAATCCATATATGGAAATGTTAAATATGATTGGCCAGAGGTTTGTGTTATGTAACTTATGTAACTGCCATGTGCTATAAAATAGCAAGGGGAGGGCTCCTTGCTTGAGGGACTCTGGCTGATTTTTGTACCAAGGGCTCTCCCTTTGTGCACATTGAATAAAGTCTTGCTGAATTGAATTGAATGAAGTATCGAAGACGCTTGATTCTGACCGGCATCTGACTCATTTGGTTATTATTGGGTACCACAAAATCCCAACAGCGGAAAACCCATGAAAACAGACTGTGGGATTTTTAATGGGAAGCAGGATCTTCCTGCTGCAGTCTGTGTGCGACCAAAGCAGAAAGACATGGATTTAAACAGGAAATAAGGTATGGAAAATCCAGTAACATCCATGCCTTGTGAAGGGGACTAAACCTCAGAACCACAGATATGTGAGCAGAACAGGGAATATTTAGTTAGACAAGATCAGATTATTTTCTTTATTTTTGAGTTTGGTGGACTACTGTGTGCTGAGCCAGTGTGACTTCTCCCCATACATTGTAACTTTTAAACTGAATCCCAGAAAAACAATTCTGTGGCTTTTATCTGTCCCCAGTTGCTCTAACACCTAACAACCATGCATATTTTACCAAGCATGTTTCTTAATAAAAAACCCCTTTTAAAGGCCATGATCTGATTCCTGTGTCCTAGGAGGCAAGAGGTTCTGTGTGCTTGTTCTGAAGACTGCAAGGACAGCTATTAAGAAATTATGGATTTTTTTTCAAAACTCTCTCCAGAGGGGGAGTTAAAGAGCATGAGAATTCCCCCACAGGGAGAAATTCCCAAATATGTCTTCCTGGGCTCTCAAAGAGGTTTTTTTCTTTTGGATGGTGGCAGTATACCAACCAAGGTCAGGAAATTTGTGACCTTGGGGTGTTTTTAAACAGAAGCCTTTGGTGACAGGGTATTTTAAAGTCTTGTGCAGGCCCCCATCTTCTATACTTGAAGTGCCAGAGTGGGGAACTGCCTTGACATGGTGACAGCATTGATGGGAGCACAAAGCTCGGGATTTTAAAAGGACACTTTTTTCATTTTTGACTGTTCTGGGATATTTTCTCTTTGGCTGCCTGAGGGGAAGGGGAGGGGGGAGTAAACAAAAGGTTAAACCTGCAAAGCCAGGGAGTCAAAATCAAACAGTTTTTTTTCTAGCTTTTGTGGCAATGGGACAGGTAGGCTAGAACAGGACAAGAAAACAGCCCAGTGCATGGATTTGCAGTGGGGCAGAGTAGCCCCAGAGCAATCAACCTTCCCAAAGTGGCACACCAATGCAAAAACAGCCCCAGATGTCCAACTCTGGCTATGTCTACACTACAGGCTTCTTTCGGAAGAAGTTTTTTTTTTTTTGGAAGAGATCTTCTGAAAAATGTTCTTCCAAAAGAGAGTGTCCACACACAAAAGTACATAGAAAAAGTGATCTTTTTTGAAAGAGAGCATCCAGGCTGATTGGATGCTCTCTTGCATAAAAGGCCACCCAGAACCAGTTCAGGCAGGACATTAGGACACCAGTTGCTTCCGAGTGCTGTGCCAGAGCCTTGCAGAGACACGTGCCTAAAGGGACCCCCCCCCAATTCCGGACAGCTGTTTCTCAGCTTCTGCTGCATGCTTGCTACCTTTTCGAGGGACAGCAAAGCTCTCACAGTGCCTGCTGTGGTTGCCCTGTTCTTTTTTGGACACTACAGCTTTTTCCTTTGAGCCATGGAGCCAGAGCTGCTCCTGAAGCACTTTGTTCCAGTTGCCTTCCTGGTCCTGCATGAGCTGGATCCTGAGCTTATTCTGGGGCCCCTCTACCTGGGTGTGGCTGCTACATTCTGGCAACCACACCCCACAGTGGAGAGGCATTTTTGGAGGTTTGACACTAGTTTGGACTGGTGGGACCGGTTGGTACTGGAGCAGTGGGACAATCAGCAGTGGCTCCAAAACTTCCGCATGCAGAAGGCCACCTTTTTGGAGCTATGTGCCTGGGTCGCCCCCGACCTCCAGAGACGTGACACCCACCTGCAGTCCGCCATCCCCCTGGAGAAGCGGGTCACAATAGCCCTCTGGAAGCTCGCCACACCAGACAGCTACCGGTTGCTGGGCAACCAGTTCAGCATGGGGAAGTCCAACGTCAAGGACCTCCTCATTGACGTAAGGCACTCTCAGGCTGTAGTCCTTGCAGAGGGTGGGGAGAGTCCTGGAACGGGGGACCCTCAGGAAAGGGGGTTAGGGGCTGTGGCGGGGGTGGAGTTGGTGTGTGGGGGGAAGCCCCATCCTCGGGGGGTTATGCCATCCTGCCCTCACAAAGCCCTGCTAGTGGGGGAGGCCGCCTCATAGGAGGTGGCTCCTGGGATGTTTGGGGGCGAAGGGACAGAGGAGGGGAGCAGGGAGGGCACCTCCCAAGGGCTCAGGCACCCCCTCTCTCATTCTTTGGTTTATGTGTTTCTTTATCTCCTTCTGCAGGTGGTGAGGGACATCAACTCAATCCTGCTGCAGAAGGTCGTCTGTTTGGGAGACCTGGCTGTGACCATGGCTGGATTTGCTGCACTGGGGTTCCCGAACTGCGTCGGAGCCATTGATGGGACCCACATCCCGATCTGCGCACCGGACCATCGAGTGGCCCAGTACATAAATCGAAAGGGCTATTTTTGATGGTGCTGCAGGCCCTCGTTGACCATCTGGAATACTTTACAGACATTTTTGTTGAGTGACTGGGCAGGGCATACGATGCCTCAGTGTTCAGAAACTCTAGCCTGTACTGCAAGCTGGAGGCGGGCACAGTATTCCCCCGCCAGGACTTTGCCGTTGGGGAAGTGCAGATGCCACTGTGCATAGTGGGGGACACATCCTACCCCCTCATGCCCTGGCAGATGAAGCCTTACACCAGCCACCTGGACCCCAGCAGGGACCAATTTAATGCCCACCTGAACCAGGCCTGAATCCAGCCTGAATCCAAGGGGAGTGTGCCTCTGGCCGCCTCAAGGCACGTTTCCGGTGCCCACTGACCCACCTTGACGTGGGGAAGCACAACATCCACGAGGTGGTCATGGTGTGTTGTGTCCTCCACAACATTGTGGCGAGGAAGGGGGGCGGGCAGACCCTGGCGGTGAGGGGTGAGTGTTTGAGCAGCTGAGGAGAGCTGTCCTCTGCCAGGTTGGGGTGTGCATCTGGGAGGCCCTGAGGGAGACATTTTTCTCAAGGACCCCAGTAACTCTCTCTAGGTCCTCCTCCCTAGGGTCCTTTGGCTTGCGGCCCTATCCCTTTTCCATCACAACTCCTCCCTTTGTCCTTTCCCTGATCTCTGAATAAACACACCTGTTTGATTTTCAAAAAAAATGAAGTCTGTATTTATGAAACATTCAGAAGAGGTGGGCAGCAGGAGGGGGGCTCATGACTGGGAGTGCGGAGACCTTGTTGGTGTTAGGTTGGTCTGAGGAACACAGGGGTGTGGACAGGGGGAGGGTTAGGGGGAGCGGCCATAGGCATCACTTGGGGATGGGGTAGAGGCATAGTAGGGGGGACAGGAAGAGGAGGAACAGGCATAGCAGGGGGACAAGAGGGTAGAAGCCAGGAGCAGTGGCATCAGGTAGGTGTGCCATCATGCATGACATGACAGCACACAGGTTGTCACACTGCTATATCTGTTGGTCCCATATGCAGTTCTGCCACTCCAAGTCCGTGTGGACCTTGTGCATCAGGGTCTGGTGGATGTCGCGCAGGACACTGATGTTCTGGTGCATAAGATCTTTTTGGACCCTGGCACACTTTCAGGTCCTCTGGGTGGTGGCGATGGTGTGGCTTGGCCCTCAGTCCTGGCTGGTCTGGCTGTGGAGAACACACAGAGGGAGAGGCGGTCAGTCATCCCTGCAGACACTGTCCCTGAGGGCGTGCTCTCCTCTGTGAGCAGTGACCAACAGTCCATGGCCCAGAGGAGGGGGGTGACCTGGAGCAAGGCCATGTGTGGTCTGTGCAGCAGGCCATGCCTCACAGGGGCCCTGATGTGCCCAGACGACCATGTTGCCTGCTTTCCATCTCCCTCCCCCGGACAAGCAGCCAAGGGAAGTGTACGGCCACAGTGGGATCCCCTCATGGGTGACAGAGAGCCGGGAGCAGCCTGGGCCTCCTTGGGGTCCACACACACAGGTGCAGCTCACAGTGCTGTCTGTGGGAGCGGCTGCTGCCTCACATGGGCAGGCATGCCCATGTGCTATATGCAGCACATCTCAGTCTGTGTGGGGTCATGCCTGCACCCTTGTGGGTAGCCTGCTTCCAGCCATGGAGGCCCCCCCTCCCCTCATGGCAGGATATGTGTGGCCTGGCAGCAGGATTCTGGGCTCTCTCAGGGGCTGCCTGCTGTGTTTGCGTGCCACACACTAACGCTGCATGTGGTTGCACATGCACAGACCACAGCCCGATATCCAGCGTGAGCGACAGTCACCGCCTGTGCACCCACCTCCCCAGCCCTGCGTGTGTGACAAAGTGAGACCACTCACCTGAAGATTCCTCCCAGGCATCCAAGGAGGACTGGGAGATGTCCTTGTTCACAAGCACCAGCTCCAGGGAGAGGGTCACAGTCTCCATCTCCTCCGCTGCCTCTGGCTGGCCCTGGCCCTCCTGCAGGGTGATAACAGGGGTTTCCAGACCAGAGTCCATGAGGACTGGTGGGGAAGATGTCCCCCCCCCCAGGATTTGGTGCAGCTCCTGGTAACGGGCAGGTGTGAGGTTCTGCCCCTGAGCGCAAGCTGTGCTCTCTGGCACATGCATATCCCTGGCAGAGCTCTTTGACTTTACTCTGGACCTGTTCCAAGGTCTGGGGTGGATGTCTGTGCTCTGCCAGGGAGTCAGCCATCTGGCCATAAATGTCTGCATTTCTGCACTTCGCCCGGGGATTCTGCAAGGTCTCCTCCTTGCCCCACAGTCTGAGGAGGGTCTGGATCTCCAGGATGAACCAGGACAGGGGCATGCCTCTTGGTCCCCCTGGGTGGGTCCTGGGACTGCTCCCTGTGAGCTTGGGGGCTCACTGGGGGCTTGAGGCTGTGCAGGCATGTGGCAGGGAGAGCCACAAGGTGAGGTGCTGCTCTAAAGCCGGCTTCCTACCACAAGGCTTGTCTAGGGTGCCTGCAGCTTTAAGAGGGGCCAGGAGACAGGAACTATAGAGTTGTGATTACTTTGTATGAAGTGGCCACCAGGGCACCTGTGCTATTTCCTGGAGGCCTCTTCTTCCAAAAAAAGGCTTCTTCCTCGATCTTTCGATTTAATTTAGAAAGAACATGATTGCAAGGTGGATGTTCCTCAACATCTGTTTTTCTGATAAAGTCTGTAGTATAGCCATACTTTCTGTGGCAGACATGCTGAGCAGGGATGAAGAACAGGAGAATGTCCCTATGGAGGGCAGAAGCAGATGGTGGTGGCCAAGTCCCTCCCATATTAGGGGCACCAAGGTGGGAAGATGTCTTTAAGGCAAGCAGATCTAAGGAGGAGATGGAGTTCTTCCTACAGATGAGGCACTTAGAAACAGAGGAGGGGGAAATCAGAAGGCTGAGGAGCTGGGTACTCTAGCTACACCGACTAACAATCCTACTCGAGCAAATGCTCTCCAACCCAAGAAATATCGGTGTATTAGGTAGGAAATAGTCATAGAGAGGTAGCTGTGTTAGTCTGATCTGGCTAAAACAAAAGGAAAAACTAGCACTTTAAAGACTAACAAGATGGTTTAATAGGTGATGAGCTTTTGCAGGCCAGACCCACTTCCTCAGATCATATTCTGGAAGAGAATTGGGATGGTCATGTATACCAAAGGAATCCAAAGAAAAAAGTGAACACATTATTAAACTGACAAATCAGATTTAGAACAGAAGGTGGGGCGAGGGAGAGTGAGTGAGTGAGGGAATAGCTGTTTATAAGTAAAAGAATGGCTAATCAGGGGTGATAAGTGGGGAAGCTGTCTTTATAATGGGTAAGTTAATTAGCATCTTTGTTAAGGCCCATTCGTAAAGTGTCAAATTTAAGCCTGAATGAAAGTTCTGAAGTTTCTCTCTGTAATCTGGTGTTTAAGTCTCTTTGAAGTAAGATGCATGTAGTAAGGTCGTTAAGACTATGTCCAGGTAGGTTGAAATGCAAACTGACAGGCTTCTCCTTGTGAAGATGTCTGATGTCTGATTTGTGGGCATTAATTCTTTGGTGAAGTGTCTGAGAAGTCTGTCCAATATATATAGCAGAAAGACACTGTTGGCACATGATGGCATAAATTATATTTCTGGATGAACAGGAATATGTGTCCTTGATCATATAACTGACATGGTTAGGTCCAGTGATGGTGTCACCAGAGTAAATATGTGGTCAAAGTTGACAACGGGGTTTGTTGCAAGGGAAAGTTCCAGGGTTGGTATTAATGTGGTATGTCCTGTGGTTGTTAGTAAGAATCTTCCTGGGGTTAGGTGGTTGTCTATATGAGAGTATGGGTCTGTCCTCCAGAGCCTCTCGAAATGTAGTATCCTGTTCCAGTATAGGTTGTAGGTTATTGATAATGCGTTGGAAAGGTTTAAGTTGGGGGCTATAGGTGATGGCAAGTGGTGTTCTATTGTTGGTTTTCTTGGGCCTATCTTGAAGTAGATGGTTTCTGGATATTCATCTGGCTCTTTCAATTTTGTTTTTTTTATTTTACCTGGTGCGTAATTGAAAAGAGCCAGAAACCATCTACTTCAAGCTAGGCCTTTATGGCCACTCTCTCTAGCACCATACCTAGAACCTAAGATAATTTCTCAAGATCTTGTGCAAGTTCTTGAATAGGAAATGCCCCCACAAAACTCCTCCAAGGTCAGGCAGGGATTCTATGGTTCGTGTGGGGAAAATGCAAGTGCTCCCTTCTGTGGCTTTCCCTGCATTTGCAGCAACTCGTTGCTTTTATTATGTATGCAAAGAGCTTCTAAAAGCTGCACTTCCTGCATATGACATGTAGGGCAGAGCCTGAACAAATGATTGTATCCTACTATATTTCCATCCAAAGTTATACGCTGTATTATTTCTCTGACTAACTTATATCTGCAAATAGCCCAGGGGATAAATATGCAAAAAAAATTAGTTGTGACTAATTACAGTTTTAAATCATACTGTTAAAAATTCCAACTTATTAAATTGTAAATATTCTTGGTTTTTCTCTACATTATCAAGTTTAATTAAATTACAACAGAATACAAAGTGTAGAGCTCTCACTTTATATAATTATTTTAATTACAAATATTTTCACTATAAAGAAAACCAAAAGGCAGCGATATCTACAAGTGGAAGCATGAAGAGGCATACAAATGTTAGCTTATTTGGCCCATAAATACCTTGCAGTTCTGGCTACAACAGTCATGCAAAGACCTGATCTTTCATGTTACATTGTAAATAAAAAGGTGGACACTATTACTCCCATGAATGTAAACAAATCTTATCTTCGGGACTGGCTGTATAAGAAATAGGACTGAGCAAACTTGAAAGTTTTATACTGTTTTATTTTTGAGTGAAGTTATGGGGAAAATATAATTCAACATTGGTAAATTGCAATACAAAATAAAGGAAAAAATAAATATCAGTTAATATTTACATTGTCATTTTTGTCATTCATCTGTTGAAGTTGATGGCGTATTGTTCCACTCATATTTGTTTGAAGTACTCAGTTTGCTGAATAAATGTTTATTATTCTTCATTTTTTCCAAACATCTCTTGGCAAGCCTGAGTAATTCATTTGGATTATTGAGATTTTACAGTTTCTATGGTCATCAATGACTTTTCCGATCCCCAAAAGTTGTTAATCAGCAAAAATGACCTCTGGATCACAGCGTTCATACCTAGCAGTGAGAGGACTAATTTTCACATTTTCTTCATGTTTGGAATACTAGTGTTTTCACAATGAAAATATTTAAGTACATTCAACCATCTCAGATCTGTAGATAATTTCTCCTTGTCCCATTCGGCTGGCAAGATCTCATTGAGATATGATTTTAAGGACACAAAGTTCATAAACAAGATCGTGACACAAAGTGGGAAGCACACTTATGAAAAGATTCCATGTCTTTCCAGATGATCCCATTCAGGGCTTCTTTTTCAACTGAATCCAGAATAATTGATCGAGGCTATCAAGGTTTGCCTGCCAAATGTCTAGATAATTCAGACAATTAACATAGAACTCCCCCATTACCTGCTGCACCAGATCCAAACTGCAATAAATACCATCATTAGCAATTTTCTTCTTCAATTCTCTTACTCTAAGTGGCAAAAACTTAGAATTTTTTCTCTCTTCTAAATTCTGATACAAGCACAAATATTCATATGCAGCCTCCGGTGCCAATGCGTTCTGCCCCTCAGGTTTGGAAATGGCATCATAAAAGGTAACGACAACATTGTGGAAGAACCAGAACCCAAATTCTGACTTAGGATATTCAAAAAATGTCTTAAGAATAATGGGAACATTTTCAACTCATAAAAATAAGCTCATAGTGGTTGAAACATTATTAGTATTCTTTCAAGAGAAGGCATCAGTCTCAGAAAGCTAGTATTCAAAATTAAAAATTGGTCTGAATATTTTTACAACTTCTACATCAACTGGAAGAACGTCAGAAGCATTGTTAATACAATTATTGCAAATGTGTGCCATGCAACCTATCACCACCAATGTTCTGTTGCAGCTAGCTGACAATTTCCAGAAAAGATTCTTAAAACCTGTACATTTTGCACCTCCAAAATTAGTATCAGTATTATCAGCTGACATGCCAACAATCTTATCAACAAGTTTGCTGCAGCTCAGAACAGAGAAAACATAATCATTTAATTGGTCACTTGTCTCCCCTGGCAGGACATCAAGTTCAAGAACTTTCACATTAACTCCAGTATTTTCATGAAAATATCTTACTAAGATAGGAACAACTTTTTGATCTTTGTGGTTAGATGAATCTATCATCATGGCGAGATACAAAGTTTTGCCCAATTCTTGTTGCAAAACCTTTTGAGCTTCTGGAGCAAGAATGTTTTTCACAATTGCTTCACTTTTTGTTCGCGTTGATGAAAATGTAGGTTCAAACAATGTAGAATTTAGCTTACAGGTGCAATCTAAAGATCTGAAACTGTGACTGTGTTTTATGGTATGATATGCAATTACTGTACTGCTTTCTTTGCCACAAGCTCTATTTTAATAGAATCATCTTTTATAATAAATTTCTTCATTGAAGCATTGGAAGCTACAGAACTGACAATTAACTGATGTTTCTTTGATTGAATATGTGTAGTGATGTCAAATTTCCTGAAATGAGCAAATTTTACCTCACATCTACTTTGTGTACAAAATGTTATATGTGGATTGTCATGTTTCTTTAAAAAAAGATATTCCTTTTGTAAAGCCTCATTAAAAGTGTACATTCTTTTCTTGCTCTTTACACTCATTTAATTGTAAAATTTTATTTTAGTCTCAAAACGAATGAGACTCTTGCTTGCTACACTTGCCAACCTCCCTCCCCCGCTGGCCGCTACACTCACCAACTCCCCCTCCAGCCCTCCCAAAAACCCCAACCCTCTCTGATGGCCCCCAACAGAAACATATCATTGCCCTTGTGCTCTAGCCCCATGGTGGGGGAAGGGACAGGGAGGATTGAAGTACAAGGCCTTAGGCCAGATTAACTCTTCTGGGGTGCCAGGATTAGTGGATTTAGTGCCCCCCCCCAGGCTCTTGCCCAGGGCCAAAAATGAGGGGTTAATTACATAACTATCCCCAAGCCATTCTGCGAGTGCTGTCGCTGCATGGCAAAAGTGTCACTGGTGATTAGAGATGTAAGTGACTCGTCAACTAGTGATGCGACTAGTCGCTTCCCTCCCCCGCCCCCTTGCTACCTCTATCAGAAACAGGCAGCAAGGGGTGGGAGCAGAAGTCGGTGCTAGGGGGAGCCGGCTTAAAAGCCAGTTCCCCCCAGCACTGTCTCTGAGGAAAGCGGAGGAGGTAGAGGCACAGCAGGAAAGTTCTGCTGCAATTCTGCTTTTGAATCCAGCAGGGCTCTTATACATTTCAAAGGCTCGGGTGCCTCGTGGAGCACCGGGTTTCTGCTTTTGAACAGTTCAAAGGCAGAGGCACCCTTATTGACCAATCATATAGAATCATAGAACAGGACTAGAAGGGACCTCGAGAGGTCATCGAGTCCAGTCCCCTGCCATCACGGCAGGACCCAGTACAGAATTCCAAAATGTGCTGATGCAGTCAAATTTAGAATTTGTGTATCTTGTCAATATTTTTCGAATTTTGAACAAACCGAATCTTCAGCTGCAAGGGAAAGGTGCAAATCTGTTCTCTCACCAAAGTATCATCAATGCTTTTCTTGACAAATTGGAACTCTGGATCATAAGAGTCAAAGGCAATAATTTGGTTCAATTTCCATATGTGGATGCCATGCTCGGGAAAAAGGAAGCCATTTGGATGCAAATTCTCGATCATTTATGGACACTACGAGACGAATTCCTACAATACTTTCTGGAGGTGGACAGGACAAGGGATGGATTATCTTTCATCAGGAATCCATGTACAACAGATGTTAATAGTGTTCCAGAGGATCTGCCAGAGGAATTCTTGGATCTGAAAAATGATTTTGAGGCTCAAGACATGTACCAGCAGTCTACTATAGGGAAATTTTGGGTCAGCGTGACCGGGAGTTACCCAAATCTGTCAGCACATGCAGTCAGTTTTCTTTTGCCATTTCCATCAACTTACATGTGTGAGACTGGATTTTCATGTCTGTTGCACGTTAAGTCTAAACAGAGGAATCGGCTTGCAGTGGAAAGTGATATTCATTGTGCATTATCAAGTACCACTCCAAATATTGAAAAGCTTGTCAGTGAGAAGAGAATCCAAAAATCTGTTAGTAAGAAATAAATTTCAAACCAAAATGTTTGTTGTCTGCTCTTTTTTATCATGTCTCAAAAAGGAGGTGGTCCATGAAAATTTTTTGACTGGCCTGGTGGTCCGTGGACTGAAACGAGTTGAGAACCACTGGTCTAGACCATCCCTGATAGACATTTATCTAACCTACTCTTAAATATCTTCAGAGATGGAGATTCTACAGCCACCACAGGCAATTTATTTCAGTGTTTAACCATCCTGACAGTTAGGAACTTTTTCCTAATGTCCAACCTAAACCTCCCTTGCTGCAGTTTAAGCCCAATGCTTCTTGTTCTCTCTTCAGAGGCCAAGAAGAACAAGTTTTCTCCCTCCTCCTTCTGACACCTTTTTAGATACCTGAAAACCGCTATCATGTCCCCTCTCAATCTTCTCTTTTGCAAACTAAACAAGCTCAATTATTTCAGTCTTCTTTCATAGGTTATGTTCTCTAGACCTTTAATCATTCTTGTTGCTCTTCATATAGTTGATGGAAATCCCATTGACTATTCACTTAATTAATCTAAATTTAACATTCCTATCAATGATTTGCAATCTCAATCACTCCACTTCAAGCTGGTGGGTCCCAGTAAAGGGTGAGATGGGTGCCTAGCATGGGGGTCAATGCACTATGATGGAACCCAGGCCAGGCTCCCACACATGCCTACGTGGAGCCTGTCCACACATCAGGTGCTGCTCCGATGTCAAATCTGTGGCAGCCTGGCCACAAGGGGCCCCGCATCACAGCCACTGCAGTCCGCATCAGGCTAAAACTTTACTTGCTGCTGTGACAAAAGACTCCAGAGAAGTTGCCGTAGGAGCCAAGTTCCACGTGTAGACAGTCCACACAACCCTGGCAGCTCCCGCCACAGTGGATACCTGATGCCGACAACTCCCCACATGGGCAGGTGCGGGGTGCCCAGCCTGCAATGCCCCCTTTCTGGAGTTGTGCACTGCCTCTCACTGTCTGCAGCGTTGCTCACAGCCATAACTCGCCCCAGCCTCCCGTTGCCTCAGGCACTGGACCCGGCAGCAGCTTGCAAGAGCCTAAATAAACAATCCCAGCCAGTGCCCCTCTAGCCACCTTTATCCCAGTGGAGGGAGAATGGAGCTTAGCTGAGCTCTAGCTGCGGACCACTGGACTGCACTTTGAGAACCACTGATTTAAGAAAAGTCCCGGGGCTCTTAGATTTTTAAAGCAGGACAGAGCCAGCTCTCTGTGCAGAACCAGAAATCATCTGATTTCCAGCTCAGCTGAAGCCAGGTTACCATGCGGCTCTGCCCTTTTAAATCTAAGATGACCCACATGGCTCTTACTAAAATTAAAGGGGAGAACAGCAGTGGGATCTCAGTGAAGGCAGGCTGGGAGGGAAAGTGGGGCCACTTACACGCTGCTGCTTTACTGGTGGTTCCCAACAGGACTACCTGTCTGCCAGAGGGCCAGAAGTCAGGCATCCCTTCCTTCTGCTCATATTGGCTAGGTTCTAGAGCAGAAGAAAAAAATCTTTAGGAAGGTCCCTGCACACTTGTGTTCCCGCAGGAGGGAGAGGAAACAGCTGTGCACAGCTGCTTCCAGCACATTTTTAGTGTTTACGTGGCCACCGGTTCAGATTTAAATGAGGGACTGTCCTGGAAAATCCGGAACGTATGGTCAGCGTAGCCCTGGGGTGGTGGGGGGGAGGGAAGAGCTCTCTCTCTGCTAGTCTTAACTTCTGCTTTTTTTCATAATGAACAAGCTGCCAGAGCCATGCAATAGAGGGAGATTCTGCAGTCAGTCAGACTCCAAAGTAGATGTCTTGATCAAGTGGTTACAGACAAAACTTAAGAGAGCCACTGGTGGAACCCTAAGGGCTCACACCTTGCCAAAGCAAAGCGCCCAGCTGAGTGGCATTGCAGCCTCTGCCCCCAGTTAGGATGCATCTACACTGCACCCGTAGCTTGAAATAAGCTACACAATTAGAGCAACACAAACTGCATATCTTATTCTGAGTAAATTTTGAAATAGCTTATCTTGTAATTTGGCACTGTATACACAGCACCAAAATAACTCGCTATTCTGAAATGACCCTTACTCTTTGTGGAATGAGGTTTACAAGGACATCAGAATAGCGAGCCTGTTATATATTATGAAATAACAGGCGTGCCGTTAAGACGCAGGGCAGCTATTCTGGGATCCCTCCAATCCCCCGAATTAGCTGCCAGGAGTAGATGCAGCCTTACAGACTAACAAAGCTACAACTCCGAGGCTTGTCTCACAAGAGCTGAGCAGCAGAGCCGTGGAAAGAAGTGTCCCTAATATCCTCAGGCGTCACCTACAATTTAGCCTCAATTCTTCCCTCAGGGGATGGGCGCTGCAGCCTGGGCCTGTCGGTCAAGCCCTTCCCGCTCGCAGAGGCGTAGGGCGCGAACCTCCTCAGACTCTGCGGGCTGCCAGCAGACTCCAAGCGCGGCCCGAGGCGGAGAGCGACTCACGGGACTACAGCTCCCAGCATGCCAAGGGCGAACACAACGCAGAGTAAAAAAAAAAGTCCCCCCATGCGATGCGCCGGGCTGGGAACCACAGTCCCTGCCCGGGACCGCAGTGCGTACTGGGAGATGTAGCTCAAATGGGGCCTAGTCGTTCTGCCCACCGAAACGAGGCCCTCGGTAAGCGCGGGGTCTCGGCTTAGTTCAGTTCTCCCCTATCTTGACCATCCCCGCCCCATTGGCGGCTTCCGCTTCCGTTGTCTAGGCGCTTCCGGCGCCGCCCTTCCGGCGTGGTGATTTCCGCTCCCACGCTGCCCCGCGCCGAATCATGGACCACAATGGTGAGGAGGGGAGAGGGAGGGAGCCGCATTTATACCCGTCCCCGCGCGGCGGGCCCGGCCCGGGGCAGTGCGCGGTGTGGCCTGGGCAGTCGGACACGGAGAGGCCCCACGGGGAGCGGGCTGGCGGAGCGGCCCGACGCCCGGGGCCTAGTGCGGCCTGGACCCCAGCGCCGCCGGCCCATAGTGCGGGTGGAGGGGACTCGGCCGGGTTCCGCCGTCCCTGCGCCCCCCGAGCCTCCACTCTGACCGCGAGCCCCACCCTCCGCCGGGCCTGCCGGGGAGCGGGCACCGATCCCCACCGGCCGCCTTCGGGCGCGGCCCCGCGCGGGCGGGGAAGGCCGCTGCGACGGTTGGCCCGGGGGCGCTGTGCAGTATGAGCAGCGCCGGGCTGTGGGAGTAGATGCCCTGTGGTTTGCGCGGTCTCCTCCGCCGCCCGCGCAGCTGTGGAGCGGGACGGGGGTGCTGCAGCAGACCCCGGCTACACCTCACTGCCGTAGCAATGGCTGAGGTTCGTCGGGTCGGGCTGAAGGATCAGGGCGCCTTGAACGAACTCTGGTTCTCGGCGTGTAGTTAGCAGAGGCGCAAGTGGCTGAGGATGGGGAACACTTCGCTGTATCTGCTAAGGTCTAAGAATGCACCGTTTGTATAACGTGCTGCACTTTTTCTGTAGCTGGTTCTCATAATTGGTCTGAACAGGCAGGCTCCCGCTTTTGACTTCTGCTGTAAAATAGCATTGCTCTTTGAAATTGGCTGCCCACGAGTGCTTATGAAAAGAAAATATTTTATTATAAAAAATGAGTAATGATTTCCCAATATGAGGAACATCTACAATTGGTAATCTTGTCTCTATGATGCGCCATTTCCAGTTGCCTCTCTGTCCAAGCCTGATATTGTAGTTAAAATATAGTTTCAGTGTGTAAACTGTTCAGCCAGTGCATCCTCTTCCTATAAAAGTAGGAACCGTTTACTGTTGTGTGCTTTTTACTTTTTGTCTCTATATTGTAATAGTGACAAGGTTGAATTGGCTTTTTTTTTTCAGATTGTGAATCCAAAAAGAAGGGAATATTGTCTCTTGCTATGGGTTTTGTACAGTGTCTATTACAGGGAGACCTGTTGAGGTCTTTAGGCACTACTATACTAGTATTTTTGGTGATCTCAGTAATCTTTTAATATGACTATCAGTCGTATCTAAAATTGGCCAGCAGGAGTCAATCTAGAATAGCATAGGAAATGTTTCCCTAGGCTGAACAGTTCAGCCACTGTAATTCTTCCAGCCTCTGTAGACCTGCCCAGTGATAGACCACTGTAGCTACTAACAAGGGGATTGGATTGAAGAGTCCCATTGAAAAGGCTTAGTTTTAATCTTTATCTTGTTTAAATATGGACAGGGTTTGTAGCTGAAATGTAAAAATGTTTTAAGGGAAGAGGTTCAGAATATTCTAAGCATAAAACTAATTAAACTTTTGTTTCAAAGTGTTTCATAGCAAAATTTGTCTTTTGTGGTGATCTTTGCTGTCTACCATGTTTATTCCTGTCCTAGCTTCAAGAGACCTACAGTTAAAGGTTCAAGAGAGGCGGGAATAATTTACAATACTATTTTTGTATGTCTCAGAGAAGAGTCGTGTTAGTCTGTAACTTAAAAAAAACCCAAGTAGTCCTGTGACAGCTTAGAGACTAACAAAAATATATATAGTATCATGAGCATTCATGGTCAAAATCCACTTAAATGGGATCCTGCGGGTGGAGGGCTGTTCTGGCAAGGCCAAGTCCTCCGCACCATGGGGAGCTGCTGCAGCCTGGCTGGAAGAAGTGGATTTTGCCTAAAAAAGCTCATGATATTATATATATTTTTGTTAGTCTTTTAGGTGCCACAGGACTACTTGTTGTTTTTATATGTGATTCACAATATACAATCCTGACAGGTACATTCCTTGAAAAACACAATATTTTAAATTATAATCATAGTTGATCTCTGTAAACTTCAGCAGAGCTAACTTGTTACTCTTCTTCAAAATTCTTCTTTGCTGCAGTGCCTACAAGAAACTTCACATGCTAGCGTGCTAATAAGTTGAGGCCACTACCCATCATGCTATCATTGTCTCATTACTTCTCTGTGTTCCTCTGTTTTCTCTTGACTTATACTTAAGTCTTAGACTGTAAATTATTTGGGACATGGGCTGTCTTTTTCTGTATGTATAGCAGCTAGCATAGTAGGATTCAGATCCATCATTAGCAATTGTAGGTGCTACAGTACTACAGATACATAATAAGGATGTAAAAGTGTAGTTGATTAACCGATAAGCAAAAGCTTATAGGTTAATGCTATAGACTACATGCATTTTTCCTCCTCCCCCACACGCTTGCCAGTAAATTTTTTAGCAGGCTGGCCAGCAGCCTGGCTTTCGACAGGTTCAGGACCTACCCCCGCTGCGGGTCTGCATTTAAAGTGTATTAGGAGCTGAGCAGGCAGGCAGCCCAGCTCAGTTCCGGCTTGTACGGGTCTGGGAGTTCAGACCATCCCCTAGACAGGGGCTGCTGCCACCTGCACTGCTGCATCTTTATCAGACGCAGCAGCACAGGGTGACAGGCAGCCAGTCCCCAAGAAAGCTAGTTTTTAAACTGGCTCTTCTCATGGACCAGCTCCTACATGAAAAGAGTCTTCTTGGGAGTGAGGCCAGAGTACACTGGCTGCCGGCCCTGCCCCGAGGAACTATAGAATAGTTGACTGAAAAGAATTCATGAGGTTATTTGACTATTCCATTAACTGATATTTAATATTGCTAATACACAGGGCTCGCTGAGCGGCGGCAAGTCCCGCTCACCAGCCGTGTGGTTCTGCGCTCTGCGTATGCGCAGATCGCGCCGCACTGGCTCTTCCAGGGTGTAATCTACTCGCCACTGGTGAGTAGATTACACTATTTGTCGAGCCCTGCTAATACATATTTTCATGAACAGGGTCCCAGGTCGTTGCCTAGACCTTGGCCTTACCCATTTTCTTGAGAATTGGCATGTCAAGGTGTCTCCTTCTTCTCTTGCACCAGAGATTTAAAATCTAAAACTGCTCTTAACGAGAGAGTGACTATAACAGGATTTAAAAAATAGGTAGATGAGGGATTCATCCATCAATGGTTATTAGCTAGAATAGGCAGGGATCATGTACCTAGTAGAGATGCCACCAGTTAACTGGCAGCCTGGCCAGGCCTACTGCACCACGGATATGGGATGCTCCAGCCTGGCCTCAGCAGAACATCCCTCAACCTTGCGGGATCCCATTTAAATGGTTAAACATAATGTTTAACCATTAACTGATTAAACAGGATTTTACATCCCCTGTCTCTAACAGAAGCTGGGAATGGATGGTGGGATGGGTCCCTTCATAATTACTTATTCTGTTAATTCCTTCTGGTGTACCTGGCATTTGCCACTGTTGGAAGACAGGTTACTGAGCTAGATGGACTGTTGGTCTGACACAATATGTCTGTTCTTATGTGTGTTGGAGGATTAGCCTTTAAATTTTCATTTTAGATAAATATGTTATCAGTGTGTTGGAAAAGATCTTCGCAGTTCTCTATTTGCTGTACTTGGTCATGGATGTTCAAAAGATGCATGATGTAAGATGGTATAGATTTCAATGTCAAAAGGATCGCTGTGCTCAAATCTGACCTCCTTTATAGTCCAGTCCATAGAGCTTCCTCAAAATAATTTTTAGATCATATCTTTTAGTATAACATCTCATTTTCATTCAGAAATTGTCAGTTATGGAGGATGCACCATGATGATAATGGTTTATGCCAATGGCTAATTACCCTCCCTGAAAAAGGTATTCTTTCTAGTCTAGATAGTCTGGCGTCAACTTCTAGTCATTGGATCACGTTTGTGTTTGTTAAAAGATTGAATTATGTTATACCATTCCTCCTAGACTGAATAGCCCATTATTAAATATAGTTTTAATGTAGATATTCAGACTGTAAACAAGTCACTCTTTAATCTTCCCTTTGTTACATTAAATAGGCTAGCTCTGTGTCTTTCTAATCCTATAATGATTATCGTGGCTCGTCTCTGAGCCCTCTCCAGTGCATCAATTTTCTTCTTGAATTGTGAGCACCAGAAATGGATACATATTCCAGTAAAAGTTTTACCTGCATCACATACAGTGAAGTAAAACAGCTTCCTACTTAAGATTCCCTTGTTTATTCATCCCAGGGTCACATTAGCTCTTTAGGCCACAGTGTCACATTGGACTCTCATATTCATCTGATTATCCACTGTAACCCCCAAATCTTTTTCAGTCGCTACTTCCCAGGATAGAGTTCCCCATTCTGTAAGTATGGCCTACATTGTTTGTTCTTAGATGTATACATTTACTTTTAGCCATATTAAAACACATTGCCTGTACCCATCAATCAATTCAGATTGCTCTGAATCAATGACTTACCCTCTTTATTATTTACCATTCCCCCCAATTTTGTAATCCGCAAATCTTTTACCCGTGATGATTGTTTTCTTCCAGATCATTGATAAAAATGTCAAATAGCATAGGACCAAGAGCTGATCTTTATGGGAGAGAAATACATTTTCTCAAAGGTGATTTTCACACTGTTACATGTTGAGACCTGTCATTTTTAATCCACTTAATATGTAACATGATGATTTTTTATTGGTCTAGTTTTAATCAAAATGTCATGTGATACCAAGTGAAATGCTTTACAAAAGTCATAGTATGTTATATCAAAACTATTATCTTTATTATCCAAGCTTATAATCTTATAAAGAAGTTAGTTTGTCAAGATCTATTTTTTATAAAACCTTGTTGATTTGCATTAATTATTCTTTAATTCTTTATTGATTGAGCCCCATCTTGGTTGCTTCTTTATCTGGCCCAGGTTCATAAACAAACTATGTTTTCTCCTTGTTTTTCTTGGAAATAGCATGTAAAAACATTACTGAGGAAGAGGCTTGTTGCACAGTGGTTGTGCAATGGAGCCCTAATCATGAATTGGGGTAGACAGTGCAAGATGCTCTGCAAACCTCCCACAAAAAGATAGTCCCTACCATAAAGAAATTACGCAGTTTGAGAGACACTAATTCACTCCTAAATTAACTTAATTATAAACGTCGAATTATTGCATAATTACAGTTATGGCCAATATTGTTGGCATGACCTGACAGTGTAAAAGTATAATGTGATCAGTAGATTAAGATTTTTTTCAAACAAGTAAATTCTGATAGAGTAAATGAAGACTTAAACTAGCTTTAATAAAGTCTGTTTTCCTTAAAATGTCTCTAAGAGCTAACCCTTTCAGAAAAGAATGTATAAAACAGAAAAATACAGTAAGTATATTTTTCTCTTTTGTAGACAATGATTTGCAAGGCACTAATAGTTCTGGATCGTTGGGTGGTCTTGATGTTCGCAGACGAATCCCTATAAAACTCATCTCCAAACAACCCAACAAAACCAAACCTGTACCACGTACTACAAGAAATATGAACAGGATGCCTTCAAAGGCACAGGCTGGTGATGACGGTAAACTAATTTAAATAACTTAAAACCCTTTCCTTCTATAGCATTAAACTCTTATTATTTATAGTGCAGTAGTGCTTGGAGGCCCTGTTCCATATTGGAGAAGTAATATGGTAATGCTCTCCAAACATGTAAAAATACCTGATAGAAGATTTTAGGTGCTGCTGCCGTATTAAAAACAAACAAAAAAAACCCTCTCAAAGTGTAGCATTGTTTCAGTTACTTTTCCTTGCATGATGGATTTGTCAGGTTCCTCACGTTGGAAGTGCTGTAGCTTTTCTTCATTATTGTAACGTAGAATGGCATGTGTGTTGTTTTTTTTAATAGCAGCTTAGATCAGTTCTAATACATGCCATCATTTTTCTAAGTATTTTTTTCTCTTTCCTTTCTCATTTCCCCCCAGAAGAATTTGATTATAATGAAGAGGAGCGGTATGAGTGCAAAGGAACTGACATGTTCGGGAATCAAAGAAGATTCCCTGGACACATCTTTTGGGACTTTAAGGTATAGTCATGAATGCAATAGTTCTGAGGATACTATATATTAAAATTGAAATAATAGGGACCAACCTAATTCTTACTATTCTCAATAAGAATGCAGAGCATTCTGCTTATCTTTACAGAAATCAAGTAAAAAATAAGCAGTACCACTGAATTTTGACTTCTAGAAAATGTATTCTATGTTCTGCTCAGCTTGTGTAGTTCTCTGTTCCTTATTAAATATTTACAAACTTTCAATCATGTTGCTAATAACCTAATGAAATAAGGATCCCTAATGAATGCCATTTTAACAGATAAACTTGCTGGGAGAAAAGGATGATACCCCAGTCCATTTCTGTGACAAGTGTGGATTGCCTATCAAATTATATGGGCGCATGGTGAGTAGAGCTGTATTGATTGAAAAGTTGTCATAGTGTGGATTAACATGGAATCTGTCCTTTGTTTTGCAAAAGTTCTCAGTGTTCTCATTGGCATATGGATATTTGGGTAGTGCAAGTGTAATATCACACAACAGCTACTTAACATATTTTTAAAAATAGGAGTCAGCTTACCACTAAGGATGTCTTCTGCTGAGGTCATATGAATGGCCATACTGGGTCAGACCAAAAGTTGCATCTAGCCCAGTATCCTGGCTTTCCAACAGTGGCCAATGGTAGGTGCCTCAGAGAGAAGGAGAAGAACAGGTAATCATCAAGTGATCCATCCCCTGTTGCCCATTCCCAGTTTCTAACAGAGGCTAGGGGCACTATTCCTGCTCATCCTGGCTAATAGTCATCGATGGATCTAGCCTATGTGACTTTATCTAGCTCTTTTTTTGTGCCCTCTTTAAACTCCTGGCCTTCACAACATCCTCTGGCATGGAGTTCCACCGGTTGACTGTGCATTGTGTGGAAAAAATGCTTTCTTTTGTTTTAAACTTACTGCCTATTAACTTAATTTGGTGACCCCTAGTTTTTATGTTATGGGAAGGAGTAAATAATTCTTAATTTACTTTTTCCACACTAGTCATGATTTTTAGAGCCCTCCATCATATCATCTTCTTAGTCTTCATTTTTCTAAACTGAAATGTTCCAGTTTCATTAATTTCTCCTCATATGGCAGCTGTTCCATACCCCTGATAATTTGTTGCCCTTTTCTCAACTTTTTCAAGATAGCTCTTTCTTTTTTAGATGAGGTGACCAAATTTGTACACAGTATTCAAAACATGGGTATACCATGGATTTATATAGAGGCAATAAGATATTCTCTGTTTTGTTCGCTATCCCTTTTTTAATGATTCCTAACATTGTTTGCTTTTTTGACTGCTGCAGCACAGAGAGTGGCTGTTTTTCAGAGAACTATTCACAATGACTCCAAGATATCTCTCTTGAATGGTAACATCTAATTTAGTCCTTAATTAAAGGGTAAAATAACTGTGGAAGAATGACTGATATAGTGCTTGATCCTGCTGTCATTGTAGTCAATTTAAAAGTATCCATGGACTGGGGATGTTAAATATCAGTTAATTGAATAGTCGAGTAACCTCATTCATTTTTATCGGTTAATCAACTATTTTATAGTCCGTGGGGGTGGGGCTGGCAGCTGCTGTATCAGGCAGCAGTGCAGGGTGTCAGGCAGGAGCTGGCCCATGAGAGGAACCAGTTTAAAAACCAGTTCCCATGGTGGACTGGCTGCCTGTTGCCCAGTGCTGATGCCTCTGATAGAGGCAGCAGTACAGGGTGGCAGCAGCCCCTGTTTAAGGTGGGTCTGAGCTCCTGGAGCCCGCATTAGCTGGCACTGAGCCAGGCTGCCTGCCTGGCGCCTAATACACTTTAAATGCAGATCTACAGCAAGAGTAGGTTCTGGACCTGGTGCGAGCCAGAACTGAGCTGGGCTGCTGGCCAGCCTGCTAATAAATTTACTGGCAAGGGTGGGAGGAGGGAAATGCGTGTGTGTAGTCTATAGGATTAATTTATAAGCTTTTGCTTATTGGTTAATCAACTGTTATTATATCCCTACCATGGACTTCAGTGGAAGCATAATAGGCCCATTTGGCTTTAAAGTGCTTTATTTTTTTAAGCTGAGCATTTCATCTTACTTGAAGGCTTTTACTGAGTTAGTAAATATTAGACATTTGTGATATAACAGAATGCAAAGAATAAAATTAAAATGAGGATAGATTAATAAATGCTGAGAGATCTAACTTAGTGGCTTAATTGTTTAAAAAAAATAGTGTCGCCTTTTGAGGCACTTAACTTTATAGTTCTAATCCAGGCCAACCAATCTTTATCATTAAGATGCTCTTGGAAGCTGTTTTTAATTTTATAGGTGGTGTAGACAGTTGTGTTGGGTTGAGTTGTCTTTCCTTTTACTCACCTGCTCCTTGTGCCATGTTGGAAAGCATTTCAGGAATGTTGTTTGATTTTTTTTTTTTTTTAGGGCTTGCCTGTACTATAGTTGTAACCAAATCAGAAGGAATGGTTACACTGGTTTATGCCTTTGACCATTTAAAATTGTGCAGACTGATTACAACTATGTCTCTATAATGGGTTTTGTAATGTAATGGACTGTTGAGTGTTATAACTTGCCTGTGGAGGACATTAAAACACACTTACATTACATCTTTGAACCATGGTTTTACTAGCTTTGGAAAAACTGTGGGGTAACTTGATTCCTTCAGTCATTTATAGCTGTAGTACAGATGAAGTCTGAGTATTCAGTTTTAATGTCAAGGCTCAGCTCTGCCAGTTAAGAACTTTACAGGCTGCACTGTGAATCAAACTCTGCTATGTAATCTCTTCCTTATTTTAAAGAATGTGTGCATACCAGTCTGTTTTGTTTGGAGAACTATACCAGTTAGCAGGATGTGGATGTTGGGCATTTACTGTTAAACTACTGTGTCATGTTCAGTTGTGCCTCTCTGACCTGTCACAGAACTTGAACTATTGCAACTCCCAGGATGAAATTTTCAATTTGATTTGGAGACGCACAAGCTCCATTCAGGTTAATGTGTGCAGTTACATGGGAGATTGTCAGAAGCAATACACTGAATCTTACTGAAAGGACTACATTTAGGCAGGGTGAGCCTAGAATGCCATTGCTATAGCATAAAGTACCACTTGTACTATTGCTAGGTCCCGGTAGAAGTGGAAATACACTGCTGTGATTTCCATAAGGGCCTTGCTTGCTGTGATAGGAAGAGCTTTTGGTGCATTTTTTTAAAGTTTTGCTCATACCTTTTGCATTTCCTTTGTAATGGACTTTCAAATATTAGTTTGAAAAAGGCAAAGTGTCCAGTCAAAAGTACTTCATATTTTGTTATACATATGTCCATTTCCCAGCACCCACTTCACAGAACACAAATGTAAGATTTTTTTTTTCCAGGAATACATAATAAGAAAGCATCTGCATGAAGGAGGAATGTCACAAAACATATTTAAAAATACATTCTATAAATAGCCTACTGGTTTACACACAGTGATTTAATGAAGCGATTCTTTCTGTATCTCTAGATACCTTGCAAGCATGTGTTCTGCTATGACTGTGCTATATTACATGAGAAGAAGGGTGACAAGATGTGTCCAGGGTAAGTTCACTACAGATTTATTAAAAAGGGAGAATAATTTAAATTGCTTAGTCCTACATGCATCTTGATCAACGTATATAATCTTTGGTGAAGAAAACAGTTCAATAGAAAGAAGCAGCAAAGAACGTCAAAGAATGTTTTTGCTGCACTAGATGGGTTGTAGTTTGACACTACATAGTGGCCCAGATATCGAGAGTTTTAAGTTTACTGTTGATGTTTAGATGGTATTTTAAATAAGTAGTTAACATATTTTTGTTCATTATTCCCATTATTACCTGCAAAAGAGCAAATGACAGCTCACTAATAATTGAGGCTCCTTTAATAATTGTATACCTTAATCTCAGAGCCCCTTCTTTTTTGTGCTTTTTGAGACACTGTACAGATTATGGCAGGTATGTTTTAAACTTCACCTCAGGAAATGTTGAAGTACTTTAACTTTGTTTCTGCAGGAGAATGCCTCATTTTCAAATAGAACTTAATTTGAATTAAAGAAAAAACCCTTTTAGTTGCATTGGCACTAACAAATGTCTTTTCTGATCTGTAGAATCATGGAATGATCATTGACTTCACTGTAAACGTTTCTAATTTCAGAGCGATCAGTGATGATAATAAACCAATCTTTTTTTTTTTAATTTAGCTGTAATGATCCTGTGCAGCGAATTGAGCAGTGTGTGCGAGGGTCTCTCTTCATGTGTAGTATTGTTCAAGGGTGCAAGAGAACATATTTGTCTCAGAGAGACTTACAGGCTCACATCAACCATCGACATATGAGAGCTGGAAAACCTGTTACTCGTCCTCCACTTGAACCTGTTCATCCTCCTATTGCCCCACCTCCTGCTGAAATTCCTGAGCGTTTTATAATGCCACCTGATAAGCATCATATGAGCCATATTCCACCAAAGCAGCACCTCATGATGCCTCCACCACCTTTACAGCATGTGCAACATGAGCATTATAATCAACCACATGAAGACATTCGTGCACCCCCAGCAGAGATGTCAATGGCTCCACCACCACCTCGCCCGGTCAGTCAGGATACGTTTCGTATTTCCACAAGAAAACACAGCAATTTAATAACTGTCCCTATTCAGGATGATTCAAATTCAGGTGCTCGAGAACCACCTCCACCAGCCCCAGCACCTGCTCATCATCATCCTGAATATCAGGGTCAACCAGTGGTAACCCATCCTCATCATATTATGCCTCCACAGCAACATTATGCACCACCCCCGCCACCACCACCTCCAATAAGCCATCCAATGCAACATCCTCCCCAGGCAGCAGGTACTCCTCATATGGTTTATAGCCAAGCTCCACCACCACCGATGACCTCTGCTCCACCACCAATAACCCCTCCCCCTGGACACATAATTGCCCAAATGCCACCATATATGAATCATCCTCCTCCAGGACCTCCCCCGCCTCAACATGGTGGCCCACCTGTAAATGTAAATGCACCCCCTCCCCATCACTATAATCCTAACTCTTTGCCGCAGTTCAGTGAAGATCAAGGAACTCTCAGCCCTCCTTTTACACAGCCTGGGGGAATGAGTCCGGGGATATGGCCAGCTCCAAGAGGGCCTCCTCCACCCCCAAGAATGCAAGGTCCACCTTCTCAAGCCCCACTTCCTGGACCACACCACCCTGATCAAACCAGATATAGACCATACTATCAATGATATTAACAGTAATTTGAACTGAGTATATTATGAGAAGGAAAAACTATATACAGCAGCCTTTTAATGAATCTGTTTTGGGGTCTTTTTTTGTTTTTTCTTTCAAAGAAATACAGTTGTTGTGACTAACACACTCTGGGGACTTGAAACTTAAATGATTTTTTTTATACCATGACCGAGGACTCTGACTTGAAATATACTGTAGTGCTAAGATAAGTGGCTCATTAGACAACAGCTAAATTTTTAACAGACTTTGTGTCCCTAGTGAGGTTAAACTCTGACAGATGGTCATTTGTAATATTATTTCCTGAAAAATTGAACATCCATTGTATCACTCTATTGTTTTTGTTAAATTCAATGTTTAGTTTTGCTTGTGATACTCTTTTTTGTTAACCTGTGTAAAATAATTAAATTTAAATATGGTTGTAAAAATGCTGGGGTTTTATGTGAATTTGAGCGCAGACACAATTTCTGGGGGAAAAAAAATCATGTTTTGACACTAATACTTTCCTATCTGGCATCCTAATAGCATGTTCAGTATAAGAGACATTCATACCTTATCAGTATCCTTCTTTGTGGTTAAATCTGATGGTACAAGTGTAAAGAGCTATAAATCTGAAGTGTAGTATCATGTTTTTTTAAATTTTGTGGCAACTTTAGAAGCACAGAGTGAATGATATATGGAAAAACACAGTTTTGATGATCACATGAAGTCATATCTTAACATTTTAACATCTTATTTTCTTAGTTCACTATTTGTTTGGAAAATTCGGATTAACTTGAGATCTCATACACTCCCCACTGCTGTTGAATTCGTGTCTTGTACGTTTACTCAGTGAGTCCTTTCACATTAAAGGTGCTATTTTACCAACTTACTGCATTCATAATATGAAGGAACATAATTTTTGGGGACATAGTGTTTACTTTCCCTATAGAAATGGTAATTAGAGTAGGAAAGCATTCTCTTTTAATAACTTGGAGGTAGGGAATTTGACATCACTTATGGAGATTAAAAATACATACATATAAATCATGTCAAATTTAGGTGGTAGATTTGAAGAAGCAGCCGACCATTTACAGGACATAATATGTTTTAACCTGGTCTAAAATAGACTTGACAGATGCTGTCAGATCTCGTTAGGCCCCAAATTTAGGCTTTGTAAAACTTTTTTTAATCCTTTGGAAAAAGTGAGAGAGAAATAGGATATTTAACAGTAGTTGTGTTAGCACAGGCGAGCTGGAAAATGAAGTTGTTTGCACTGCTTTCATTGTACAAGCAGGATGCTTACTTTTTACATTGCAGCCAATACTAGTAGTGGAAAAATAAACATTTAAAAAAAAACTTTAAAAAATTAAGTGGGTATAGAGGTAACAATCTGTTTTTTATCTGTCTGGTTTCACATCATGCTTCTAAAACAATGTAATTCCATCTGTTTATGGAATTTTCTCAAAGGCTTAATTTATTTACTTCCATAAATTCTCTTTTTGCCTTTCACATAGTATGAGTTGTTAGTGTTGAGCCTGAAAGAACACCTGTTGGCTGAACATTCCAAACTTTATAATTTTAAACATTAAATGAGTATTATATAATACAAGCATCCTGTAAGGCTTGTGTTCTGTTCTTGAATCTGCCACTGATTTGCTGGGTGCCCTTGGGGAAATCACTTAGGACCTGAGTTTTGAATTTAGGTGCATGTGAATTCCATAAGGAGTGTGAAAAGCCAATACTTTTTTTTACACAAATAATATTGTCTAATTGTCCAGTTACCTGTGCCGTTGTAATGTGACTAACTTTAAAAATAAAAGCTTTCTTCCCTCAGCTTCCCTATCTGCACAATAGGAATAATACCCACAATTGTAAAATGTTTTGATGTCCTAGGAAGAAAGGTGCAAATTATAATGTAGGGGTAGTTGAAATTTTACCATTTCAGTGGGAGGGGAGGAGAGAATGACTCAATAAGAATGTTTTGTTTCAGTGGTTAATAAATATGCAAGGTACTTCAAAGGTATCCCCTTTTATGTTACAGAATATTTTGTTCATTAAATCATTCACAAGCTAATATCTTCAGCAGATTTTAGTGTACACACAGGAACCTATCTAACAGGTAACTTCCCCAGTCTTAGGTGGGAACTCGTTTTTCTAAGGTTTCTTAAGGAATTTTATTTAACATCTTATTAAAGACCAGCCTATACTAGACAAGTATTTAATATTTTTATTGGCTTCTTAGATAGGTCTGATGCAGGCTTAATTATATAGAGATTTTATATATTCATATTATATATTACTTTATATAAAAGTTTAGAATTCTAGATGGATAAAGATAAACAAGCCAATGAGTAGGTTATTATTAAAAAGATTTGTTCAGCAGAGAACCCAGTTTTATTCAGAACTTGCTTCCCTTTGACAGACTAAACAAAGGTAACGTGCTTCTGTTCGAGTCATGGCAGTCTCTTAATTTAGTGAACCTCACATATATTCAGCAACCACTGGTTTTCTTTAGGTGATATGAAAAATGTTCTGAGTTTCCATTATGGGGCCTAGTTTTAATAATAGTCTATATTGCATTCTTCTTCATGGGGTCAAATCCAATGCTTATTGAAGCCAGTACAAGGTTTGGGTAACTGACCCTTTATCCTTAGCAACATGGTTAATGTACCATACTGACTTGTTTTCCTTTACATCACTGGTAAAATTCTCTTGTTGATTCCTGTTAGAGTTGTTCTGCTGTTTTATTGAATATTTGAGGGAAAGCCATAGTTTTACAGCTCAGCAGGTAAACATGTCACCTTGGATAAAGTATGAAATATTTTTTAAAAATTAAGGAAAATTAGATCCGACTTCCATTGATATCAATGAGAGTCTTTCCATTGACTAATGAAAGTGGAATTTAGGTCTTTGTGCCGGAGGTGGCCATTACTGAAAAATTCTTGCATGTAAGCAGAAATCAGACTTGAGGAACACATAATTGATGGAACAGTTGTGAAAGAGAGTGCATGGAATGAAGTGTAACAGGTAATTCGAACTAAGGACTTAGTTCAAATTACCGTTTAACTGCTGTGTGTAGCCGCGGGCAGTTAGTCCGGAGTAGTGGCATTTAAAAATGGCGACCGGATGGGAACATGCAAATAAAGCCTGGGATATTTAAATCCCGGGCTTCATTTGCAAGTTTGAATGCCTACATTAGCCTCCCTAGTTTGAACTAGGGGGCTAGTGTAGACATACCCTTATTTACCTTTCTGTAACTGAGTACATCAGTATATCTGAGAGAAGAATTGAGACCATTTTCACATGTGCCTAGAACATGGGTTCTCAAAC
>CM057845.1:24459226-24485559 GCA_030068395.1 Apalone spinifera
CCACACACACACACCTGCCCCAGGGCCAACCAGTGCAGGGAAGCCCCACGTGCGCTTGTTCCAGGACCAACATGCCTCCCACGGGGCTGCCTCACCCCTCCTTGAGGTAAGTAGTAGGGTTTCTCAGAGGTGAGGTAGACAGGACACCTCACAATCAACATGTTGATGACTCTAGCTCCTACACCTTTCCTTCCTCTCTGGCTGCCTTATATAGCTCTCTGGCTAATGAGGCCCACAGCTGCTTCCATTAGCCCTTCAGGCCTGGGCTTGCTCAGCTGGCTGTAATTGGCCTTTTTAGCCAGGCTGTAATGGCAGAGCACTGGCTTAGCCAGCAGACTGTCACATTAACAAGTGGTAATATGTGGAATTACTTATCCAGCCTGGCATTGTATTGACATGGGGGAGACTTTCAAAGATACACTGGGCAGTTAGGTACCCACACACAGATCCTCAAAGGTGTCTAACTCTGCCATCTGAGGATCTGGGCTTCAGCTCCCACTGAAAATCCATGAAAACAGGGTGCCTAAATCTCCCCTGAGCCTTTGAACATCTTTCCCCTAGTTCAGTCGTTCTCAGACTTCATTGAACCATGGCCCCCTTCTGACAAAAAAAATTACTAAATGAGGCTAAGAGGGGCCCCAAAGCCCGAGCTCCACTGTCCTTGGCAGGGATGGGGGGCCCAAAGCTAAAGCCCAAGAGCTTCTACCCTGAGCAGAGGGCATGTTACCTTAGCCCTGGTGGTGGGGCTCAGGCTCCAGCTTCAGCTCCAGCCCCCAGCAAATCTAACACCAGCCTTGGAAACCCTATTCAAATGGTGTTGTGAGCCACTTTGGAGTCCTGACCCACAGCCTGAGAACCTCTATACTTATTTATACCAGAGGCTAGATAAAAAGCCACATAATATAACACTTACACCTGTCATTTGCAGCTCTCCTCTCTTCAGCATCTTTCTGATTTTCCTCAGAGCTTTATTGCGCTTGCGCAGCACCCTCAATGGATTAAAACCAACCTGCAAAATAACATCTTGATTAACCTTGCAGTATCCTTGGATCTGAGAGAGAACTTGATGTTGTTTTACAAAGCGATTAGTACTAGTAAATTCTTGGAAAGTGACCACATTACAAAAAAACCCAAAATATACTTAGATTAATTCGTTATTGTGGATTAAAGTTAACCACAGAACTTGCCGGAGAAAGATATTTTATTGCATTTATGCAAATGGTATGAATCCTTTGGAGATTCTCTGAACCAGATTCTCATCTCACACTGAGGTGAATTTGAAGTTATTCTGGACAAAGTGGTTTAAATGTTTACAATGGATTAGCATGGTACAACTGAGATTAGAGTTTGGCCTACTCTCTATTTTATTTTATGACCATTATCTTTCTTACCTCACTGCTGTGAGTAATGCAAGTGTATTCAATGGATCTCCTGATATAAATAAAGGACCTGATGCAAAGCCCCCTGAACTCAACAGCAAGGTTCAAAAGGCTTGGGCTCATGTTTACTCGGTGTTTGTCTCAGCAGAGGGGTCTGTACTTGACTTCCCAAGGTCCCTCTTCAGGGTGAATAGGCCTTGGACTTCAGTATTGCCAGTACTCTCATAGGAATAGGATTATGTCTTCGATAATGGAGACTGTCCCTGGAGTTGTTCAAGGAATTATTCTCTCTGCAAGGCTAAAATTGTCTACTTAGTTTTTGATTATTTAATTTAGGACTGAACAACTTATTAATAATAATAAATAAATTACCCTCGCTTCGTGTAATCTATTATATATTTGAGAGTTTGTCTCTGTCCATCTGTCTGTCTGTTCAGGAAATCCTCCTAAATGGCAAGAGCTAGGACCACCAAATTCAATATACAGTATCCTCTTATCATAACTTAAAAGCAAGGTAAGGGTTTGGTGGTGCCAGGATAATGAGTTGTGCCTGGCATCGGATTGCGTCTCATAATACCATACAGAAAAGAGACAGAATCAGCAGGCAGATGAAGTCTGGGACTGTCCCATCCTGGAACCTCCTATCACCAGGTGCCGGCTGACCCCCTCCCAGTCCCATTCATACAGGAACATTTCTGGCTGTTCCTCTTTGTTAGAGAGCGAGGGGAAAGTGCACAGTTTGCTGCACTCCTCACTCTGGCTGGGGAGCATGGGTGGTTGGTAAAGGGAGGGACGAGGGAGGCAAGCCCCCAGCTCCACCCCAGCCCCACCCCTTCTGCCAATGCCCTGCCCCCCACGTGCACCCCACCACCATAGGGAGGGGAGGAAGGCAGGTGCCAATGTGCTGTGCACAAAAAATTCTTCCCCCACCCATCTCCTCTGGAGAGCTGTGCAGCAGCACTTGCACAGTTGGCAGCTGCTCCAGCAGGTGGCACCGGATGAGATGGCGTGGTGAGAGAGTCACTGGGGCAGAGGCTGGGGCCTGCAGTGGCCATGTGGTGGGGGAGGAAGCCTGCTCCGGTGGCCGGGGTTGCCATGTGGCAGGGGGGCCAGGAACGGGACCTGCCACATGGCCAGGAATGGGACATGTCGCATTGCCAGGAGGAGGGATGGGGCCTGTTCTGGCGGTTTGGGCCAGGAATGGGACCTGCTGCATGGTGGGGCGGGTGTCTGCTCTGGCAGCTGGGAACGTGTGTGTTAATAAATTGGGTGCCACAGTGGCACACATCCAAACCAGTGCACATGACCTCAATATTGGTGCACAAGCAAAAACTCAGTCCACTCATAGTTGGGAAATCTTAGAGGGAAGACTGGTGGGTGCATGTGTGCCTCAGCCTCCCAAGTCCTGGAGCACAGGGAGTACGAAGGGTGTGCGGCCCCAGCCTTCCCCCGCCTGGAAACATGGGGAGGGCAGGTGCCCAGGGGCAGCAACACTCTGTTCCCAGTATACCTGCAGCAGGCATTGGGAGGGCACAGTATGGGCGGGGTGAGGCTGGTGATTTGGGAAGGCAGAGCCTTCTCCCACCTAGCATACCAGCTGCACATGCTGGGGAGCACAGAGGGCAGACTAACCTGGACCTGCCCAATCAGGGGACGTGATTCCTCGCCTGATTGTGCCCGTTGGAGCTACAGCAGCCATGAAGAGGTGCTTCTCATCTGACCCCAAACTGCTGAGGTCAGAGAGGCCTGGGTTACTCCTCTTCCCTCCAGGGTAGCCTGCATCCTGAACCACTCATCCCCCGCCCCACCCCACAGCAATGATTTAAATGAGGCATGTCACTTTTCATTTATTTTCCAAAACCCAAAATTTAATTGAGTTAAGGGCCCAAGCAATGGTGGGTAAATCTTCTAGTATTTCTATATGTGTAGAAGGAAGAGACTGAGTGTTATTGTCAGAGGTATAAGGAAATTGGGTTCCTTTTGAGGGCTACACAGTAATGATGAATGATGAAAGGGGAGATGTGTAATGTTTTTAAACATTACGCCAGCCACCAAACATCTATTTAGTAAGATGTGGGCCATCATCCCCTTATCACTTTGCTCATGTGCTTTCACTTGTCCCCTTTTTCTGCCTATCTATTTAGGGGGAACATTGTGACTTACTCTATATCTGGGGAGAGCCTAAACATTTTTGGTCCTTTTGCAATGTAAGCAGTAAAAATAACAGTCTCCCTCTTGTGTGTCCCGTGTGTTTGTGATCTTTTTTCAGAGGAACTTTTAAGAAAATACATAATTACAATAGAAGTTCAGCAAGCAAACAATATTTGAAGTGAAGACCGAAGATCCCTAGGATGCCAACCAGAGTTTGGGATGGAAATGAACCTAAACATTTTTGTTTTTAGAAGTCATTAATTACAATAATGGTAATTGTGATGATGTGTTTCTATTCTTTCAGGGCTCAGTTCTAGGGTAACTAAATCACAAATATGCTGTATATGCAAGTTAATATTTATTATTATTAATTATTATTAAGTTGTATTTAACTTTAATTTATTATGTAATTCATTCATTTGGATTCAAAGTAACTCATGTAATGTGATTGCTAAGAAAAAACTTACAGCAGTGATAAGTTTGTCCTTAAAGAAGTCAATGTTAGCGAAGAAGAGTGGGGCCGGGCATCTGAAAATCTTCACTCCCTCTGGCTCATATATCTATATAACAAAGTAAGAGTGTTACTTTCAGGTGTCTATTGCACAGAAGTGCATGCAACAGATGATGTAAATAATATATAGGCTCTTACATCAGCATAATCCTTTCTGTTTTTGTAGATGTTGCTTCTTCCAACATTAGCCAAAACAGTGCACTTTGGACTGCAAATAAATACAAACCAAGTTATTTATACACTATGCTGGGACATAAGGGAATGAACAATTGCTGTTGTCTTAATAGTCTTATCTTGCTGTTTTAAAGCTGTACTGCATTAATGGCTGATAAAAGGATCTCCGCTTTAATGAGAATTGTACTGATCATGGAATCAGTCTAAGAGTCTTTCAAATTCAAATGGGAGAAGATATCCATGCTGACAGAGTGCTGTAGCTTATCATGGGCCAGACCATGATCCCTGTACTCTTACTGGCAAGAGTTATAGATATGAACAGAGCTGATGAGAGACTTTGCTGGGCCCTGGGAGGACCTGGCTCTGGGCCTCCAGGAAGTGGCAGGGCTTTGGGTGGAAGGGGCAGGGCTAGAACTAGCTTCCTCCTCCAGCCAGCATCTGGGTGCCACTAGGGTTGCAGGTGCATGTTTTGGGGGGTTCTAGCAGTGATTTAAAGGCCCTGGGTCTTTGGCTGCTGCTGAGGTAGTGGTAGCTGGGAGCCCTGGCCCCTTTTAAATCGCTGGGCCCTGAGGCAACTGTTCCTCTTACCCACCCTTGTGCCTGTTGGCAGTCATGCACTTGAGTAATAATCAGAATAATACTTGATAATGATCATACCTAGCTCTGCTATAGCTATCTAGACAGTCACACTGAACTGTGATTCACATGCCTTTCCTCATGATCAGAGAGCAGAATACAGTACAACATTCTCATTGCTTTATCTTGACTTATAATATTTAGTATTCAGAATTATCTCCTAGAATTGATTCTGAGAACAGAGTTACAGGCCAGCTTGAGACCTGAAAAATTTGCCCTTCTATGTTTTCAATGTGTTTATTTTCAACATGCAGTCTTGATAGGGTTTATATTACATTCAACATTTACTTACAACTGTGTGCGGAACACTAAGGTCAGGAGTTCAAAGCCTACTGAGGCTGCTAGTCCAAGAGCAAGCCCCAGTATTACAGTAGATAGGAAAGTCACAACCCATATCATCTGTAAAAATATATATACAATTTCAGATATTATAGGGAAACAGGAGCTCCTGAGTGCTAAACTGGGCTTTTATCTGACCAATGCCTATGCTCCTGGGTAAAAATCATTCTCAGTTTAGAGAGCGAGATTTACCAATCTCATGAGAGTGCTGGAAGGATAATTTAGTTAATTCTGGAAAGTCTTTTTGAAGCTGAATGTTGTACAATAGTTATAACATGCTGATATATTAAAAAGCATGACTTTATACAAAACTAGTGGAATGCTCTTAAAAAATCTGGCAAAAGGACAAGGTTGAATGTAAATCCTGATATCAGGAAAGGTAATATTTGTGAATATATCACGTGTCCAGACAGGAAAGTTTCGCTACTATGAATGAATTTAATTGAAAACAGGAAATTTTTAAATAATAGTTATGATAACACTTGGAATTTTTTATCACTGGCCTCAAAATGTTTCATCGTGAGGGGTAAAGAGCCACACCCTCATTTTCAAGCTGGGAAAAGCTGAGGCCTATTGCTGTTAAGTAATACAAAAAGAAAGTAGCATTATTGGGCTCTGAACCTAGGTCTTCTGATTCTTAGAGGCATACCTTGTCAGCAAGCAATGATGCCTTTCAGTCATTATCTAGACCTTTATCATTAGCAGTAATTACTAAGCTACACCATAAGCTATCTTCTCCACTTGCTTTACATAGCTCTCATTGGCAGTCATGGGAGTACACGCTTGAATTGAAGTGAAAATAGGTCCATAAATGTGTTGCCAACAGGCCCAATATTTACCAATTTTTCTGTCACTTCTTTCTACAATTGACCTTAAATAGAGGATATTTTTTAAAATGAAGAAGATTAAAGAAAAGGGTGAATATGAAAATTAAAAAGCTTCAGAGGGGGAGCCGAGTTAGTCTGTACCAGGAAAAACTTAAAAAACAATGAATAGTCTAGTCTAGTCTTTGACGAGCTACATGAAAATTAAAGAGAGAGAACTGAGCTATAAGAGACGAGACTGAGTGAAAAAAAAACATCTGGAGAAAGAAGTTTTGTATAAAAGAAAAATGCAGGTCAGAGATATGTTCAATACCATAAATCAAGGCAAACTTTTAAAAATAAAAGTTTTTGCAAAATAAATGCCCGTGCAATCAGATTTTATTCTGAAGTGTAAATTGGCTGTTACTTACACAGTCATATTTGTCCTTTTTCCATAAAATACCTATTTCTTTGAACTGCATAAGCATCCCCTTTAAATTGCCAAGTGCCAGAGCCGCAAGGACTGACTGTTAAACACAAAACAGAGCAAATGCCAAATGTTATAATCACAAGACTCTAGTAATAGACATAGAGCATGGATCTGAGGACAATGGGTCCTTCCTGCTACACTTATGTCATGGGCCACGATGTGCCATTAACAGACAGGATGTATTAGGTGGGATGCAGATGCCTTCTGCACTTCCCTTTAAGACAGTGTTGCATACACTTCTATTTGGAGCTGGTCTGCTGCACTGGTCAGTGCAGAAAGTGTGGCCACAACACTGATGGGGACAGTCTGTGAGCAGGGCAGTTTTGGTGGGACATTGGTGGCACTGACCACCCACAGCAGAACTCTCCATACCTGGCCAGTGCAGAGGGCCATGAAAGGGAGACAGAGAGTGAGCTGACCCTGCACTCACCCAGCAGTGGTGTTGTCTGTCACTCTGGGCAGGACCAGGATGCTGCTGGGGGTATTGTGACCTGGCTCATACGATTGCAGTGCCATTCTGGTCTGTCATGATGGACAGCCAGAGCTGGGCTAAGCTGGGCTGATGGTACACAGGGCCATGACTCCATATCACTCCATGTGCTATGTCACAACACATGGAGTAGGGAGCCTGGCCCACCTCTGTGGGACAGGAGCTACAGCTGCCAGAGGAGTGTGGTGTAGCCCCATGTGAAAATTTGTGTTGTAAATGTCTTTCGTGAGTTGCACAACATCCTTGAAAAGGTGTCACATATACACATGAAGGGTACCGGGGAAGGGGCAGGGAGTAGTTGCCCCCCCATCAGCTCTCCCTTTCACTGTCATCTCTTCCTCCTTCTCCCCCACCCCTCCCAAATGGGCACTAGCAAGGCAAAGTCCCTGGCTTAGAAAAGACCAAGGGCTGCATTTGAGCATGGCCCCTTAGCTAGAGAAGCAAGGGACCTGATTAGTGAGAATCTGGTTCTATCTATTTAGGAGTTTATTTGTTCATTTCTGTCAGGTTTGGGTGGCCATGCCAAAGTAGCATGTCAGACTATACTAACTTCTCTGCAGGTTCTCTAAGGGGCTGCAGAGGAAGGAAAGGACAGCTGCATGTCCCAACTGTCCCATCCTTTATGAAAGGCGTCTTATAGAATTTAACATGCACTGGATTATGTGGAAGCTTCTGCAAAATTACTCTAAAACTCTATAGATTGTCTAGAGAATGAGATCCATGCTATAAATTTTTGACCCTCCTATGCATTTCTTTTATCGTGGACATAATTTGCCATACAACAGTCTTTGAAGGAACACCTCTAGAAGTGTTAACATTTTCTATTAAACTCTATTGAGTATTGACCACATCCTCCATGCACATAGGCAAGCGGAATCTCCCCATCCGTCCATGCAGGCAGGGACAAACTCACACTTGCATGTTGTGTTGAGGAAAACAATCAGGCCCTGACACAGTCCTGTCCTGCCCTCTCTGAAGTTAATAGCAAAACTCTTAGGGTACGATACACAGCAGCATTATTTCGGAATAACTGACATTATTCTGAAATAACATAGTGTGTGTCTACACTACAAACTTTTATTTTGAAATAATATTGAGCTGGAGGACTTCTTACTCTGACTCCTGGTAACCCTCATTTCACGAGGAGTAAGAGAAGTCGAAGGAAGAGTATTCTTCCTTCAACTTCCTGCTGTGTAGACAGTACCAAAAGCCAAATTAATCTATTTTGACTTCAGCTATGCAATTGACGTAGCTGAAGTTGCATAGCTTAATTCGACTTTAGCCCTGCTGTGTAGACGTACCCTTATGGACTCTAGCTGGAGCAACATCAGGCCCTTGATGAGCAGGAGTAAATACCATGCAAAAATGGAAAATACCTTCTGTAAGGGTTCCAGGAGAAATCCAATGGCCAGGATGACAATCAGGACAATAAGAGCAGAGAGTAGACCAGCAATCTGTGGATGAAAAGGATTTCACTATAAGTCTGCATCCTAGAGCACTCTGTGCAGCCAGTGGCATTCAGCTGTGTCAATGTCTTGTATTTTCAATACCTGTGTTTTGCCTCCTGTGCTTACTTGTACACCTGATCTTGACAGTGATGTACTTACAGCAAATCCTCTGAACGCTCCACCAAATATATTACTCAGTCCAAAGGCAATTAATTCCTAGCAGAATAATGAACATGAAGTTTTAAAAAATAAATAGTTCTGGAAAAATATTTCATAAGGCAGGGCATTCCTAAAGTTATGTTCATTTCAATTTATTACAGTTATATTAATTTAAATGTATCTTGTTTACCTGGTTGCCATCTATGGGATAATCATATTTGATGGAATATACTTTAGCAACCGAATAAGCTACTGCAAATCCAACAATTGCTATGGAAAAAGCATCACCCAGACAGCTCTGGAAAACCTCCATATCAAGTTCGACAGGAGCCTCAAATCTGTAAGAGAATCCAAAAGAGAGAACTATCCCTTAATGGGGCACTTAAGAAAAGACTCTGGCAAGCAAAACATTTGGTGAGCTGGGTGACCATCCATCTCTTGTGATACTTGACCTGCACACTGCTCTGCAGAGGTGGGACCAAAACATAATCTTGAATCTGAACTCTTAGCTACGTCTGCACTACAGGGTTTTGCCGGCAGAGAGTATGCTAATGAAGTGCTTATTAGCATTTGTTGCGATGTCATTAGCATATTCTCTGCCCGAGGCTTTTTGCACAGGAGGTTTTTGCACGAAAACAAGTAGTGTAGATAGATCTGTTTTGCACAAAAACTCCCTTTTGCGCAAGATTTGTATACCTCCTTTTTTGAGGTCTAAGGATTTGTGCAAAAGGGCAGGCAGTAATATTTCTATCATCAGCAAAGGTTGCAGCACTAAATTGTCATGTCATTTTTCTTTCTCACATCAGTGTGCTTATATTCTACATATACGTACTTATGCCCTGCTCATCATAGTGGATGTAGAGATGTTATAATAATCCAAACACACTGGGTCATAATTATTTAATGAATGCTGTATGTGACCTGGTCAGTGGCATGACGTTATTATATATTGAGTTCAAAGACTTTTTTACATGAGTGTATTGTTCTAGTTTAATAAGGGGTGGTGGGAGAAGCAAGAAGGAAAGCAACATAATAATTACAGATAGGCAACCTCCCAACAAACACATGAGGCAATTACAGGACAATGGTCTACTTCTAGGCTGTTTTGCCATGCTGAAAACCCATAGATCAAAACCAAGCTTTTCCTGGAGAGAATGAGGGAAATCAGTTGTCAGGAACTGTTGAAGAGGACAGACTATTATAGAAAGAGGCAATGAGAAGGGAGTGTAAAGAAGTAGGGCCTTGCTCCAGATCCAGGTAGAGCTGAGCCCTGGAGGGAGAAGCAGGCCTCTGGATAGACTAGTTTATTGCTTTTAAAAACAGTGTTTTCTGACATATGTTTGTTCTAAGTAAACAATGCTTTGCTTTAAACAGACTATCTGGCTAGTGAACAATGCTCCCTCTAATCTTTTCCATCCACATGCAGAATAATTTTATGTGCACTGAGGCATGAGCATGTGCACCACCAATAGAAACAAAAAACCTAGCTGTGGGTGTACTGCTAATCAGCTGGTCAGCATTTGAATTTCTCTTGAGTGGTTGCACAAGTGCCTACCTGACAGGGAGCACTGCTACTGGGTTCTGCTTTTATTGCTGCTAGAAGGAGCAGAACCACAGGCACGGAGTATGGGTCAGGCTTATTGAGATAATCATGGTTGCTTTTTCATACAAGGTACAGAATGAATTAATTCTCAATTTCTTGGAAGCAAAAATGCTTTTCATTACTTTGGAGATGTGCTATAATGAATTGCTCTTATCTATTGAACATTAATCTGTAGAAAGCTGTGATATTGTTTAATGCAGAAAGTTTATTTAAGTGTTTGGAAGAAGTACGTTTTAATAATGTAGGATATTTAATTAGAAGGCAGAGATAGATTAACTCTGCCTAAGAACTTGTTTAGAAAACATAATGTGCACCATTGGAAAATTTCAGAATTATACACTTACCCTTTTTTTAGTTCTCCAATGACAGCAACTTGAAACCTTTCTTTGAAATTAAGGCCATAGGATATACCTGTTGCTATGACTGTCTGTAAGGTAGCAAAATTACCTACATTAGAAATTTGTAGATAAGATACATAAAAAGTCAGTATTTCATACAGGTTGAATCTTTCTAGTCTGGCACCTTTGGGACCTGACCAGTACCGAACCAGAGAATTTGCCAAACCATGGGAAATCAATATTGTCTAGCAGCATTATCAACACTTCCACTGTTTACTGGGCTCTTAGAAGATATTTAGGGGTAAATTAGAGCTAAATAACAGCACAGAACACTGAAAGCCAGGACTGATGGCCGTAAACAAACTTTATCGGACTGCACGAAACTTGGACAGACCCATGATAAGTGGACATTCAGCTAACTAAAATCATGCCAGACCACGGATGTTGCCAAACCAGAGAAAGCCAGACTAGAGAGGTTCAATCTGTACCACTCTTTTGCATCTTCCTAGCAAACATTGCCTCTTTGAGGTGCTTTCTAATGCCCTTACTAAGTGACAGATTAGGCCTCCAAAACCAAATATTTTTCTGCTAGTCAGAGATAAGTCTTAGATGTTACAGGTGTGCCAGTGTTCTAAATCACCCTGAGACTCCAGCAAATATTTGCATTAGTAGTGGAATACATCTCTACAAAATGGACATTTTCTGCTATTCTCAAGTAAAAAAAGTACCACAATACTCTATAGTAAAATAGCAGTGTTTCTCGACCCTTTCTGGTTTGTGACGCCTTATCCAATGTTTCACAACCTCATTACATTTAACATGAAAGCAAAAGCAAACACTCTATCCATGATACGGGCAGTATGTTTTATTTCTGTGTGTGTTTTAAGCAGCTGACAGAGAATAATGGATATGGAAGTGTAGAGGAGTGGGGGGAATGAGGCAGTGGGACTAGGTCATAGACATGGACATGAAAGGGGGAGAGCTACTGCAACTAATAGCTCAAGAGGTTATAAATAGTTGGATCTCACACACACACTGAAAGTTTTGGCCAATCCAAAGTTAGTCTGGAAACGTTATTCATTGATTTTTCTCTAGATTGTAATAACGTTTTCAATGCCTCAGACCCCCCCCCACCAGTCACACCCCCCAGTTCAGAAGTGCTGCTTTGCAGTGGGATTCCAGCAGAATGCTGCAGGGTTTGGTTATAAGGGAAGTCTGATTTTTACAGATGAATCAGACATAAAACATTTCATGAAAAATACTTTTCTCTCTAGAGATATATTAATTACAAAACAGTGAAAGAAATATAAAGCAGATAATGATATCTCTGTCAGGACACAAGGAGCCCACAATGGACAGAAAGAAGGCGATAGTTGAGAAGAAGTCTACCATAGACAGAAACAGGTTGAAAACCTGATTTGAGAGGCACTATTGTCACTATACACTTGAAATAAGGAAGTGAAATAACCCTTACCACAAAGAGTTCAATCGGGATGGGCACTGGTAGTTTAGCTTTGTATCGCTCATTAATTTCTTTCACCACAAATACAATGACCAAGATAATGAGTGATGTGACAAGATCCGCAATGTTTGTGTCTGTGATCTGCCTTCCAATCTTTTCCAGATTCTACAGAATTAAAAAGAAAGAGAATGCTTTAGAAATAGGCTGCCTTCGCTTGATGCAATGGGCATCAGCCTTTCCAAAAAAGAAAACGTTTTTCTTTAATTATTATTTTAGTCGGGATTTTGTTAATGTGGAATGGTTTGGACTGAGACTCCTGGCGAGTAAAGACCTATATTTATCCACAGATAGACAACAGCAGAGCTAGCTTCTGCATAATGGCCCTTAAACTGACTTCCTGGTCTCATCTCTAGGAGTGAGATGAGTGAATACTACTTAGCCTATCTGTTGAGATTGCTACCAGTGTTTGTGAGGAACTGCAATTCACATACTTGCCAGCCAGGATCTGCACTGAGAAAAATAAACAGCTTATCAATTCTAGGACACCAGAAATCCATCTGTTGGCCACGAAGCAACAATGATAACATAAGATGAAAAGCTGTTTCACAAATAAATCAGACATTTTGGGGAAAGAAATAACTGAACACATAAAATAATCTTCGGCATGTCAGCTTCTTTCTTTCTTTCTTTCTTTCTTTCTTTCTTTCTTTCTTTCTTTCTTTCTTTCTTTCTTTCTTTCTTTCTATCAAATATCTGGGAGCTATACACAAATGAAAGACATCTACAATATTTTATTCATTTAGATTTCAGTTCAGTAAGGACTGTTAGGACATGTTTACACAAGGAAACTATTTCAAAATAAGTAAATTCAACTTAGTAACTCCAGATTTTACAAGATTGAAATAGTGTGTCCCTGCTAGGGGGAAGCCTTGAGATTAGTCAGAGGCATGCTCCGTTAATGAGGACACGCTATCTTGACTTAGAACCCCAGGAAGCACTGGGGAATAATTAGTTCAAATTACTCTGGGGAGTAGTTATTTCAAAATAGCAGCAACAGAGCATCCACACTAATGCTATTTTGAAATAACTATATCAAAATTAGCATTATTCCCCAAGAAAAGCAAGAGTACAGCTTTCAGAATAAGTGGCTCTTTATTTCGAAATAACAGGCTTGGTAGTGTGTATGCTCTACTTATAAATTTGATCTAAGGGGGGTTATTTAGCAATAATGCTCTAGTGTAGACCTGAGCTTAGATACAAGTAAATGCCGAGACAATGCTGAATGTGCTCTTAAGGACATGTTAACATATAAGGCTATATGATTAGCTTATTTTGTGTACCCAACAATGCATCTAAATAACATTCTGTGATAACAACACATCTTTTTGAAAATTCTTCTTTTCTTTTTTATTCTGAAAATTCTGTTAGTATAACTACTTAGTGCTATAGAGTGTGGTGTACTCTACTTGTTATGATGTTAGCAACTGAAGAATACTTACACAGAAAATTGATAATGGTTCTTTACATCCCTGAACAGGTAGCTGGAATATGAATTTCAACTGAGACACCACAACATGGATAGCTGCAGCAGTAGTGAAACCACTGATTAATGACTGAGATAAATAAATAATTATGAATCCAATCTGTAGTGCTCCCAAAAGCAACTGTAACACAAAACAACCAATCTTTTGTTACATGTAATTAGAAGAGAAGCACAATATTGCTGACACAAACATTCAAAAATCCTAGGATTGGTTTATACATCGTGAGATTTAAAAAAAATGTTTTGTTTTAAAAACAATGTGCAGTCCTGTGGCAGCTTAGAAACTAACAAACATATAAGATCGTGCGCTTTGGTGGGTAAAACCTACTTCATCAGATGAGCTGGAGTGGAAATAACAGAATCTGAGGGATATATAACGGCAAAAGCAATTACCTGTCAATTGTAGGACCCATGTTAATGAAGCTAATTAAGTAGGCTACATGTGTTTCATTCATAGCTTTTGATGTGAAATGCAAATGTCAAAGGCAGGAGAAATTGGCTTTGTAGTGCCTTAACCAGTTAATGTCTTTATTCAAGCCCAGGTTGACAGTGTCAAATTTCTGAATGAATTCTAGTTCAGCAGTCTCTCTCTATAATTGGGTGGTAAAAATCCTTTGTAGAAGAATGGCTACTTTTAAATCCATGGCTGATTGTCCAGGTAGGTTAATTGTGATTTGTGTCCATTTATCCTTTGTCTTAAAGACTGTCTGGTTTGGCCAATATACATGTCAGAGGGGAATTGCTGGAGTATTATGTTCAATTTGGGGCCCACACTTCAGGAAGGATGTGGACGCTTTGGAGAAAGTCCAACAGAGGGCAACAGAAATGATTAGGGGGTTGGGGCTCATGATTTATTAGGAGAGGACGAGGGAATTGGGCTTATTTAGTGTACAGAAGAGAAGAATGAGAATGGATATGATAGCAGCATTCAACTACCAGAAGGGGGTACCAAAGAGGATGGAGCCAGGCTGTTCTCAAATGGCGCCAGGTGGCAGAACAGGAAGTAATGGTCTGTAGTTGCAGTAGCAGAGATTTAGATTGGCTATTAGAAAAAATGATTTCACTAGGAGGGTGGTGAAGCACTGGAATGGGTTACCTGGGGAGGTGGTAGACTCTCCATCCCTAGAGGCTCTTAAGGCCTAACTTGACAAAGCCCTGGCTGGAATTATTTAGTTGGGGTTGGTCCTCCTTTGAGCAAAGGGTTGGACTCGATGACTTTCTGAGATCTCTTCTTACCCAAATCTTTTATGTTTCTATGAATCTAAATCTCCTTCCTGTTAAGATTTTTTTGTGTATCCATATTTCTTACACATTATAAATGTTTCATCATATGAAAACATAAGTATACATTCATTACACAGGGATGTATTGTATAGTATTATTTCCAGAACAAAATGGAATTAAATATATTTTTCTTCTTCTCTGATTTCACCTTTAACCTGTATTACTGTAATATAGAGCTTCCTTCAATATGAATGTATACCTCATCAATATCATGGCACCATTCTGCTCTCAGACATAGAGATATGTATCTCTGCCCTTCCAGGAAAAGTCTGGTTATTGATTTTGCAATAGGTGGGGCATTCTGTGCTTGGCTAGCAGGTGGGATCAGACCCATGCACAACATTTTTTAACAGACGTGTAGCAGTGTATGCCAGCATATGGAAAGTGTAACCATCCTTAATGCCCTTCTCAATAACCTGTGTATCAATATCTGTAGGAGCTTTCAAACAGCTTACCCACAAGGGTCCTGGTCAATGGGACAGATTCACCCAGTTTGGAGGATGATGGTGGTGATGGTTTGATTTAATGTCCCTTGGGGCTGGCAGCACAAAGGATAGATAGATAGATAGATAGATAGATAGATAGATAGATAGATAGATATCATTAGGAGGGACTAACCTGAAAAATTCCAGCAATGAGTGTTACAGTTGCTGCCACATTTACCCTCTTGTTATCTAGTGCTGTTTCATTTCCTGAAGTGCTGTTTAAATTATTCTCATTGGCTAACTTCATAACTACTTCTCCCACCATTATGCTCAGAACAGGGAATGGACCTAATGGACACAAAGTAATGCATTAAAACATGAGGGGCAAAATATAAGTTTCCATCAACCACAATTTTATTTCACATTTGAAAAAAGTTACAAGGTTTTCTTAAATGGAACCATATGCAATAAATTATATTTTGGGATTGTTATTTATTTATTTATTTTCAGCCTGGAGTTAATAAAATGCAAGCCATGAAAGAGAGCAGAGCAAATAGTGTGCAATATGACTTAACTTACCAACAGAGATGTGTCTGGAAGTGCCAAAGAAAAAATAGACTATAACTGGGTAAAAGGCTGCATAGAGTCCATACCCCGGGGGGACATACACTAGTAAAGCAAATGCTAGACCTGTAATGATAGCAAACACAGGCAATGTTAAGCACATTTTATAGAAGAAAGTCTATAGGATCCCTTAACATGGACTAACATGGTATTTGGATCCTAACATAAACAATGCAAAAACATTTCCCAAAGATTACCTTGCAGGACAGCCACGAGCCCCGTGCTGATCCCAGAGACTAAGTCACTCAGGAGCCATTCCTTAAAGGGATATGTCCGCAACCAAGAAGTTATAGGTAACAAACTGGTGACAATATTCTTGGCCTTTTGTGGGGAACATCTGAAAATATGTGACAAGCCACAGATCAATCAGCTAATAACTTATCTCAACTTGAGTTAGTCAATGGTGAAATCTAATCTTGATATCTCAAACTAAAGATAAGAATTTAGATTTCAGTCCGGCAAGGAACAACCTGCCTGCACTATAGCCCCACTGCTTCAGAAACATTTTTAGGCAAAAGTGTGTTTTCAATTTATTTTGAAGCATTTGATGTTAAGTTTGAACAATGGGGTTTCATTTATTTTTCTGTGATCACTCAGACATGTAGTCATGGAAACTGCCTCATTTGCTCATTTATTGTGAAGTCAGCCATTGTGTAGGCCCCTCCTTTCACTTTTATCCATTATACTTGTTCTTGGAGAGGACACTGAAGGACATATTCAATTTTTGTGGAAACATACATTTGACTGGGAGGACACATTCATCCCTGGTGGGACTCCATCAACAAGAGTTATGCTAGGGATCATCTGAGTTGAATAGGCAAAGTTACTTCAGTGATTAACTGAACTGAATGTAGTTAAGGGATGAATTTATCCCTGAGTATAGAGAGTTAATGTTTATGTTCTTCTGAATGGGAGAGATGGATGCTGAAGAAACCAATCACAAAAGCTCAGTGACAGTCTTTACCAAACTAATTGGAAGGAAGATTGTAAGGATATAATTCAGAATATCTAGAGTTAGGGAGCAGCTCAGGGGATCTATTTCTAACATCAATATGTACAAAAATGTTTCTTACCTAAAATATTCCTTGAGATGATCCAAAAAGGTTTTATGGTATCGATGCACTTTTTTATGTTGGTCACCAAATGAGTTCTCTGAGTATACCGGTCTGGCCACAACATACTGGTTGCCTACAGGTTCAACCATTTTTCCTGAAATGTTGGGTCAGGGTGGAAGAGTCTTATGTATATATCTTTGACACTAGTCACTTAAAAACCTGAAAATAAATAACAGAATGTGCTTTTTAAACCACTCAGGGAAAGCATCATGCAGTGCACAGATGAATGGACTCCAAACTGAGCATTACCACCTTTGAAGATCAAAAGAAACAGGATTAAGAAAGAGAAATGTTGTTTTGTCAGAGTGACCGCCTTCCCTCCACCTCACAGTGCTAGGGAACACTTCACCAGCATAAGGAGACATTTTTTCCAAAAGAGACAGCCAGAATGAAGAGATTGGGTCAGGGTTTGCTTATCTCTCAGTCAATTGTTTACCAATAAAAATCTGCCTCGATCAAGGGAAACTGATTGCTGTTAAGACAATTTCTTGTTGTGACATTGAGTGTAAGGAACACTTTCGGCTGCCTGAAAGTTTGGGCGTTCCTTTTAACTTTAAGGAGTAAAGTTGGGTCCAATCCCTTGGACTTTGTGAATGATTGGAACTGGAGTCAAACTTTTTGGCTTGGATTTATAGGTCCTAATGAATGGCTTTCTACAATCATAAGTATAACCTTCTATAGTGTTTACTTTTAAGTAGATGTTTCCTTTACAACTTCTTACCATGCTTCTTCCTCATGCCCCTACACAATTCCTCATCACAATCATTCCCTCAGTGTCATTTTCTATCCCATTCCTCATGCATGTTAACATTTTATTTGTCTGCACTGAACAGTTTTTACTGAGCTGTCCGCTATAATTCTTGGTTTTTCTCCTCAGTGACTACAGGGAATTTAGAATGCAGCTTTGTGAATTTGTAGATTAAGTCGTTCTTCCTAGTAGCATGACCGCAATCTTTTCAAAAATTAATTTAATCTGCCATTGTTCTGCCCATTCACTGAGCTGTAGTATCCTCTGACATTCTTCAAAGTTTTCCTAGTTCTGATTAACCTAAATGATTTCATGTTATCTGAAAAATGTTTCCACCCTCACTGTTCAGCCCCTGTTCCAATCATTAGTAAATCTATCAAACATCATCAGTCCTAGAACAGAACCTTGGAGCACCAGTTCTGTAAACTTTTGCTGCATTAAAAACTGTTTGTTCCTACAACTTTGTTTCCTGTCTCTTAGCCCAGAGGTTTCCAAACTATATTCTGTGGATCATGATGGTCAGGAGACAGGTAGCTGTCCATTTAGTGTTAGTTTCTCCTTGTTTCCAACTGCTAAACTGCATTATGATACATTAAATAAACATCTAACATTCTGCTTCCATGTATGCAATTGTTAAAGTTGTCAGAGATATGTTATATATTTGCAAATGGGAAAAAGTGGTCTGCATGAATGTGACTGAGAGGATAGGTTGCTGAGTCAAGAAACAATCTTCATCAAAATCTGGTTGCCTCTCCCCCCAAGAAGTTTGTTTTGCCCCTTCTCATCCATGATGGAATTCAACATATTGTCCCATGGCTATTTAGTTTTTAAATATCTTCTTGAGGGGGATTGGGTCATTGGCTTTTTGCAGCTTTTTGTAGTGTGGGCCCTTGGGCAAGGGGAGGGGGTTGCTCCACACTCTTGGAAGGAGTGGGGCCACGGACTGAAGGAGCAGGGCTGAGGGCAACCAACCCTCTGCACTGCCTGGTGCTCTGGCAGCGATTTAAAGGGCCCAGGGCTTCAGCTGCCGCCACTGCTACTGTGGCAGTGGTGGAGGCCGGAGCCCTAGGTCCCTTTGAATTGCCAAGCCCCGGGGCAATTTGCCCTCCCTGTCAATGGGCCTGGCTTTTTGAAAGTCCAAATAAATTATTGTCAACTGATTTTCCTAAAACAACTCTTTTGTTGATATGCTGTTTTTTTGCCTTTGGCAATGGCTTGGGAAAATTTTTTTTTAGCTGTTGTAATAACTGAAAAAGCAATTTACTATATAAAAAACAGACCTAACAGGTTCTCCAAAAATTGAGACTAAGCTATTGAGTATTCCAACAGACAAAAATAGTTAAAACCTAGGTCCAGCCATAACTAGTTTATTCCAGATCCTGACCCAAATTTCTCTGAAGTCAACAGGAATCTTTCTATTAACTGCAATGCCTATCTATCTTTAGGCTTTACACTCCTGCCCAGCATTGTAGTATCTGAGCAGTTGGATCAGGGCCCCAGACCTGAGTCTAAGGGTGTTTGGATAGATGTAGATTTAAATGGATTTTATTCTTTCTTCTTCAATCCTTAATCTGCATGTCTTTGATATGTTTCCAGATCAGAATTTTCCTCGTTGTAGATTTTAGGATTGTTGTAATTCCTAACATGTAAGAATCTGCGTATGAATCTTTTAAGCTTTATGTTGCAAGATCTAACGCTGGTAGAATTTCTTCTTCAAGAATTCTGTACTTTATATATCACACCTGATGCACTCTATTATTTGAAACACTCACAGAAAATAAATATTAAAACATTGGCTGTACTTATACATCTCTCGGACATTTTCCCTTGATGCTGCAGCATTTATGAATTCCTTCAGTCATCACTTTGGTTTTATTGCCCTTCTTTTATCTTCCTTCCAGAGTGATAAATTAATTTACTGAGCTCAGAGTACATTGAGTATGTTTCTTTAGGGCTCTCCTGTGCTCAGTTCCACTTCACTGTTCTAGGGAACTCTTTACAATAGCATAATTATTTTATTGAAGTCTGTCTTATTCAAGAAAAGAGACTTTTCTCATAGAAACCCAAATACATTAAACATCATTCTTGGATTTTAATCAATGTCCTCTAGGTTTTCACTTATAGTCCTGGTGCCTTAAAATTCTTACATCTTGAAGAGGATTTCTTGTTCTTGAAGGTGAATGTCACCGAATGACACTGCGTTCTATATTACTACATCTGTGCTTCCTTCTCCTATATGTTGTATCTATCCAATACTGTGACCCCACACAGTACTGTTCTTCTACTGCTTCTTCTGATTTTATCCCTGTGTACATTCAAGAAGATAAAATTCCAGAATCAATTACATGTTGCTTAGGAATTAATTATTTTAAGTTTCATTTTCTAACTCTCTTTATCATTAATTACTTTAAATATTTTAAAGACAGTAAAATTCTGGACAGACTTCAAAACTGATGTCTGTCCTCTACATCACCACACAAAAGATGCAGCATCAAGAAGTAGCCTAAAGTCAGTTTCCTAAACTGCCTTGCCAAAGTGCTTCTGCCATTTAATTTCCCCATTGAGACTGCTGTCTAGGTCTGTTATTGGCTTTTGTAAGGTGGTAACAACTTTCACTCACAATTAACCAAGGTTGGATTTGGACTGGTAGCCTAGAGATAATAGTTTGCATTACATGGGTTCTTGTACTGACCACATGGCTGTGGTGTTGAAACACCTTCTAGTAGTGCATCAAGTAATATGTCTAACATCTGTCACATATAGAAGACTTTATTCCATTACAAATGCCCTAAAGCATGCAAAAAGTCTTTGATAAAGCATATATTATTGAATACATGCTGTTATTTGAAACTGTTAAATAAACAGCTGTTTCTGTAGGACTTTTTTCTCACTATCTATCTATCTATCTATCTATCTATCTATCTATCTATCTATCTATCTATCTATCTATCTATCTAATCCCAAATCCTCTCACTCCTGGCAAGCAAATTCTGTAAAGAAGGTTGTTAATCTTTCTCAAGAAATTATATAACTTAAAGCATTCTGTTAAGTTATACGACCATGCTCTTAGAACTAATTCATGTATCATTCACAGTGATTGGTAGTTCTGTATCCTACCTGCTGTGTTTTCTATGAAGCCCTTTAGAAGAAGTTATCCAAGAAATTCAAGGCAGAAAGTAACCTCCAAGTTTCTCCGAGGAAGTGCAAGCAGCTACTGCTGTTCTTCATTTCAAAAATGTCCTATATACTGGTGGAAGATGTAGTCATATGGGGAACTTTAATAACTAACTTCCATTAACTTTTACAAGAATATGAAGATTTCACTGTAGCCTTGACCGTTGAGCCTATACTCAGTCAGGATGATAAGAGTGGTTTCCTTAAGTTCTCTGTAAGATTGCATAATGCTGTTTGGGGAATTGTTTTCATTGGTTTACAGGGGCTAATATAGAAGAATACACATGCATAAAAACCCAGAGAAGTTGTTGCAATTTTGTGCTCTTTTCCTGCCACAAGCCAAGTCAGTACTTGGAGTGGAGAACATCTCAAATGAACATCTGAAGCTTGATTTTCAGTTGTACTGGGGTGTGAAAAACTAGCATCCCTGAGAAACAGTTAAGTTGACCTAAGCTCCCAGATGGTCAACTGAAGAATTCTAGTCACTCTAGCTACTGCCTCTTGAAGGGGTAGGTTAACTATTGTTAGGGAACCCTTCCCTGCCAGTTTTGCAGCAAATGTCTATACTACAGTGCTACAATGGCACAGCTGCAATGCCATAGCTCTGCTGCTGCAACATCCATAGTGTAGACAAGCCCTAAGTGTTGTAGGATGCAGTGGTGGCAGTTCAGCAGGTCGTACTCTTCATTTCTGAAACAGCACGCCAGCAAGGGGATGTCGGAAATGCCAGCTTTGGGGTGGGAGATAATGTTTTCCAAAGAACCCAGAGGTGCAGTTTTAAAGGGACTTGGGTGCTAAAATATTCAGATAGGCACCTCTTGGGAGTTTCCAATGTGTCAGATACCCAAACTCCCACTGATAGTACCCCAAAAGGGAAAGACTTCTGTGACTTGGCTGGAGGGCCAAGTGGACGATATGGCTCAAGAGTGAGTACTGGAAAACCAGGAATCAGAACTGCACCTTGGGCAACACTTCAGGCCATTTCATGAGGAGTTTGGGTCCTGGGCACTGCATCCAGCACAGAGTCAACTGTGGTGCACAATGACCTGGTCAGGTGGGAGATTGCCCTGCTGCCCCCAAGTCCATTATTGGGACTGATGGGAGCCAGCAGCCAATAATGTGTTAGGACCATAAGGATACTGTGCTGCTAAAACCAGTCCAAAAACAGGCTTTGGAACAGGATCAACAGTAGCTGCAAAAGCCGGGTCCTCCACCCAAAGGAGCTGCTAGATGCAACCCTTGAGAAACAGCCCTTTGCAGAGCTAGCAGCAGACACAGAAGGGGCCATGAGTTTCTGTCTCAACATTAATGTTCATTCATACAGTAATGGGAGCGATTTCTGTTCTATGGACAATGAAAAAGTTTTAAGAAGCCCTGGCTGGCGGTGTGCATCCTCTAATGGCATCCGCTAATGGTTTGGTGTTTCCCCTCCCTCTCTCCCTCACCACATGAAGGTCAAAACAGCATTTGGGAAAAGCAAACAGTAAGCCTTTAAAATGAGGTTTTAGTGTAAAGGCAGACTTTTGCTAGGGCCATTCCTGTTTCTTAAAAAAAAAAATTGTACATTGTCATGCCTGTGAGTACGCTGCGCTATAACTATTTAATGCTCTGTCAAGCCACCTGGAGACAGTGAGCTGTGTAGGGTGAGGGAGATGGAAATATGTTCCACTACAAATCTAGTCCATTTCAGTTCAAGGTAGTCCAAGCAGTCCATAGGTGACAAAATCATTTGTACGATATTAAACTGGAGTTTGAAATTTTGTCCAGAAATGTGCTGGTGGAGAAAGGAGGAAGGTTGTGGAGTTCTGCATGTTTGCATGTGGCCAGAAGAGGGTAAAACAAATGGATACTAATGCAGCAGCCTTCTGATTTCCTCATGAACTGTGACCCAGTAATGCATGCTGATATAGCTGCATTCTTTTCTGAAAGCCAGAATAGCAGATAGGTAGTCACATCTCAGAGGAAAGGCATATTTTCCAGGGCCACCTTGGAAGCTGACCAGACCACTCCACTCAGAGATGTGTTGTTCAGTCACTGTACTTTTGAATACTTTGGCGGCATTCACTGCAAGTTTCCCATCAGCAACTTGGAATAACATTTCTCTTTGCTAGCTGGGCACATTAAGAACAGTTATGTCCTCTAAAACTCAGAAAGCCTGAAATGATAGAAAAAGTTTTTGTAGCACAGCCGCTGAGGGCAGCTTGCCCTCCTTTACCTCCTGCACTCCAAGTAACTTTGCAATTTTCTAAAACTGAAAGAGCAGATTTACATGTGTCTCAGCACTTGGCCCACAATTCTTTGGCTGCAATTAACCAGGCTGTGTCTAGGGAGTTTCTGTGGTCTAAAGCATCTCTCACAATATACTGAAGTTCCACTTGTAAACTTAACATTTTATGTCCTTAAAATTCCACAGGGATTTCCTGCACTGAGCTATTGAGACAATGACCCTCTGTTTCTTGTCCTTTTCCAGGCCCCTCAATCTCTGTAGGCTGCTGTGCGTCCACAGCTTGTCCACACTGCAGGAGAATATGGGTCACTGTGCCTTCATGGACCGTTCCAAGAGGAAGTATTTTTCCAATGAACTTTTTCTGAACTTCCGGACAGGGCAACAACCAGGCCCAGCACCAAAGAGAGAGGGGCTTATGGCTAGAGGAAAGGCAGGGCATGAGGTCAGCGGGAAAGCTTAGCCTGGCTGCACGGTTTGAGGACAGGGTTTCAACATGGGAGCGAGCACTTACCATGCAGTTCCTGAAACAGGAAAGACAACTACGGGTTTGTCTTCACAGCAGGGCTTAACTTGAAATAAGCTACGCAAATTGAGCTATGTCAATTGCGTAGCTTATTTCAAAATTGGGAGTGTCTACACAGCACTTATTTCGAAATAGAGCACTCTCCTCTGACTTCCCTTACTCCTGTTACAATGGGGGTTACAGGAGTTGGAGTAAGAAGTCCTCCAGTTTGACAGTATTTTGACATTATTTCGAATGTCAAATGTTAGTTATTTTTAAATAATGTTGCCGTGTAGACGTACCCTAAATGAGGAAGACAGAGCTCAGCAGAGAGAACTGTCTGAGTGGCCAATATCACCAATGACCACAAGAGCAACAGCTCCTTCTCCATCACCCACACCATGGCCCAAGTCCCCTGTGCAGCATCTTGGAAGACTCGTTGGCTGAGTGGTCCATGCAGTTAGGCCCTATGAGTTTTTATACAGAGCAAACTTATATCATGCAGTCCTTCATATTGACTCCCTCCTCCAGCACCAAATGCATGGCAAATAGGGAAAGAAGGGAAAGGAAAACAGGTGGCCATGGGCAATGCAATGGCAGGGGTTGGTCTGTCTTCTATGTGTTTTGCCCTTTTTCATGTGTTTACCATTATTATACTGTCTGATATGAATCAGTAATGAAAATAAACTTGCGTGAAGTTTTCCCACAGTGTGCCATAGTCAAAGGTGGCCATATTCCAGACATGCACAAGGAAGTCTGGGACATGGCTGGTTTGACTTGTGTCTGTGTGTTGCATTGTGGAGGCCCTGGCCCTAGGTCCAAGTCCAAGTTAGAAAGTTCTTAAGCTAGGGTTAACAATCAGTGTATACACTCAAGCCCCAGATTTCCCTAACTCAAGTTTCATTAACCCAGAGCTTACATTGCAGTGTAGACACTCTCACAAAAAGCCAGCACTCTAGGTGGAGAGCCTTCTAAGCTGGACAGTGGAAGATGCTGATAAGCAGTGTGTGCCTTAAACCCGCCCCTTTCTTTTGAGAGGTGCCTAAGTCCATGCTACAGAGAGATGCCCCTCTTTACTTGCCATCCATAGCTGGGAGCCTCTCCCCTGCAGTTGGGTGGCTTAGGCATATAAGGTGTTTCTTGTAAAAATTAGCTAGGTATCTGCTGGAGAAGAAGGTGGTGCTCATCTTATAACTTTGAGCCCAGGAGTTAGAGCACTCACCTGGAATGTGGGTGACTTAGGAGCACTCACCTGGAATGTGGGTGACTCAGTTCCCCTGTATGGTCTGGACTCCTTCCATTTCTCCTGGTGATGCTGTTCCACCATGTAAATACTTAAAAAGTCATTGGGCAATGGAGAGAGAATGACTCTGTTTTCAGGGTACTCACCTGGGAGGGGGTACAGACCTGGCCCAGGTCCCAGCTTCCATGGCTTTTTTACAATAACCTCTCAACTTGACCCAGTGCCTCCAAAAAGACAGTGTACATGCACAAGCAGGTCATGAATGAAAGTAGGGCTCTTGCTGTTGTGTAAAGAAAGCCTGCCAAGCAGAATCTATGCCCCATGTAGCTTTGTTGGTGGTGCACAATAAGGAGGAGGTGGAAATTTCCAGTAACAAACTAGTACTCAGAGTCATTCCAGTTCAGGTCATTTTTAAATTCAGATTTCTTTATTGTACATTGGCATGTCAAGTCATTTTTATTATGCACTGAGGGTTATAAAGCTTAAAAAGGCAGCTATTTGGGGATGGATGATTAAAATTTATATGTTTACATTATACCATAAAAGCAAAGTGCAGCATTTTGTCTTGCATCTTGCAGGTTTGGAATCCTTCAATGCCACTATTACAAATTATGCCTGGTTCTTCTGAATACAAACAACAGAAATTTTAATAAAATGTTTCAATTATTGTACTTTTAAAAAAACTGACCAACTTATTTCTTAATGTGAAGTTTCTTCATTTTCATTCAAAGCTTGTTTCTTGCCAGCCTCCCAGTGTGAGTTTCTCAGTAATAAAAGGTCTGTAAAAATAAAGTTCAAAATTTTTACTAGAATTGTTGAGTCACACGGCATCATTTTAATGATATTTTTACTCAGAGTCTTCATAGAGCAATGTGCACAGTCTGCACTGCAACAGGTGCTAGTGACATGTGAGAACACAACACATTATGAGTCTCAGCAGGGAGTGGAAGCCAAGCTACAAAGTTCTGATGGTCTCTGAGGAATCAGAGACATTGGAGCTTGGTTTGCTCTGTGCTTTGTTACAGAGCTGATCACTTGAATGCTGTATACAAACTCAAAGACACTGAGGCTGAAGGGACCTATCACAATTATCTAGTCTCACTTCCTCAACAGAACCTCACTTGCAATAGGCCAATAACTTCTGGCAGAATTACTGAAGTTCTCAAATCTTGCTTTAAAGATTTCAAGTTACAGAGATTTCACCATTCACTTTAGTTCTAACCAAGTGACCCATAGCCCACATGGCAGAGCAATGGGGAAACACCCAAGGTCTCTGCCAATCTGGTTTGGGGAAGATTCCTTCCTGACCCCAAATTTGGGGATCAGTTAGAGCATGAGCATGTGGGCAAAACCCAGCAGGCAGACATCTGGGAAAGAATCCTCTGTAACGGCTCAGACCCCTCCCCATCTAGTGTCTCATTTCCAACTGCTGGGGATATTTGCTAAACAGTGGTTCTCAAAGGCT
>CM057845.1:24507317-24520371 GCA_030068395.1 Apalone spinifera
TATGTCGACAGAACTCAGCAGCAGTGTAGACGCAGGGATAGTTTTGTCGACAAACATCCACTTTTGTCGACAAAACCCTGTAGTCTAGACACACCCTAAGATGCCACTTGTTTTTAAAGTGACAGATTAACACGGCTACCCCTCTGAGACTTTTTCATATATGAACAAACCACTCTGTCATATTCAGGATGAGGTGATAGCATATTCTCTGTCACACAAAAACACAGACCTTCACCAATACATATTCAAACCCACCCACACCCTTTCATCTCTAACCTCATTGTACATGCTGCATACAATCACTGTTTGGAGTTCCCCTCCTCCAGTTCTATCCCAAATCAGCTCCAATCCAGCTGCTTGTCCTTGCAATCCACTCGAGCACTTGCACCTCTCTTTCGTGACCTCAGCCAAAGCTCAGAAGTGGTGTTCTGTGCTCATCCTCTTTGGTCTGTCAGCTGCCTTTGACACATGCTCTGTGGCATCTTGCTCTCCATCGGATTTTAAGCCTCTGTCCTGTCCTAGTTCTTTTCTAACCTTTGTAATTGCTCCTCTGCAGCAACTCCACATGCTCCTGCTCATTCCCTCTCCAACTTTCTGTGTAATTTCTCAGGGCTCTAGCCTTGGTCCTCTTCTCTTCCATGCCTACATTTTAGCTCTCAAAAATTCAGCTACCATTTATGTGCTAACAACTCACAGATTTACCTCTTGACTCCAGACCTCTTTCTATGTGTCCAAACTAAAATATCAGATTGTCTTGCTGATATCTCCCGGCTTCTGGCTATGAAGGACTAGCTGGGAGAGGGGTTTGCCCCAGCCCCACCCTTTCTGCTTGAGGCTCTACCCCTTCTGAGTTCTAGAGCTACCCATAAGTGCTGGAATTATGGGTGTAAGGGGTGCTACGGCACCTCCTGGCTTGAAGTTGTTTCCATTATATACTGGCTTTACAGCTTGGTTTAATGGCTTTCAGCACCCCCACTACACAAATTATTCCTGCATCCCTGGAGCCACCCCCCTCTTGCAAAGGATGCCGGGCCCAGTGCAGGGTGGACTGCTAAGTCCCAGCCTCTACTTTCACCCCTGAAGTTCTCACATCCAGGCTATGATGAATTCTTGCAGAGTCTTGCTACCTAGCATCCCTAAGATAAAGCCTTTCCTGTCCTTCCACATAGCTACAACTTTTGTCCATGTTCTCGTCATCTCTTGTTTTGATTGTTGCTATATTCCTTTCTCTCTGGCCTTTATGAAAGCAAATATGTCCTGCTCATATCCATTCAGAGGGCTGCTGCAAACATCTTTTTCCTTCTCCATCATGCTGACCATCACAGCTGTCTTTTTGTATCCCTGCTCTACTCCCCCTCCTCTGTCATATCAATTATAAGCCACTTGTCCTCACCTCAAAGACCTTTCCCAGGCTATGTTAAATTTTCATGTGGGCATATTCATGCTTGCTCATATGTTGCCCTTCATACCTGGGAGTAGTTTCCTATAAACATCTGCAAAACTACCTTATTATCCTTCTCCAAATCCCTCCTTAAAACTCTCCTTTGCCATAGTACCTACAAAAAACTTGATAATGGCAAGGCTTCTGATGCACTGAGACCACCACAGAATGTCATGGTGGCCAATATAGTCTTGTTTTGATGTATTTTTCCATTCACTAAATGTATTCATCTGTTGTCTCTTGACTTGTACTTAGATTACATGCTATTTGGGGCAGGAACTGACTTTGTTCTGTTTGTACAGAAGCTAGCATGATGGCATGCTAGTCTGTGATAACAGCTTCTATGCACCACAACTGTGTAATTGTCTGGAGAACAAAAGACAGCTGTTACTAACTTTAGATAGCTAATTTTGTTTTCTACAACTATTCTATCCACAGCTGTGACTTTTCTAAACCATCATAAGAACAAAAGAACAGACATACTAGGTCAGACCAAAGGTCCATCTAGCCCAGTATTCTGTCTTCTGAAAGCCAAGTGCCCCAGAAGGAATGAACAGAACAGGTAATCATCAAATGATCTATCCGCTGTCGCTCATTCACAGCTTCTGGCAAACAGAGACCAAGGACCCCCTCCCTAGACATTCAGGCTAATAGCCAGCGATGGACCGATCCTCCATTAATTTATCTAGTTCTTTTTTGAACCTTGGTATAGTCTTGGCCTTCACAACATCCTCTGGCAAGGAGTTCCACAGGTTGACTGCACATTAAGAAATACTTGCTTTGTTTGTTTTAAACCCACTGCCTATTAATTTCCTTTGGTGACCCTTAGTTCTTGTGTTATGAAGGGGAAATAACATTCTCTTATTTACTTTCTCCACACAAGTCATGATTTTATAAACCTCAATCATATTCCCCTTTAGCTGTATCTTTTCCAAATGGATAAGTCCGAGTCTTATTAATCTCTCCTCATATAGAAGCCATTTCATACTTCCAGTCATTTTTGTTGCCCTTTTCTGAACCTTTTCCAATTCCAATATCTCTTTTTTGAGATGGGGATATAAATTTTTTGAGATGACTCTTCTCTCTGTTTCTCCAATCTATTTGGCCCTTAGACTGTTGCTGCCTATGTGCTGGCCAAGAAATGCACAGACATAGGGCACTATGATAGTTCCTTAATAATCTGTTTTATAGCTTCTGCCAAATGCATAACAATGATCTATGGGAATCAATCAAATCATTGATTCATGGGTGTGTCTTACCCAGGGACCATTTTGGGATGGAACAAGGGTTTAAAACTGGGAATATTACAACAAAGCAAGAAGGGATATTGATGAGGATGTAGGAACCCATTGCAACATCCCAGCCTTGGATTCTGGTTCCTATTCTTGCTTGGGGTCCTACTCCAGGGAACATCCTCAACTGATTCTTCTAAGCTGAGGTGCAGAGTTACATGGTCTGCACCCTCTGGATCTTCTTGGGCATCCTTCATGGCTCCTGCTGCCTCCTTGGGCTCATCTAGATTATGCTAAAGTGGAGATTTTGAAAGTGACAGTGGCCTAGATGCAGTTTTTTAGCACCCCCCCCTTTTTTGAAAAGGTGCGCAAACCTCATTTTTTGAGGAAAAGCGGCTTTTCGAAAAAGGGGGGGGAGGTTTGCCAAAAAAACCCTGCGTCTAGTCTCCTTTCACTTTCGAAAGCTCCGCTACTTTCCGCTTTTGAAAGTGAGATCGGAAGAGCTCTTTATAATCCTCTTTTGACACATTAGCATAGTCTAGCTGAGCCCCTTGCCTTGGCCCTCATTAAGCATCCTATCAGCTATTAAGGCTAGTGGGTTGTGAGGAGATGGTTGTGAGCCTCTTCAGGCTCTTAGCTGGGAATCCTTACAGCACCCAGACGAGCTTGTCACCAAAGGGGCATGTATGATGAGCCCTCCCAAAATGGCTGGCTTGAGTGTTATGCCCTTCTGTACAGGAGTCTTGGGTGCTTGAGGCATTCCAGGTGCTGGGCTGGAATCTGCTCAATATTCACCTGCTCCAGCCTTCCTGGTACAGCTGTGTAGGACAGTGTATTCAAACCATACACTGATCAGCACCAGAGGTGGGGGGAGGATGGTCATAGCAGGTGACTGACTTGGGAGCAGGAGCCATCTTCACCTGTACTGATCAAAAGGGTGCAGCAGAAACCTGTTCTGAAGTGCTTGGGGGGACAAGCACCTTTATAGCCTTGGTAAGAAGAATGTGCCTGTTTGTCTTTACAGACCTTTATGATGTCACAGACACAGCTGAGTGGTGCAGCTTTTTTGATGACTATATTCTGCACAAACAGACTTTATTGCATCGAGTGTAATGAAAGGTAGTTTCCTGTTGTCCATGTCTAGTCACTCATTTTTTACACTGTTTAGCATGTTCTGTGAGGGCTCTCTCCAGACTGAGCTGGGCTCTTTCCAACTTGAACAATCACTTGCTTGGGTCTCATTGCTACAGGGAGATCTGTGGCTCAGTACCAAAGCATCTTAGATGTAGGTATCTTGAAACCTAAGTTTTGGATATTCTCTCTGTCTTTGACTCTCCTTTAACTCACCATATAAGATGTCTTTAGGAAGTCCTCCACCTTTCATCCTGAGCACATAACCTAACCAACTAAGACAGTTGCTCTTTATAATAGCTGTCAATCTGAAGATTTGTGTCCTCATTAGCACTTCTTTGCTGCCGGTGCCTGAGATCCATTCTAGGCATTACCTGGAAAGACTGGATAAAGGCTAGGCAGAACAGGGTTCATTGCACTTTGGGTATGGGGCTGGAGGGCTATTGAAACTTGAGACCTTGCTCTTACTCCTGTCCACACTGCACATCATCATCTGCACAGTGCCAGACCTGAGGCATGTACTTACCCACGCATCTGAGATGTGCTGGTTTAATCACCCTGCACTCACCTTCAAACATATGAGGTGGTAGCTTGGTCATCAGAGGAATTCTTCTATTAACCTAGTGCTATCTAGATGGAGAATGGTTGGCTTACCTACCCTACTCAGGTGGATCTTTTTCACCACCAACCTAATTTTAGTGTAAACCAGGCTTCAGTGTAATGTCCAATGTATCAGTGTGATATACCTTTCTGTAAATATCTCTACTTATATTATCTGTTTCTAATTATAGTTTATAGACCCACTATAGCTTATTAAGTGATAATAGTTTGATTAGAGGATCAATGTTCCTCTAGTTATATCTGGAGTGTGCTAGAGTGTCAGTATCATTTCTATAGCTTCATTCCATAGTTAAATATTACCAGAGGTAGCTCTGTGATAATATACGAATGATACAATAACACTTTGCACTTCTATAGCACCTTCCATCCACGGATCTCAAAGGACTTTCCAATAATTATTTAATGAGACTTACAGCATTTCTTTGTAGTACATAAACATAATAACACCTAAGTTTCTGAAACTGAGTCACAGATTGATAACATGATATTGTCAGTGTCACACCGGAAATCTGTCCCTCGTTAAACCTTATTGCTAAATAAAAGTTTTGAACCCTTTCCTGCAAGGATCTTTTTCCTTGCTGTGACCAAGACAGTCAAGTACAGCTCCTGCTAGAGGCTGAGTTTGGCCTTTAGTAATCAATATTTTCCATTGTTCCATAAACAAAATAGCCTTGACATACAAGAGCTTTCTGAAAATCTGATATGAATGTTTAAATATTTATTTTCTTTCTGGCAATGCTCTGGATCTGGGGTTAATCTTGCTTACCTTGAAGCTAGGGCAAATTTTGCTTGAGTAAGAACTGGCAGAGTAGGCCCAGTATGTTTAAAAAAATCTTATGTTTAGACTCTTTCTTTCTTCTACTATATCACTGAGGATTGGCACTGGCAGCCACTCATGGACTTCTGGGTCTTGTACTCCCTGTGTTAAGAAACTCCCTGTGTCTAGAAAACTCCTCCCTACTACAAGATCTGCTTTTAAAAGGAACTAGGGGGCTGTGTCCCCTGCTTGCTATGCTCGCCAATTGCCCTCTCTCTGGGAGTAGGCAGTCCCGACTACCCCAGCCACTGGGGAGGGTCAGGCTGAGACGTGGCAGCACTGACCTGCTGGCTGCCAAGCAGGGCTAAAGCCAGGCCAGCCCCCACACTCTACACCTTTCCCCTCCCAGCCACACCAGAAGTGGCTCTCCTCACCCCGTAGCAGCCATCATAGCTGCTGCGGCTTCAGTCTGGCCCCATAGCTGCTGCAGCCTCGGGCCCAGCCCTCCCCGGTGTCTAGGGGAGTGGGGACAGAGAGACCAGGGCTGGCGCAGCCTTGGTTCCAGGCTCTGCCTCCCAAATCTCCATGGTGCATGTGTACCCAGGCAGCACCCTGCCTGTCTCATCTGTGGGCTGCCTGCTCTATGGTCTCACCCAGTTGCACCCAAATCTGTTCCATCACCCAGCCCCGAATCCACATTTCTTTATACCCAGCAGCACCTGATGCACCACCAACACCAGGGTGAAGCCCTTGCAGGTGAACATCACCCCTTGTGTGCAAAGGGAGATATGGGTCTGAGCCAGGCATGGCTAAGAGCATGATCAGATGCTGGGGCCTACGGCCACAGTGCATGAGACACACAGGGATGGGGACAGGTACAGTCCCTGTAGTGTGGGTGCTGAGAGCCATTGGCCCAAACTTTAAACCCTGCAAATTATGGAAACCACTTCAAAGCAAGGGATGCAGCAGCACCCCCATTTCCTGCGCCTAGGCACGGACTGCATGTGGAGGGGAACGGGCACCAGCTGGTGGGTCATATTGATGCGCTCGGTCCTGTCCTCAACTTAGCTCCGGAGACTACTAATTAAAGCCAACCCTTCCCCCCTTCAGTGACCAGTCCATTACAGACCCAGACGCACCCGAGCTGGCCTGCACTGCCTCTCCTGTCACTAGCCTGGCAGGGCTCCCCACCCCCATTGCCAGCCTGGTCCTGCAGAGCTCCCCCCTTCCCACCACTAGCCTGGCCCAGAAGAGCTTCCCCCTCCCTAGCCTGGCCTGGCAGAGCTCCCTCTCCCCCCCTGCATCGCTAGTCTGGCCCAGCAGACCTCCCCCCCCCATCACTAGCCTGGCCTGGCAGAGCTTCCCCACTCCCCATTGCTAGCCTGGCCCACCCCACATCAGTGACATAGTGGGCCCCAGCCTGCCCTCAGCCCCATCAATCACCTGGCCCAGCCTGCTCTGCCCTCAGTGAGCCCAGCCCAGTGGCCCCACATGCAGGAGCCCTGGCACCTGCATGTGGTTGCACAGTTGAAAATGGCCTAACTGGAAACAGGCATCACCATGGGTGCTCAAGACGGGGCCACAAGAAGCTGTGGTGGCTTCAGGCTCCCGTGGCACCTAGAGCGGGAAAACCACTTTCTCCTCCCTTCAGTCCCTCTGCAGTGTGGCGCCAAGCCAGAACCCATGGTGTGGAGCGTGTTTCGGGGAGGGGAGGCCTCAGTAGAGACACTGGGGATGTGACGGGGGCAGAGATACAACCTTTCGCTGCAGGCTGAGGCTGTGAGCTGGTGAGGAGCCAGGATCCTGGGACTCCGGTGCTTCTCCCTCTGAGGCAGGGGGGCATTGGGAGTTCCTGTACTCTCTATGGGATCCCCAAGATCCAGCCTCACTGGGTGTGTGCAGATTGGTGGAGGGGATGAATCAGGCTTGGGAGGACCTACAGGGTGGGTCCCCAGTGTGGGGTGTCCCTATGCATTTGGGCTGCTCTGTTCATCCCATGAGGAGGCTAAGTGAGGAGGGGGTGGGAGGGAGGAGGTAGGTGGGACGCAGAGTGGCATGATGACATCACTCTGTTGTCCTGCAGGAAAAGTTTTTGTATATATGGAGAAAGATGTGAGATGACTGTGAAGGAGAGAATGGAGATTTTTTTGGGTGGAGGGGAGGGAGGAAAGTAATTATTTCTCTTGTGTCATAACCATAGTTGAGGTGAGTCTCTGACATTGTTCTCATCTCACTTGCAATTGGCTGATTTTTGGCCTGCGGAACTGTCAGTATTTTTTCTGGTATTCTGAACAAATCTGATCAGTGACTAATTAGTTAGACAGGTCAGCAGAGACTTTTAGCTTGCGTCGTGACATTCTGCAACAACTGCATAACCTGATGATGGATGATTTTGTGTGTGATGTCCCTCCACTTTTTTCCAGGGGTGGATTTTTTTAGGTCCATTCTCCCTCGTAAAATTGGGCCACCAGCAAAAGTTCTAGACATGCACTCAGGGGCAAGATGTGAGGGGGGCAAGAAGGTATGTGACCCCCCTCCAAATGCTGTGGATGGAAGGAGAAAAGGTGCCAGAGCCTCTGGGAAGCCCAGGGAACTATCAAGGGGTATCACACCCACAGTAGGGGTCAGGCCCCCCCCTCCCACTGGCAGAGGTGGGGGGAGGCAGTGCAATGCAGCTCTGCTCTCCTGGCTGCCAAAAATTAGGATCAAAGCAACAGTGAGCTTTGAAATAAGCCTTGATAACCATTCTTTCAGGTCAGCAAAGTGAATGAGATTTCTAATTGTAGCAGAGCACCCAGTGCTTGGCCCCAGTCCTGACAAGGGCTGGGCACCTTCTGGGGGTGCAGAGCTCTCTCCTCTCCCCTTAGTAGGAGCGAGGAAAACTATTTAAAAGTGTGTAGGGATAAACATGCTCTGATGATGGAAAATGGGTGCAAAGTTATAGCACGGTCACTTACAAATATATGGCAAAGTGCACCCAGAGTGAAATCATCTCTGATGGCTGCTGTAATGAGACAAGGAAGTCAAATGAGCAGATAACACACACGGTGAGCCTCAAAATATCAATATAAGGCAAAATGGTAAAGAAGAATGTTGTGCATTTGCTAAAATTGGCCTTTATTTCTAGTGATGTGAGCTTTGCAAGGGGGCACTCTGCTTTGCTCAGCTGATTTGGCTGCACTGGAAACTGATCCTGAAGGCTGCAACTAATTCACATTAATCCTCTATCTCACAAAGGAAATGAAACCTGCAGCAATTTTTATGATTCATATTCAGTGTAGTCAATGGGATGGAGGTATATACTTACGTGCTTTGCTGAATAGGCATGGACTTAAGACCATAGTAAGTTCCTTGCTGAATCAAGTCTGAATATGGGCAGGGTGCAAAATCACAAATAACTATTGCCAAAAATCTGCTAAAAGTATCATCAGATTATTGTATAAACTGAATGTTCCATTTTGTCACAGGTTCAGTTTCTTATTTTACTTACAGAGGAATAAACTTATTTTGAAATAACCTGGTAGTGTAGATATAGCCAGTGTGGGCTCCCCAATGCTGGAGGTGGGTGGGAAGCCCTAAGCCTCACAGGCCAAATCCTGGCAAGCCAGTAGCCACATCCAACTCCCAGGCCTTAAGTCCCCCCCACTCCCCAACAAAGGTAAAGTGTTTAGAAGTAGGCTGGAGAATATGCACAGCAGGGCTGCCCCATCACTCAGCATCACATTTATCTTTGTGGCTTTTTAAAATTCTGGTAGAAGCTGGTCCTAGGGATCCATGACCTTCCTCTTCTCATCCAGCCTTCTCCTTGGTCCTCTTGCGGACATGTCACTGACAAGGAGAGAAGGGAGCACTAGTCAAATGGGGAACCCAGAGTAGATTTTTACATTTAAACGTTTTTTAGTCTAATGTTGCCCTTCTTTCTGCCCTTTCCTTTCAGCTCAGCCAGTCCTGAAACCTGCAACAGCTGCTTGTATTTTTTCATCTCCTCAGCTTTCTGGCCCAGACTCTTCCCTGCTTCAGGGCAGTTTTATCCCACTCCAGCAGGGCAAAGCTGTTCTAAAGGTGTTAGATCTAGGGACTTGGCTATTGAAAGGGAAAACTGTCACAGTGACCCCTATGTAGCTGCCACACCAACTACCTGTGCAAGACGCATATATTTCCCATGCCACAAGGACAGGGCGGGGCACTCTTCTACTTGGCTGAACTCCAGCTGTTGGAATGTCCTGTGGGGGGAAGGGGAGGTTGGCAGCCTGCCATTACAGTTCTTCATTACCATAAAGCAGAAATGGCCTGAAGGTGGTTTAATGCTGTGACCTGTACACTACCCAGTTGTAAAGTGTTCTGAGACACAGCTAATATGAAAGACACCATAACATTATATTGTGGTGGAGGGCAACAAATCAAACAGCTGGATCTGAACAAACCTGTCATTTGATGGACTTTTGCATCCAAACCTGAATTCCAGATCTGGGTCCTCTCTTTACACTAGAGCTTGGGCCCACTTTTGAGGTGTAGAGTACTCCTACTACTTCAGCTTTGCCCTGTGTATGAACTGATGGGCCTAGCTCTGCTGGTAGCTATGTATGCATGTCTCCTATGAATTTCAAGAGAAGCTATATGGGTATGCCTAAGGGAGATTGTGCATCTCTGTAGTCACTCAATACTGTATTAAATAGTAGTAGAGTATGTGACTTCCAGCTAGATTCAGGTTCTTCTCTCACTTGCACTAGTGTAAATCAAAAGGTAACCCACTGAAATCAGTCTAAAACTGATGTGAGAGGAGAATGAGTTGATCCCTGTACTATCTTTTTATCTTTCTAGCCCAGGGCTATCACTGAGATAGCTTTACCTAATTCCCAGAGGCTAGACAACTGCTCCTAATAACTCCCACACTTGTGACTCACTAGTGCAGCTCACTCACTAAGCTCAAGAGTGACTGAAAATCAGAGGAATTCTTTCCGCATAGCCCCTACCCTATCTCCATGTTAATATGTTAACTATAATTAGCTTTTCATGGGTTTATGTAGGCGTGTTATACAATGAAAGGTGAAGTTCACATTTTAGAGTTTTACGTTTATTGATCCTGCTGGAGGAGAAAGAATAATTAACATCAGTTATCCTGTAAACCAAAGGAAGAAATACTTTAGCTTGAAAGAGTTACAATAGTCTCTGTTTTTGGGGCCCTTTCCGTTTATTGCTTTAGTAGCAATGGAATGTTTGGCATCAAAGTCAGGATCATATTGAAGTTCTGGAGAAAGAAAAAACAACTGAAGCATAGAAGGGACCTGGAGAAATCATAAAGTCCAGTCCCCTGCCCTCATGGCAGGACCAAGCACTGTATAGATGTCTGTCTAACCTGCTCTTAAATATCTTCAGAGGTGGAAATTCCACAACCTTTCTAGGCAATTTATCCCAGTGTTTAACCACCCTGACAGGCAGGAAGTTTTTCCTAATGTCCAACCTAACTCTCCCTTGCTGCAATTTAAGCCCATTGCTTCTTGTCCTATCATTAGAGGCCAAGGAGAACAATTTTTCTCCCTCCTCCCTGTGACACCCTTTTAGATATCTGAAAAATGCTATCATGTCCCCTCTCAGTTTTATCTTTTCCAAGGTAGGTCGCATGGGCATGGCATGTGAGCTGATATCCATTGACTACATTGCATCACTGTTTTAAAACAAGGAATGAGCTTAGCTCACAAACTGAGATTTCTTTCTGGCTCTTCCACGTCTATTTTCTCTGCTCACATGCAGGTTCTCACCAACTTTTTTCCCATTTCTTTCACTATAACATTTCTAAACCCTAACCCTGCTTCTGTAATACACACACGTATGTAGTGGCACTTAGACCTTAGAGAGAAAACAGGAGCCTGCTTTATAACCTTAGCTGTAGCCAGCTAGCTTTTTTTAACTCAGGCTTTAAAGGCTCATGCACTGAGCTCCAAAGGTCCCAGGTTCGGTGCCACCTATTGCCATTACACTTCATTCTATAGATTTATCTAGTTTGAGCTTCTATAACCTCCTTCTGCTTGGGCAGCCTTTCTTCAGCACATTCAACACACAGCACTTACAGCAAGTTTGCTCAACTTCTCCTCAGACACATCACTCTGTCCTCATCAATTCTCTGTTCCACACAAAATTCCAACTTTCTGCCCTTAGTTTTAAGGGACTTCACAGCGCCGATCCTGCCTGTGTCTCCTCCCTCATCACCTGGGCTCTGCACTTTGATTGCTGCTTTGCCCCCTTTTTCTCCTTTCACTTTCATTACTCTTTCATTTTCTGCCTTACACCTGGAAGATCATCCCTCTTCCTCAGGGCCAACCATCCTCACTCTCACATGCATCCCTGCTCACCCTCCGTACATTTCCCCTCCAGTACTTCCCACCCCTCCCTTTTGTCCTACCTCAGATTTTCTGGAAGTAGCAAAACTTACCATATTTTTTCACTATATAATGCTAATCTCATTATTTTTATTTGTTTTAACCATTGTTCCTTCCTTCTCTTTCTTTGTCCCTTTAAGGGCTTATTACATATAGAAAGATATTTTGTTGATATCCTAACCTTAGTGAAGTGTTTGTTATAAATCTCTCTGGATATCTTATAAAATAGCCTTAGTACATTTGTTAATGCCTTCAGGAGTCACTGTTATGCTACATAAATACCTTAGATATATACCCTTATGAGCAGGGGCGGCCCGTGAGCACAGGCAAACTTGGTGGTTGCCTAGGGCGCCACCTTCAATGGGGTGCCCAGGGTGCCCGATGATGATGTCACGGGGCGCCTGGGGTGCCTGATGATGACATCATATCATTGACAGCTGTACAGGCGGGGGCACTGATCGCGCGTTCCACCTGGGATGCCAGCTGCCGCAGCCGGCCGTGGGCCACTCCTGCTTATGAGTGCCATAAGGCCATAGGTACTTAGATAGGCTTGATCCTATAAAGTGTTGAGTGTCAACTTCTATTGAAGTCAATGAGAATTAAGGGCAATTAAAATCCTTCCGGAGGTGCTTTATGGCTTGCCTACTTAGAGGTATAGGCTCTGCACTGTAAGCATTACTGTTCCCTTGCAAACCCTGATCTGCCTCCAGTTAAAGAGGTTTAATTCTGGAGTAAGTCTACTGACTTCAGTGTTAACATTACACAGCTGTAAATCCAGAGTCAATCCATTGTGTTTATAACTGTAGAACACAGAGAAATTTGATCCCGATTGATTTATTACATTATAATTGCTTGGTAAGTACATGGAAAGCTTCTACTTTGGCCATGTCTATGTTATAAAGCCTGGTCAATGTTAGTTACTTCCGTGTGCAGCTGCCAAAGTTTGTACATTGTTTGAGCACGTGCACATTGGATGCTGAGTTGGGGCACTAGATGGCACTTAGATTCCTAGTCTGGAATCTTGCCACTGAGCACATCAATGGGGAGGGCTCTTTTTCCATGATGCAAATGCGAGTTAGTGCATCACTAAGAATGCTTCACTGCTATCAGTGTGGGCTTGTCAGGAAAGATGCACAGTGCTCACACCTTTAAGAACACAGGATCATTAAAAAAGCAGTGACATTCTTTCTCAACTTGCAGGTTGTTGATGGCAATACTGAAATGCCAGTAGTGATCCTGGGGGACCAATCCTACCTGTAACTTCCCTAGCTCATGAAGCCAAACACTGGCAACACCCAGAAAAGATTCAACTAGCAACTCAGCAGAGGTAGAATGACTGTTGAAGGTGCTTTTGGAAGACTGAAGGGATACTGGTGGGCTGCGTCTAGACTGGCAAGTTTTTGTGCAAAAGCAGCTGCTTTTGGGCAAAAACATGCCAGCTGTCTACACTGGCCGCTTGAATGTACAAAATCAGTGCTTCTTGCGCAAATACAAT
>CM057845.1:24542693-24563978 GCA_030068395.1 Apalone spinifera
ACGCTCTTGCGCAAAAGCACATGGCAGTGTGGACGCGCTCTTGTGGAAGATCTTGTGCACAAGAGTTCTTGCGCAAGAAGCCTGCAGTGTAGAAGTAGCCCTATAGTAAAACTAATGTAAAGCTAAATTACAGCATAAGTAAATTGAAAACATTTTAATGTTTTGTATTTTTTTTCTTAGCTGATGCTGATGTCACAGTTATTGGTTCTGGGCCTGGAGGATATGTTGCTGCTATTAAAGCTGCTCAACTTGGCTTTAAGGTAAGAGGGAACTTGTGCTGGATAAAGCACTAATCCAGATAAACTCAGCAGGGATTCTTGAAACACTGGAAAACTGAGGTTCTTTATCACTGGGCAGCCCCAACTGAGAGCACTCTCCCAGTCTTTCCAAATATAAATATAACTCCTCTCCCCCTTTTTTAACAAAAAGTCCCATGCACATAAATCATTAACAAAACAAGCCCCAACATAATAATCCAGATGTCATCAGTGTAGTCCAATTAGTACATGCAACCTTGGCAGTCCCCATCCTACCCCAACTCTCCAGTGCAGTCCAGGCTCAGCCATTCCAACTGGACTGCAGTCCCAGTCTTCCCAACAGAAACACTGCAGCCTCCTTCCTGGGAGCATCCTTTTTAGGGGAATGTCCCTCACTCTTCCTGGCCCTCTCGTGGCTCATGTGAGGCAGCTCTCTAATCCTGAAGATGTCAGTAAGCCAGCCCTACTGTTGCTCACATGCTGTCAGCTAGTGGCTGCCAGCAGGCAGCTCCCTATCCTGCTTCTGCTGCCTTGAGACCTCTCCAGCCCTCCTGACGCTGTCTTGGCAATGCCAGCCAACATAACCCTATTGCCGTTATCTGCCTTAATCCTTCTCCAAGCTCCCAAACATAGTGTCCTAGCCAATTCCTCCCGTCTCTCAACAAGTGGCTGCAGAGCTTTCCTCTTCCTTCCAGGCTTCTGTCACCAGCTTTACCAGATAGAACCAGTCTGCTCAGACGCTCAGTATCTTCCTCTCTCTGTCTCTTCCTGATCTTATGCAGTCCACACATGCTTACTTGTCTTTTTAATTGATCAAATGTGAGCATCTGCTCTGGCATAGGAGTGCTGGACCTACTTCATTTCCAGGGGCTATTTGTAGCTTTTGACACCACATTGTGAGGACTTTATTTCATTTCAAAATTAATAATACCTAGTTCTTGTATAGTGTTTTTCCATCATTAGAACTCAGTGTTTTATAGGGGTCAGTATCATTTTATCCATTTTATAGAGGAGAAAGATGAAGCACAGATAGGGGAAATGACTTATCCAAGATGACCCAATAGGCCAATAGCAAAAAGTGTGAATAGAACCCATATTTCCCATGTCCAATCCAGTGCATATACACTAGACCAGTGGTTTCCAACCCTTTTTATACCATGGACCAGCAAACCTATTCACAAACTGTTGGTGGACCAGTAACATTTTATTTGCATATTTTACATATTAATTATGCAAATAATAAATATACAGATGTGGGAATAAAAAAATATTACTGGTCTGCAAAGAGCTGCCATGAACAGCCAGCTTCAGCTCCTATAGTTGCCATGTGGCGGACAGCTGCCGCAGCTGAAGCCAGCTGTTTGCGGCCGAGGTTGGGGTACACCTTGTCCCAGATCCCCCCCAGTGCCAGCCCTAACCCCTAGAGCCTCCCACCCTTCCACTATCCCCCAGTGCCAGCCACTGACCCCCAGAGTCCCCTGACTGAGCCTCTTGCCCTCTAAGCCTCCCAGTGCCAGTCCCCAACCCAAATGCCTCAGTGCCAGCCCCCCACCTTTATAACCCCCGACCACACCCCCTAGTGCCAGCCTCCTGTTTCCAGAGATCCATTGCACCCAACCCCACCCTGAACACCTCCCAGTGCCAGCCCCTAGTTCCCAATATTAGCCCCATCCCCAGAGATCCCAGTGCCAGCCTCCCATCCCCAGAACCCTCAAGCACTATCTCTGTCCCTGGAGCCGCCCCCCCCCCCCCCCCCCCCCCCCCCCCCCCCCCCCCCCCCCCCCCGTGCCTGACCCTCCCCCTTCACAAAGCCCTGTGCTGCCTCCCAGCTGCTAACTGAGCACTGCTACCCAGGTCGTGGCTGTTCTAAGGCTGCCATGGTGGGCTCCGCGTGGCCCTCCCGCTGTGCAGCGAATTGCTCTTCCACATCTGGAAGGAGACCCCACTCGTCACTGGTTGGCTGAGAGGTGGGGCAGGACACAACTCTCCCAACAGCTCATCAGGAGGGGTGGTGCTGGGTGGTGTATCTTAGCCCTGGGCCACAGAGCCACTGCAGTCCGGCACTGGTCCGCGGACCAGCGGTTGGGATCCACTGCACTAGACCACATTGTAGATTAACGTCCTTAACTTTGTCTTAAGCCAGGGGTGGGGAAAGGGCCTCTGCGGGCCAGCTTCGGTCTGCCAAGCGGGTGGATCTGGCCTGCAGAGGCCCTGCTGCTCCCTCACCCCCAAGCCAATTAGGGTCTCGCAGGGAGGGGGCAGAGTGCAGAAAGCTTCACGTGCTTCCCCACCCCCAGGCCTTAATTTACCTGGGGGCAGGGGAGCGTGCGAAGCTTCCTCCCACCCAGCCAGGAGCAAGCAGGATGGGGGAAGAGAGCAGAGCAGAAGAGGCTTCGCGTGCTCCCCCACCCCTAGGCCAATCAGGTCCTGGGGGTGGGGGAGCTGCGTGAAGCTTCCTTCACCCTGCCCCAGCCCTGCGAGTAGCCCACAGCACTTCAAAGTGCAACATGCTCCTCGCAGGGTGGGAAGAGGCTTCCCGTGCTCCCTTGCCTGGTCCCTGATTGGCCTAGGGGTGGGGGAGTGTGCCAAGCCTCTTCCAGGGCATGGGTGTCTAGTGGGAAGAGGGGACAAAGGGGCTCCCTCATCCCTAGACCATCCGCGGTGTTCTGGGGCTGCTTCAAACAATTTTGAAGTAGCCCCCGGGCAAAAATTTTTGCCCACCCCTGTCTTAAGCAGATACGTCAGACTGTAGATGCACCATTTTTCATGTTGGTTAATATCTTTTGAACTGTGATTATTAAAATGAGTCTTTTTTTTTTTTGTTACTGGATATTAAGGCCATCAGATTGGTTTCAATCTAATCTGTAAAAATTAAGCTAATATAAACAATAGTTGCTAAGAGGTGCCCCAGCTATATTTTAAATAAAATGAATTGGATTAGAAAGGGAAGCATATTTTATATAAGAGAATGTCAAGAGGAAAAGTAATTTTCTCCCCAAAACAGTTTGGGTTCTAATCAAAAGCTATCAGCAACTTTTAGGTATCTGCCAAAAAGGACTGGAGTGAATAACAAATGTAGTGCCTAACTGCCATTAGATTCTGTGAAACTGGCTGAGATACCTCCAATAAAAGTAATACCCAGATCTTGTGTAGTGCTCTTCAAATGTAAATGCAGGATTTCCTGGAACTCATCACCACATTTGTTTATTTCGGAAAAAAAACAAAAATTGGCAGAGAGAATCATTAATGTGGTTAAGGGCAGTGAAAATGTGCCCCTGCAGTGAAACTGAAGTTGCTTAATGCCAGAATAAGTGGTTAAGCACTATTTGTCATGAATAAAGATGACTTATTAAATACATGGACTAAATGTTGGAGATGAGACTATAGATATAGATTATCTTATGCATAATTTATATGAGCTTGTTCTTTTAGCTGTTCCCTCTGCCTCCTTTGAATGGCTTTTATGAACAAAGCCCCTTTCATGAGGGGTTCAAGTGACCTGTTTCACGCTGAATAATGGGGAGGAAATGATTTTTCTAGAGTAATTTGTGAAAATAGATGAAAATGTATTTTCCTAAAGATGTAGTTGTCATAGTTTAGAACAACTGTCCTACATTTCCCCTCAGTCGTCCAGCAAGGACACTCGTAGGTTTTCAGCTTCCCAGCTGTTGTTGCCTCTGGTTGGAGATCTGGATCTCACTCCCTTATGACCAGGATATGACCAGGTAGAATAGTTGCTGTAGGTAGATGTTCCCACATACCTAGGTTTGCTTAAAAAGAGCTAAGGTACAAAGCGTTACAGAAAAATATTAAGACAATAAAATAATCTACATACTCGCTCCAAAGCTTGCTATTTACTTTAACAGTAAGGTATAACTTAATTCACTAAGGTTGTTGTCAGTGTATCTCAACTATTTCTGCATGATTCTCATTCATGAACATAATTTAATACAAGACTGGTAGAACTCACCTAGTTCATAAACACTTTTGTTTTTCTTAACTCTTGGAGGGCATTAGCAGTGGAGTGTTATTTTTCAGACTCCTACTAGCTGTCCTGTCCCATCCTACCCAAATATAAATGCTGCCCTCTGAATGTTCTTACAGGTTCCTTTTGTGACCACAGTCCTTACAGCACAGTATGCCTCATTGACTATTGCACTAGTTTTTTGAATCTCGGTGCTTTGGTGGGTATCCTTTAATAGCCTTTTGCTTTCTAGGCAGGTCTGGTATAATTGTGCTAAATGAGAATCCCTGTCCTCTAGCACTTTGGCATTGTCTCTGCTTCAGTGCAAATAATTCTGTTGCCTTGTTCTTTCTTTTTTGTGTTGTTGGCCAATATCCTGGTATAACTGAGGTGTTTTGTTTATTGATGTTTCCTAGCACTTTAACCCACAAAAACCTGAATTAAAGTGCTTAGCACTACATCTTTTATTAAAAGCCTTAATAAAAGGCTTACTTGGCTTACCTAGTTCTTGTTCCATTCTTTTAATAGTACATTTCTTTTTCTGGCTCTCTGCCTACTTCTCTTTTGGTCCAGTGTTTCCTTTGAGACATTGAAACATGATATATTGTGTCATAGGTGTGACATCTAAAGAGGGAGGCTTCAAACCTGATTAGTCTGCATTGTCTGCCTCAGACTCATCTCTGGTATGCAGGGATACTCAATATGATATATCCATACATGCTATGCATTGAAGAAACATGCAGAGTGCCTTCAAGCCTTCCTTGAGGTCATCCAATGGAAGTGAGAAGCAAAAAAACCCAACACAATCTCTTCCAAACCCTCCAGCCCGCCTTGATGTGGTCCCCAATTGAGACACCTCACTCCTCTGGCGTTCCAACCCTACGGTGTGAGGGGAAGGGACAAGGGGGACTGAGGTTCAGGGCTTCCCATAGGCCAGATTTACTTTTCTGGGATTCCTGGGTTAGTGGTTTTTATGGACCACCTTAGGCTCTAGGGTGGGGACAAAAATGAGGGGTTCAGTGTGGGACAGGGATGGGGTGCAGGAGAGGGTGAGGAGGGCAGGGTCTAGAAGGGAGTTTTGTGGCAGCGGAGAGCGTGGGGTACAAGAGGAAGTTTGGGGGAGTAATGGAGAAAAGGTCAGAGGATGAGATTGCAGCTACATAGCTGACATCAAAACCCTTGTGTGCACATCAAACCCTCCTGCTCCAGCCTTGCTCCCATCAGCCCTATGATCCTCCAGCCTCATTCCTCTGCATCTTCGCAGTGCAACCCCTGTCCCCTCTGATCCTTTCCCTGCATCCTTCTCCCCCCCCCTCCTTCCTGCCTCCACATCCCTGTGCTCCCAGCGCACTCACTGGCAGGGCAGCAGCAGTGGGGCTCGCCCCTCATCTGCAGGCTGTAGCTCCAGGGCTGGGGCAGGCAGAGCCCGGGGCTGGTTCCAGCGGGGTATTGGGGAAGGGGCCCCACATGTGAGCAGCCCCAGCCCTGTCCCCTCCCGGAGCAGGAGGCAGAACCTGTGGTGGGGAGGATGTTAACCCCTTAGCTCCAGGGACCCCAGGGATGTGGAGCTCAGCTCAGGGTCTTGCTGGGCCACCCCAGGCCCTACATCAGGCCACATGTGCATCTCTCCTGCCTTCCCGCTCCCCCCAGCAGGAAGCTGGAGCTGGTGCTCCAGCCTGTAGCTGCACAGCAATCCTGAGGTTTGCGGGGCTGAGCTCCCATCGCGCATACCCCAGAAAATCCGCTCACATGCCACTTATAGCTGGCTTAGAAGTATCTTGGTCTGGAAGCCCCATTAAAAAGGGTTATCATTAGGGATGTTTAAAACCAGGTAATCGTGTAACTGCTGAAAAATCTCAGGTTAAATGGTTACATGCACCCACAGCACAGGGTTGCAGTCGGCTCTTAGAGCACATCTGCTCCCACCTGCAGCTCTGTGATCAGGGAGCTGGCTGCTGCCTCTGCTCTGCTGCTTCTGTTATAGACCAGCAGTTACCATACATGTCTTCACATCCTGTTTGGGATTAGCCCATGAATAAATTCACTTCTGAGTACAGCTGCTATAGTCTTTAAGGAATCTGAATAAAAGTTTAGCTTCAGTAAGTACCTGTTCTAGGCCTTCCAGTAGCTCTTCAACATCAGCTTGGTTTAGAAACAATTTTAGTCTTCACACTCAAAACAGAAAAGATGAATGAGTGGTTATGCTATTATATAAGCTTAAACTTCAAATTTTAGTTTTTATGCTGTCTCATTTGCTTTCGCACAAAATGAGTTATTTAAGGAAATGGTTGAAGCACTTCACCCAAATATTCTCCTGTAGACTGATTTAAACTTACAGTTCTGAAAATTAGGGATTCCCTTGTTGAATTCTATGCACTCCACAACTTCTGTTTGCAATGGAGGAGGGGCCAATCTTGTTTTCAAGAAAAGTTTTGTTTTCTTTCCAGATATCCCTTTTTTGTTAGCCAGTTTTGCACAGGATGTTGTCCTTGACGGATGTCTTTCTGGAGACTTGTATTTTGTCTAATGTGGGATTTTAAAGAGGTCTCTTCTATACATCCTTCTTTCCTCCCTGTTTAAACAGTTGAAGATGGCCTCGTTATTGATGTTCAGACCAGCTTTATTTTCATTTCTTTTGGGATAGCCCTAGAATGCCTTACTCTTGAAGTGAGAATCCCACAAGGTGGTTGTTTTCTTCTATAAAAATACACCGACAAGATTAATTTACCAATCTATTCCCATCACTGTTTGAGATTCTCTTTTTACTTGTCCTTGCTTAATTCCTCTTGGTTTTCATTATTCTGAGGCATTTTTGATCCTGTGTCAATCTAATTCAAGGCAGTCATCTTTCAGAGAGCTACAGCTCCTGATCAGTTGAAAGAACTTACTGAAAGGTGCAGGGCGATGTTTGTACTTCTTTATACATATAAATGCTGACATTGCATTATCCTACTGCTCAAATTATTTGTTTAAAAAAGAGTGAGTAAAGAGCTAGGGGAGAACAAATCAGTCTCCAGCTAAACCTACAAACAAGAATGCTGCACGGTAACCTTTAAGGAGCAGAATTATAAAATGAGTCCTTTTCCTGTGTCATTGGTGTTCATTGAGATTTTCAAATCTGATTTTAGGAAATAAGAATGCAGTTTAGCTATAATAAGGTTTTTTTTTCTTCTATTGCAGACTGTTTGTGTGGAGAAAAATGAAACATTGGGTGGAACCTGTTTGAATGTTGGCTGTATTCCTTCCAAGGCAAGTGTGTGTTTCCCTAGTTTGTATAATGTTTTCACTTTGGATTTGAATAGTGATACAGTGTAAAAAGACCGTGGATAGATTCTCAGATGGTATAAATTGTCATAGTTCTATTGACTAGAATGGAAAAGGAGAAAGAAAACACAAGGCAAAAGAAACGGATTTATTTTACAGCACCAATGAGCTAACAGGATGATGGCATTAACCAGTTAAACAAAATCAAGTCTCTTACACTAGAAACACTAAGATGAACCCACATGATCTATTCTTTAAACCAGTAGCAACTTCTGAAAGGCTTGCAGCATTAAGTTAAAGACAGTAATAATGCAGTTCTTGCATTAGTAAATGGCTGAGCCAATCCTATATCAGATGATCTACTATTGAAATACTGCAGTTGATGGTGCCCCATGTCTGTTGTAATGCATTTGCAAATATTTTATATAGATTTACATTGAAGTAGCTAGTCTTTTTCCTTCTCTGTTGTGAAAAAAATATTTTGTGAAGCTATTTCCTGTCATCTGGTAACATACTTTTTCACATTGATAACTATTTGTTCTCTCGTTCTGACTTTTGTCTGCTCAGAAAAGGAAAAAAACATAGGCCTCACCCATCTGAATCATTCTTTCAAAGCCCACTTGGTTAGAAGGAATGCCTCTCGGGTTTGTTTTATTTTGATTTTTTTATGAAATTTAAACCCACAGTCCTTAGCACATGGAGTCATTAAATATCCCCTCTTCATTCCTGGTGTCAGCTGTGGTGTTTTTTCCCCCAAATTCCAATCAAGGTAATTGTATTTTGCTTACTTAAATTACCCTTAAAGTTTCACCTGAACACACTAATCCTGATTTAAGCTATGGTACAGAAATGTTGCTCTGCTCTGTTGAAAGAGCTGCTGTTTCAATGGTGAATGAAGTAATCCCTCTATAGAATTTGACTTTAAATTTGTAAAGCACTTGAGAATCCTTCAGGATGAGAGCAAAACATAATGTAAGATATATTTTATCTATCACAGTGTTTCTCAAACTGTGCTCCGCGGAGCCCCAGGGCTCCGTGAGACATCTCCAGGGGCTCTGCGAGGTTGACAAACTGGAAACATCGATAGTTACAACATATACAATCAGTGGACTGCTGGGGCTTCGCATAAACTTTTACGAATGGCTCCGGAGCCCAAAATACTTGAGAACCGCTGATCTATCACATAGTTAGCTCTGTGGTTGACACCTTGCTTGTCCTCTTTACAGAAATGGGGTACGATTGTGAAGTGGGATTTAGACCCTTCTCCTGAGGCCATTTATCACTTCCGTGTGTAAAAGGGAGTGCTGGATAGGAAATAGTTCTGAATCCATGCTGTTAGACTGACATGTGCAGTATTTTTCATTACATGTGCAGTATTTTTCATTACAAACTATGCTCACAGCATACAAGTAGATAACATAACAGACATCCTGATAAACTGTTTCAAGTACTAGCTTTTACTAAATCTCTATGGTAACTCATACACAGAGATCCATTAATATCTAAACAAAATTTTGCACTGCTTTGTGATACTCTGCTTCTGAGCAAGCAGGTACATTGAAAGGCTCAAAGGGCATTTAAAGTTCAGTAGGAAAATAATTCTAATAAATATTGGTACATCTGGGTTTTTTTTAAATTTTGTAAGTCATCTGAGCATTCATATTAACAAACGCTAATAAAGGTAATAGCTTAATTTATAAATGTTCAGGTTGAACCTCTCTAATCCGGCATCCTCGGGACCTGACTGGTGCGGAACCAGAAAATTTGCTGAACCATGGGAGATCAATATTGTCTTGTAGCATTACCAACACTTCCACTGCTTACTGGACTCTTAGAATACATGTACAGAGAAATTAGAGTTAATTAGCAACACAGAACACTGAGAGTCAGGACTGATGGCTATAAACAAACTTTATGGGACCATGGGAAACTTGGCCATACCCATGATAAGTGGACATCCAGCTAACTAAAATAATGCTGGACCATGGATGTTGCCGGACTAGAGAGATTCAACCTGTAGTGAAAAAGTTTCCAGTCATCGATTGTAAATCCGGTTTAGCAGTGAATAGTATTGGGAAATTAACTTTAGGATCTTATTAGGAAGCTTTCACTCCTTAGTGTCTTAAATTTATCTTCATAGAAGGTTTTTGGGTACATGCTATAAGCATTAAGGTAATAGTAAGTTATTAAATCCTCTCCCAAAATCCAGTAATAGAAAGTATTTGTTTTTGTTGTTTATGGCATATCTAACAGAATTTTTTCCTTTCAAATTTTGACAATTTACGCAGTGATGATGCAGCTGAGTGTATATTCTAAGTAGTCATACATTTATTTAAAAAAACAAGTTTTGCACATAGATGCTCCTGGTTTACAAAAACAAACCTGATTATCTCAGCCCAACAAACTGTACTTTTACTCAGACTATAATACACTATATTATGATCACAAATATAAATTATGTATTTTTTAGGTTCATTTGCAGCCTCTTCTAGCCCCAGTTTTTTAGACTTTGGCATTCTTCACAATTTTGCTCCTTTGCCCTGTTTCAGGTACACTGAAGTACAGACACATCATCCTCATGCATCTTCTCTGGCTCTCCACTTCTGAGTACAGTTCAGAATTGTCCTTGTAACAGTAGAACTTCAGAGTTATGAACTGACCAAGTTAAGCGCACACCTCTTTTGGTACCAGAATATGCAGTCAGGCAGCAGCAGAGACGAAAAGGCAAATATAGTACAGGACCGTGTTTAAATGTAAACTACCAAAACCCATACATTTTTCTCCTGAATTTTAAAGTTTCAAAGCTTTCAAAGTTTTCAAAGTCAATGTACAGTTGTAAACTTTTGAAAGAACAACCTAATATTTTGTTCAGAGATATGAACATTTCAGAGTTATGAACAACCTCCATTCTCTAGGGCTACGTCTACATTGGCGTGCTTTTGCGCCAAAGCTGTGCAAATGAGGCTTAGCGTTAGAATATCGCTGAGCCTCATTTGCATAGCTTTGGCACAAAAGCGCGCCAATGTAGATGTAGCCTAGTTGTTTAACTCTGAGGTTCTACTGAATCAGAAGGACTGTTATAACTTAGTTTCTGAACTAGATCTGTTTCCTCCTCTACCTCCTCCAAGTTTTTATACATTCTCATGTTCCCTCAGATGTGAGATTATTTAATAGGGCAGAGAACAAGACAATTTTCCTCTGCAGATCTTTGTCTCTGGGACATTCAAATTGTGTCTGTCTCAAAGCTCTGTATCATTATAATTTTCAAATGAAAATTTACTAGGCCAAATTAATGCCTGGTTTGACTGTTAAAGTCAGCAGAATTAAATCAAGCTTGAATTTGGCTTTTCTTACTCTCATGTAATTGTCTGAAACAGCAAGCAAAGGGTGAGCAAAATTAACTTTGTAACTCTGTTTAATGCCAAATAATTTTGGGAAATGACTTGTATAAAATATCCTACATAAAATGAAATTGTGGCCTCATGTATTTTTTATATTTTGAATAAAACTTTTCTTAGTGATAATGGTGAAAGTGTTTATTGAAAATTAATGTTAAAATATTTTTTTGCTGATGTTGGGAATGAATAGTGAATCAACAGTTTGAATGTTTTTAATATGTTATGGTCTGACTCCATACTAAATTATGTTTTTCTATGTGGTAGGCTTTGCTGAACAACTCACATCTGTATCATTTGGCCCATGGAAAGGATTTTGCTAGTAGAGGAATTGAAAGTGAGTATGAAGTACACGTTAGCATTGTAAACATGTTAGGGATGTAAGCGACTAATTGACTAGTTGACTATCCGATAAGCAAAAGCTTTTTGGATAGTCAACACGCTAGTCGCTTCCCTTCCCCCTGTTTGCTGCCTCTATCAGAAAGAGGTAGCCCGGGGGTGGAGGGGAGCTGGCTTAAAAGCCGGTTTCCTCTCTTCCTCTCTCTCCCCCCCCCCCCCCCCCCCCCCCCCCCCCCCCCCGCCCCCCCAAAGCTCCAGCTTCGTGGGAGGAGGCAGAGGCACAAGGCGATGCTCCACCTTTGAAATGTACAAGAGTACCCGCTGGTACTCTTCATTTCAAAGATTGAAACACTGCATAGAGTGGCACATGGAGCCCGGGATCAAAGGGGAACTCCCTGCTGGCCCCAGACTCCATGTGGCATTTCAATCTTTGTACGCCGCGCGGTACTTCTGCCTTTCTGGGCGGTCTCTTCCTACATTTTAAAGCAGAAGTGCCCTTATTGACTAATCGTATGGTCAATGGAAATTCCATCTCCTATTCGATTAGTTGATTAATTTTAACATCTGTAAAACATGTGTGGTTTTGCACAGTGCCTTTTAAATGTGCAAATCTTTGACCACCTGGTTGAACAGATAGTAGGAAAGCCTAGCAGGCTTACAAAATCAACTGGAATGTTAGAGATTTGTTTCTATTCCTTGAAATCAACTTCTTGGAAAGTTGCAAATTAAAATGATTCATTTTCTGCTGCAACAAAATGGAATTGGTCTCCATCTATATTTGAAAAATTTGAAGTTAATTTTTCTACTCTGATGGCTGAATGCTCTTTTTAACCCATTAGTGAGGTCATTCAGCGCATCTTACTGTGGCACAGAACTCTTTTTTTTTTTTTTTTCAAGATAACCTTTAAGTTGAGATGTATAAAGATACTGAAATACAAGGGAAAAATAAAGATGAATAAAACATTATAGTTACAGGACTCCAGCTGAATTTAGAGAAGATGATGGAACAGAAAAGTGGTGCAGTAAAGTCTTTAACGGGTGGAATTGCCCATTTGTTTAAACAGAACAAGGTTAGTTTGGGCTGTGTCTGTCATACTGTTTTTCTGCATAAGTTTTTTCTTTTTCTATTGAATCTACTTTTTACCTCTGAGATTAATTAAAATGGCTAATAAATGATCAGCAATGATAGAATTTGACCACTTCATTTTTAGGAAGACTTACTTATCTGCAGTTCAGTATTTTTATATTTAGAACTCTTTTTTTCCTTTTCTTAAAAGGGTGTCACATTATTGTTCAGTTTGCAATCATAGAATACTAGGGTGGGAAGAGACCTCAGGAGGTTATCCCATTCAAACCCTCGCTCATAGCAGGACCAATCCCCAATTAAATTATTCCAGCCAGGGCTTTGTTAAGCCTGGCCTTAAAAACCTCTAAGGATGAGATGCTATCACCTCACTAGGCAACCTATTTTAGGCTTCACCTAATGAAATAGTTTTTCCTAATATCCAACCTAGATCTACCATGCTGAAAATTGAGACCATTGCTTCCTGTTTTGTCATCTGCCACCACTGAGAATAGCTTGGCTCTATCCTCTTTGGGAACCCCCCCTTCAGGAAGTTTAAATGCTGCTGTCAAATCCTCCCTTATTCTTTTCTTCTGCTTACTAAATAAGAACAGTTTCTTCAACCTGTCTTCAAAGGCATGTACCCCTGCTCCCAAATCATTTTCATAGCCCTCTGCTGGATGTCTCCAATTTGTCTTCTCTGTATTTGGGAGCCCATACTGGATGCAATACTCCAGATGTGGCCTCATCTGCTGTAATTCCCAGGTCCTTTTCTGCAGAACTGGGAACTGACTGGCTAAACAGCAGCCTATAATAGTGCATGGGATTCTTGCATCCTAAGTGTAGGACTCTGCACTTGTCCGTATTGAAGCTTTTCATATTTCTCTTGGCCCAGTCCTCCAGTTTGTTTAGGTCTCTCTGGACCCTATCCCTACCTTCCAGCATATCTACCTTTCCCCCATCTTAGTGTCCTCTGTAATGAAGTGATAGATCAGTAGAGAATCCATTTATCACTACAGATCTATTGAGATTGAAGTTATTTTGGTTGTAAAATATGTATGCTTTCATTTAAATTGTGAAAGTTTGTATTTACTCTATTCTCATTTGTAAAGGTCACACATGTGCCTGGGTTTGGAAAAATAACTGGGAAAAACCAAGTCACAGCAACCAAAGAGGATGGTAGCACTCAGGTTATCAATACAAAGAATATCCTCATAGCCACAGGTTCAGAAGTTGCTCCCTTCCCTGGAATTATGGTATGATTTTAATTAGTAACTTTAATGGTATTGTTTTTCATTATTGTGTTGTTACTGATTGTCATTTATTGAGTAATAGTTTTCTGCAACTTATTAGTTATTGCTGTGCAATGTTTTTCCTCCCTAAGAAGGAAGCTTACACTAGTGTTTTGTATACTACATAAATTCAAACTGTCTAAAATAGCTTTCTCCTTTGTTCATTATTAGATTGATGAAGACACAATTGTATCATCAACTGGTGCATTATCCCTGAAACAAGTCCCTGAAAAGATGGTTGTCATTGGTGCAGGAGTCATTGGTGTGGAATTGGTAAGAGGCTTATTTATACAACTTATGCTTTCAGTAGATAAAGAAATAGGATATAACTATTTGTCACTGATGGATCTGGAGCGACGAATTTAAATCTGTATATTGTGTTAGTATTAGGACATAATATGGCTGGGAGGATTTTTAATTAGAGAGAGAGCGCACCAAGTCACTAGTTAGATCACCTTTCATTGGCAGTGAGAGAGACCACCGATCAGTTATTAATTCTCTCGAAAAAGCTGGATTGTAGTTGAGTTCTCAGTGGACGAGAGTCCATGTTTTTAAAACTACTGTGACTGGTTGGAAGTCTCAGGAGAGAGTTGAGGAACTGAATTAGTATAAAGGGTGAAATATATTCTTGCCTCTCAAACTCTCCCAGTTCAGTGCTCTGAGGAAGTTTGCACTGCAGTTTCTCCTTCTGAATCTGCTCTCTACATTGAGAGAACTTCTTGCTAAAGAGCTGTCAATTAAGCACACTTGCCACATTTAACGTCAGGAAATCTTGTTGATAGGATGTTATGTTTATTGTAGCTAATAATCAATGGAGTAACATTTTGGGACTGAAAGAGTCTAATCAGCACTTTTAAGTCTGTCTCCTTCTCTTTTCTCACCCTGTATCCTGCCCATTCTTATATAGATCTAATATTTTGAAAATATATTGATCTTACAGAATTTCTTGAAAATTTGGTCAGAGCGTACCCCCTAAAGCCCAGCACTAAATGTACTCATCAGCCCTGTATCTTGATTTTAATGGGGGGGAAACTGCAGTATTTTACTTTATCCGTGAAGTGCATATGCTTGAAGGGAAGACTTGCATAAGAGATGTAGTATTTTCACGGGGGAGTGATAATGTTTATCTGCTTTTTAGGGCAGCGATTTTGACAGTGAGTGCTTTAATTTCACTTAAGCGGAATCTGACATTGTTTTGACTTTGCTCTAGTGGTACTGGAACACTATAGATTTTGTTGCATTTAGGCTTTTTGGTTACATTCTGATTTCTGGATTCTGAACGTTTTTATACCTATCTAATTTTAATAGGTATGTACTTACAGCATTTAGTTCTATTGCCAAGGCAACTAATAAGCTAAGTAGTGTAGCTAATCTACATGGAAGCCAGCTTATATTATTGTGTATCTTCCTTTCATTGTTCCTGTGCCTCAACTTTTGCCTCTTTGTTTCATTAGCTGTTTACATTGTATTGACGTGGACAGATCTCTGGGATAAGGCCTGTCTTTTTAATTCTAAATTTGTACAACACCTAGCACAACAAGCTCACAGGCCCTAGTACAAATAAACAATCTAATACAGGGGTGGCCAACCCATTCTGGGGAAAGAGCCAAGACAGCAGTGGATCCAGCGCCAAAGAACCAGGGCAAAGTTGTTGAGCAAAATAAAAAAAAAACCTCTGCCCCTTTAAGAGATCACATTTAAATGCATTTAGAGGCTTTTTGGCCTTATTAGGCTCCCACCGGCCGACACCATCTTTAATTCTACATCTTTCATGGCCGCGCCAGATGGCTCCCCTGCACAGGAGCTGGGAGGAGCGGGCCGCTTTTGGGGGTGCATGGGCGGCTTCCGAGCCACCGGGGGGGCGGGAGAGATGCATGCGGCTCGTGAGCTTCAGGTTGGCCATGGCTGATCTAATAACTCTGGGATATATATGTGCGTGCACATATGTTTATCACCATTGCAGTGGCCTGATGAGGGCCCTGTTACGCTATGCATTGCCCCTATTGTGAAGACTCTAAACAGTAAATATTTAAATATGGAGGATTGCAGTTTCTTTTTTAAAGTTTTGTTTTTTGTAACAAAATGATGATTTATTGTATTGACTGCAGGGTTCAGTTTGGCAGCGTCTTGGTGCAGATGTGACAGCTGTTGAATTCTTAGGCCATGTTGGAGGAATGGGTATTGATATGGAGATCTCTAAAAACTTTCAGCGCATCCTTCAGAAACAAGGACTCAAATTTAAATTAAATACCAAGGTTACTGGTGCCACCAAGAGGCCAGATGGAAAAATTGATGTTTCGTAAGTGCTTAACACATGATATATGGGAATCATAGATATATACTTCCCTACCAGAAATCTAACTAAAAATACAGCTTTAGATTTGGGGTATAATTTACTGTATAAATAAAACTATAAACAATGACAACGTGATTTGAGTACAAACATGAACTAAATTGAAAGCTAAGGTTAAACTATACTCAATCTTATTCAGTTGTTGCAGTTCTGTACATAGGGATAAAACTTGCATAGCTTTCTTTCAAACTCCCAATATCTTATGTAATGCCAAGAGGAGTGAATGACGGATGCCATTTCAGTTCCAATTTTAATACCTTACAGTTTTGAAATTTAAATTTAGGGCTGTAAAATTTCGATTATTTGGCTAATTGAATAGTCGATGCAGTTTGCATCAATTATTCGATTAGTCAATAAGGGTGCTTTTTTTTGGATGGGGAGCCTATACAGGAAGGATGAGTTCCCTGCCATCTACAACCCTGGGCTATCTACACAAAATTATCTCGCAATAGAATGATTTCAAGCATTTCCACAATGCTGTTTAACTTTAGAGGTACAGGTTGAACCTGTAAAATCCAGGACTCTCTGGTCTGCGCCAACCATGGATATTACTGGACTAGGGAGCCCCGGCCAGGTTCAGAAGTGCAGCCGTGGCTGGGCTGGCGGTGGGGACCACAGCCCCAGTGGGGCAGCATGGTGAGAAGCACAGCCCTGGCCAGGGCTGATGGCTAGGAGTGCAGCCCCAACTGGGGCTGGAGGCAATGGGGTCAGCGGCCAGGAGCGCAGTCCTGGCAGGGTTTGGCAAAGTGGGGAGCACAGGCCTGGTTGGGGCTGGTGGCAGCAGGGCTGGCAGCCAGGAGCGTAGTCCTGTCCAGGGCTAGCAGCGAGGAGTACAGCCCCGGCCAGGGACGGAGTCAACGGGGCCAGCACCTGGGTGCCCGGCCTGAGTCAGCACTGTGGGAGGCATAGCCAGGGTTGGAGGCAGCAGGGCGGCCCCTGTCCGGAGCTGGTGGTGTGGGCAGGGAGGGCTAGATGCAGCATGGCAGGCAGTACAGAGTGTAGCCCCAGCCGGGAGCAGAACCCTACACCCAGGTAGGGAGCCTTGACCAGCAAATTCTGTGGTTTGGGATCACTCAGGTCTCAGGGGTGCTGGACAAAGGAGGTTTGACCTGTACAAATGCTGTGGCTACTGTTTTAGTATTTGTAATATAAAACCAGAGGATGCAAGATAAAATATTGAGTAATTGGGGATAAATTGTATGAATCTTATAATTTTGGTTTATAGTAGGAACTGAACTTCAACTGCAAGTACTGTTTTTATATTCTTAAGCATACTATAGCTTGAAATAGTTTCTTACATTTTAATGAGACCTTTCAATGCCTATTCCTCTTAATGACAATCTCTTTAACGATTTATTAGTCAAAGAAGTTACCAGGTCTCAATTATATTTAACATCTTCATATTTTTATTGTACATAGCATCTCTTTACAGCTACTTTTTTTTCTGTCCTTTTTTCAGTATTGAAGCAGCTGCTGGTGGGAAGTCAGAAGTGATCACCTGTGATGTGTTACTTGTTTGCATTGGTCGACGTCCTTTTACTCAGAACCTTGGTTTGGAAGATATTGGAATTGAGCTTGATAACAAGGGTAGAATCCCAATCAACACCAGATTCCAAACCAAAATTCCAAAGTAAGCAAGATGTTTAAAACAGTTTTCAGTAGCTTTCAGTTAATCACATTTACTTCATATATTCTACAAAGATAACAGGATTTTTGATTTAGAATGCGATATCTTTAAAAAAGGTGGAAAGAGAAATTTATTAACCTATAAAATATATTTCATTTGTAATAGTAACTGAACATAGTTTAACTTTTTTAAGGAAAGGAAAATTCAATGGCAGGGTGTTTTGATAGCATGAAGGAGGCAGAGAATAGTGTACAGGATGAGGTCCCTAGTTTCCTCTTGGGTTAAATCAGCTCAGACATGGGAAGTAAGCATTTCATACATTGCAGGCTGCCCCCGACTTGTGATGTGATCTGTTCCGGAGATAGTGTTGCAAGTCGGGGGCGTCGTAAATGTGGGGCTGAGGACGTAAGTCAGGGGATTTTGACCCCTTCCGCATTTACAGAAAAGATTGTAAGTGTGAGGGATCGTAAATTGGGCCGTCGCAAAGCAGGGGGCTCCTGTACAGTAACGTTTATAAAGCTATTTGAAAAAATACAAGTAGCGCTAATCTGTAGAAAATAACTATTAATCTTAAATTAGAGGGTTAATCTAGCAAATTGAGTATAGAAACAATACACAATGGGTAATTACTTTAATATATTTTTGTTAGACTTTCTGTTTACAAACTTATTTAAACTAATATGTCTGTCATATAATAATGTAGCTGAAATTCTCTATATGTTCTTTTTAAACAGCAGTGTTTTGTTTGTTTCATTTGTCTCATAGCATTTATGCTATAGGTGATGTAGTTGCTGGGCCAATGCTGGCTCACAAAGCTGAGGATGAAGGCATTCTCTGTGTTGAGGGAATAGCTGGAGGTGCAGTTCACATTGACTATAACTGTGTGCCCTCAGTAATTTACACGCATCCTGAAGTTGCCTGGATTGGCAAATCAGAGGAACAATTAAAAGAGGAGGTACTGTTTTCTCTTTGGGTTAATTTACTTTAGGGTCTTGGATGTGTTAATGTAGACCTTTTATGAGTTGTGGCTGAATCACCATAGATGTGTGTTCCAAAAAAAAAAAAATCACGTACTCCATCAATACTCTGATATAAAAAGGCAGGTATCTTGGCATCAAATGGGGTTGAATCATTGTGAAAGTTCACACATTAGCATTGTTATTGAATAGATGTTAATTGATGATCATCATCTTTCCCTGTTGCCAACAGTGTGTAAAGCAGGTGCAATTCATAACCTGGGGAGGAAATCTTCACAATTGACAATGAGCTTTAGTCTGAATAGATATCTATTTGTGGCTTAGTTTTATCACAGGTATTTGGGAAGATATGCTACTATTCAGCAGTGCATTCAGTAGGTGTGTAAGAAGCAACTAAATGCTGTGATTCAATGCACATGATGCTTAGCATATTGAGTCTGTACCTGCTCAATCATTAGATGTCCGAAAAGTGTGTATTGGAGGAAGTGTCTGCAAGTGCATGTTTTATTAGTGCAGATGAGGGCTTAGTGCCATCAAAATAGGATCTGCTGCAGGCTGTCACTCTCCACGTGCATCTTCTCTGTCCCCATGCAGGATTGGCTTTGTTCAGGCCTGTAAATGTAGATAGTATATTGTCTACCTGGGAATACCGATTGTTGGGAGGTTGTGGGGTGGACTGATTGGTTTATTTTTTGATAAATTGAGGTCTGTAATATACTCCTTCGTAGTAAGAAAATATTTTATTTTAAATCCCTCTGAACTGGTCTCTTGTGAGAGGTAATTTAAATGGTGCTCAATGTCTGTAGTTCGCATCCAAAGTAAGATAGAGCAGTTACTCTTTTACAGTTCATGCTGATGAACTACTCTTCCATAGTCAAATTTTATCTAATACTGGTAACAGGTGTTAAATATTTGAGAGTTTTATGAATGGAGAGCAATATAAAAAAGTACAATATAATGATAGTTGGGTGGGAGCGAGCCAAGGGTTTACATTAGTCAAATAGGCCATCTAAGCTACAGTGAAAAATCAAGTGAATTTTAGAATGTGTACAAATATATTTTTTGATGAGTATATCAAACTGTAAGCACCTTCTTGCACAATTAAACCTTCATCCATTCTTGCAATACACTGTGTAAATTGTCATATCTATTTTTGTAGGGGACAGAATACAAAATTGGAAAGTTTCCATTTGCTGCTAACAGCCGAGCTAAAACTAATGCTGACACAGATGGCTTGGTGAAGATACTTAGTCAGAAATCAACAGACAGGATGCTGGGTGCTCACATTCTAGGCGCAGTGAGTATTGTAAAAGATGGGTGGTACTTTTTCTGTTTCTCAGCTCCAATAGTGATCTGCTATATATTTGAGAGAGTTTCTGTGTGTGTTTGTGTGTGTGTGTTGGTTCATTTGTTCAAGAACTCCTCCTAAGCAGTAAGAGCTAGAACCACCAAGTTTGGTTATATAGCTTCCACTTATAACTTAAAGCAAGGTAAGGATTGGGATGTGGCTGGAATGGGATTGTTTCTCATAAAATTATACAAAAAAGAGAGAGAATCATCAGGCAGGTGAAAGAGACTGCCTGGAGGTGACCTTTCCTCCCCACAGCCCCCAACCCTGTCCATGACTGCCCCAGCTTTGAGCCTTCTACCCCTCCTCCCACCACAGCCTTTTTAGAGAGGGTGCAGGAGATTAAACTCTTATCCCTTCCTTCTCCCTCTCCCCCTCCCGATTTATATGGGAACATTGCTGGCTGTTACCCTTTATCAGGGAACCAGAGGACAGTGCACAGTTTGCTGCATTCCTCACTCTGGCTGAGCACAGGGGGGGTGACCAACCTGGATCTGGATATGCATGCCTTCCCCCGACTGTGCCTGCTGGAGTGTTCCTTCAAAAAAAATACAGGGCAAGCTTTGAGTCTCTTGGTGTCACTATATTTAGCATTTATTTTACACACTTTATTAACTCTGAATTGAACCTTACAATTTTCTGGCCAAGGTAGGCTGTGGATGCCACTCCTTTTTGAGTTAATAAGGTGCTCTGAGTGGGTCTCCAGAAGGGGGCGGCACAGAACAATGCCATGGAAACTGAGCTAGCGTCTCAAACAATAATCAAAAATAGCATGGGCAGAATGACATTTATTTTGCCTTACTGGCAATTTGCGTACAATTGGGGTGTTGTTCACCACTGCCACAAATATAGAGAATGAGATTTTGGTTTATGTATGCTTGCATTCTGTCATTTTTTGCTTTGGTGTGAATTGTTACAGCAGTCCAATGTGATCAATGTATACAACAGTGCAATTGTTTTGTATTTTTTATCCTTTTTCTTTCACAACTACACTATGTATGTGTTACCGGTGGGTAGAGGCATTAACTAAATTAACCAGATGCTAATACTTAGCACTGCTGAATATGGTTAGTTTTTTAGCAGAAGACAACACGTATGACAAGCTGACTGTTTCGTAGCTAACTAGTAAGCTTAGTATGCTCATAGTTTGCATGTCTTTGCAGTTGTACAATTTACACTAAATATATGTTACATGCAGGGTGCTGGAGAGATGATTAATGAAGCTGCTCTTGCTATGGAATATGGAGCATCATGTGAAGATGTAGCCAGAGTTTGCCATGCCCATCCAGTAAGTTGGCATTAAGTAATTTATCATTCTGTAACTTTTTTCCTCAGTGTTTGGCATAAAACATATAGGCTGCGTCTAGACTGGCCAATTTTTGCGGAAAATCATCTGCTTTTCCGCA
>CM057845.1:24572324-24588435 GCA_030068395.1 Apalone spinifera
ATGACAGGACCAAACCCCCGCAGGAGCCTCCCAGGGGCCAACCCCCGCTCCCGCAGCTCCCTGCGCTCAACTCACCCCTCCCAGGGAAGCCGCTGGACTCTTCTGGAGCCGACGCCCCCCTCCCCCAGCACATGACAGAACTGTGGGAGGAAAGCAGCCTGCGCACTTCCGGAGCCCCCGGAAGTGACACAGCCTTCACTTCCGTCCACCCCCTGGGAAGCCAGCACTACACTAGAGGTAAGATTGTGCAAATGCCTTGCGATTGATGGCTTGGTGACCATGGATCTAAACTATCTGGAATATCATGATTCATCACTCAGCTTCTTAGCAGCAACAGAAGCAGGATGATACAGATAGAGATAAAATAATCCCCTACCTTGGGGATGCCTCTGATCAATTTTAAAAGCCTGCAGGCTGCCCAAGGAACTAGTTCTCCTCTGGGAATTTCTCTCTGAACAGCTCAGTTTTGCAGACTGCAGAAAGAAGTTGATTAGGAAGCCTGAAACTGGCTGTTTTACATAACAAGGAGCTGAAGGGGAAGGCTAGCTGCTCAGCTCCTGCTAGCCCAGCTATTGGGAGAAGACTGCAGTACAATCCCCTAGTTTAGATAAGGGCAGGAATATTTATTCCTGTGGTGACTTACTGTTAACACTCTTTGTTGTTTAACATGGAGTGCATAGTTTTATTAAATTATAGGACATACACACAGACACTGGAGGAGTAAGGCACTGGGAAACCACTTGCAGCCAAGGTGGATGTGGATGCACAAAAGTGGGGGGGCGGGGGTGGATTGCAGATAGGATGCAGATGCACACTGATATTCACACAGGGCTATAAAGTTTTAGTTCCAGAAGCTGGTCTTATCCTGTGGTGCTTTATCAAATAAGAGGATAGACACTACTGCTTGAAATCCAAACTAGTCTCAATACTGACTTTCAATACTTCACCCAAATGAGAAACATTATTTAGTCCTGCCATGAGGGCAGGGGACTGGACTTGATGACCTCTAGAGATCCCTTCCAGTGCTAGTTTTCTTTTCTATTCTATGAACTGTAAAGAGAAACTTGTGTGTCAAAACTACCAGCTAACTTGAATTCAAGCGGACATCCAGTGGAGAGTTGTTAAAGTAGAAATGCTGGCTAGTAAAACAACTCCCCCTCCCAGCACCTCGGAAATTGAGGCAGAAACACCAGTTCTTCACTCTAAATTCGTTTGTCACCCTTTTGATTTCACTGAAAATGGAGCCCTCAGTCAAAATTAACTTATGAAAAGCCCACCTTTAGGAGCTAAGATTTTATTAGAACATACTCTAACTGGGTTAAATAATAATTGTAAAAGCTGAAGTAAATATTTGATTTACTTTTCCAGTTACTAGTAACAGTAACAATGAAGATAACGAATCATACTAGATACATACAGTGGTACAAAAGTACTATGTTTTTATTTTCAACATAAGAAAAAAATTCTTTGGTTTTGAAACGTTAAAAAGTGAGAAACCCGTCAAGGATACCAGGTCTTAAACCTGGTCTACACTACAGTAGAAGGCTGAATTAAGATACGCAACTACAGCTATGTTAATTACATAGCTGGAGTTGAAGTATCTTAAATCGCATTTCCATACCATGTAGACTTCCCTTACTTTTCACAAAAAGGGGAGTACCGGATGCGGGCTGGAGCTGACCTCAGTGTTCGATTTATAGGTCTATACTAGACCTGCTCAATTGAAGGCCATAACAGTGACCTCTGGAGTGTCAACCTTCCACGTAGTGTAGACATAGCCTAAGTGTGATGCCACTGAGAGCTAGTTTATCAAACTTAATATTTGTAAAGCCCATCCAGGATACACTGGGTCCAAGACTGTTTTCCCTCCTAGTTACAAGCAGGTGCTGTATACCGCAACTTTCTGGCTGATTGCCTGTAAGAGGGAACGCACTGTTTCTTCTAACTCCACCAACTGTTTGGCTTTGTCTTCCAAGACTTTCTGATTGTTCTCATATGTGCTTTCCAAATCTGCAGGGAAAGGGGGAAAATATCAACAGATGACTGTCGGCTGTTTTTTCAACAGTAAAATCTGAAACTAGGAAAGTTGTCCTACCTGTATTTAAAGTATTAATTCAAATTTTAGAGGTAGAAAGCCTGAGATTAGATAAAATACAAATTTGGGCCTGACAAGTTCTCAATGCTATGGGGAGGAAGTACTTGTGTATCAATGAAAATGTACTCTGGGTCCTTTAATTCAGGTTGTAAAAATTGGCTTAGAGATTCTACAAAAAATACAGATTTGAAAGGATATGAGTGAGTGTTGGTTTAGTTATGGTCAGATTATTCAGTGAATTATTGCAAATCAATAGTAGATATATGCAAGAGGGGGTGGGGGTTGAGTACAGCTTCCCCAAGTCTGGTAAAAGCAGAGGGAAAGCCTCCTGGCTAGTATATAGCGCTAAATATAGCTATATGCCTCCCCCTCCTGTTTCAGTATATAGCTCTAAATATAGAAATTTTTTTAAACTGTTAATTTGGCATTAACTTCAGTTTTCCAGAAGTAACTCTGTGTATCACTTTGGGTTATGATGGTAACCCAATCTGATTAGATTAATAGTGAGAAATATTCAATACTAAGGTGCTGCAGGAAATCACAGCTTTTAATCTTTTCAGTGTGCTACAGCACTTGACATTTGTTAGCTAGGGATGTAAAAAGTCAGTTAAATAGGTAACTGTGTAACCACTAAAAAAGTGGTTACATGTGTTGTGGGTGCTGCAGAATAAAGTTTAAATAAGCTTTATGCTGCAGAGCCTGCAGTGAAGCCTCCCCAGGAGTGGGGCCACCAGCCCTTGCCAGCTCTGCTCCTGGGGAGGATTCCCTGCTGCAGTGAAGTCTCTTTTCTGGGAGTGGGGCTGACAAGAGCTGCCGGCCCCACTCCTGGGAAGGCTTTGTTGTGGGCTCTGCAGCCAGCTCCTGTTAAGCCAACGTGTAAGCTGGGCTGGGAACCAGGCCAGACCTGTCACGGACAGAGATTGCTCCAGCTGGCTGGCGCAGCCCCTGCTTGTGGTGGGCCCCACAGGGCTGAGGCATGCCCCTGCTCCAGCCCCTACGGTGAATTGGTAAGCATTACCTCTTTAGGGTGATGCTTACCAGTTAACTGGTTAACCTTTCACATCCCTAATGTTAGCCTGGTCAAATTAGTTAGGATAAAAAAATGTTCTATCTAATTCTCCAAGCAGATACAAATTTTCATTTTCTTTCCTAAACAGTTGTTCCATGTTATATGCTGTTGAACAGTGACTGCTTTTTTCCCCAGAAGTGGATGCATCCCACTGTTGGGTGAATTATCATTTGACTGAACAGTATTCCATATTCTGCATACATAAGTGTATGAACTTCCAGCAATTAGTGTAATTAGTGATAAGTTTATTTTCTACCTCCAGCTGATGAATATTAGCCCAGTTCATTCTGCAACATGAAACATGACTTAAGAATCGGCAAAGACCACCTTTTCTCATACGTGAAGTCTTACCCTTGAGCAGCTGGAGTTTGATGTTTGCTTGAGCTAGCAGTGATTTAGCTTCATTCTGCAGCATTCCAGCTTTCTTCCTGGCATCAGCAGACTCTTCTGTTTTCTTGGCAATTAGGTTTTCAACTGTTTTATATTTGGCATTCAGTTCACTGTCAAGTACCTGCAGTTTCAGATTCACAACAGAAGGTGGGGTTATTGCTCAGAAAACTGCAAAGCAAATAAATGCATGTTTCACCACTGGAACAGATGGTATCTAAATATCCCTGGCAGGAAGAAGGTCCCATCAAGTGTAAAACTTGCAAAGTCAACTCCTACAACTCCCTCCAATCCCTGGCCCAGGAGACTTATTGGGACAGGTAGTGGATGCACCAGACAATCTGGTCTGTTGATTAGAATTCTGAAAACTCACCAGCAATATTAGCAGCATGAAATGTGCCATCTGCAGCATGAGAGAATCTGGGGAAATTGTCACTATAAGCACGTGTGTAGACAGCACTGTTTTGTTGGAATAAGCCACGCAATTTGCATAGTGCAAATTGCGTAGCTTATTCCGAGTCTAGGTCGAAAGAGCTTATTTTGAAATTTGGCACCGTGTAGACAGCGCCAGATTTCAAAATAAGGCGCTATTCCAACAAATCCCTTAACCCTCATGGTACAAGGGTTACAGGGATGTGGGAAATAGTGAGAGCATTTAAAGATGCAGTGTTGCTATTTCGAGATACTTCCGGTATCCCAAAAGTGCAACGGAGTCTAGATACACCCTTAGTGTAAGGTGCCTGATAAGATCTGTAATCACTCTTTTCTGTCTTTCCTCTGTCAATGCTCAATAATAAACTCTTGTACGTGTTCAGCAAGATTTCAGAGGCCCCTTGTTTGAACCTAATAGTTTTGCTTAAAGGTTAATTCAGACATCTTACTCTCATGGGAGAGGGAAGGCTCCTTTGCGACAGAGGACTTGATTGTAGTGAGCCACTGACAGAACTTTTGTTGTCAGTTGTTTGAAGGCTAAAATAAATCAGAATCCCTCTTAGAAGTATTAGACTTTGGGAGGGACTCCATGCAGACATGGCTTAGAAAGACACTGCTATGCTTGCAAAATATTTGCTACTTTAGCAGGGGTGGCCTGTGACCATAGACCGACTCAGCCGTCGCCTAGAGCGCTGCCTTCAACAGGGCGTCCGATGATGATGTCACTCCATTGATGGCTGTGCAGGTGGGGACGCCGATCGTGCGTTCCACCTGGGGTGCCAGCTGCTGCAGCCTGCTCCTGTACTCTAGATAACTTCTTTCCAAACATTAACTAGAGGAGCAGGCTGGCTAGCATTACACTGAGAGATGGAATCATTTCTACAGTAACTGGAGTGATGGAGGAATTCCTTTCAAAGTGCCACATTACAAGTGTACAATAAAACTTGTACAAAATATGGCATGGCACAACTGAATAATGTATTGTACTTCCTGTGTTCTCTCATACAGACCTCAAAGCACTTCCACAGAAGGCAAGAAATCTATGTTGTAGATGGTGAAAATGAGGCACAGAGAAGTGTTGCCCAAGGTAAAAGTCAATGACAGTTGCGAATAGAACTGAGATTTACCAATTTGTGACCCTACATGTAATCCATAAGAATATGGAGACTGTGCATCTCTCCATGACTGACAGCTTTCTGCTCGTGTAGGAATTGGAGATTTGAAGGCTTTTTCTGCCATGTAAGGGTATGTCTACACTTGCACCCTAGTTCGAACTAGGGATACAAATGTAGGAATTTGAAATAGTCAATGAAACGGGGCTTTAAATATCCTGCGCTTCATTAGCATGATCTTGCGGGTACGTTTCAAAACAGCTGTTGATCACAGTAAGTGAAAGTGTGCGCCGGGGCACGTTATTTCGAACCAAGGGGTCTGGTTCGAACTAATGCGTCCTGGCGCACACTTTCACTTTCGAAACAGCTGTTGATTGGAGTAATGCACCGGCGAGATCATGCTAATGAAGCGCGGGATATTTAAATCCCCACTTCATTGACTATTTCAAATGTCTACATTTACATACCTAATTTGAACTAGGGTACAAGTGTAGACATACCCTAAGTTAGTGCCAAAGCCAGCAGAAATTAATGCACTGGTAAATAGACCCCACATTACCTTTCTAAAAAATAAATGGGGACAACAAATCTAATCCAGTCCACTGAACAAATGCCACTAATATTCCTGGGCAGCTAGCTCCCTCCTACCCAGTGCCCAAGCATGATAGGATATTGGGTACAGCTGGCAGTAGCACTTAAATGCTCTTTAGCCCCAAATATAGCTCCTCATGACCTGAGTTTTGTGGAAATCAGTAGGCAGGTATGTCTCACCTCTTTAACATCTTCCACACTTTGTTTCACAGTTGCAATGGTTTCTTCAATCTCTTCCACATTCTCTGAATTTGTAGCAGCCTTTTGTTTAAGGTCTTCCACACTTTTCTCTAGCTCAGTAAGACGCAGGGTAGCATTGTTTAAAGTTTCTTCAGATGCTGCATTTTCAGATTCAATCTAACGAAGAATGAAAGAACAGTTTAAATATCCCCCCCCCAACAACTGTGTGTTGATTTTTAAAATTAGCTTTCTGGGAAAAAGTCTTGACCAACTATTTAAAATGTCATCTCCAAAATCTTATCACCAAACTAAAATTGTGCAACTCAAATACCAACCAATATATTAGGAATATGTGGGCAGGGGGCTGGACTTGATGACTTCCTGAGGTCTCTTCCAGCTCTGATTCTAGGATTCCAGGATTTTAAGAGTACAAATTATAATTCAAGTAAAATAAGAGAGGAATCAGATTTGAAAGTGAACTAAGTTATATGTCATTAAACATGTACCTTATGAAATGGTGAGAAATAACCTTTCGTGCTGTATACAACTCAAGCTGGTTGAAATCATTGACTTTTGAAAGTCTAAGAATGCAAGATTGAAGCAGTAGTGTGTAATTGGTAAGGTTAGAATTTCACTAACTTCTGAGAGCATTCCTGGCACACATACTGACACTGCAAAGAGGGGGAGGGGGAAGAGATGCATCCCAGTATAACATGTCACCAAGACATCTGCAGTCTTCGGCTCAATTAATTGTAAACTAAACTAATGTGACGTGGGTTTACATGTCAGGAATCACTCGACATGGCAAAAAAATTCCAGATTTGAAAATGTTAAGGCATTCGTCAAACCAACATCTGGATCCATTACTGTCCGTTTAAATCATGGGTTCCCAAACTGGGGGACTTGCCCCCCTGAGGGGATGAGGGTGGGGATGTGAAGTGACACCCAGCTCTCCCCCCAAGTTTTACTATTTTTGTTTTTCTACCCTAGTTAGTGGGTTTTTTGGGGGGGGGCCTCAACAAGTTTTGCTGCTATGGGCGGAGGGCTAAGGGTTTCTCAAAAATCAAAAAGGGGGCGTGATGCCGAAAAGTTTGGGAACCACTGGTTTAAATGGAAAGAAAGCATTGCTGTGTTAATTACCCATTCAGCCATGGATAAACAAGTGCTAGGTAGGTTAGGAACCTAATAAGCCGAATATCGATACTATCAGATTTTAATGCTTTACAATCTTGTCAATGGAACAATCTGTGAATTTGTTCTTTATGAACTGGACTTGATGAAATGGGAAAAATCTTCAAATGAGTTAAAAAAAAATACTAGTTCTAATAGAAAATATTAAATTCTTATAACAGTGTTTCCCAATTGGTGCTTCGCGGAACCCCAGAGTTCTGGGAAGTGAAAGTAAGGATTTTGCAAGAAACTGGCACTTCCCTATCCCCTCTTAAAGAGACAGAGACAAACTGCGGTGGGAATCAGGTTAGTTGTTTTTTGTTTGTTTTTTTCTTAAAAAATTTTACCCTGGCAACCCTAGGGGTTCCTTGAAATTCTTTCAAGCTGAAAAGGGTTCCATGGCCAAATAAAATTGTCAAACACTGTCTTATAAGAACCCAGTAAGAGTGTTGAAGGTACTTGGTGGGCTGTGAGTTTAACATCCCCATCTCATTGCAAGTAACATTGAGTACACTATTTAAAACATGACTATACTGCACAGTGTGTTAAGAGCCTTATTCTATGACTGGGAAGGGCCCTTCTAATTTGTAAAGCATCAAGCAAGCACACATGGACACTATTACTAATAATCAATTAGTCCAATTAAATATCTTCCAAACAGGTCACACACCATATGGGGCTCTGCAATGATATAATTTGGCAAACAAATGCCCATTGATGCTTCAATAAAGCATTCTTGCATTGTACTCGCAAAATCTTTTGCATGATGGGAGAATGGGCAGCATGGCTCAGTTACCACGATACCACCTGCCTTGTGCTCAGAGCCTCAGGAAATCCTACATCTGCTGGGTTGGAAAAGCACATTCCAGTTCGTTCTCAGTACCCTTTCTGCACTGAAATTAGTGACAAAGATCTAATTGACTGTAGTGGCACTAGATGTTGGAGGAAAGTTCTCCTCATGTTGTTCTTTTAAAGTTTGATGTTTCAAGAACTCTTACTCCTTTAGCTAAAGCAGTTACCTAGCATCAAACTAGGTACACTGTAAATAATTTTTAAATACAGTTAGGACTTACTGAGGTAAGTAGATCCTGTGTTCCTTTAATGTCCTCATCAGCTTGTTTGATGGCCTTTTCGGCTGCAGTTTGGGCCTTTTCAGCTTCTTCCAGTGCTTCCTTTACCATGGCTGCAGTGACTTTAACATCTGTTGCACTTTTGCTGTGGAGCAGAAGTAACAAAATATGTGATATTTGAAATGTTTCATTTTGGTATGAATAAGAATTTGCACCAGAGTGAATTTAACTTATGTGAATTTAACTATTTTTTGTAAAGTATTTGAAACCAATAGTCTGGTTCAAACTCACTAATTTCAAAAGACAGCGGACAAAACAGTGCAGTACATGTTACCTTGCTTTATTCGCTTCATCTAGCAACATCTCTGCTCTAGCAATGTCTCCGGCACTTTGCTGTAAGATAACCTCTACATCAGAAAGGCTTTCCACACGCTCACGGATATCTTGTGTCAGGGTCTGTAGCTGCTTGGGGGTACTTGGCATCTCCATGTTCAACACTTCTTTAGCAACTGCCTCAATGCTATCCAAATCAGCGCTATCTTCTAAGATGGCACAAATGCAATGGGGGTAAGTAGACAGATTAGCAGGCCATCCATGCCGATGTCAAATTACACCACAAACTCTTGTCAGTACGTTCCTTAAAAGCAAAAAACTGACAAGCAGCAATGGGAAATAAAATGCCACCACCGCGATTTGCAGGACATAACTAGAAAGTAGGAGGTATACAGGGGTTTGTGGTGGCATCCTCCACAAGTCCCATTTCAGCTCCCATTGTGGGTTATTTTTCACCCATTGGCCTCTCCACTGTCTTAAGCACAATATGGGTATCAGAAGTATGTAGTTCCTAACATGGACTTACTGCATGGCTCTGTGCAATCTTAGACCTTGTCTGCCCCCTATTTCCCCAGCTATGAAAGAGAATTTGACAGCCTCCTGAAAGCGGTAAGGATCAATCAGATAACGGATCAAGTGTTCCATTGACATTCACAGGAGTTCAATGGGAATTAATTTGGTCCAACATTTGTAGTGCTGTGTGGAATGCTATGAAAGTGCAAGAGGGTCATGCACAATGCTTAGATACATGGAACAGCAGCAATTTATGGCTCTCAGGGATTGGGATCTAAGCAAAAGTTACCTCTATTGCTCTGAAGGTTCTATTACATGTGCTGTTGTATGTATCTAAACATTCCTTCCTGTGCCTGCATAGCACTGAACACATTGTTAGCACATAAAAAAACATGCGCAAGTGTTAGCCTACAAACATCACAGACCTCCCCAATAGAGACCATCCTCCAGAAGATCTCCTACTTCTCCATAGGTTAGCTAATGATGGGAGTTGATTGAGGAGGATACTTAGCTATATAGTTCCCTTGAAATTAATGGTAGTAGCATGACAATCTCAGTCACTTTTAAACCACTCTACCACTAATCAGCTCTATTGTAGAGTAGAAGGCAAAGTCTGTTAGTTCTAACCATGATGGAAATGAAAAGCTTAGAGGGATTCTCTCTTCCTTACTGGGGTGCATTTTTTCACAGCATTGTGCAAACAATCAACCTCCAACCTCACCTTTTATCTGTAAAGCTGAAAATGAATAACACTTCTTATAAGAATCTTAAATGCATAAAAAAAAGACAAGATTCACAGAAATGATAACATTCAGAAAGGATTTTATGACTTGCTTATGCAGCTACCCAGAAAAATGCACAAGAGAAACTACCTATAGCTGTGGTGTCCAACCAGTAGCCACTTTAGTGCCTATTGCTATAGCAAACCAACCACACTCAACTGGCCACACTGCCCCGCTGTTAGGGCCACCCCACTGCCACTAGGGATTCCAGCTGCCCACCTCCACCAGCCCTGCTTCAGCTAGGGAGGTTCACTTAGAGACTTCCCTGTCACTCCAGCCCTGCTGTCACCGGGGGTTTGCTGGGATTCCTAGTGGGGACCATCTGGGTGCTGACAGATTCACTACAACTGGGACTTCCTGGTCACCTGCCCCCCCTAATGCCGGGGGTTCCCTGACCAGGGCTGGGACTCTCCAGATGCTGCCTAGCTTCACTGCTGCCGGGGGCTCCCCAGATGCTGCTTGGCTCAGCTGGGGCTCACTAGCCCCTACATTGCTCCTGCCTCCGGGGCTCTTTGTCCAGCAACATCTGTGGCCATGCCGGACCACAGATGCTGCCAGACCAGAGAGTCCCAGGTTTGGGAGATTCAACCTGTAGTCACACTCAACTGGCCAGATAGCACCATGTGGTTAGCGTGCTGGACAAAACGGATCTATAGCATGTGCTAAACTGGAAGAATTTTCTATTCTGCATCTGTACACATTACAAAATTTTACAACATCCTAATTTTATAAAAGCTTCTAAACATAGGCTAGCAGAATTTCTCAAGATAAAGAGGAGTAATGTCAACTATGGCAAAGATCATTCTTACGCATCAGAAATTCCCTGATCTGCTTAATAAGGTTTCTCAGCTCTTCGTTGCTTCTGTCCACTTGTTCTTTTGTGGCATTGGTTTTGAGCAAAACTTCTTGTGCATTTTGTTTTGCTTCGTCTGCTCTCTGTTTTGCCTCAGAGACCTATGAGAAGTAAATAGAATTAGCCCGGTTTCACCTTTTGTTGCACCTTCATGCCCATTTTGCAAACCAAAATGTAATTCTGAAAAGGAAATTCATATTTGGAGTCCAAAGTAGAGTGGGAAAAATTCTCATATAAAACCCACAGACTGCTTTTAAATATTCTGGAATCCATAACGCCAATGTTACTTTACACAATTCAGACTAATGTTTATGGATTACACTTGGAATTTCAATTTAAATAAGTTCACTTTATGAGGCTCTTTTAAAACAGGGTACTGTGAATGAAGTTGTGCAACCGAACGAAACATTTTAAAATGAATGTTTGGGGGCAAAATGTTCTCCTCCCTCGTAGTTTTGTTTCATATCCCTGTTGGGGGAATTTGTTTCATTTTAAATTAATGTTTAGTGATCTACTTGGCAAGAGTTACCATTTTAGAGAGCTCTTCAACATCTGCCAATGCACCGAGTATGTCTCTGTCAAAATCCATGGCTTTCTGCCATGCGTTGTGAGCCACAGTAACCAGACCTTCACAGCCTGGTCCTCCGCATTTCTTTTCTCCTTCATCTGTTCGGCAGCTCAGACCACCACACTCTGAGTCAGCGCAGGAAGCCCCAGGGGGCGTTCCACAAGTCTGCAATAAACAGATAAGAAATAGTGAAATAGTTGTGCTTAATTACCCTTGGTTGGTGGAGGAAGAAGGGAAGACGGAGGTTTCAGATGATGCTGAAAATATTTAATGGCACTTGCCCCCCTAACAGTGAAATCTCGAGAGAACACCTGAGAAATAAGCTGTAGCTGCTGTACACTACATCAAAAATGAAGACACTCTATTTCTCCCTGTATCTGCCCTGTAACAAATTTCACAATGAGTGATGGGGGAAGGAAAGCTCCTCTCTATAAATACACAGCCCTCCAGGCACAAACAGCTTTGATTACAATGGCACCATTCAGTCACTATTCAGTTTCACGGAATGACATGAAACTAGCAAAACCTTGGTTCTTTCAAGGGAAAATTGCCCTCCAGCTTGTGTTAAGAAAAGAGAGGGAAGAGGAGGACCCTTCCCACCTGAAGGCAACCCCACGGATTGAGCTTGTTGAAACTCAGACTTGCTCTCAGTGAAACTATGACATTTCAAAATGTGTTTCAGGTTGGAAGAAGTGAGAAAATATTTTGAAATTTCCTCAAAGTTTTCCAAAAGCTGCCATTCTGAAATGTTTCAGTGAGATTTTATCAAAATGCTTTTTTCTCAAAATGAAATTTTGACCTCCCCCCAAAAAATTAAAAAAAAATCAATCAACTTGTTTATATTTTTTTAATACAAACATATTTGATTAGAAAAATTTTAACCAGCTCTGTACATGAACTACCCCCCAGGAGTTTGGGCAATAAATGAAATTATTTTAAAAACCTTTAGCAAGATGCAAGGTTGGGCAAAGTTTTCCTTTTTTGGCAACAGGTGAAAGAAAGGAGGATAGTCATAAAAATAAACATTTTGCAGGCAACCCCACCCCTTCTTGAGGTACACAAAATTGAACCAGGTTAATTTTAAATGTTCTTTTTCTCTAACAAACAACCTCAGCTTTTTCCCTTCTCTGAGATTTGGCATTCAATTTGCTGTTCTCTAGAACAGTGGCTTTTGGCTTTTCCAGACTTCTGTATCCCTTTTAGGAGCCTGATTTGTCTTGTGTACCCCACATTTCATCTTAATTTACTACCTGCTTACAAAATCAGACATCAAAATACAAAAACTGTTTCAGTACACTAGTACTGGAAACTTGCTTACTTTTGCACTTTTACCACATTTATCAATCAATTAGAATATAAATATTGCACTTACATTTCAGTGTATAGTATATCGCAGGGCTACTCAGCATGCGGCCCGCAGTTTGTTTGTTTACGCCCCGCAGTGCGGTTTGGGTTTACATGGGGCTCAACATGAAGCCCATGGGTGGGACCCAAAACAAAAAAAGTATCAATATAATGGTCTTCTGTTGATATGTGTTTTAGTAGTTAAATTCCTGGATTGTCATTGTTCATTAAAATTGCTCTCATAGGGGTGGAAATCAGGTAAATATTGCATTTTATTAATATCAGCAGAACTGACTTAAATGGGGCCTGTGTGTTATAATGACTTCGTTAGTGCTTTTTATGAGGCCTGTTATAAAACTAGGCAAATATTTAGATGAGTGGATATATCCCTGGAAGACATCTGTGTATCCCCAGTGGCACATGTACGGCGGGTTGAAAATCATTGCTCTACAAAACACTTCTGCAGGGACCTGAACTAAGGTTCCTAACAACTAATGAGACTAGCTGCAACCTTGATAAACCTTATTTAAAACAAGAGTTTCAATGCCAATGGATCTTCAGGACAGTAATGTGGAGGAGAGGTTCCCAACTAAAAGCGTCCCCCTTCCAAGAAAAAGGAGCCGTGGTCATGGTAGACAAGTTGCTAAAAGGGAGGAGGGTAGGAAAGGAATAGACAGACTATCCAATCTTTAGAAATTATCATGTTACTGAGGGGTAGGGAACCTATAGCCTGCAGCTTGCCTTGATCAGGCCCACGAGGCTTGGGGCTCCCTCCCACAACAGTGCAGCAAGCCAGTGATGGCACTCTAGCCGCATGGGGGCACAGTGGTTGGAGTGCTTAGCACTGGCTCCCTGAGCCTCGCAGGCTCAATCAAGGCAGATCAGAAGACACTGCCCACTACTGCTCCCATTAGCCAGGAATTGCAGCCAATGGGAGCAATGAGGGGGGCAGTGCCTGCAGCAAGCACTTTCCTGCAGCATTCGGAGTCACTTGGTGCCCGAGAGCTGTGCCTGATACGCACCCCAATCCCCAGCTATCTTCCTTCCAGTGCCCATGCCACAACCTTCGTTCCCACTGCTGCACCTTCCCACCCACCCACAATCTGCATCCTTACCTCCAGCCTGCTCCTGCATCCTCCCTCCCACTTAGACCCTGTGCCGCCACCACCAGCCTGCTCCTGTACCTTCCTTCCCACCCAGACCCTGCATTACCATGCCCAGCTTGCTTCTGTACTATCCTTTCTCTCCCAGACCCCGCACCCCAGCTCCCTATCTTCTGCCCAGATACCTCATGCTACTCACTGGCACCTCCCTCTTGCAGACTGAAACCCTCATTTTTGCTCTCCCCCCAGAACCTAGAGCCCCTCCCCCCAATATACTAGCTCTTATCCCCATAAGAGTTAATCCGACCCTGGGGATAAGCCCTGAGTCCAGGCGTCTTTCTCCCCTGGCCCCCCGTGGGGCTGGAACCTCAGGGTAATGAGGTGTTTTTTTCCCCTCAGTTGTAGGTGATATTTGAGAGGGGTTTTGGAGTTTGTTTTGCTTCTCTCCGATTGTTCTCTGGGTCAGTGCCCCTGCTGTAACTTACTGATTCTTCTAACCACTTAAGGCAGGGGTTCTCAAACTTTGTGATACTGCAACCCCCCTCTAAGTTGCTCATGACCCTCAGTTTGAGAAATGTGGACTTAAGGTAATATAAGACTGAATCAGACTGAATCATCCTATTTACAGACTGAATCATTTTCCAGCTGCAGCTGACTGTCACTTTCCTCAGAAGTCTGAAGGACAATGTGAATCTCCCCGAAAAAAAGCCACCGTCAGCCTTACCACTGTTCAGAATAATCACCAGGCTACTTCTCAGAGTGTCCTATTGACTCAAGAGCTCAGAAAGTCTGCTTTGTCTCAAGCACATCAGAAAAATCCAGCACAAACACACAGTATGCCTAAAATGGCCAGTGGCACGTCTTCCGCTATCCCCACTACCATCACTGACTCCTACTGCATCCATCTCCTCCTCTCAGGCTACGTCTAGACTGCATCCCTCTGTTAATGGGGATGCAAATCAAGCACGTTGAGATTGCTAATGAAGCAGGGATTTAAATATCCCATGCTTCATTAACATAAACATGGCCGCCGTTTTTTTTTCGAAATGGAGCTTTTTCGAAAAAACGACAATCAAGACACGGATCTGTCGAAAATAAATCCTTTTTCGACAGATCCTGTAAACCTCATTTTCTGAGGAATACAGGATATCGAAAAAGGCTTTATTTTAGACAGATCCGCGTCTAGACGGCTTTTTTTCCCCCCCCAAAAAAGCGGCAACCCTGTTTATGCTAATGAAGCACAGGATATTTAAATCCCTGCTTCATTAGCAATTTCGACATGCTTGATTCAGAGGGATACAGTCTAGACACAGCCTCATTTTCACTCATGAAACCCATGTCTGGTCCCATGTCCTACGCGGGGCAACTGGTGAAGGACCTTTGTGGCTCTGCATTATGCTCTGCATAAGAGCCACCGGGCTTGTACTACATTTAAAAGGCAGAGCTGCAGCACAGGTGGTCCCAGAGCTGGCGCAAGCTGGGACTAACCCTAACCCTAAAAGGCTCTGCCTTTTAAATGTGGTAAGAACCACCTGAGCAGTCCTGGCTCACGTCGGGTTCTGGATCACTGTGCCTCTGCCTCTCCTGCCCTTCACTGCGGAGTTGGTGCTGGCGGGAACTGGCTTTTAAGCTGCAAGTAGTTGACTAATCGACTACTCTTTTACATCCTTACCCTGGCTACCTAGATGCTCTAGCCCCACAGCTGCTGGCCCCTTGTCCTTCCTGCCAGTGTTTTGGTGGTGAGGAGGGTGTCACCTGCTCCCTCAAGCCCCCCCCAGATGTGTTGCTCCTGCTCCTACTATACAGGGACAGTGCTTCACAAAACTAGGACTGCTCCCCTTTAAGCTAGATCGGGGGTGGCAACCTATGTCTTGTGAACCAAATATGGCTCTTCTAGAGCCCCAGCTCAGCCTCCCCAGCTTCCCACACAGCAGGGAGCCAGTGCTGGCACTACAATCTTATGGTTCCCTGCAAGACTGAAATGCCAGCACTGGCTTCCTGGGAGGGCTCCTTCCAGCAAATGGGAGGCCATGTTACATGGTACCTGCAACATGGCGCAAAAACAAGTAAGTTCTCTCCTACCCCCTCATGCCCAGACCCCATACCTTCACCCCCTCAAGTCATCTCCCCTGGCCAGAAACCCTGCCCCCAGCCCGCTCCTGCTCCTGGCCACTCCTGCTCCCTGTCCCCTGGCCAGACAGCTTGCCCCCAGCCCACTCCTGCCCTCCAACCAGAAACCCTACTCCCAAGCCTGCTTCTGCACCCTAACTCCCACCAAGACCTCACCCCCTCCTACACTCCACCTCCCTCCCAGATCCTGAACTTCTACCCGTCCCATTCACTGGCAGCCCTGTCCCGCACACACAACCCCCTGTTTTTGGCCCCATCCTAGGGGCCCCACAGATCCACTAACTTGGGAATCCCGGAAGTCTCTGTCCTCCCTGCCTGCCCTTCCCGCAATGGGGGGCTGGAGCACCAGGGACGTGAGGTGGGGGCCACATTAGTGAGG
>CM057845.1:24588535-24601959 GCA_030068395.1 Apalone spinifera
ACAACAGAGTAAGATAAACAGAACCAGCAGACCATGACATGAAGATCGATGGGTAATATGAAATAATTAGCTCAAATCCCCTTTGAGTTATGTATATTCATGTCCATGAGTCCATTTCATAAATCATGGGGTGGAGGGGGCTCTGTCACAGTGGCGTTTGCAAGCTAGTGCCTCATCTTGTGGCTCGCAAGTCCTGAAACTCAGTTCCAGTTCACAATCTCCCTCAGTACACCAGACAAGCATTCTTCTAAAACCAAAATCCACTTCAACAGAGTTCCAGGCTTTGTTCAGCTGTAAACAGCCTGCCTCTGCCTTCCTGCCTGTCACTTCAACAGCACCACTGACATTTTCCTGCAGTTCTATACCCAAAAAAATCCTACCTTCTCAGCCACTTCAGAAAGATCCAGACTTTGGAGTTTGCCGGCCAGTTCATCCAAAAGGCGTGACTGCTCCTCTTGTTTCGCCTTGAACTGAGCCTCTTGCTCACTGATTAAGTCTTCCACTTCCTGTCGTGTCTGAGCTGACTGTTCCACAAGGCTATCAGGGTGAACAGTAGTGGCATTGACCCTCTCTTCTGCCTCCAGGGACATCTGGAAATATTTGGTGATACTATCCAAGGCGCCTGCAGAAATGAGATCCAACTGTTTAGCAATTAGTCCTCACTGCTGAATTTACAGAACAATCCATTTGTTACAGGGAGTTTAGTGGATGACAAAATTGTATGAGGCCTTTCCTCTGTTAAACCAAATACAAAGTTTATACAAATGTTATTACTGTTAGTATGCTTGAACTGTCAATGGAGCGAATTCTGCTATCCTTCATCAAACAACCCTCCCAATGATGGTCCTGCTGATGCTTTCATTTTAGTTGTCAACAGAATTTGATTCTCTAATATTAAAAAGTATGAAAATTCTTCCAGACTCGGGCTCTGATCCTGCTGCCACTGGAAGCAAAAGAAGATCTGGCCCTAGATTTATAAAGATAGATCTTATTTACATTTGTGACTCATTGATTCCAGGGAACTGCTTGGTGTGTAGGTGCAATTCACCCTGGAGCAGTGGGCCAGCACAAGACCTACACTCCATATTCAAGTATTGGCTTGACAGGGATATACATAGAGCCCAATCCTACTGCAAACTCTCAAAACGGGTATATGTCACTCTCAGTATGGATGGTTGGATCTGTCCCTCTGTGACATACTCTTATTCACGAACATCATGTGATCTTTCATATAGACACTTAATAATCTAATGTAATTAAATGTGTGCCAAAGTAACTTCAGACATTTGTATGTATATTTAATTGTGGTATGTAACAAAATACTAATATACCATTGGGCTTACTGGACTCCTATATGGACTCTTTTGACCGGTCTATGACTTCTACACATTAAGAGGTTTTAAGATGACTTTGTTCCTTTAGATTCTGAGCTTGTTTTGCAATACACGCAAAAACAGAAGCTTCAGAAAAATCCCTGCTAGATCAGCAACTCTGCCAAGACTTAGAAGGAAACTGCACTCACAGGAACACATTTTATTACGCTTTAGAAGATTAACCTGATATTTAAAACCATACATTATTTAATCATTTGCTGCCCCGGCTTTTTTCCTTTTCCCCCATGAGATACCTCACCCCGGATATCGGAGATTTTTATAAACTCGAGTTGTTCTGCAAGTTCTTTCACAACATGGTCTAGGCTTTCTGCATCTGTCTCCAGGGCCCTCAGGTGTGTGTCCGTATTATTACTTTTTAATGTTATCACGGAAAGCTTGTCTTCTATTTCAGCCATCTTTTCTGTAATGTCTGCTGTTAGCTTCCTGCAAGCAAAAACATAGAACCTACATTTACTCGAGGGAAAACAAAAAATCTATTAGCCTTGGATAATTTTTTTTATAAAGAAATCTGTACAGTAGTTAAATTCCTGCCACTCCTCTCCAACCAATGCGGTAAGTGATTTGTAACAACTTGCCTTCCTAGAATACTGGTTGTGTTTTCTTTATCACAAAAAACTACTTTTAATCTACAATACATTTATAAACTCAAAGCATCCAATTGGTCAGAAAACAGCTGCTTTGTGTAAGATTAACTAGCGCCAGATTCCAGAACACTGGTGTAATGCTCTTGAACCATGGCAACTGCATAGGTCAGAGTGTCAACTATTATGATCCATACATAATTTGCTTCACATCCCACACAGAGACAAATGCAGTTTTTTGATTACTACAACTGAATGTCAGGAAAGAAACAAAAATGCTCTGAATACAATGGATTATTTTAACTACTTTATAAAGATCCCTTTTTCCCAATGGCATGTTCAGGGTGGAGGTGGGAGAAAACATCCCACCTCCAAGAAGAAAGATAAAGGCAAGCAAGCAGTATCAGCTCTTTCCTCTGTTCAGCAAGCCCTTCCCTATTTGCCAGGCTTTTTTGCGCCAATAAAAATCCCAGACTTCTGTTGTGAGGCCTAATAAAGCAGACCCAGAGATGTTATTGCAGCCATGGTTCACTGACATGGGCACACACTCATCAATGGGACTTGAACCTGAGACCTCCAGCACCAAAACCAGCTAGCTCCAAGTAGCAGGCTACTGTAAAGCCTCAACTAATGGAAAGACTCAACTGACCTCACTAAACTCTGGATAAGGTCCAATGGTCCTCTAATGTTTACATCCATGTGTGGATTTTTTCCACCTACGTGCAGAATAATTTTAATGTGCATTGAGACGTGTGAATGTGCACCTCCCAGTAGAAACAAAAAATGTGGGCGCTCTGCTTAACATCCAGGTGGCATCTGAATTTCTCCTGAATGGCTGCACAAGCGCACAGCTTACAGGGAACATTCATAAGGACCATCACCACTGGGACAGGGCACGAGGGGACGATATGAGCACAGGCACCAAGTCCATGCATTACATATTAACTCATTTCAGTTATTCCGATGGCCACCACTCCAAGAGTTGCTATATCCTGGAAGCACAAGGCAAGTGTATGTCTGAACCTAAGCTCAATTTACATTATCAGTAGCTGGCATGTTCACAGCGGTCATCCTCTTCAAAGTGTCCCCAATGCTAAGGGTCATCACTTCTCTCTCCCAGGCTAGATGGAAGGGGGCAGCCACAAATCATTAACTATGAACTTAAGAACAGCCACACTGGGTCAGTCCAAAGGTCCAACCAGCCCAGCATCCTATCTGCTGACAGTGGCCAATACCAGATGCCCCAGAGGGAGGGATCACCACAATCCTCACGTGGTCCCTCTTCCACGAGACAAAGGCTAGGGGGGCACCATTCCTACCCATCCTGGCTAATAGCCATTGATGGACCTAACCTCCATGAATCTATCTAGCTCTTTTTTTAATTCTGTTAAAGTTCTAGCCTTCACGGCATCCTCTGGCAAGGAGTTCCATAGGTTGACTGCGCACTGAGTGAAGAAAAACTTCCTTTTGTTTGTTTTAAACCTGCTGCCTATTAATTTCATTTGGTGACCCCTAGCTCTTATATTGTGGGAATAAATAATTAACCTTTTCTTATTCACTTTTTCCATACCAGTCATGATTTTATAGATCTCTATCATATCCCCTCTTAGTCTCCTCTTTTCTAAGCTGAAAAGTCTGAGTCTTTTTTAATGTCTCTTCATATGGGACCCATTCCAAACCCTTAATCATTTTTGTTGCCCTTTTCTGAACCTAATTTTAGCCTCCCCTTTTGGTTTGGATGGGAACACTTAAAGGTGCTTGGAAAAGGCTCATATTTTTCAACTGCTTTAAATTATTTCAATCAATAACTGCAAAGTTAGTTGGTGTTTAACTATCTTAGATTTCACAGGGCTCACCCACTCTTCTCTATAGCCTTATTTTTTAAATACAATGAACACAGGACTTCTGTAGAAATAGAGACCCCACTAGGGGTTACAACACTGGCATTTTCTGTTAACAATGTTTTGGTTTTGAGATTAGAAAGAGAAGTCTGCATTGTTATCTTGATGGCTATAAAGCAAAATTCCAAGAATTCAATCTTTGGTCCTGCATTCTCTCACATAATAGCTATGCTTGTCCTTTGCCTTGGGGGATCACAAGGAATCGACTGGCTCCATGTTAATTGTTGGCAGGCTGACAAAATACAAACATGGCCTCCCCTTCAAAAGATAATGCCAATATTGGGTCCCAGCTGCATTTTGTTTGCTCTCAGTAGAATCTGGCTAAGAGCACCATAGGCCCATTCCTGCCAGACAATGAGCATTCTCAACTCTTACTGTGGAGCAGATATTCCCAGTGTGCTGGGCACCTTTGAGTATCAAGCCCCAGCTGAGCTAGAAATTAGGGATGAATCATTTCATCAATAAGCAAAAGCTTATCGGTTAATGCTATTGGCTACATGCATTTTTCCCCTTCTCCATTCCAGTACATGTTTTAAAGGGCTGGCCAGCAGCCTGGCTGCCCCAGCCAGTGCCAGGGTCCTGAGATCTACCCCCACTGCAGCTCTGCATTAAAAGTATTTTAGGAGCCAGTAGGCAGGCAGCCCAGCTCAGTCCTGGCTTGTGCTGGGTCCTCAGACCTACCCAGCTGTGGCTCTGCATTTTAGGGGCCCAGGAGGGGGTAGCTCCTGGGGGCCAGTGTGAGTCAGGGCTATACCAAGCTGCCTGCTTGCTGGCTCCTAAAATACTTTCAATGCAAAGCTGCCGTGGGGGTAGCTCCAGGGACCTGGCACAAGCTGAGACTGAGTGCTTGCAGTGCTAACCCTTATTGACCAATTAAATTTTTTGTCGACTACTCGATTAACAAATTACACACTTCTTAACATCCCTACTGGAAATATTCACATATATACTGTACTCACCCTGCTTCCTCAAAGAGATTTCCAATGTTTTTAAGGGGTTCAGCAGCTGGATTTTGAGCAAGGATACTTTTAATTTCATTCAGTTTCTCTTCCACTGTGTTGACAGTTTGCTGATAAGGGCCAGTGACCCCACTGATTTTTAGGATTTTTGCTTTCTCCAGGAACCTCTGTGTCCTATTAGTCAGTTCACTAATGATGATGTCCCACAGAGCAAAACACTGGTGACATGGTGCGCAGTCAGGAAAGATTCCAGAGTAGCCACGGGTGCACTTGTTACAGTGGGGTCCCTCGACACCCTCCTTACAGACGCACAACCCGGTAGAGCGATTGCATTGTGGTGTCTGGATTCCACGGGGATCGCAGTCACAAGCTGGGAGGGAGGAAGTAACAGTAGCAAAGTTTAGAGAGGATGAAAATAATTGAAGAAAAAATACACAAGTTCTGACACACACAGAAAAACTTTAATCATAATGACATGAACATGATATCGGTGGGCATGCAAACTGCAGTCAGCAACATCCGGTCCCGGTTACTTGCTTCACGCAACCTTGCTGTGAATGAAGGACAAAGTGATACAAAGAGGAAAGAAATTCATTTCACATGACTCCGAAAGAGTCACACGTATACTAGGGATGAACCAATCCCATCCTACAGTGCATTTAGAATGGGCTTTGGGTTGCAATCTGTGACCAAAGGTTGTGGGTATTTTGGTTTTTTGGTCCTTCTAATGGGAGTGAGGAGAAAGAACCAGCTCCCTTGTTAAGCAACGATGGGCAATAATTGTAAGGGGGGTGGGGGCGGACGCAACGAGCCATGCCAAGAATGTAGCACTTTTCTACCATATTAATGGAAAGGGCACAGGGTCTGGGACACAGTTTGGGTACGAGAGGGAGCTCTGAATAGGAGATTGGGTTGTAGGAAGGGATGTGGGTTCTGGACCTGGAGCCACTGTGTAGGAGAGGGTACAGTTTGGATGCAGGAGGAGACTGACTTGAGGCAGGGATTTGGAGTACAAGAGAGGAAGTCATGTGCAGGCTCTGGCCGGGAGGCGCTTAGTAAAGGCAGCTCCTGGCCAGCAGCCTGGCAGGACCTCAGACAGGCTCCCTGCCTGCTGCAGGGCCCAGTGTGCATCTCTGCACAGTGTGCCCCTTAGGGGGAGGGGAAGCAGTGGGTCTCTGGTTTCTGCACACGCCTGCAAGCACTGTCCTTGTGACCAATGGGAGGCTACGAGGGTGGTGCATGGGGTAATGGGCAGAGCACAGAGACCCTCCTCCCTCTCCCAAAGGGCAAACTGTGCAGACACACGCTGGCCCCAGTTTGAGTGTCATGTGGGGCCACAGCAGCCAGGGAGTCACTGTTACATTTTGGGTTAAAGGGGTGTAAATCCCTTTTAATTAGTTAACCAGTTAAACATTATGTTTTACCGGTTAACCAATTAAATGAAGGTGATCGGGCTGGAGCAGCCCCCATGCTGCAGGCGGGGGCTGCTCTGGCCAGGCTGGTGTACCCCCCCCCCCCCCCCCCCCCCCCCCCCCCGCAGCAGGCCCCGTAAGGCTGTAGCAGTCCCCACCAGTTGACCGGAACCAGTGAGCTCACCAGTCAACCATCCACATCCCTACTTTGGGTCAGGCTCTGGTATGTGTCCATGGTTCGGATGAAATTAGGGCAAGAGAAAGAAGATAGCAAGGAAAATCAGCTAAATAAGGAATACTGGGAATTTAAAGATAAACACTTTGTTTGTAATGGGGGAAAAAGGCAGAAAATGTCCTAAATCCTACCACTCAAATGTCAAATGTCACACGAGACCACATTCTCTTCGTTTTGTAAAGGTAGGACAAAACTGAGCATATGAAGCTTTTTACTGCTCATTAATTCAAATGACAAGCAATTTCTATTGAGCTAATCAGGAAGGGGTAAATATAAGCAAATACAATTTTTTTATACAAATATTTTATCTACATTTATATGCAAATCAGGGGTGGCTCTCTGGCTCCTGGTGAATTGCAGTCCACATGGTAAATGTTGGGCACCGCAGGTCTACTCGCTGACTGTACGAAGTATTTCTAGTTAGCCCTCATGCACATGTGTGAGGATTATTAAACTGATGTGCTATGCTGCTGGTTTTTCAAAACCTTTTTGCGCTTTGTACACAAACCGTCTAAGAGAAGCAGAACTTACAAGTGGTGGAAGGTTGAGTTTCTAGCTGACCGCTCTCTAAATAGCCAGGTAGGAGAAGCAGCGAGGAAATTACCAACCTTCAAAGCTTTTAATAAAGGGGATGACAGCAAAGAACAAGAGAGAGAGGCCTTGCAACTATGCTGGAACTGCCATTCATATCTTCATAGTGAAGTGAACTCCATAGAGATCAAATGCACATTCCTTTAAACATCTAGCAAGAGGATTTTAACACCCAGCAGATGAAAGCCATCAGTTATAAATCACATCTTTCAAGAATACTTCATAAACGTAACACATACAAATGGCCCATAAATCCATCAAGAACACAGTATTAGTATGTTCCACCGGTAGAATTATAGGCTATTGTTAAAGTCCCTTCTGAAGATGTCCATATTCTTGCTCAACAGGCACTCCCCCTTGAAAATGACATGGAAATAAAATAAAGCAGGTCCTCAGTACCAGTGGTTCCTAACAGGGGCACATGTCCCCACCACCCACCTCCCGCCACCGGGTTATATAGAGGTCTTCCAGGGGCACATCAACTCATCTAGATATTTGCCTAGTTTTACAACAAGCTGCATAAAAAGCACTAGAGAAGTCAGTGCAAATTAAAACTCCATACAACGACCTGTTTATACTGCTCTATATGCTACACACGGAATTGAAGTGCAATATTTATATTCCAATTGATTTATTTTAGGATATGGCAAATGTGAGAAAGTCAGCAATTTTGCATAATAGCATGCTGTGATATGTTCGTATGTTTATGTCCTATTTTGTAAGTAAGTAGTTTTTAAGTGAGGAAAAGTTTGGGAGTATGCAAGACAAGACTCCTGAAAGGGGTATAATAATCTGGAAAGACTAAGAGCCACTCATCTATACTGCCTGCTTACATGCCATTACTTCACAATATATCCTCAGTCCTTAACCATTAAAAAAAAATCTTAAAAGATTAAATTGCTTCATAAACAAAAACTGCTTTCTTATAATGCATTGGTATAACAGCTACCAGAATACAGAAATGACTTCTGTTGCAAACGAGTCAATTTATGTCTGTACATTTTAGCAAAATGGTCCTTTTGTTCTCTGGATTGTACTCCAACACAAGAGATTGTTTTTACTTTACTTCAAAGCACTTCTTAAATATTCCCACAGCAATTTGCCATGGAATATATTCCCCACCGGCAAATCATCAGACTTCCATTTGAAGGAGGTCAGTTAACCCTTTCATCAACCATTACGCCTGGAAATAAGATACTATACAGGTCAATTATCCAAATTCCATTGTACGACTAACAAAAAGTAGAGTACATGACATGTATTTTCCACCTCAAAAAGTCCTAGATTACATTACATGTGAATTCAGCAAATCAGATCACGATTTTGTTTGCAGATTTAAAAAGCAATCAGTTAAGAATTCTAATCTGTCTTCCCAGATCACAGAAAGCAAGTAACATTACTGCATCATCATTTACATGATCAAGTGCATCCAAACATGGTGCTCTACTTTGGATATTTAAAGAAAAAATAGAGGATATGAGAAAAGAAAAAAGGAGCTGAAATTAAGCCTCTCTCAGACCCCAAACTTTCTCAGAATAAATCAAGCTCTATGCTTTATCTATCAGCACAAACATGTGCTAGGGATAGCTAAAATAGAGTATCTAAGAAGCCATTATCAACCACAGATAAAGCTGACATCTATAGAATCTTCAGGGAATACATCCAACAGCACTTTTACACTTTCACTATCTGTTATTTGTGATATTTTGTAACTCAAGTCACGAACTGCTACTAGGACTGCAACATTTATACGTGTGCTTTATCTAAGTGATACAATCTTAGTTTAAGAGAAATTCAAGTAAAATCTACCCAAGGACTACTATAAATGAGAAACAATAGAAACAAACAGCAGAGCTTTATTTCATTTAAAAAAAAATTGGGAGAGGGGGTATTTTTACATGCTTATGGGTTTGTTTCTCCAGCTAGAGCCCACTTTGTGTTTCCTTTGTAGCAGAAACTGGAATATTTCTTGAATTCTCATACAGAATAAATCACCAGTTTACCTTGCTATTCAATTTAACCACCACTTCACCCACCCAACACTGCTTGATTATTATCATTTTAAATGCAAAATAATTATTTAAAAATTTCCTAATCCAAGGCTCCCTGCCACATCATTAACACAATAAAGTCCCTGCAGCATTAATCATTTCAACAGGAACTCAGAGAGCCAGATACCTACAGAAACTCCTTTCCATTCTTTCATGATACTATAGGGAAACAAACCTTCCATCTTCTGCAAAAATTCCATCACACAGTATGCTCAATATCTCACTGAATTTGAGCTATTTCACACCAAGCAGGATGTGGGAACAAGTTCTCTAGTAATGGAGCCCTTAGAGAGGGGAAATTGAGCTCAAATCCCTCTACTGACCACAGCTGTGGCAGGGTTGCATGTTTAGGATAGGCCAGTCCCAAGACATTTAAAACTTTGGAGATCATAGCCAACACCTTAAGCTCCACACAGAACAGATGTTGGAGCACTGGCATCGTGTGCACCCTGTCAGATGCCCCACTCATTAAGCAGCCTCCTGCTCTCTGCACCAGCTTTTTAAGGTGTTGCCCCATCCAGAGACATAGCAACAGCATAATCAAAGCACAGACGATAGTGCAGTGGTCACCAACCACTAGATCAGGATCCACTGGTAGGTCTTGGAACTTTTGACAGGTGACCCTGACAGGTTTGGCTGGGAGGCTATCAAGTGCTGGCACTTCATCTGCTCCTCTCAGCACTGCTGTGCTATTCCTGCCCTCTGCTTGGGACCCCCCTGCTTGCTGTGCAGGGCACAGGAAGAAGAGGAAGGGAAGTGCTGAGGTCAGGGTGCCCGTCTCCCCCCCCCCCCCCCATGAACCCTATTTCCACAGAGCAGGGGGCGTGAGGGGGCAGGGATAGGGAGAGTTTGCTGGCTGCTTTTGGGAGTGGTGCAGGGCCAAGGTAGGGGTGAGCCTGCCTTAACCCCCTGCACCACCACCCAGAAGCCAACTGTGGTAAGTGGTGTCCAGCTGGAGCCAGCATTCCGAATCTTGGCCCCAGTCCTGAACCCTTCCTGTACCCCAAACCTGTGCCCTACCCCTGATTCCCCCTGCACCCGAACTCCCTCCTAGAGCCTGAATCCCCTTCTGCACCTCAACTCCCTGCCTCAGGCTCAGCTCAGATCCCTTCCCACATTCCAAATCTTTTAGCTCAAGATCAGTGTCTGCATCCCGCTCCCTCGCGCCCTAGTCCTCTGCCCCCAGCCTGATAAAAGTGAGTGAGGATGGGGGAGGAAGGATGGAATGAACCAGGGAGGGGAAGGGGGACAAAGATCTCAAAGAAGGGGTGGAAAGGAGGCAGGGCAAAGGTGTTTAGGTTTGAGGTGGATCCTGGATTGCACTTAAAATTCGAAAAGTGATCTCATGTTTAAAAAGTTTGGAGACCACTGTGATAGTGGCATGGTCTGGGTCCAAAAGAAAAAGACTGCAACCTCCTACCCTGACACAGGCGGTAATAGCCTGACTAGATTCATGCTGTCATATGATCAAACAGCAACTAGAGGGTTAAAAATCACCTCAACGCTAGAATTTATCATAATTAACGATGGTTATGCTCCCTCAGTCAAAGGGATTAATGTGGTATTAGTTATTTATCACAAGTGGGATGGGGACACACCAAAATTTTAATACTTTTTGAGTCAGATAGCCTTCAGAAGTATAACTTACCACCCACCTCTACCTGTGGGTATCAGCACAGCTGAATTTCTGACCCTGTAAGATACGCCTCCAGAGCATGGTCCCCAGCCAAGTAAACAGCTGAATCTTTGGGACTTAGAACCCTATTGATACGCTGAAGAGGTAGCAGCCACTGTCACAGATTTTTAAATGGCACTTTCCTGTCACTGTAGCTCAACAGTGTCTAGTTTACAACATAACGATACAGCATTGTTAGCTTAAATCCTAGTCATCTGATTTTCTGCAGGAAGAACAACAATCAGGAGGGACACAAGAGTATTTAAGTGCATATCTAACTGCTGGCAATCACTCCCAGAGGTCACTTGGGAGAGTAGGAATCCAAGGCTAATACGGCAAATCTGATGAGATGAGCACTGAAGACCCTTTTAAGCAAAAGTAAAGGTCATGCACTCACATGACTAGAAATCAAGGAAGAATGGCTCATTCTTCACTTTAAAACCACACAGATGCTGACATTACAGAGCTGTCTTTGGTCTTCACATTTCTGCCCCAAACAGATTTATACACCATAACCAGCTATTATTACTAACTTCCTTTAAAACAAATAATGGATTGTTCACTTTTCACATGGTTTGGTGGAAGAAAGGCAAGGTGGGTGGGTGGGAGGAAGAGCTGCAAATTAATACATGGAAAACTATTTCTTTGCAGATTCGGATTAGTTACAAGAGGATGATTAAACATGCTCCTTAGTAAAAGGAAAGCAATACAGTGATCAAAACTCTTATTATTATTAGCCAAAAATCTGCACTCTAGCTTGAGCTGAGTCAGTAAATCTAATTTTTTTCCTGAGGAAAATTGTGGGGTCAGAAATTTTCCCATTTTAAAATTAGAGAGACAAAGTGAGTGAGGTCTTATTGGACCAACTCTTGGTCCAGTAAAAGCTTTTCGATCCTACACAGCAGGGGAGCTGGAACAATTTGTATAGTGGGGATGCTGCGAGCATTGATCCAAACTGCAAACCCTATATGTAATGGAAACGACTTCAAGCTGGGGATTGTGGTAGCTCCCCTCATCCCTAGTTCCAGCATCTATGCTAACAGAGTTCTTACATTGCTTTAAGTTAGGATAAGAGGAAGCTGCATACCAAATGGTCCTAGCTCTTACCATTTAGGAGGAGTTCTTGATCAAATAGATGATCTCTCTAAAAATGTGGTCACCAACCAGCAGATCAGGATCTACCAGTAGATCTTGGAGCCTCTGACAGGTGATCCTGACTAGTTTGGCTGGGAGACTATCAAGTGCTGGCACTTCAACAGCCCCTCACCACAGTGCTCTGCTGCTCCTTGGGAGCCTCCTGCTTATGCAAGGTGGGGGAAGACAGGCAAGGGGTGCTGATGTCACTCTGTCCCCCTCCCCAGTACCCCATCTTCACAGAGTAAGAAGGGCAGGGCCTCAGCAAAGAGGTGGGTCAAGTGCAGGGCCTCGGAGAAGGGGCAGTGCAGGGGTATTTGGGTTCGAGGTAGATCCTGGACTGATTTAAATTCAAAAAGTGATCTTGTGCTTAAAAAGTTGGAGACTACTGCTCTAATATATATAGTAGGCTAGAAGGTGCTGGCATACATTACTTAAAACAGTTTCCTGGAACTCAACCATTGCATATTTGCAGGGCTCGCCAAGCCGCAGCAAGCCCCGCTCGCCAGCCGCGTGGTTCAGCATACTGTGCATGCGCTGATCGCGCTGCGGTGCCGTGCCGGGCTATAATCTACTCGCCCATGGCGAGTAGATAACCTAAACTGTCGAGCCCTGCATATTTGAGTATTTTAGGAACTGTGTGTATAGAAAGATGAATTAGAACTAAGAATGTTAGTGTGGAAGTTAAATAAGTAGTTAGCCACCCAATTACTTCAATAGATATATTATAGTGACAGGCACACTAGAAATATCTAAAATGGAGGAAAGAACCTTCAGTTGAAATCCCTCTTCAGCACTTGATAGCAATGGTACTCTCTCTTACCCTAATTCAAGTAGCCGCTGTCATGTTATTGGGTTGTAACAGGAAAATGCAGAGCAGTGTTGCACTCACTGTGTGTGTTTGCCACAAATTCTATGTAAAGTGGGCCATGTGAGATGTCTAATGAAAGCTTATGCTATGCTGATTCTGTCTATGCTGCTCATATACATGTATGAATTGTATATGTAAAGTTATGAATATGGGCTCTGTGCTTGTATTTTAAATGTGTTCTGTCTAGGAGACAACCATAGGCGACAACCAGGGGCAGATGACCATTTTGCGGGGCCCAGGGCAGCCCAATTTCACGGGGCCCCCCTTTGCTGTGGCACTACAGCGCATGCGCAGGGCTTCTCGAAGCGCGGGGCCCGGCTGCCCTGCTCGCCCTGCCCTATATCCGCCCCTGGTGACAACCACCTATTGTGAGGGGTGGTTATTCAATGCTGCATGGACAATGGCTCTTAAGGGTTGCCATTTGACACCTGAGGAACACACAATGGCCTCTTGCCTGAGAACGACATACCTGGACACTCCAGGGTGGAGCCTAACAAGAACATTGACTGGTTTGGTGATCATGTCATCAGCTCTATTTTGGGAGGCACCAGCACCCAGGAGAACAATGGACTTCCCTCCTGTAGCCAGACATGAACCCCATCTTGTTTCCCCCCCCCCCC
>CM057845.1:24604617-24619851 GCA_030068395.1 Apalone spinifera
GCTCCAAACACTTCGGTTAGTCTATAAGGTGCCACAGGACCCCTCGCTGCTTCACCAACCTACTAAAATTCTGTGAGGAGGGGGACAACAACATGTGGACACAGGTGATCCAGTGGATATAGTGTACTTTGATTTTCAGAAAGCTTTTGACATGGTTCCTCACCAAAGACTCTTAAGCAAATAAAGCAATTATGGGATAAAATGGAAGGTCCGAGGAAGGGTAGGAGTAAATGGCCAGTTTTCAGAATGGAAAGGGGTAAATAGTTGCATCTCCCAGGGTTCTACAGTGGGACCAGTGCTGTTCAACATATTCATAAGTGATCTGAAAAAAAGCGGTAAACACTGAGGTGGAAAAATCTGCAGAAGATACAAATTTCAAGATAGCTAAGTCCAAGATACAAAGATCTCACAAAACTCAGTAAAGGGGCAACAAAGTGGCAAATGAAATTCAATGTTGATAAATACAAAGTAATGCACATTGGAAAACATAATCCCAACTATACATACAAAATGATGGGGTCTAAATTAGCTGTTACCGCTTAAGAAAAGAGATCTTGTAGTCATTGTGACCAGTTCTCTGCAAACATCCGCTCAACATTCAGCAAAAAAGCTAACAGAACATTAGGAATCAAGAGGAAAAGGATAGATAATAAGACTGAAAATATAATAATGCCTGTCTATACATCCATGGTACACCCTCATTTTGAATACCATATGCAGGTCTAGTCACTCCAGTGCAAAAACAATTTAAAAAGGTATAGAATAGCAACAAAAATAGTTAGAGATATAGAGCAGCTTCTGTCTGAGGAGAGATTAAAAATACTGGGACTTTTTAGCTTGGAAAAGAGATAACTAAGAGGTGATATGATAGAGGGTTACAAAATCTTGATTGGTGTGGAAAAAGTAAATAAGGAAATGTTATTTACTCGTTCCCATAACACAAGAACTAAATGTCTCCCAATAACATTAACAGGCAGCAGGCTTAAAACAAACAAAAGAAAATACTTCATACAACACAACGAACCTGTAAAACTGATAGCCATGGAATGCTGGGAAGGCCAAAACTAAAACAGGGTTCATAAAAAGAATTAGGTAAATTCACAGGGGATAGAGCCTCTAAGATTTTCCAACCTTGAGCAGGGTGAGTGTTTTGGCTTGTGCACCAATATTGAAGTCATGTGTGCTGGTTTGGATGTGTGCCACAATGTCACCCAATGTATTAACACACACATGTTCCCGGCTGCCAGAGCAGACACTCCTTTCTCAGCCCCAGAGATTCACAGCATGCAAGATAGTGAGAAAAACTCCAGGCTGCTATTCCTACATCAAGACCTCTTGGGACTGGGAGGGTGATCATAGAACAAGTTACTCCAGCTTGGTCGCTGGCACAGAGAGCAGCTGAATTCTCAGGAATGTCTTCAGCACAAAGTTTGGGTCATCCAAAGCAGGTTGGACCAGCCCTTGCATACTGATGAGCTGGTATTTATGGCCTTTCAAAAACTATGTCGCTCACAAAAGCATGGATGCTTTCTGCTAGATGGGAAGGTAAAATTTTCTAGCTAAGCAAGTCTGCTGTGTCATTATAAAACAAAGGGGGCAGAATTATTAGATGGCTAGAAAGTTTTAAACTACCTTGTAAAAAGGTGTTCTGAATAATACATTATCACATTTTCACTTGAGAGTCATTACAAAGCAGATTTTTCCCTGTTCAAAAGAGAGCAGGAACCAAGTGAAAGATCAGAAATGCTGGCACACAGCCAGGTTTTGCAGATGACATGTACTTGATGAATTCCATCAATAAGCCTTGATGGAGAGAGCGGATACCAGGAGACAATCACTGCCCTGAAGCATTGTGAGATTGAAGGCACGGTGAGCAGCATTTAACCAGAGAAAATCATGCAGCCCTGGGGAAAGCAGTTACTATGCTAGTTTGCTCAGAAGAAATCAAATACATGCCCTATCACCAAGTAATTTCAAGTGTTTTATCTTTATCCCTAACCAACTCCTGAATAGCTGAGACAACCACATCTGTTTAGGTATGGGATTCCAAGACACATCAGTTGAAAAGGATTTATTAAAACATCATAGCAAGTGCATTTTTCCCTGCAGGAAACATACCTTAATCTAATCTAGGAGGCTGCTGCAAACTCTCCTGGCCAAATCTCCTATGTAAACAGATCACAGACATAAGTTTGTTCTGGTCTGGACATCTGAAGTTTCTTTTCCTTATTAATAACAGACTTGCTTATAATGGAGTGGCGCACAGAACTCAGTTTTCTAAACAATCCACTTAATTTGGCTCTGGCATTTTGCTGGTTGTAGCATACTGTCTGACTAGCTCAGTGCTCTGTGCCTTTAAGCAGCTTGAAACAAAGAGAATAATCTTTTGCTAAAGATTGAGTACTCAGTAAAATTTTTCAAAGTATAGTCTAATACTCTAATGTCATGTCTATCCTAGCAATTATGTTGGTAAAACCTTTGTCACTCAGGGGTATGAAACCTCTTTCCTTCCCTGAAGTAACATGAGTTTTAATGGCATAAGCATTTGTGTGCACAACTCTATGTTGAAGGAAGATACTCTCCCAACAGCATAACACTGCTACAAGAGCAACCTTACAATGGCACAGCTGTATTAATACAGCTGTGCCACTGTAACGTTTCTAGTGCAGACAAGGCCTAAGTAGCAGAAGAGGATGTATAGAGACTGAATAATCCACTAAATCAGTTTTTTAAATAGAAATCAAAAGTAAACATTTGAAAGATAAGACAAATACATTTCTACATTGACTTACAAGCCCATAAATCCTGCTACTTTAAGTGTCCTCTTGGCACAGAAATTACTTGAGAATGTGGACTAATAGCTACAGTAAAAAAGGTTAAGCAATAGTTCGATTCAAATTAAATAGCTTTAATTCTAAGTAAAGACCAGTTCTTAATATAAATCTACCTTGCATACCAGGCTTCAGCTAAAATTGGGTCTGCACATCTTTACTAAGACAGCATGCCAGAGAGACTTACCAAACATGGACATGTTTCTTTATACCATTATGAATGCAAACATCACAAAGCTGCTGCCAAAGACAGGAAGGAAAAAAAACCCCACAACACAAAAAATCTTACTTTTGTTTATAACGCCTTAATTATTTGATATATTTTCTCCCTGCTGATCATTCTTTTCTGTTTGCAAAACATATGCAAAAAACTGCCAATGCAAATTTATATCTATATCTATATATATCTGGAATTGCTGAAATGAATGTACTTTTTTTCCTTCAGTGAGAACAAACATAAAGTGGTCAGCATTGCTCTGGAGAATCAATAGCAAAGCCTGAAACATTCAGGGCAACATAATAAACAACTTTTACCTATATCGTCAGCCGGGACCCTTTAAAAGAAGGTGAAAAGCAGTTTTAGGGGTTCACTGGAAGTGTATATGGGTAATTAGAAACACAGAAAGTGGACAGGGAAATTAGACTCACCTTGGCATGCCACATTGGGGTCACCCCAGAAAAACTCTTGGCACTCCCTGCAGGTGCGGCCTCCAAACCCAGGCATGCACTGACACTGCCCAGTGAACTGTTAAAAATAGGAGAACAGAAAGTGAATTGGTTTTCCTGCCCGGAAAGGAACATCACCAGCAAAGTTCTTGAAGCTATTCCCAGCGGCTTGTGGGGAACACGCTTAGGTAGAGTTATTCTGGTCTCACCATATATAGACAAGACTCAGCACCCAAACTCACTCACAGAAAGCAACACAACAGGATACAGACTGAAGCTAAAGGATACAAACCATTTAAGAAAATGATGCTTCCTATTTCTCTAGGCCTGATGTGACTTTCCTTGTTCACTCCAGTGTGGACTATCTAGCAGAACAAGATCTTTAGACCTGCATTACTAGGGCCACATTTTCAAGGCCTCTGAGGCCCTAAAGGGCCTGTCAACTTTAAAAATAGAGTTGGGGCACTCAGCACCTCTGACAACCCAGCCTTCCTTGCCGTGTACGCACTGAGAAAATAAATATTTGGGGGTATTGAGAAAAGGCCTTTGCCTCTGGAGTTTGTCCATGAACTGCCATTTGTGTCATGATTTTCCCACAGTCCTAGCAGTCAAACAGCCTACTGAGAACACTGCCGCCTCCACCTCTGGAAGGCATGGTTTGCAATCTGATTTACAGAGCCATTGTATAGCTTTATTATGAATACGGCCAATAACTATGCAGAGGAGTATTTTGCTGGATAAGACTAATGAGGCCATAAGCATTTCCTACCTCATTACACGATGGCCCAAAGGAATGAGCAACATCACACTCGCACAGTTCACATCCAGTACCGCTGGCCAGCCTCCATGTGTTTGGTGCACAGCGATCGCAGTTCTGGCCGGTCACATTGGGAAGGCACTGGCACTGACCAGTTGTTTTCTCACACTGACAGTCTTCTGAGCTGTTACAGTGCTCTCGCACCGTACCCAAGTAATTACAGACGCACTCTGTAAGGGAAGAGCAGGCCACTTGACTAACTCTGCACAACAACGCATTGAGTCCAAACCTAAACGTCGGTTACTGATGTGTTACTGATAGAAGGGATGGTTTCCTGGGCAACAACATGATCCTAACGAAATGGGTAAAGTTACACAGATATCCCTATCAGCATGTCCTGACATTGTAAGTTACTTAGATAACAGATGTTCTGGAAACCTAATGAGCAACCCTGGAAAGCCTGACCGGGTACATGTGCCGTGGGGATCAGTGCAGTCCAACGTGGTAAACTGCCTTCTCATTAAAATGCCTCCATTTTTTTCTGAATTTATGCTGCAAGTTATTAACCTTGCAAAGATGCAGACAGATCTTAGAGTCTTGCTACATCTGTTTCCACATTAATTTGAGCAATAGTGTAACTAGGGCTTATATCACAGGAGTGTTTCACAGGAATGCTATACATATGGGCTGCATCTAGACTGGCATGATTTTGTGGAAATACTTATAAGTATTTCCACAAAGAGCATCTAGATTGGCACGGACGCTTTTGTGCAAGAAGACTCCGATGGCCATTTTAGCCATCGGACTTTCTTGCGCAAAAAATTATGGTGCCTGTCTACACTGGCCCTCTTGAGGAAGTATTCTTGCGCAAGAGGGCTTATCCCTGAGCGGGAGCATCAAAGTATTTGCGCAAGAAGCACTGAATTCTTACATTAGAACATCAGTGCTCTTGCGCAAATTCTCGCGGCCAGTGTAGACAGGCGGCAAGTTTTTGCGCAAAAGCAAGTGCTTTTGCGCAAAATCTTGCCAGTCTAGATGCACCCATGCACTATAATAATATATGGAGATATATCTCTCTCACAGAGCTGGAAGGGACCTTGAGAGGTCATCAAGTCCAGTCCCCTGCCCTCATAGCAGGACCAAGTACCATCCCCGACAGATTTGCCCCAGGTCCCTAAATGGCCCCCCTCAAGGACTGAGCTCACAAACCTGAGTTTAGCAGGCCAATACTCAAACCACTGAGCTATCCTTTCCCCCAATTATATATTATTATAAAATAAGCAGATACCGGGAGTCTTTAAAGCACAATTATACTCTGAAAAGTGAACTTTATCAGACTGGGAACACCATGGGGTTCCAGGTTTATTGTCTTCCACAAAAATGCATCCTCTTTACAAAGAGAAAGAGATAATTAGTTTCCAAGTGCCAGCCCTGCAAACTCAACCAAGATCTGCAAGACAGGCTAGATTCTTTCTGGTTTACCCAGAACCACTCAGAACAGAAACTCTGTAACACTGCTCTCATTAAAAATTTGGGGAATGATATGTGACCCAGAAAAGAACTCACCACCCTCTCTACCTCCCTCAAGGGGGTGTTTGCTCTGCTAACAGAAATAGTAAAACCTTTACTGTGACTAAGGTAAGCAGGCACTTCTCAAACCCTATGCAATCAACACTTCCAGCTATCTCAGAGATACTACTGACTTCCTAAGAAAACTACAAACAAAAAGAAAAACACAGAGTAGCACTGTGAAGTAAGAGATGCCCTTTAAGCACACAAACAAAATGAAACACCATCATTATGTGACTATAACTACACTAAAGTTTATCATCCTTTCCTTCCGGGCTTTCAGGAACCCACTCCTGCTGTTCTTTAACATCCCAGGAATGTTCATGTAAACAAAATGCTAAGTCTTCAGGGCTTAAGAAGCAGCAGGAAATGGCCCTGCTTGATCTCTTGATCAGTGAAACAATGAATGCTAACTAGGCAGCCAGAAACTTCTTATCCCACAAGAGCCTCATACTTTCAGTGGTTTGGACATGTAAATGCTAAGCATCTGGTCACACCCTGTTACACTAAAGGGGCTCCTGTGGGCAGAAGGAATCACAATGAACACAGGAAAAGCTGCAAACCCAATGTTTAGCCAGATGTAATTAGGTTTCTACCACCAGTTTAATCTGAAATGGTTCCAGGTAAATTAAAAATGCGTGTGTGTTATCTGCCATTCTCCATTCATATCCTGAGAACATCAGCAACCTTTATAGTTTATTACACTTAATGGTATCCTACAGTTTAATGCATGTAAATCAATTCTGGCCAGTGCTGTAGAGGTGGGAAATGAGATGTCCCCTTCCCCACTTACTTCTACAATCCTGTTGCAGTGCATGGCCATAGTACCCATGTTTACACAGGTGGCAGTGTTCTCCCTCTGTTTGATACAAACACTTCAGGCACTTTCCAGACTGCTTGTCACAGGCACCTGGGTCAGTCATGTCAATGTTGTTGTGACACTGGCAGGGCTGGCACACTCCACCTTGCTCTTCAGGGTCTCCAAAGAAACCAGAAGCACATTCATCACATCTGCTTCCTGTTTAAACCAAACCAACCCATGGAATTATTATTTCAGCCAGTTAACAAAAGTCAATAAACAGCAAGACAGTTTGATGAGAGACTGTAAGGTAGGTAGCTGAAAGAAAATACAATACTTGACTGGGTCGTCAGGTGTTAAGTTGAGTAGATCCATTGATTCCAATGCCACAGAGCCAACTTATAGCCGGGTAGGATACAGCTCCCTGCCATGGATTTTGTAACTTAGGGCCCTGATTCAGGGAAATACTTGCAACATGCTATTCAGAGCAGTACTTAAACATATGCTTAGCTTTAAGCCCATGCACTGATTTCAGTACCATCCTTAATAAGGATGCTTTGCTGTGCTGGAGACTCAACTTCTAGCATCATAAACATTCATTAAGATTTAGAGAGATTCAGACATTTTTGCAATGCAAGACGTTCTTCCCTAGCTTTTTCGAAGTGCCACTTCTACCTGCAGTATTTGTCTGCTGGCTGGGAGTGGTTCTTATAACTTCATTGCAATCGGGGTGCTTCATAGACACACAAAATCAAGGATTTGCTCGTAAGGTGCTCACAATTTCAATTAAACCGAACAGCAAATGGTAGGTGGGGGAATTTGGCAGATATAGGGATAATAGGGGTGGATAACTTCTCTCTCACTCCCACTGATTTTCCATTGAAAGATTACATGCCTTGCTTGCCAGAGATTGGCCCTGAATTGGTAAATAAAAACCGTAACACTTATAAATACTGGTAGTGCAGTAGCTTCTGCCAGTGCTTACACTGATGCTTTCCACCTTCCTTCTATGCATTCTCTCTGTAGCTAGGTTAAAACTCGGTAGAAGCATTTAAAGCACATGTTATTTACCTATGTATCCCACGTTACAGACACACACAACTTGCAGAGTAATAGGATCTTGATAACAGCTGCTGGCAAACTGACGCCCACTTTCTGGGCCATCTGGGCAAGGACAAGGCCGACAATGATCTCCAGATCCTAGGACAGGGTCTCCGTAATAGCCCCCAAGGCACCTGTATTAAGTAAAGGCTTGTGAGAGCAGAGACAGATACTATACAGATATTTCTTCTGAGGTCATTACCATAGCTTCCCATGACCGGTGGGATGAGGGAGATGGACTTACATCTTTGATAGGTCTTCAATTGCTAGTCACAATATGAGTAATGCTATCGTAAAGAGGTTTTCTTTGGCTCATACCAACATTAAAAATACTCTGCCTTGCCCAACCAAACTTTTCCATCGCATAAGCAAGATCTTACGCCCTATCGTCACACTTTAAAACTGCCTTCGATAGGTGTTTAGGCACATTTACATGGAGAAATCGGTCTCAGGTCTCTGCAACACACACTCCTGTGCTAAGACAGGTACTGGTCTGGAGCAAAGATAGGAGGCCATGCAGGTGCACAGCAGTTGCTTATAGAGGATGGATTCATCTCTTTCCCTCAGAATGTGCTTTGGTCTCTATGGCTGCAAACAGATCAGTGTCCAGGTAGCAATGGCAAGTTCTGCACCAGAGCCCAATGTTTGGCCCCTAGTTGAGGGAACTCTGCACAGAGACTTAAGTGATAATGCAGATATCTGAAACAGTCCTGGGTTTGTTTATCTCCTTACAACATGTGGACACTATGGATATGTCTACGCAGCAATGTTATTTTGAAATACTGTCGAAATACTGTCGAGCTGGAGGACTTCTTACTCTGACTCCTGTAACCTTCCATTGTACAAGAAATACGGGAAGTCGGAGGAAGAATGCTCTATTTTGACTTAAGTACTGCATAGACATTCCCAATTTCTAAATAAGCTATGCAATTGACATAGTTCAATTTGTGTAGCATATTTTGAGATAAGTCCTGCTGTGTAGACGCACCGTCTGAGAGGAATAAAGACGCTGTCCATAGACACTGTCACTTTTTTCTCCTCATCCTGCCCCTCCTCCCCCCAGCCTTTGTAACATAAGTCTTTGGACTTGTTCTGAACCCAGAGAGTCCAATTTGATTGATCAAGACACTTCTTCATACTTCTTCATCCCTATTTTTGCATGCTGAAATCCAAGTAAGATGGGCATGTGGTATTTGTATAGGGGGTCACTTCTCCCTTTATAAACAGGAGACATTAATTCTCCATCAGGTTATAATGGTAGGGCATCTCAGTGCCCAATCGGGGTTGTGCACTTGATCATGCTAATTTCACTGATTTCAATGGGACTTCCTTAAGTAATGACTTGGGGATTAACAACAAGGAATCCTGTGGCTCCTTAAAGAATAACAAGTTGATCAGGGCATAAACTTTCCTGCAGGCTGTGAAAGCTTTGCCCTAATCAACTTGTTAGTCTTCAAGGTGCCACAGGACTCCTCAGTCTTGCTGAAACAGACTAACACAGCTATCCCTCTGAGACTTTGGGACTGGGCGTTAGCTTTGCCTGAGGCAGTTCAGTGGACAACGTATCAGTAAATCAGCTCTAAGATGAGAGAATACCTTTCACAGTTGTGTCCTGCGGTGGAATCGCGGCAATTCAAACATTCCCCAGTGTATGGGTCACAGTCATCCGTGTGGCCATTACATTGGCAAGGCTGACAGCTTGGAAACCCCCAGTATCCAGGTAAGCACCTATCACACTGACGGCCATATACTCCATGGAAACAGTGGCACTGGCCAGTCTCAGGATGACAGAAGGAACTGACAGAACCTTGCACGTGACAGTCACAAGCTAAATAAAATAAAAACGCAGGTAAAAAGCCATAATAGTTGGAAAACTTCTCTTCCTTTTATGCATCTATTACATCCTTGCCAGAGGCTACTGTGAAGGTCAAGACTATCATGGGGTTCAAAAAGAGCTAGATAAATTCATGGAGGTTAGGTCCATCAATGGCTATTTGCCAGGATGGGCAGGAATGGTCCTTAGCCTCTGTTTGCCAGACGCTGGGATTGGGCAACGGGGTAGATCACTTGATGATTATCTATTCTGTTCATTCCCTCTGGGACACCCGGCTATGGCCACTGTCAGAAGACAGGATACTGGGCTAGCTGGACTTTTGGTCTGACTCAGTATGGACATAATGTTTTTATACAGCTACAGCCTCTGGGCCTGGCTCTGCAGTCATTACACTGGCAGTGCTCCCACAGAATCTAATGAGAGGTTTGCCCCAGTAAAAGCTAGACCAGGTCCTACAATGGTAGTAGGATACAAAAGTTCAACAAAGTGGGGACTTTAAACTGGATTTCCTAGGTTATACTTAGATGTAGAGGCAGGAATGGTGTCAGAGACCAATATTCCCCGTTATTAGATTTGCCATGGCCTGACTAGAATGGACATGCCGAGATTATGAATTAACATACGGGTGCATCCGTTAGGTCCAAACCCAAAGGTGCCAGGAGCACATCGGTCACATTTTCTTCCAACAACATTTGGTCGACACTGGCACTGTCCTCCATTGGGGTCACACACTGAACTGAATGAGCCTTGAGGATTACATTGGCAAGCTGAATAGTGAAAAGAGAACAGAATTTGAAAAACAGAACACCACAGCTCATCTGGGTTTGAGCAGCATCATCCCAGACGCACCTCCCCCCACTTCTTCGCAGCAACATTAACAGCTGGAAAACTGTAATTTACTCTGAAAATCAATTAAAGTTGTACATACCTAATGCAGTCTCATGTAGCAGTGCAGAGATGCTAAAAATAATATTCTTGCAGACATCAGTCATAGGGGTTTTCACAACGCTCCTACTGTTTTCCAGACATCGATATCTTTGAAATGTTTCCCAAGCGCTGTTGGTGATCACATCTTCACCTGAGCCCCCCACCATGAATATGTCCAATGACTTGCAGTAAGGCATAAGAACAAGCTATGAAACAATTATAAAATGACCAAATGTTACCATTTATAATACCACAGTCCGTTTTTGTCTCAACTAAATATTACTTCATTTTTTATTATGCTGGATTTTTAAAGTAAAACAAAAACAAACCCCCCCAGCAAAAACAAAAGCCTCTTAATTTTCCATAAGAAAAAAAAATCTAGCATCCACATAATTAATATTTAATGGAAAACATGGAAGTTCAGGTTTGATATTCATGATGTGCCTGCTTCACTTCTCGATCCTGTAATGTACAGCGAAGAATATATATCAGAAAAACAAACAAACAGTGCACATACTTTAAATTTGAAACTGTTTACAGTACTTGAAATGGTTATAAAAGTATGGCCAGGGAAGTGAATAGAACTTCCATTGATGTCAGTGAGATTTACATAGCAGCACCCAAATGGAACATACCACCCTGGGTCTTTTAAAGTTTTTAATTTTTCTTCAAAAACATTGGTAAAAAACTTGCACTTACAGAGTCAATGAGTGTATATGGGCTTTCCAGCTCAGTATCGACGGAGGAGTACTGCGTTAGCTCCAAACGAACAGTGTAATTCAGTCCCTTTTCAAAACACACTGGGCGTGGAAGGACTACATATCTGGATTGGAGACAGGATGTTTGGTTTTCATTTAAAATGCTGAATGCAATAACTCTTTTTAGAGGGGTCTATGGAATGTTCAAGAGAATATTCTGCCCCTTCTTGTTTGTTTTTTTAAGAATGAATAGTAAGTTTTGAAAAGAATATTTGAAAACGTGTGCAACCAAATCCTAAAACATCTATCAACCCTGAAACAAACAAAAGAACAGCAGTTATACAGACCTTGAGCCTGGTGATAATGATACGTTCTGATTATCATCAAACTGAGGAACGGTATTACCACATCGGCTACTCGTAGGGATCTTGCCTGGGCGTGAAACAGTAATAACAGCTTTTTCCCAACGATCTGGTAACTGGAAAAATTGGGCAGCATTAACCAATGGATAAGTCATTAAACTTCTGATAGCAAAAGTACACGCGAGAATGAGAGCAAACAAGACGCATATGTAACAATCACAATTTATGGCATCCCATTCCTGTAACCAAAGATATGTGAACAACCTGGACTGAACAGTTTATTTGAAGGATTTTTCCTTCTTTTTGTTTGTGAACTAGCCACAAATAGATTGAGATTTTCTAAGAATGGTTGACATTTATTCCTGTGTTTACAATTATTCCATTAATATTTTATGTAACTCTATTTCAGTATATGGGTCATTTGTGGGAGATGTGCAATTAGTTTTCTACTGAAACATGGCATGATTTCCACCAGTAGTGCTTGATATGTTATGCCTAATTTATATTCTCAACTGGTATCAGTCATAATTTTTAAAATTATCCAGAAAGTATCATGCTTCCCAATGGCAAAACTACAATAAAATAATAAATAAATTGTGGTTGTGAGGCAAACAGTAGTGGTCAGAATGCAAAAAGCTTTTATTCTAAATTATTTGATGACAACAAGGATTATCATCACACCAGTCAGCTCCTAGCATTCCACAGTCAAAACTCAAGCCTTATTACATATTTCTACAACCCATCATCACCTCTCAAGAGGTAACAACGTTGATAAACATGGATGTAAAGAATGGCCAGTTACCTGTGGTTCATAGCGAATCACAACTTCATACTCCATAGAATATGGAATATTGTCGATATAGAATTCCAGATATGCCCCTTCAGGGACTCTTACAAATCCTATTCCAGTCCAGGATGGGATACGATCTGGAGAATACTGGCGCTCTATTATACTCACTCCCTAAAGAAGAAGGGAAAGTTATTACAATACTGGGGGGGGGGGGGGGGGAGAGGAGTAGCTAAAAAATATCTGTTCAATGGTGAAAGCAAAAATCCATAAGCACAGAAACTCCATGGACTAACAAGTTATTAGTGTATTTGCATTTTCATGGTTGCTTAGTTTGTTATTAAAATCACATTATGGCAAAGACAAGCATATATGTCTCTTTATAAACATAGAGACATATCTACACTTTGCCCTCGTTTGCAAATACAAAACCTTTCCTTTCATTGCACAGAGACTGAAAGAAGCTATTAGTGAACAGCTGTCAGTTTATTCATTATGTGATTTTAAGTTTAAAATACCATTGTGATGTAAACCATTGTCTTGCACAAAACACATTGTCTTGCACAAAACACAAAGTCAATAAAATGCACTGCTGCAATCCAGAATGTAACTGATGTAGCTTTACTAGGGTTTCTCCATGGTGTATTAGTAATTCTTACAAGTTTCTGGTAATTGCTGAGCACTCTCACTCCTGTTAACATTCAAAAAGGACAATTAGTGTGATTACCTTGAAGCCTGTTTGACTAGAACTGGGCAACCCAAATCAGAAGTTAAGGGCTCATCTTAAAAACTGGAAATAGCCATCCAGAAAAAGGGGAGGCACTAAAACAGGTGTAGGGAAGCTTTTTTGGGTCAGGGGCCACTGACCAACAGAAAAGTGGGGGGAGGGAGGTAACAGAACCTCTCACAGATGTGGACCCCGACCCCCAAATGGAAAGAGCTGGATTAACTCTTCCAGGAGTCTGGTATTAGTGGATTTTATGATGCTTCCCGTCTGCAGGCTCTGGGGTGGGGCCAAAAAAGAAGGGTTCAGTGCATGGGAGGAGGCTGCCAGAGAGCGTGTTAGGGTTGAGGGTGAGGGGCCTGAGAAGGCGATGGTACGGGAGCAGGCTGGGTATGAGGGTGCAGGAGCTGGGCAGGAGGTATAGGGTGCAAGAGCAGAATGGGGGTGCAGGAGTGGGCTGCGAGGGCTGGTGCAGGAATGAGTTGAGGGTGGGGGTGCAGGGTCTGAGCATGTGGGATTGTGGAGGGGACGGGGGGAATGGGATACCTACCTGGCGCATCTCCAAGGGGGACACAGGTGTTCTGTGCAGCTTTGCATGCTACAAGGAAGTGCTCCCTGCAGGGCCCGCCCTCCCCGGCCATCAGTCTCATTGGCCATAATTCCCAGGCAATGGAGGTAAGGGGGCAGACGGGTGGTGCCTGCAGACAGTGTTCTCTACAGTAGGGGTGGGGACCACACATAAGTGAGAAGCAAATAAAAAAAATAAAATCCTCACTGATGTGGCCTCCAACTCAGGAGGAGAAAGTGGGTGGGGTGGAGGGGGAAGTACTAGCATGGGTCCCCAATGCTGGCACGGGGGGAAACCTGGAGCCTCTAGGGCTGGATCCAGGCAAGCCAGGGGCTGCATCTGGCCCCCATGCCTTAGGTTCCACACCCCTGCTCTACAATGTACAGAGCCACATGGAACTGCTTCCTCCCTCCTGCCAGGTAGAGCCTGCAGGCCCAATCCAGCCCATGACCTGCTTTGATCAGGACTGTGAGGTTTGGGGGAGTTTCCTCCACAGCAACCTGAGCTGGCCAGTGCTGTCACTGCAGCCATGCCATCCCCCATGTGGCTGGGGAGAGAGGGGGGGAATGGGAAGTGAAGCCCTGAACTTCAGAGGCCTGATCAAGGCAAGCCACAGGCCAGATCTGGCTTGGGGGGCCATAAGTTCCCCACCCCTGCATTTAAAAAATAGAGAATACAGGGCAGATAGGCGTAAAGCTACGAACTAAAACAATGGCCATTTCCTTTGGTCTAGGATTTCTACTTTTATCTGGAACTTCATGAACCCAGCAGCCATGGGGAGGGGAGGGCAGGGCATAACACAGAAGTATGTTCCTGCTTGAAAGATCGAAACTGATGAATCTGTATAAAAACAAGACAACATCCTGCACATTCCTAAGAAAACTGTCTTAAGAAGATAAATGAGATGGGTGAGGTATTAGATCAGCTTTTGTAGGTGAGCAAGACAAGCTTTTGAGCTTACACAGAGCCCCTTCGATCAGGTCAGTAGGAAGGGATGCATTTTAAGGAAATGTCAATATGATTATTACATCGGGATGCCCTGTGACAGACTGAAAGTTTCCCACAATATTCTGAATGAACTTTCAATAAAATCCAATCTTAGTGAATCAGGTTTAATACTTTTGAAATGCATTGTACCAAAAATGCAGCTGTGTATATACTATTGTGCTACTGTTTGTACCTTCTCTAGTAGGAAAGGGATGCAAATGTAAAACCTCTGAAGTCACTCCCTACCCCTTCCCTCAGCAGTACACATAGACTAGTTCAGAATGGGTTCTCCAAGGACCCTCAGACAAAGAAAGGAATCTTGGACAAACAGCTTCTCTCTGATTCACCACATGGACATGGACTTCAGGTCCACAGAGGGTCCCAAACCTTAGGGTAGGGTTGTAAGACTGAATGTTTGTTCTAAGCAGAGGCTGTTATGAACTTGCGACCAGGAAGTTGCTCCAGCCTCAGCTCAGAGCAAGGACCCAGTCACTTGGAGCAGGCATGGCCAATCCGCGGCTCTTCCCCCCTGTCAGTGTGGCTTGCAAAACTGCCCCCGAGGCTTGTGAAACCGCCCCCATGTCCCGTGAACACGGCCCACGCCTCCTAAGCTCCCCTGTGCTC
>CM057845.1:24620006-24634947 GCA_030068395.1 Apalone spinifera
CTGGCTCTTCATGCTGGATCCAGATAGATCTTGGCTCTTCGTCTGGAACGGGTTGGCCACCCTGACTTGGACAGCTTAATGCAGGGATGGGGAACCTAAACCCTGAGGGCCAGATGCAAGCACTAGCTTGCCTGTATCTAGCCCTTGATGCTCAAGGATTTCCCCCTTCCTGTACTGAGGAGTCTGCACTGGCACACCATCCCCCCACAGAGCTGGAGCACAGAAAATCTACTAGCCTAGGGCTCTGGTATGTGAGGGGAATGCGACCATGTGAGTGAGGATTTGGGGTTTTGGGGTTTTTTTTGTTTGTTTCTCACTTGTGTGCAGCCCCTAACCAAAAATGTTCCCCACCTCTGGCTTAATGTTTTCTCTGTACTATTATCTTCAGAATAAAATGGACTTGCATAAAAAGAGCTATGTTGTATCTACAGCCAAGGATAGTCACACTGTTAACCATCATGGAAGAGAAAGCTAGCAAGTGTTCTTGGGTAGCCCATATCTGCTGGGAATAACACTTTGAAAGTTGAAAACACTCTGGAAGCACTCCAGTCAGAAGGAAGCGAAACATAAGTCTCCACGTAGATGATGACCAAGGGACCCAGAAACCTGACAGCAGATGCCCTTACTAAAGAGGAGACATTTTTGTGTGCAACTGAACTGTGACAGCCCAATCATGCATTTTCACAGTCTTCAAAGACAGTACAGCTATAAATTACCCAGACTTTGGGCAAAGGGAGAGTCCTCCAGGAAGGGTCACACAGTCTGAGAGAAGGGAGCTTTTGGGCATGTCTTGAGATGAATACTTGTGGTGCTATGTGACAAGGAGTCAGAACCTTGGGTTTTGCAGACAACTCACTTTCTACTGTTAGAAGCTCCATGCAAATGCACTAATTTTACTCTGCTTAGTAGAAACATTTGTAAATATTAGCAAATACTTAGGAAAAAATAGGTTTGTATTTTTCAATGGCTCTTTTCACAAGCAAGCGTTTGTGCATCTGTAAATTTCTCTCTCCTAAGCTACCCTTCTATTCATAAAGCAAATCCTAACACAGTAACAGTGCATAGCTCATACACTCCATGTGGTGTTTCAAATTCTATTACATTGACTTGCTTTCTGTATGGTCTCGCCATAAGGTAGAACTCAACAGAAAAAAAGCCTAATTTGTCTAATACTGCAAAGTGACTGCCTGAAATTAATTAACAAATGTGAACTATTATCTGTTGCTTTTGGAGACAAAGTTACCTCTGTCTCCTTGCTGGAGGCATATAGATATAGATATAATGGTATAGCTGTTGAATATGAATTAAGAGTAAGGTTGTATTCACAACCAATGAGAGGGCAGGGAAGAAAAAGGGACATGCAGTCCAGGCACAGAGGACTAACTAAACATGATAATGTAACATCTATAACGCTCTTCTTTAGACTCTAAACTTCATTTTTAGTCATTAATGAAAGAAACTCCACTTGGGAGCAGAACACCAAAAATGGACACCTGCTATGATACTTAAATGTCTGTTTGAAAAAGTCATATATTCTCTGTGTGGGATTTTTATTGAAACAAGCAAAGTGACTTAATAACAGAATCCCAGCATTCTTGAGAAATGCAGTGTTTAAAAATCTAGGTGCAGCACGATAAAAAAGCTGCTAGGCCAATGTATATTGAATGCAGCAAGGGCCAGGAAATGGATTTTTTAAAAAACCTATAGCAAAATAACCTGGAGATTTTCCTTTAAATTACCATATGAATTATTGTCAATGCCCAGCCTACCATCTGTGGATTAACAGTTCTCCCATATGATCAGATTCTACATTTTAACAGTTACAACACTGACCCTTTTTTGAAACAGGAGATGCTATCTAAGGGCCAGCAGAATTTTCCATGTTTCTATTGAACCTGCTGTGGCAAACCACAGGCAGTAGGCTGCAGGAGTTTGATGGAGGACAGGTACACAGGTAGCTGGGTAAGTGGATTCCTGTTCCCTGCATAGGCTGCTAGAGTCTGCTGCTCAGCAACCAAGACAGGCGGGCACCTGAGACTCATTAGAGCTGGCCTGCAGCAGGCTAATGAGACACGTTCAGGCAGTTAAGGCCTGCTGGTCCTCTATAAGAGACTTCCCCTCAGATAAGGCAGGTATAGAAGAAGGGGGAGGGACTAGAAAGGAGGAAGAGTAGAGTGGAGCCAAACTGCAGATTGCAAGCAGAACTGGTTTTCTCCAAGGTGCCATGGAGAAGGTACTGTGGGAGTGGTCGGGGATGTGGTCCAGGGAGAGGCTGCTATTCTGTGGTGATCAGGGCAAGAGCTCCACTATTTGCTGCTACCTAGGGCCCTGGGCCAGAACGCAAAGTAAGTGGGTGGGACCTAGAGATGTAAAGGAGTAGCCAACTACCCAATAAGGTAGCACTATCAACTTCTCACTCATTTCTCTTTTACCCCCACTGCTTTGCATTTTCAAAGGGAAGCTTGGCAGGAGAGGATGCAGGCTGAATACCAGCTTTCAGCACTTGCCCCAGCTTCTCCTTAAAAATGCTAATTGGAAGCAAGCGGGGGTGAGCATTTGTGCTGAGACCCAGGAACAAGGATTCAGCTAGTGTCCTCTCCTGCCGGCTTCCTTTTAAAAATGCAAAGCGGTGCGGTAGGGGCGGGTGCTGAGACTGAGTGAATGCTGACACTACCCTTGTTGACTAGTCGATGGAAATTCCATCAACTGTTCGATTAGCCCCGTGGTTCCCAAACTTTTCAGCATCATGCCCCCCTTTTCTGATTTTTGAAACTCCCCCTTCCCCCTCCCCAAACAAAAGCTTGAGCAAGAAAAAGGAACTGAGTGGGGCACCACAAGTTGTTATGGGGGGGAAGGAACTGAGCAGGGCTGCAAAACTTGATGGGGGGCTGGGATGCCTCGTGTGCCCCCTGGAATTTCTTCACGCCCCCAGTTTGGGAACCCATGCCAGTTAACCGCTCTTTAACATCCCTAGTGGGACCAGGTTCCCTCAACCCTCCCTATACCCAGTGGACCACCACCAGGGAAAGGGACTCTTGGACCATGGAAGGGTTTTCCCCTCCAAGCTAGTGACTTGCCTATGATGAAAATGGCACATTAAGCATGGAACCTTCACCTCAGAGTAAACAAGTGGCAGTGGGAGAGTCACCATGAGCCTCTAAGGCATCTTAAAAATCTGCCAGGAAGTGCAGGACCCAGAGGGTATAACCAGAGCTCTAACACGCTGCACTTTAAAATTTGCTACTCACAGGACCAAAGTTGGCTTCCTCTGCCTCATAGATGTAGTGGTCTAGCAACATGAAGTAATAGCTAGGCTCCATTTCATTGCACTGGCGTCCAATTATGTGGGGCCGGCACTGACACTGGCCAGTTTCACTTGAGCAGCTGAAATGTAAGGGGAATAAATTTATGCTGCACATATAACGAGAGAACACCAAGCAAACAAACTGCAATAGAACCTGACAGTTACAAACACTAAGGGAATGAAGGTTGTTTAATCTACTACAGGTTGGACTTCACTGGTCTAGAATCCTCAGAACCTAACTGGTCCCAGATGAGGGAGTTTGCTGGACCAGGAGAGGTCATTTTTGGCCCCCTGTGCTGCTACCTTCCCTCCCGCCCCCTCCCCCCCCGCCATGACACCACACTCAGCTTTCTCTCCTCCTCTTCCTCCCCCCCCCCCATCTGCAGCCTAGCTGAAGAAGCACACCAAGTTCCCATCCCACCCTTCAGCAAACCACGTTCCTACCACCCATCCCCCCACAACACAACAGGACATTCTGGAATATGTTGCTAGACCAGAGAGTCTGGATTTAGAGAGGTGCAGACTATATATATATATATATATATGAGTTTGTCTGTCTCTGTCTGATTGCTCAAAAACTCCTCCTAAACGGTAAGAGGTAGGATCATCAAATTCAGTACACTGCTTCCTCTTACCATATTTTAAAGCAAGGTAAGAATTTGGTTGTGCCAGGAAAATGGGATGTTCCTGGAATGAGCTTGCTTCTCAGTAGGGATGTAAAAAGTCATATAAAAATGTAACTGTGTAACTGCTAACAATCCTAGTGGTTACATGGTTACACATGCTGCGGGCTCTGTATAAACTTTTATATTGCAGAGCCCACAGCAAAGCCTCCCTGGGAGCAGAGCAGGCAGATGCTTCGCTGCAGTTGCGGAATGACAGCTGCAGCTGCCGGCCTCGCTACTGGGGAGTCTTTGCTGTGGGTCACAGAGTGACAGGCCCAGCTCTTGGGGAGCAGGATAGTGGAGAGCTGCAGCAAAGCCTCCCAGGAGTGAAGCCAGCAGCTTTGGGGAGCTGGCGTGTAACTGTAACAGAAATAGATAAACTGTTGCACTTTTACATCCCTACCATACAGAAAAAGAGACAATAACTAGGCAGATGAAAGGGGCTGACTGGTGGCACCCTCCCATCATCTAGGACTGCTGTCGCCTAAAGCCTTCCAATCCCTAGGCACCCTTTAGGAAGGGTGGGGGGGACGAAGTTCTCCTCCTGCCCTCTCCCTCCCAATTCATACAGGGACACTGCTGTCAGGGAGGGAGGGAAAAGTGCAGTTTGCTACATTTCTCATTCTGGCCAGGGAGCACGGGGGCACAAATCTGGACCTGCCCCAGCCAGGGGACATGCACCTGTCCCCCTGGCTGGAGCTGCTGCGGCCCTGGAAAGGCACGTCTCACCTGGTCACAAGCCGCTGTGGTGAGAGAGGGTCAGGGGTCGTCCCCTCTCTCTGGGCAGCCTGCACACTGAACCTCTCATCCTCAGTCCCACCCCAGAGCAATGATTTAAATGAAGAAAAGAAAAAAAATGGGCTGGTTGTTCTTTCAAAAGTGTACAACTGAAGACTGACTTAATCCAGCTTTGATACTTTACAGTGCAGAAGAAAAATGCTGCTTTCCCTTATTTTTGTGGTAGTTTTGTTTAGCAAAGTACTGTACTTGCTAAGGGGAAGGGCTTCTTACTGCTGCGTAATTGCATACTTCTGTTTCCAAATGACGTGCATGGCTGACCTGTCAGTTTGTAATTCTGAGGTTCTACTGAATTCCTCTGTTTATCTCTGTTACATTACAGCTTATATGAAGAAAGAAGCACTTCCCAACAGCATGATTGAAATGTTGTTTTTCATTACATTTTAATTTTCAAATCACTCATTTTTCAAATTATTAAATACAAAGAAGAATTTCAGTAAACTGACTTTCAGTAAAAAAATTACAGCATGCTTCTTGAGAACTGAAAAGTCAAAATGTTAACTATTGATCATCTGTTATAAATTTTGGTTATAAATATGAAAAATGAATCCATATGATGTCAAACAAAAGAAGAAATTAAAAAAATGTTCCCCTACTTTCGGCTAGCTCTCATTCTGAGGCTTACTTTTTAAAATGTTTGCAGGTAACAGAAGACAACAGCTATGCTGGCCACAACTTTAAACTCTGCCTCCATAAGCTCTTATTTCCTCCAAGAAGAAAAGCCCTTCTAATGAGAGGAAATCAGGAATGCCTTAGCTGTCCCAAGGGGGAATTGAGGAAGTTCTTCCTAAGATACATTTCAACAGTATGGGAATGTTTTCCATATTTGGAAATTAATTTCATTGCTTGGGCCAGACCACTCTTGCTTCCATGGCGGTAGTTCAAAGGAGATTTTCAGACTGACTCTGGCTGTATCAGTTGGTCTGTCCACACACCACAGTCAAAGATCCAGAAAACTGTAATTAAGCTGTTTAACAGAATAACCTTAGGTTGGGCTATCACCGCCCATTCCCCAAAGGCTACAGTAAAATTAGAAAGCACATTTATAAAATACAGACAGTCCGACTGCATTGTTTCAGGTGGAATGCACAGTTCCCTAAGGGGAGCCAGAAGGAGAAAACATCTGTTCATTTTTCCGCCAGCCAATGATACCCTCTCCAGATAGTTTTGCAATCACTGCAGTTAATAGAGGAATTCCTTGCTCAAAATGGTTGACAGCTCTTCCCACAACCACCATCAAAGTTGATAAGCTGATTGTATTCCTATGAAGTGCACAGTGAATTAATAGATGCACAGGAAAGATCAAGAGCTCATATTCCTGCACATCTAGCAATGTGATATATGCCATCATGTGCCAGCAATGTCCTGCTACAATGTATATTGGACAAACTGCTCAGTCACTTCGCCAAAGAATTAATGCCCACAAATCAGACATCTTCATACAGAAAAACCTGTTAGTCAACATTTTAATCTAACTGCCATTCCCTTAAAGACCTGAAAACATGGGTCTTACTTCAGAGACTTTAACACCAGATTACAGAGAGAGACTTCAGAACTTGTATTTATGCTTAAATTCAACATGTTGTGAATGGGCCTTAAATAAAAATGCTAATTACCTTACACATTACAAAGACAGCCTCTCCACCTTTATTGATTTACAATAAGCTATTTCCTCCTTCCTTGTCCCTCGCCCCCACCTTCTGTTCTAGTAGCTGATTTGTTAGTTTATAATCTGTTTACTTTCTTCATTGTATTCCTTTGTTATATATGGTCATGCCAATTCTTCTTCAGATCATATTCTGAAAGTGTGGGTCTGCCCCACGAAAGCTCATCACCTAATAAACTATCTTGTTAGTCTTTAAAGTGCTACATAATTTTTTTCCCTTTTGTTTTACCAAGATCAGACTAACACGGCTACCTCTCTATTACTCCAAATTTCCTTGGTACAGACAAACCCTAAGGCCTGGTTTATACTTACATATTAGATTAACCTAACTACATTGCTCAGGGTTGTGAAAAATGTCATGCTTTGTGCAATGCAGATAGGCTGAACTAACTCCAGTGGGGAGACAGTTAAGTTGATGGACTAATTCTTCCACTGACCTTGCTACCACCTCTTGAGGTGTGTCTAACCTGCAGGGTTTTTTCGGACAAACGGCCTTTTCCAGAAAAAAGTTCACTTACGTCCACACAGCTATTGTGTTCTTTCAAAAGAACGCAAGGGTTTTTCTGACATTGGTAAACCTCATTCTACAAGGAAGAACTCCTTTTCTGAAAAAGTAGTGATAGAGATGCAGCCGTGTTAGTCTGGTGTAGCTGAAACAAAAGACAGAACTATGTAGCACTTTAAAGACTAACAAGATAGTCTTTAAAGCGCTACAGAGTTCTGTCTTTTCTGAAAGAGCTCTTTCAGAAAAAGGCGTGTGTGGATGCGGAAGAGGGAGTTTTTTTGAAAGAAGAGGAAAGAGGAAAAAGCACAGGTGCCCTGGTGACCACTCCATCCATAGTAATCACAGCTTTAATGTGAGAGAGCTTTCAAAAAAACAGATCACTTTTTCAATGTGCTTTGGCAGGGTGGACGCTCTCTTTCGGAAGAAGTTTTTTCGGAAGATCTTTTCTGGAAAAGCTTCTTCCAAAAGAAGCCTGTAGTCTAGATGTACCCTTAGAGAACTGGATTAACTTCATCAACAGAGAAATCTCTTCTGCCAACATAGGAAGTGCCTCTACAACGGTATTACAGTGGCACAGCTGCAGTGCCGTAGCAGCAGCAGCTGTATTGTAGACATGGCCTGAATGCTAGGACTGCAAATGCAGTGAAGTGCAATGAGTACATGATTATAGGAATGCAACTGAAATGAGACTTACTTATTGCTCAGTGCTCCCCCTTGGTCACAGTCACATGGCCGACATCCATCCATGTCATTGCTCAGGCCCCAGTGTTCAGCCTGCAGAACAATAGGCCATTAATTCTGTAATGAGGTGTTGATTTAAAAAACACTCAGTTTGAACTTTAATTTTAAAGCCAATACAAAACCCTGGCAAAGCTATTATAAAGCCACTGAACTGCCCACACAAATAATAGACCTAGAATCACTCCACCTCATTAACCTGCTTTTGCGTAAAGACCTGAGAAGAGATGTGCTCTGCAGCATATCTGAAAGGTTAAGCTCTATGCTTTGAAGGGGCAAAGTGAAGTGAAAGCCAGTACCAAAGCTGAGGGTTGCTCCTGGAGAGCACACTTCTAACAGCTTCCCCCCCTCCCTTTAATGACTTAAATAAGCTTAACTGGTGTGAAAAGAGGCATTTTCATTGTCAGCCAAGTCTCAAACCATTTACAGCTTTGAAAAATAAAGCCAATACTGGAGCTCCACCCAGAAACTTAGCAGCAGCCAGTGAAAAGAGAGAGGCTGCTCAGCATGGATATGGTGTGACTTTGTTCCTGTTATTCTACAGTATGCCCTCAGGAGACAGATTGACATGCTTAGCTTTCCCACACAGTTTATGGGCACATAACGGTAGATAAACACAAAGCAAAGCTGGAAAGGAATAGTCCTCTCTGAAAGCAGACCATGTACCCGAGAGTCACATGATACTTGGTCAGTACAAGTTTTTTAACTGCCAAAAAGTGCGGAATCAGGAGAGGGTCACTTTTCTGATACAAGGCAAAGAGTGACACCACATACTTCTTAGCTATCGCTGCCTTGACTGAGGTTTGGGTAATGAGAGTTAGTCTGATGAAAACTGGAGATATGGCTGGAAAGATACTCAGCATTTTCTGGGGCTGATTTTCACAGCAGGCCTCTCTTTTCGTTTGGGTAGTTTGTGACTGTGGTAAATGGGCAAAACAAGTTTTAGATAATTCCAGTGTAACATGCTTGATTTCAGTCACAGTCAGGCAGCTTGAAAGTTGAACATGAATTGCTCCCACTACTAACTTCCAGTGCAACACTGTGTCCCTCCAAATGTAGTCTGGTTTGAAAAACCAACTCTCTGAACACTTGTTCCAATATTCCTGGCTTCCTTTCTCACTTTGCTGCTTACCCTCCAATCCAGCCTCACAACACCCGTTCCTTGTCACTTTACATTCAGAGGTGCCTGTTTCCATCGATTCTTTCTCCGTGCATCTGCTCTCAATCACTAGCAGAAGTCTGGCACCATCTCACTCTACACTTCCGACACGCCAGACTGCCTCTTTCATATTAGTGTTTTTTTCCTATTACAAATCTATTCTTACTGCAAGGCTACTTACCAGACACTGCTCACAGTGCTTTCCTGTGGCTAGACGTTTACAATAGCAGCTTCCTGTGACTGAATCACAAGGATTCCCTCCAGGAAGAGTTCCCAAAGGATTACAGGCACAAGCTATATTGGAAAAGGCAAGTAAGCAAATCAGGACACAAGCATTTATTTATAGTTTGGTCGGTATTTATACAAATATTTACAGTAAGACCATCCTTCATTTCTCAGTGAGCAGTTTTATTGCACATTTTTGTCTGTGTTTCTGCCCTACCTCCCTGCCAGATTTCCATAGGCTAAGTAAAGGACTTATATTGAAACAAATAAAGGCTTGTTAGCCTTTCAACTGAGTTTATGGTAAGATCTCCTGGGACTTCTTATGGAAGTGGGTGTAATCCAAGCCACCTGAAATCTTCAATTCATGTCCTTCCCTCAATAAAAATCAAGGGGTGCATTAGAAGTTCTTCTTTAAGCCCTCATTAATTCCAGAAAGTGTTTTGGATCCTCCATAAAGTAACATTAGTGTATTCCCATTCCATACATTTTCTACTTACATTGACAACCCAAGGGGTTATCGGCACTTAATCCATAGAACCCTTCTTTGCAGAGGTCGCAACGTTCCCCTTCAACAAGGGATTTACAACGGCACTGTCCAGCAATAAGACCAGCAGAAAAGTCAGTATAGCGATCGCATATTCCACCATTTTGGGAGCCGAGTGGGTCACAGTTACAAGCTAAAAAGGAAGCATTGCATACACCTTTATTAACTTCAGTAAAATAAATACTTAGTTATCAGATCGGATTTCTATAGCGCATTAAAAAAAAGGCGCAGTTTGCACAGAAAGTCACCCAGGGGGCTGCCATTTCCTGGTTTTTAAACAAAAAGAAAAAGAGAGGCCACACTTACCCCAGGCCTCCATCACAAGCACAGAACATCTGTTCATGAACATTCAGCAACTCAGAGGAGAGGAACAGGGCCCAAGAACACAGGTGTAGCTCTTTGGAATTCTTTAGCGGAATGCCTTATTGATCAAAGTACAATGTGCTTCAACATCCTGAGTGATGGCATTGCACTTACGTTCACAGATGTTAGGGTCCCTTATATCTCTCTCAGGATGCTGGAAGTAAAATGGTTTGCATTGTTCACAGTTGCGTCCCATTGTGTTATGCTGGCAGTCATCACACACTCCACCACTGGTATTTCCAGTTGCCATGTACACAGCCATGTCGAAGTGGCACTGGGTAGAGTGTCCATTGCAATTGCATTCTAAGGCACAAGGCAAAAAGAGCAGCTTTACTGATGTAATAGATTTTCAGTAAAGAAGTGTCAGTCTTGTTAATCATGTCTTTACAGTTCATTTAATGCAACAAAAGCCTCATGAACCACCTATGTAAAATCGGTCAAACACTGAAAGCAAAAGACAACATCACAGGATTTAGAAATGATAGTTTATTTAAACTTACTTTTACATGCATTACTATTGCGTCCTTCAGCTGGTCTCCATGGTAAGTCATGGTAGAAATCCAAACACAGTTCACAGTTTAAACCTTTGGTATTATGTCGGCACATGCAGTGCCCATGGACCTGTCATTTAAAAGAATAAAATACAAATGTGATATTTTTGATTAAAGAAAATAAGGAGGGGGAAAAAGCCAATGCAATACACAGAGTGCATTCAAATCGGAATGTACTTCACTGTTTCCCATTAACTTAATGCATAACCAGTGAATGGCTAGCATACCCTTGTATCAAACACTCAGAGAGGACAGAATCACTGAAAGGCCCATGCTGAGTTCCTTGCCTGTGTGAGTAAATGTACATCCTCACAAAGTACTCCCATGTTCTTCAGTGCAATTGGCGCGAATAAATGCTTACCAATATCTGAATACAGAGAACACAATTTGGCCCAAACTGCCCAGAGTAACCTATTGAGGAAAAATCATTAATTTATCCATAATCCATTCACATAGGATTAGCCATATCTAGTCTAATACCTTTCCTCCAGGAGTGCCATACTGTAGAACAGAGGTGGACAATAACTGGCCTGCAGGCTGGATGTGCTTCTCCAGGGTTAGCTGCTGTTTACCTGAGCATCCGCAGGTATAGCCATGATTCGCCATTCCCAGCCAATGGGAGCTGTGAGAAGTGGTAACCCAGCTCATGGGCCACTTATTGCCCATCCCTGCTGTAGAAGCTTCAGAGAAAGGGAATGGGGGAGAGGGGTGGGAGGGAGATATTCTTCCACATCATAATTAATATTTATCACAAACCTGGCTCCAGCCCCAAGATTTACAGAATTACTGGGGAAAATCAGACAAGTTGCTCCTATGACAGCAACAGCTGCCATCTTGTTTGGCCATGAATTGAACTTGGGATGAACTCCAGAGCTAGAAAAATCTCTCTAGAACGTGAGCTGAAGTGAGCTCTGAGGTGGGGCTGTAAACAGACCCATAGCTGCTGTCGGCTGGGCACAGAGCGGGATGCATTCTGCATCTCAGGCTTCGTCTACACTGCAGGGTTTTTGCGCAAGAAGCTTTTTGTGGAAAAGATCTTCCGCAAAAACTTCTTGCGCAAAAGCGTGTCCACACTTCAAAAGCGCATCGCAAAAGCAGTGTGTTTTTGCGCAAGAGAGCATCCACACTGCATGGACACTCTTGTGCAAGAAAGCTCCGATGGCCATTCACAGAATGGCCATCAGATCACCTGTGCTTTTTCTGATAGGCTCTTTTTGCTCAAGAAACCCCTGCAGAGCATCCACACCTGCCTTTTTGCGCAAGAGCTGTAGCGCAAAAAGGAGTTATTCCTCATGGGGAGAGGAATAACTCTACTGGCAAAAGCCCTTTGTCCTGTCAATTTACTGTATTTTTTTTTGTATGCAAAAACACAATTGAGTGTGGATGCTCCACCGTTTTTTGCACAAAAACAACTGTTTTTGCTCAAAACTCTTGTAGTGTAATCATAGCCTAAGAGTAGGCCACACACTTACAAACAAAACCAAAACTTCCTCCCAGATGATGAATCTGCTCACAGGTTCCCCTCATACTTTGTGTTAACCAAGACAAACTCATCACCTACAAGACTCCACTCCCCAAAACAGCAAGCCAACAAACCTTGATTTCAGGCTAGCAACTCACCCCATACCTTTACCCATGCAGGAAAATCACAGGAAAAACCTGACACAGAAGAAAAGAAAATGCACCCGACCTATTATACAATATTATAACATGCAAGCAGCAGGATTTTCTTCTGCTCAGCCAATGGTCAATTTGTGTACTGAACTCAAGGATAGCCCTTATAGTTTTTTTTTATACTAGCTAAAAGAAATGCAGGTGGTCTTGTTCATTAAAGTGTCTCACCGTTTCACCCTTTTGTTTCAATGGTAATCTGCAGCAATAAATCCATAGGTTAGTTCAACGTTGCATAAAAATCCCTTCTCTGAATAACAATACAATTGCCTTTTATTTTAATCGGATCTTCAATATAATTAGAAGAAATTTTAAGATGTTAAAGTAACTTTAAACTACTCTAAGTTTTCAGTGTTTGATCAACAAAAAAAAATGGCAAAGACAGTTTTATTGTTTGAAAATTAAGAAAAATAAATGGCTAAATTCTGTCATTCTTACCGAAGTATATTAGTGCTAACTTGAATAGATCTACTCAATGTGAGTAAAGAGAGCTGAATCAGGCTTAAGGCATTTTATCATAGTTTTAGTGTGAAAAAGAAGTGTGAGGATTTACCATTCCTTCCACCTCTTCATTAAAAGCATCCACTGGTGCACACTCACTGGCATGGCCATAACAGAAACAGTTCCCACGAACCACCATGTCGTAAATGGCATAATAATACTTTTCTTTGATTTCCATTCTAGAATCCAAGAGGTTGTCTCCCAATGTATGCAACTTGGTGAAATTGATCCTTAAATTTGTGATTTTTAACAGGTCTGCAGGGAAAAGCAAACAGTTTCTTGAATCAGTTACCAAATTCTATGAACTGAAGGAAACCAAGAAAACTACATGGCATAAATTGTAGGCGACCTAACACAGAACAATTTTCTATGTCCAGATATAATATAATATCTGGGTTTATAAACAACTTAATTTTGTTTAAATATGAATTTCCCACATTCAATCCTTCCAGCACAAATGCCAGAGATTACATTGTTTTTTCCCTAATATGATCACTGCATACACTAGATTCATTTTTTTAAAAATGTATCTATTTTGTTGTTGATCTATACATTCACAGAACCTTAATATTAATGCCACATGCATCAAATGCCACAACAGATGCCTCAGTTTTCAAGTGCATTTTGGATTTAAAATATAAAATGGGTGGGGTTTAATACTAAGGAAGTGCTGACAAGTAAGGGATGAGCTTCAAGGATTATGTGCATATTTGCAAAACTTCATTTGGCAATGGCAGAAATACTTAGAATGCAAATATACTTTTTCTAATATGCCCTCATATCCTTTGAATATAAGTTATATTCTGATGGCAGAAACAACCATTTTCAGCCAACCAAATAAAAAGTAACTGTTTTCATTGGAAGAGGTCTCGTAGGAAGACAACATTACAACAATTAATTTGACCTTTGTCTCTTTCTGCCTTGATATTATTCTCCCCTATTTGAAAATACCCTCAGCCTAAGCTAATAAAAATAGAATTCCTTATAAATCTCTCTTCTTAAACCTTGCTTAAACAGAAAGCACTTAATCAAAGTAGCAGCCAACACACAACCTTCTACGGGATTTGTTTGTCTTTTGCTGTCTCATCCAAGCAGCTTTACATTGTTAGACACTAACTTAAATTAAAGCCAAAGCCTGCAAAATGCCTAAAGTTTCTTTTTCAAACTGTTTGCTTTCATACAGCAGTAGACTTGTATGTTTGCATTCCTTCATGGGCGGTGGGTGAATGTAGGGCTGGGGGAGACAAGCCCCTACCACCACAAGGGCCCCACCTCCCTAGAAGCCAAGCCCCCATCACCACAACAGTACGCCTCCAGCCCCACACAGGAGCCTCCCAAGCCCCACAGCATGGGAACGGTGGGCAGTGCATGGCCCCAGCCTCACCGAACCTGGAGTATGGGGAAGGCGGGAGGCATGAGGCCGCAGAGCACAAAGAAGGCACACTACCTGCTCCACCACTCCAGCTCCACCACCCCAGCCTCCCCAGTTCCCTGTGGGGAGGGTGCACTGCCCCACCATCCCCAGCCTCGAGGTGGCTGAAGCCTGAAAGCCGTACTAAAGCAGGGGGTATTCTAGGGACAGTGTGTGAATGGGTCCATGCCTGGCAATTTGGGAATGCATTGCCTTCCCCACCTCTTATATCCGCTGTCCATGCATTCCTTTGTCTCTAAGGGCATGTCTACACTACAAAGTTAATTTGAACTAATAGCTGTTAGTTCGAATTAACTTTCATAGGGGCTACACATACAAACTGCTAGTTCGAATTTAAATCAAACTAGCGGAGCGCTTAATTCGAATTAGGTAAGCCTCATTCTACAAGGAGTAATGCCTAGTTCGAATTAAGTAGTTCAAATTAAGGGCTGTGTAGCCACTTAATTTGAATTAGTGGGAGGCTAGCCCTTCCCAGGTTGCCCTGGTGGCCACTCTGGGCCAAACCAGGGAAACTCTTCTGCCCCCCTCCTGGTCCTGGAGCCCTAAAAGGGGCACTGTCTGACTACAGTGCTTGTGCCAGTTGCAAGCCTGCCAGCACCCAGCCAGCAGACCCTGCACCTAGTACAGCATGAGCCAGCCACCCGCTGCCACCCAGCCCTCCACCTCTTCCCAGGACCAAGCTGGCGGCTCACAGAAGCCTGTCCGGGGCCGCAAGAGGCGGGCGCCCGCTTGGTCTAGAGCGGAGATCGTGGACCTCATCGAGGTTTTGGGGGAGGCCTCCAACATCCACAATCTCCGCACTAGGCACAGGAAAGCGGC
>CM057845.1:24647034-24664165 GCA_030068395.1 Apalone spinifera
ACCCATTTCCACTATCATTCACTATATCAAACTTCTTGGTGAAAACCAAAATAAAGACATCATTAAGCACCTCTGCCATTTCCAAATTTCCAGTAGTTTCTCCCTCTTTACCAAGCAATGGGCCTACCCTGTCCTTGGTCTTTCTCTTGCTTCTAATATATTTGTAGAATGTCTTCTTCTTGTCCTTTATGTCTCTAGATAGATTTAGCTTGTTTTGTGCCTTTGCCTTTCTAATCTCCTCCCTGCATACCTGTGTTTGCTTATATTCATTCATCCTTTGTAATGTTACGTAGTGTCCACCTTTTATATTACTCCTTTTTGATTTTTAAATCATGTAAGATCTCCTGCCATACTTTCCTATGTAGTGGAATAGTTTGCTTTTGGGCCCTTAATAATGTCCCTTTAAAAAACTGCCTACTCTCTTCAGTTCTTTTTCCTCTTAGTCTTGCTTCCCATGGGACCTTACCTACCAGCTCTCAGAGTTTAATCAAAATGAGCACTTCCAAATCAGCCCAATTAAGGGTCCCAAATACAGACCCTATCCTGTCACCGGTGAAATCAGGGTAAAGTTGTCAGTTATTTAAATGGGAGAACGACAAATCCCTAATGGTTCGCTCAAAATTTCTGAGCATCCTCAAATCCTGTTTTTGCCAGAGAAAGGTGGGGGGAGGAGTCTCAGCATCTTTCAGTATTCCACCTCTAACCATGTCTTTTCTGCCAGACTCTGCATCTTTGAGGGGGAAGTGGGGAGGAACAAAAACAATCAAGAATACATTTCTGACTCAGAATATGTAATGGCAAGAATAAAAATAAAGAAATATTTGAAAGTTTTTTCAGAAATTAGTCTATAGCCATATTGGGGCCCAATCCTGCAAAGTGCTGAGCACACTCTATTAACTAAATGAGCTGCATTTTTGTTCAACTCAGGGTAAAAGTAATTTAAAAATCTTAGCATACAGAGGCCAGGCTCTGAGCCTGCAGAAGGGGTGGGGTGAGGCTGGGGACAGTCTCTCCAAGTTAGCCCTTCAGTGATTTACCGCATGGGCCACTCAGGACAGCTGCCTCTTTTGCCCCTACACTCCCAATACTCCCACTGGTGCCCCTGGAAGTAGGGTGTGGCAGCACTTCAACATCAACTATGTATGGGCTCCTACCAGTGGCCACTTCTTATTGATACACCATTCTGGGCCACTTTCACCTCTTGTTCAACTATACTAAGAAGCGTAAGAACATAAGAATGGCCATTCTACGTCAGACCAAAGGTCCATATAGCCCAGTATCCTGTCTTCTGACAGTGGCCAATGCCAGGTGCCCCAGCAGGAATGAACAGAACAGATAATCGTCAAGTGATCGATCCTGTGTCACTCATTCCCAGACATTGGCAAACAAAAGCTAAGGACAACATCCCTGTCCATCCTCAATATATCCATTGGGGGACCTATCCTCCATGAATGTATCTAGTTCTTTTTTGAACCCTGTTAAAGTCTTGATCTTCTGAACATGTTCTGGCAGGGATTTCCACAGGTTGAGTATACATTGTGTGAAGAAATATTTCCTTTTCTTTATTTTAAATCTGTGCCTATTAATTTTATTTGGTGATCCCTGGTTCTTATGATCTGGGAAGCTGTAAATAACTTTTCTTTATTTACTTTTTCCAGACCACTCATGATTTAATAAACCTCTGCCATATCCCCCTGTACCTGTCTCTTTTCCAGGATAAAAAGCCCCAATCTTATTAATCACTCCTCATATGGCAGCTGTTGTGAGATGAAGGGATCACATTTACATACAGTATTCAAGATGCAGACATACCATGGATTTATATCGAGGCAATATGATATTTTCTGTCTTATTATATATTCCTTTCTTGATGATTCCCAACATTCTGTTCACTGGTTTGACTGTTGCTGCACATTGAGTGGATATTCTCAGAGAACTACCAACAATGACTTCAAAATCTCACTTTTGAGTGGTAACAGCTAATTTAAACTCCATCATTTTATATGTATAGTTGGGATTATGATTTCCAATATGCATTACTTTTAATTAATCAACATTGAATTTCATCTGCCATTTTGTTACTTACCCACCGGATTTTGTAAGATCCCTTTGAAGGTCTTCACAATCTGTTGTGAACTTTACTATCTTGAGCCATTTTGTATCAAATGGGACAAATCCTTTGGCCCTGAATGGGTTAGATTCTATGGTACTGAATAGAACAAGACTCCCATTGCTTTCCTGGGGAGTTTTGCTCCACATAGGATCACAGAATTTGGGTTATTGTTTTTGACATTATAAACTCAGGTTGAGATTGTTTATTGATTTTCAACTATAATATAGCTCCATTTATCGTCCCTCCCTCCCCCCCTTTTTTTTTTTACATATAGCCAAATTCCCTTGTGTCTTGGAAACATGGAGTGTGCTAAACTATTTTTCACATATTAAAAAAATCATATTTTCTATATAAAGAGAAGAACCAGAGAAAGGACTTTTATCTGCATTGTTTTTCTAGACATAGATATAACAACCCCCGCCCTAAATGCCAGAATTTATACTATAATTACAGACTGATTTTGATTCAGGAAGTAGTCTAGACAGCTCTATACAAGCCTGGAAAAGTATAAATGAACTCCCCGTGCCACATTCTTTCTTAACTTATCAAGTTAAATTGAGTCTAAATGTCTAAGTACACTTGGGGTACAAATAACTAGACATGTTAATATACTGCCTCCAAATCACAGACTAAGAGAAATCTAGGGGTAGAGGAAACCTTGAGAGGTCATCTAGCCCATCCTCCTACAATGAAGCAGGAAAATGTCTCTTACCTGTATTTAAGCAGATTCCACAACCTCCCTTGGAAACCTACATCCATACTGTACTATCTTTATTCTTGGAAATGTTTTCCTCCTATCTAACCTAGATGTTCTGTGCTGCAAACACTTAACTGGTCACTGTCTTAACAGCTCTCAACATATTTGAAGACTTATTAGATCTCTCCTTTACCTCTCCCTCCCACCTCATCTTTTCTCAAGACTATACATGACCATTTTAAACCTTTCCTGATAGGTCAGGTTTTCTAAACCTTTTATCATTTTTGTCACTCTCCTCTGGACCCTATTTATATTACCCACATCTTTCTTTGAGCGTGAAACCCAAAATTTGACACAGTATTCAACAGTATTGAGTAGGCCTGTGTCATACGCCCCAGAATGACATTAGCTTTTTTCACAGCTGCATCCCTTTGTTGACTCACACTTAATATATGATCCATTCTAACCCCCAATCTTTTTTAGCAGTACTACTTACTGATAGTGGTAACACTAGACCTAAGTAAGGATGTTAACTAGCAGTTAATTTACTAGTCAAGTAGTTGATGGAATTTCCATCGACTACTCGACTAGTCGATAGGCACTTTCGTATTCCTCCTTTGAAACATAGACCTCTGTGTGCAGCCCCCGTGGCCAACGGAAAGTCCCACTGACTCCAGGCTGCACACGGGCCAGCTATGAAATGTACAAGAATCCCCAGCGGAAGCACCCTCATGGAGCCTGAGAATCACTAGGGGACTCAGAGTCCCCACTGACCCCAGGCTCCATGTCGCGCTGCCAATTTGAAATGCCACATGGAGCCTGAGGTCCCCAGCTGATCCTGAGCTCCGTGCAGCATTTCAGTGGAACCTGGGATCAGCTAGGGACTCCCCATCTGACTGTGGGTTCCTTGCGGCATTTCCCCAGAATCCAGAGACAGCTGGGGACTCCCCAGCTGATCCTGGGTTCTGCAAAAATGCCAGCTGATCCCAGGCTGTGCGCAACGCTGCTGCTTTGAAACACCGAAGCGACATTCAAAGAGGCAGCGCCGCACAGCTGAACCCAGGCTCAGCTGTGCGGCGCTGCCACTTTGAAGTATCCCCCCCTCTTCCTGGCTGAGACATGGGGGGGGGGAATTGAACAGCTGACTGACTATCCGATAAGCATTTGCGTATCAGATAGTTGACTAGTCCTGAACATCCTTAGGCCTAAGCAGAGTAAGATCATGTCTTCACTATGGGGAGAATCTGCACTGTTTGATCAATCTTCTGGAGTTTGATTTAGCGGGTCTAATAAAGACCCGCTAAATCAAACTCAGAAGGCACCCAGTATTCATTGCAGTGGCCAGGAGTAAAGGAAGCTGATGGGAACATTTGTTCTGGTCAGCCTCCCACTATGAAGACAGCACCTAGCTTGATTTAAGATAAGTTGTATACCTTACGCTGACCTTCTAGGTTTAGTGTAGACCTGGCCAAAGCAATTGCATAGGCCCCAAGTAACAGCCTCCAATTTAGTATAACCCTCAATATGTTATTTGGGGTGAGGGAGCAGTTACTATTTCGAATTCTCAATGACGCAGTTGCTGTTGGCCAAATTGCATATAAGAACATTTTCCAATGAAGTTCAGCTGAAACTAGTATGCTTATCTGACTAGCACAAGAGATGCCTCATTGTTAGGAGAGACTCAACTCCTTGCCCTGTTGGGGTTATTCCCTACAGAATTTTCCCGGCTTTGGCCAGTCTAGTGCCGTGGCAGTGATGGGGGAAGGCTGGGTGATGCTCCCGGGTTTCATGACCCTGCTGGGTGCTCCCTGTTTTGCAGAGCTGGGGGGCAGGGAAGACTCGGGAGGCGCGCAGAGCCCCGGCAGGGATTTGGGGAGGCAGCGGGGGCAGAGCCCCAGCGGGGGCGGGGGCGGCCTTGTCCCCGCTCAGCACAGCATTCCCAGGCAGGCACAGCCTCTGTCACCGCGCTCCCGCTTCCTGGGACAAGGTGCTTCCTTCCAGCCCGGCAGCCCCGCACCCGCGGGTAGGACACGCCGGGCGGATGCCCCGGGGATGCGCCCAGCGCCAGCCGCGCAGCCCGGCCCCTCCCCGCCGCCGCCGGCTCACCTGGAGGTGGCTCACGATGCAGAAGGGCTCGGGCCGCTGCAGCCCGCACGTGGAGCTGGCGGCGAGCTTCGAGGCGCGGCCGATCAGCAGGTCGCCGGTGGCGGGGTAGCAGCTGCCCTCGGCGCACCCGTAGCTGTACTCGGGCTCCTGGGCCAGGGCGGCGACACACAGCCCTGCGGGGAGCGGGAGGCAGGCGGGTGAGGCCGGCGGGGGCAGCGCCCCGGGACCGAGGCTCGCAGGTGGGGGGTGGCCCAGAAGAGGGGGGCTCCCCGGGTCCCCGCCCCGGGACACCCGCCGCTCCAGCCGGCAGCGCTGCTCCGAACCGGGCCAGGAGCCCCGCCGGGCTCTGGGCACCAACCCCCCGCTCCCGGCCCGCGGCTGCAGGACCCGCCCCGGCTGCCCTTGGCTGAGGACACAGGCGCGGGCAGCGCCGCTCACCTAGCAGGGCGCCCGCGTACACCTGGAGGCTGCCCATCGCCTGCGGACGGACGGGGGGAGCCGCTCCGGGGCCAGCCGCCGCTGTGCTGCGTCCGACAGGAAACTAGCGCGCGCGGCGCCTTCGCTCCCAGCCCTGCCCCGCAGCGCACAAACTTTCCGCGGAGGGGGACTGAGGGAGGCTCCTTCACGCAGGCGCTGGAGGCGGCTGCAGCCCGGTCCCAGGGGAGCTGCTGCTGTTGCAGTGGTTCCCCAGCAGCTCCGCTCCTCGCCTTTGTCTGTGCCGCTCCGGCGAGCCTAGTGTTTGCGAAGTGCAAGCTTGTCCCTTCAGGCCGTTGCAAAGGTGTATAACGCGGCCGTGCGGCTCAGCGGGGCCACTGCTGCGCTGGGGGAATGCACGCGGCTCACGAACAGGGTGGAAGGTAACTCGGCACCTAGTGTAGACAGGGACAGGTGGTGCCCCACCCTGTGACAGTGGCTCTCCGGCCCCTACCGCATTCACTGTCCATTTTGGTCAATTTCACAGTCCTCAGGTTTTTCAAATGATCAGTGTCATGATTTCAGATATTTAAATCTGAAATTTCAGGGTAGTGCAATTGTAGGGTTCTGAGGGAAGAAAGGAGTGTGTGTGTGAGGGGGGAGGGGGTTACAAGTACTGCTACTCCTACTTCTGCACAGCTACTGGCAGCAGCATTGTCTTCAGAGCTGGGCAGCTGGAGAGTGGTGGCTGCTGGCCAAGAATCCAGCTCTGAAGGCAGAGCTACTTCTAGCAACTGCACAGACCTGAGGATGGCCTGCTATGGGATTGTTACCCTTATTTCTGCACTGCTGCTTGCAGAGCTGGGCCATTAATAGCAGTGTTCCCTGTAAGCTGTGCTCTGGGTGGACACCTAGGAGAGATACAAATGCTACCCAGCTGGTTAACAGCGTACCCACTACTGGCAGCATGTGTTTCTACTAGCGGTGCACAACCGCACTTTTTTCTGTGCACACAACATAATTTTTTTGCAGATGAATGGAAAAGGATCGAGCAGGGTGGGCAATAATTTTGATGGGGGAGTGTAGCCAGACATGAACCCCATCTTGCTCTGCCTCCCCCCTCTCCCTCAGAGAGCAAGAGAGAGGCAGTCAGCCTTTGATGCCCTGGGAATGCAGGTGTGCTGGTTGTCCCTGACTCTACCATAAACAGAAACTAGAGAGTAAATGGGCTAGCTGACGACCTGGGGCCTCCCGTCGCCCTGAGGGTAATACCAGTAATTGACACGCCTGCACTGCCCCAGGAGAGGAATCTTCGCCCATCACATACCAGAGGTGCCCATTGTCTGCATTTTCCCAGGTGTGAATTATGCTTTGCACCCTTTGTGCGAAACTTGGCGTTCAAAGCCATTTTTCCTAATTGGCACTTGAGACCAGGAAGAAGCCTACGTGACCCAAGGGCTATAAAGAGGGGTTTAGTAGCCCACCCCATTTGAGCTCCAATCATCTATACCTGCTGGCAGGTATTGATTGACTCCCAAGGTCTGTGGGGTGCCCAACCTCGCCCTACTTCTTCCCGAGGGATTGAGAGAAAGATGCTGGCCATGCCAAGTCTGGAATGCAGGGGTGAGAATATATACCTGCTAGGTGTCTATTTTGCATGCATTTAATAAGAGCTCAGAGAACCAAAAGGGTTTCATGGTACCTGTAAGTGACTTTTGTTTTAAGTGTAATTTCTGTCCTGTCCTTTTGTAGTGGCTGTGTTATGCAGCAGTAGTGTTTAACAGCTAAGTTTACCCTGTAACAATAAAATAGTAACTGTTTAAGCTGTGACCTGACTCCTTCAGTTGCCGTAACAGAACCAAGCACAATTTTAAAAAGAACTCCATCTGGTCATAAGGGACAGATATAGGGAGAGCTTGAGCGTTGGATCTTGTCGCTTCCAGGGGACAGATCCGTTGGGGCATCTCTCAGCCTCCCCAGGCTGCCTGCTGCGAAGGGATCGTGTATCCTAGCAGTCAAAATCTGAGCTCTCCCTATAAACTCTGGGGCATCTGTTGGCTGCCCGCCGTGAAGGGATCCCAATCTAGCGGTAAAGACACGGACGTTAAAGTCCTCGGAGCGCCCGTCAGTCTCACCTAGACTGCCCACTGTGATGGGGCCTTGTGTCTCAGCAGTTGAAGACTTGGGTGTAACACACACACATGCACTGCCCTGACCATCGACTGATAGGGAGCCACTCCAAAATTTTGGAAAAGGGTCAAGAGCTGCATTCTTCCATGATATTAATGGAGGAGGTGAAGGGTCTGAGATGCAGGTTGGATGCAGAAGGGAGCTTGGGTTAAGGGATTGGGATGCAGGAGGTGTGGGGTCTGGGAGAGAGTTACAGTGAAGGAGGTCATTGTGACCTAGGGCAGGGGATTCAGGTGCAGGGGTTTGGGTTGTGACCTGGGGCAAGGGACTAGGGTGCAGGGTTTTGGGTTGTTACCTTGGGCAGGGGATTGGGAACCACAGTCTGGAAAGGGGTATGGATTCAGGAGGCAGGCAGATGGTTTGGCTTATATGGGGCAGGGGAGTGGGAGGGTTGGGGTGCCAGAAGCAGGCTCTGTCCAGGAGACTTATCTGGGTGACTCCCAGCCAGCAGCCCAGAAGATTTCTCTCCTCACCCCACCCTGCCTGCACCATGTGCATTAGTGAATAAGAGCCTGTGGGGAGTGGTGCTTCCCGCGATGCCTAGTCTTCAAACAGGAAGCTCCCATTGGCCAGAAATTGGCAAATGGGATTATGCTGGGGCAAGAGCAGCACATGAAGCACCACTCTCCCCTCCCCCAGGCTCACAGCTGAGAAAGAGAAACAGCTGTGGCAGCTGCTTTTCTGAGCAATTTTGGGGGTGGGGGTGTGTGTGCATGGGGCAAGCAGGGAGTCTGCCTGCCAGATTTGGTGGCTTACTGGGCTGGATCCAGCCCTTGGGCCATATTTTGCCCAGGCCTGAATTAGAAGAAACATTGGTCAGCAGCCTCCTCTCCTCAGCCACCCAGCTCTGAAAGCAGCAATACAGAAGTAAGGGTGCCTTGGGTATGGTACTGCCACCCTTATTTCTGTGCCGCTTCTGGTGGGGGCTACCTTCAGCCCTAGGCACATAGCTATCATTACAAAATCACAGCTCTCCCGTTGCCCAGTTGTGAAGGCAGTGCTGGTGACCCTCCTATAATAACCTTGTGATCCCCCTGCAACTCACTTTTAGGCCAGGACACCCAATCTGAGAAACAATGGTCGCTCCTGTAAAATCTGTACAATATAGGGTAAAAGCACACAAATAGCTAGATTTCATGGGAGGACACCAGATTGCACAGTCAGTGACTTTTGCATGGCTGTGAATTTGATAGGGCCCTACTCATAGTTAACCCTCCAGCAAACAGTGTTTTTAAACATAAACTGCCTTAGTCATCACAAAGGTCAATCTGTTCATTCATCCATCCATTAAAATGCTTTCTGACATCATCCATATTCCCAAGGAAATGATGCTTTTGGGAGCAACAGGGACTCTCTGCTATGTGTTGCTGGGGGAGGTGTGGCCTTCCTGCTGGATGGGCCTGGGTGGATGGGATGTTTATGGTTTGACCATTGATTGACTTGTCCATATATATTTGTAAGAAATGAATCATGGAAAGGTGCTGAAAGCTTTTTAGCTCCCAGACATACCAGGGCAACAATTCCCCTGTTAACCCCAAAAGGGAGGACAAGGGAAGAGAGGCTACATTAATTGTTGTCATTATTAAGCGTAACATTTTGTTTCATAAAGCTCACACAATTAATAAAAGGTGTACTAGAATTTCAATATGGAAAGTTCTAGTCTTCAATTTGTTTTGAGGAGGCAGGCTTATTTTTCTTTATTAAAATAGTATTGTCAGATAGTTTTAGGTGGTGTGTGTGTGTGAGAGAGAGAGAGAAAGAGAGAGAGGTTTTACTGAGCCCAATATTATTAAAAATTATTTCAAGAAATATTTCAGTGAAAACTGGATTTGTGTATTTGTTGGACAGAATAATTTCTGCCCCTCCCCCTGCAGTTTGTGGCAGCATTGTTCTGGTCTATGAGAGCTGGAAAGAGAAACTGAGCAGTCTGTTTTCATTGTCAAAACTGTGTTTAATGAAGAAAAATGAACAATATAAATGGTGAAAATAGCAGTTTTCACTTTCAATAATCTAAGGTATTATTAGTAACACAGAAGAAGATTTTTTAAATATTATTTTTAACCCATCAATAAAACTTCAAAGAATAAAGCAAGATGAACTGTATAGACTTTATTTCTGTGATCTGTGTCTCTGTTCACACATGTGTGAACAACCAGTGGGTACTTATGGTCCACACTAGAAATATAGTATGAAAGGATCTAGTTATTACACAGTTGTCCCTCTACCCAGTTACAAGATTATTCAATTTTAGTTCTGTCCACTCTGCAACTCAGGCTATGATTTTGTAACCAATTGCAAGTAATTCAATTTGCAATTCAGCAGTTTTTCTGTCATCACAGCTGTGTGTTTTGCACTCACTCAATCATTCATTGCAGCCATTAGTAATTATCTTCAAAAATTCATGGAAGATAGGAGAGATTCCAGAGGACTGGAAGAGGGTAAATATAGTCCTAATCTATAAAAAGGGAAATAAGAACACTCCAGGGAATTATAGACCAACTTAACTTCAGTGCTCAGAAAGCTAATAAAGCCAATAATCAAGCAATCAATTTGCAAACACCCAATAAATAATAAGTAACCGTCAACACAGTAACAAACTTTGTGGTTGGGTGGAAGTGTAGATGTTGTATATTTTTACTTTAGTAAGGCTTTTGATAACAGTCTCACATGACCTTCTTATAAACAACCCAGGGATGTACAACTATAAGATAGGTACATAGCTTATGTAGCTACTATAAGATAGGTACATAGCTAATTGAAAAACTGTTTTCAGAGAGTTGTTATCAGTGGTTCAAAGTCAAGCTGTAAGAACATATTGAGTGGGACCATTCCAGGGATCTGTTGTGGGTCCGGTTCTGTTAAATAACTTCATAAATTATTTAGATAAAGGCATAGAGAGTACAATTATATAGTTTGCAGATGATACTAATATGAGAGGGGCTGCAAGTATTTTGGAGGATAGGTTCATAATTCAAAATGATCTGGACAAACTGGAGAAATGGCTATACGGTAAACAGGAGACATTGAACAAGGACAAAGGCAAATTATTCCACTTAGGAAGTTACAATCAGTTTCACACATACAAAATGGAAAATGATGACTTAGAAAGGAGTAATGCAGAAAGGGATTATGGAGTCATAGTGGACCAGATGCTAAATATGAGCCAACAATGTAACAGTGTTGCAAAAAAAGCTAACATCATTTTGGGAAGTATTAGCATGTGTATTGCAAACCAAAAATGAGAAATAATTCTTCCACTCTCCTTCATGCAAATAAGGCATCTGCTGGAGTATTGTGTCCAGTTTCAAGTGCCTCATCAGGAAAGATGTGGACAAATTGGAAAAAGAGCGGAGGCAAACAACAAAATTTATTAAATTATATTAGAAAACATGATCTTCGAGGAAAGATTGAAAAATCTAAACCTAGATTTGTTTAGTCTAGAACAGAAGGTGGAGGGGATATGGTGTCAGGTATCTGAAAAGTTCTTACAAGGAGAAGAGTGAAAAATTGTTCTCATTAACTTATGATGATAGGACAAGAAGCAAAGGGCTTAAATTGCATCAAAGATGGTTTAAGTTGGACATTAGGAAAAACTTCCTAACTGCCAGGGTAGGTTAGCACTAGAACAAATTGCCTTGGAAGACAGTGGAATCTCTATCATGGGCAGTTTTTAAGAACAGGTCAGACAAACACCTGTCAGGAATAGTCTAGTTATTATGTAGTTCTGCCTTGAATACAGGAGATTTAGATTAGATGACCAGCCGAGGATCCTTCCCGTTCTACACTTGATTCTGTTTAACCAGTACTTGAGTGTGGTCTGGAAAGGCCTCAGTCACATTTTGGGGTGGAAATGAGACCAATGAGAGGTTCTCTCACCATCTGCCCTGTAACCTTGGGTGCCTTAAAATGCTCTACTGTGGTGGCTTACAGCTCAGTCCCAACAGCAAACAGACAAGCATGCAGTTCCCTGAGCCTCTGATGCTGTGCAGCTCTAGTTCAGTGCTCTGATCCCAGCAGCCCCACTGTGCTTTCCACCAGCTTTGATTACTGCTTGCAGATCAATCTCAACACACCCTAGGCCCAATTTTTCCCAAGACTTTTTACCCAGAAAGGTCCAGCCCGCTCCTGGAACTAGGGTTGCCAGCAGGGCCGGATTAAGGCATGGGCTAGCCGGGCAGCTGCCCGGGGCGCCAACGAATGGGGGGGCACCTGGCTCCCGGATCGCGGGCTGCAGCAGCTCCCAGCGGCCACCCTGCAGCGGCTGCCCGGGGCGGGGGCCGCGTTAACCCACACGGCGCCGGCCAGCAGCGCCCTTCCCCCTGCGGCCGCAGGACCCTGCACGGCCAGGCTTGGCCCGCCTCAGGCGGCCCTGGGCTGCACGCCAGTGGTGGTGGCCAGGCCGGGCCGAGCACGTGTGTCCTGCCACCACCAGCTCCGCGCACCCTCTCCCATACGCCAGGCAAGGGCGGGGCCGTGCATGCGCCCTCTCCCAGGCACTGGCACTGGCACGGGGCCGGGGCCGCGTATATGCCCTCCCCCATACACCACTGTGTAGTTGCGTACTGCCTGGCTGGTAAATACTTTCACACAGTGTGAGCGTGTCTACCAGCCAGCCAGTACGCAACTACATACTGATACCCATGATAATAATAAAACTTATTTAATTAGAAAACTTATTTATATGTCCAGTATTTTCTCAATTTGTTTCCCGGACAGAAAGCTCAAATACCGGACTGTCCAGTTCAAAACCGGACATCTGGCAACCCTACGAACACTCAGAGAATTACAGAGTTTGTTCTTTTAAAAAGACAAAAGCACAACTTATCACTTCAATGGGAGTTAATGATCACTTCAGTTCAAACACACTGTGAGGCTTGCTTAAACTAAAAATAAAACAGGCTTATTAACAAAAGAGAGAGGTTTTGAGTGCACTCAAATACAAGGTATAAAGACAAAATGGTCACAAGCAAATAAAAATAAAAATATTGTCTAATGGCTAAGACCTAATTTAACAAGATACAGTCTTTGTTCTTACCAGTTTTTTAATCTTTGCCAATTTTTTCTCAGTCAGGACCTTCCACAGAAGTGCAAGTTGCTGGTTTCACTTTTCCTCCAAGGTGCAAGATCTCTGCCTAAGCGGATTTCTCACCTATGTTCAATTCTCAAATAATTCAAATCCTCCCTCCCCCATATTTCTCAACTTCCAAGAGTTCTGGCCCCTTGTGTCTTTCCAGTGATGGATGCCAAGAAGGTTTCGTCTCTCTCCTTATATATCTTCTCAAACTCATTGTTTTGCTCAGGATGACCTTCTGTTGTTCTTCTCTTCTTGTGGAATTCTCATCTCCCGGGCTGATTCTTAGGTAAATAGGGCTGTGGCTCTGTATGGAATTTGGCGGGCAATTTAGAATATTGGGAATATCAACCTTATAGAATGGCAATGAGTTACTTCAGATATACCATGTAAAATATCTGCAAAAAAATTATCTTCTGCCAAATATGGCACTGACAGAGCATGCCTTGTGATTTTGTTTTGTTTTGTTTTTGCTTCTTGATAACCAGGGGCAGGTGGGGATCAGAAAAACAGTTTGTGACTGGAAGAGGTTTAACATCAGCGTTACCCACCAGTTTGGGGAGTATTGGCTCTACCCTTTTGCCGCTTGCCTTGACCCTGGCATTTCTCCTGAGTGTTCCCCAGGCACCCCCACTCATAAGTGCTTCCATTATTTTTGGTCACATCTTACTTAATTGCATTGGAGAGAGGTAGATAGCTGCCTTCCTTCCTGTCTAGGGGAAAATCCTGTCTTTGGTTGCAGATTTTAAAGCATAACATGCGTATTCATAATTCCTTATATAGTGTTAATATATTCATTTTGAAATTATATTAATCACCAGCGTGACATTAGCTTTCATAAAATACCTTACCTGGTAGGGTTTTCAGGTGTCCATTTTTTTCGCCTGAACAGTTTGGTGATTGCGCTTCCGTCCGGTAAAAAAAACCCAGAAAATACCGGACATGTAAAATGTCCGGTATTTTCTGTTTTCCTCAGACGGAAGGCTGGCGGGGACATTTTTCCCCTGCTGCATCTGGTGAGGGTGGGGGAGCAAGGAGTGCAGGAATTTAAAGGTGCAGTGATTTTTTTTCTTTTTCGCTCAACAGAATTTTTCCTGGTGTGGTTGTTGGGGTTTTTTTTTTTTTTTTTTTTTGCAGGGAGGGATAGGTGTTTGGTATTTTTTGTTAAACCATCTGGCAACCCTATTACCTGGTATATGTTTATAGTAGAGTAATATTATAGTCAGTCAGCTGATTCAGTTCCTATCATTTGAGGTTCAGATCCCCTGTTTTTACAGTTTAGTAAACCGACAACTTCTGAGAAAAGATGCCATGCAATCTGGTGGAGATTTCATGTTGGTTCCTCTCTTGCTAGCAGTAGAGTTGTTACCACCTCCTCTTCTCAGCTTGATGGCTTTGTTTACCTTTTATGTATCATGACAACAGTATGTTAGGTGTAGTGAGTCTGGCAGGCCTGACAAGAATTGCTGACCTACAGTAAGTGAACTGCTGCTGGACTTCTGTGTTACAACATCCCACAGTGCCTCAGCAGCAGTTGCTTGTACCAAAGCCTCTGGGTACTTTGATTTTGTTCCCCTCTGGTCCCTTCTGCCTGGATTTATGGGAAGAAGAAGCTGTTCTGCAGCTCACAATGTTCAGCTAGCTAGACAATGATCAGCATGACAGAGTGCTGGGAACTGGAAACCAGCCCACATCTTCTGGGTGAAGCAGCTAGGTACATGCTCTGCAGCAGAGCCCTGAGAGATTAGGCACACCAAATGGCACCCCCACGATGGACGGAATGTACACTGGGGGATGGATGTCTGGCCACACAGAGTGATGGAAGGATTAACCTTTCTAGTTAACATTAACATGGCTGGAATGGTCTGTCAATGCCATAAAATCCCACTGTGCATGACTGCTGACAGGAACTGAACTGTGTCCCAGATCAGGCAGCTCACTGCACACAGTTTAATATTCATCACTAAGTAACTGATTATTAAGCATATGCTGTGGGGACACAAATCATTTGTTTAACCAGCCATCCCCCTAACCTTTTAGCAGCACTGTAAAAAGTTGGTGTGCAGATGGTATCTCGGAATTATACATAAGGGTCTTGCCCATGTTTGGGTACACAGCTAAGGTCTCATCTACTGAATAGAAACATGCTGCAGCTGGCTTCTCAAACCCGGTTCTGCTTGATGTGCAGTCTGGCCCTAAGGCTGTTTCTCATTAGTGGTGAGTAGTGAAACTGAGCACTTCTGCATGCAGAATTCTTCTTCCTTTCCCTGGACACTGTGGGGGCAGGAGGGGATGTGGGTGAGACAGGATTTGCTGGGAGAGTGGAACAGTTTGTTATTGTAGTGGTAGCTTTCCTACCTCATCATCAATCACTGAGAAGGCTGGGGGAGGGGACTGAGCAGCTGAGAGGGGCAAACAGTCACTTCTAAACTCCTCCTCTTCTGACCTAATTATTAAACTCCCTGGACTCCAGAAAGGGGAGCATATGGGCTTAATCATTAGGCAACAAAGTTAGCTTAGTGCTGAGAGGAAAGTTTTACTAGTACATAGATGCTGGTAAACTGGCCTGAAAGATGAAAGCATTTGCCTCCTGCTGTGGCTGCTGCTTTCTGGAAACTGTGAGAACAGGGAGAGGAAACATTTTGGCTGAAAGCAGAGCATAATTGTGGACTGGGGATTCAAGTAGTTTCTTATTGAATATGGTCCTAATCCTGCAAAGGCTTACAAAGATGTCCAACATTATATACATGAGAAATCAGTAGTAGATCATCTGTCAGTTCTTGTGTCAGCTGAGGACTGACAAATTCATAGCTGGAAACCAGACCAGCTCACATGTATACTATTATTGTCTGAGGTAGGAGTGAGACATGTTAGTGTTTAGACTCTATGAAGTGCATGTAAGTTGCTTCATGCATTAGTCTTATTTATTTGCAATATCTGTAATCCATGGTAGAGGGTAATATAAAAGTTTTGCTTCATAATTGTAAAAATGCCTGCTCTAAACTTGTGAACTCAGACAGCAGGAGTGGTTACCTCTGCCCATCAAGAAGAACCAGCAAAATTAAATGGTTTTGTAGGACAAAAATGAGTTGTAGGGCAAGGGCACATAAAGATACTCACAAGAAAAAATAATTCTCTCTTTTCTGTTTGGATTTTCACAAGGCTGTAGCTAAGAAACAAAAGAAGAGATCTCAGAGGCCAGCATCGGTTAACTCTAAAGGACATTCAGTGGAAAGATTACTACTTCTCTGTCACATTTTGCTGATTTGTGGATATATGTTGCCCCCTTTAATCAGTAAATAACTATCTCATTTTTTTTTCTAATAAATCCTTGATAAGTTTACTATAGGATTGGCTAACAGAGGTGTCTTTGCTGTGAGATCCAAGGTACAAAATGAACTGCGATAAGTGACAGCTCTCTTGGTGCTGTGAGCAAACTGAGTATTTTGTAATCTTTGGTGTAAATGGCTATTTATTACTGCATCCAGTCAGGTAGCAAGATAGACTGGAGTGTCTAAGGGGACTTTCTGCAATTCCATAGTAAAGCTGCTACATTGCTTTTAGGAGATGACATTTGTTACCGGGTTGGTGAAATCTAGTTATAGAACATATCACCTGTTTGGGGTGTCTGTGCTGGTTTTTGACAGTCTGCCCTGTTATAAACCACTCCCGACAGCTTGACACATGCACAAATCTTTGTGGGATTGGGGTCATGAGAAATATTTTGCACTTTTACAGTATAGTATACTTCATCCTGGAATCTCAAAGCCCTTTGCTAAGCTCTGAGTTCCCAGAACTCTTCCTCAGGTCTGGGAAACTTACTAGGGGGGAAGTCTCCAGTGCAAAATTAAGTTGACCTAAGTTAGGTTGACTCATAGCCCCCACAGTAATTAAACTGCTTTTTGTGCATCCACGCTACGCTTCTTGTGTTGTCAGTGCATGTCCTGACCAGTAGCGCTTGCACTAATTTAACTGTCAGTGAGGGGCATTCTGGGATAGCTTCTGGAAGGCAGCAACTGTTGATGTAAGCAATGCAGTGTCTAATCTACACCAACACTGTGCCACCCTGGCTACTGTGACTAAAAGTGCTATGCATCTCTCAGAGGAGTTGAGTCATGTAATGAATAAGTTACTCTGGTACTAGCTGCATTTTAATGTAGACACAGAGTTTGGCAGATGTAAACTGCCTTATGTTGATGTCACCTAACTCTGTAGTGCCGTGGTCACCAACCAGTAGATCGCGATCTACCGGTAGATCTCAGGGGCTCTAAGAGTAGCTCTTGAGCCCTCTCTGAACTGCGCGCCTGCGCAGTACATTTACATTAGATTCCCTCATTTGAGGAGCAGCTACTCACCGAGCAACAACACACGTAAGTAGCTGCGAGGAATGGTGGGAGGTCGGGAGGACTGAAACACCCCAGCAAGCTGACTGTGGCTTTCAGCTGAAAGCGGCTGCCCCGCGCTCCAGCTAATCAGCGGCCGAGCACCATGGCCAGCTGGCCAGGCAGCCACTTCTCTTCCCTCCAGCCCAGGGAGGCTG
>CM057845.1:24664265-24676840 GCA_030068395.1 Apalone spinifera
CTGTTCTGAGACTTAAAAAGTGATCTTGGGTGTAAAATGGTTGGAGACCACTGCTGTAGTGTAAACCAGGGCTCAGAGTGTCACAATTAAATACAAAATGGAACCCATTTCCCATCTCCCAACCCTCACACTTCCTTTCCTCCCTATGACTGAAGGGATATTAATGGGTCATTTCACCTTGAACGGTCCCCTGAAAAAAGGTTAATTTACAATTGTATTTCTCCATGGCACCTTTGCCAGCCCTGAGAAAGAGCTCTGTGTAAGCTCAAAAGCTTGTCTCTCTCTCATCAAAATAAATTAGTCCTATAAAAGATGTGACATACCCACCTTATTGCTCTTTGAGTTAGGTAATATAGTCATTCTCGTTTTACAGATAGATAAATTAAAACATAGAGATGCCAGGCGATTAACCCCCAAAGCAGTGGTCCCCAACGTTTCAGGGCTGCCGGCCGCTCATGCACCGCGTGACCAGGGACGGGGCTGTTCATGCACCGTGTGCCCGGGGCTGGCACTGCGCATGTGCCACGCGCCTGCAGGTGGGGCCGCCATGCGCCACGCGCCTGGGGCTGGCACCACGCATGCACCGCGCACTGGGGGCGGGGCCGGCCCAGATCATTCGACAGCGGGCGCACATAAATGCCCCGACAGGTGCCACGGCGCCCGCGGGCACCGCGTTGGGGACCACTGTCCTAAAGGTTAAACACGAATTATGTAGTTTTCATTTTTTTTCAATGTAATCTCTATCTGCTTTTTCAGCTCTCCATAATCACTGAATTTTTTTCTTTGCTTCTTTTTTCATAGTCTTTTAGGGCTGGTATTGAAGAATCAAATTAACTGTCTTGAAGATGACTTCCCTGACTTTGTGATAGTATAGACCAGAATGAAAAATATTAGCTATCTTGATTTTTCATAACCCTGTTTAAACACAGTAACGCTCTGAGCCCTGGTCTACATTAGGACTTTATTTTTAAATAATTTCCCCAAAGTCAAATTTGTAAGTGGAACATCCACACTACCAAGCCCGTTATTCAAAATCTGTATTCCTGCTTTTCATCAGGAGTAATGCTAATTCGAGTGCCACTATTTCAAACTAATTACTCCCCAGAGTAATTCAAACTAATTACTCCCCAGTGCTACCTGGGGCTCTAAATTCAAGGTAGTATGTCCACATTAACGCAGCCTGCCTCAGATTAATTTCGAGGCTTCCCAATAGTGTGGACATACTAGTTTGAATTTGTTAAATTGGGAGCTATTAAGTCAAATTTACTAATTTCAAAATAGTTTCTTAGTGTAGACATGGCCTAAGACATAACCTGAGAGTACAAGTCAGCCTTTCAAAACCTAGCATATTTGCAATTTGGAAAAATGGGTTTGCCCATGCTTGTTTAGTTATTTCCTTGCAATGATTACAAGCAAAACATCATATCTTTAGAACAGAGGTTGAGAACTAGAAAGTAAACCTGAGCATTTTAACTTGTCTCTTAAAATGTTAAAATACCGGTAGATTTTAAATGACATTTTGTAGCATACCATATTCCTTGAGTTGGTGAAGTCACTTTACTGTGTGTGCGTGTGTGTGCGTGTGCACGCGCACGCGCTGAATCTAATAACATGGGTTAAGTGTCTTCATTGCATCACAAATTATCTTATGCCCAGCCCACTAGGTATAAAAATATAAGTGGGAAATTACATTTAAAAACTTGGGTTTATTATAACACCAGATTCTAAAAAATGTGACCAGCTAAATACACATGGCTGACTTCTATTTTGTGCTATATCATATAAATCCTTACTTTATATAGCATCTTTCTTCTAACGATCATTTACAAATGTATTATTAATAATAAGAATGTAATAGAAATTATAAATCTATTTAGAAATTGTTATACAATTAGATGTCTCAAAATATTATCAGAAAACATGTGCATATGTTCCTCTCTCGTGGGAACTTTATTTTTTGTCTGCCTTGTTTTGCTTAATCTAAATAAGGCATCTAGTAGAATTTCTCATGTCGTCTAGTGTATGTAGGCTATAACCAAAACAATGAGTGAAATTCTGTATCTAATGAAGTCACTCCTTTTGACTCCAGCAGAGCTAGGATTTCATGCAATATTAGGGATGTGAATGGTTAACTGGTAAGGGGCTGAAGCAGCAGTCCTCTCGCTCTCCCTGGTAGGAGATCCATGGCAGCCTGGCCCAGGCCCTCTGCCGCAGGTTATGCACTGGCTTCCAGAGAGTGGGGCCACCCCTGACTGCCTCACTCCTGGGGAGGCTTCACACTTTTTTAAGTTTTATACTGCAGAGCCCACAGCGCATGTAACTGCTATGATTCTTAGCAGTTACACATTGATTGTGTGAATAACAAGGAAAGGCAGTCAGAACATTGTCGACTAAATGTATTTTCATCAAATTGTATTGTTCCCTCTAATCTGAAATGTTTTGCAGAGACGTATCAAATTTGGGTAAGTTTTTGACGGGAAAGTTTCTGAGGTTTCAGTGGGGTAGCTGTGTTAGTCTGTAACTGGAAAAAAATGTGAACAATGAATGATCCTGTAGTACCTTAGATACTAACAAAAAATGTAGGTGGTAGCATGAACTTTCTTGGGCACAAACCCATGTTCTTCAGATGAAACATGAGGTCTTAGTTATTTAAATGGAATATCTGACCTTATGGCTCTGAAAATGGACCTGTCAGCAGAATGCTATTTTGTAAAAAAAGGAGAAAGGTTTTATTTTCATTCCAATAAAGATTGAACAAATTTTGAAACCTTGAAAGTTGTTGTAAAATGGAATTGTGATCCTGCAACCAACTCTACAATCTTGGTGGGTATGTCCATATGTAACCCACACACCCATATACTGGCGGCTTCTTGCGCAAGAACATCTTGCACAAGGGTTTTTGTGCAAGAAGTCTTGCGCAAGAAAACGTCCACACTGTCACGTGTGACGTGCTTTTGTGCCAGAGTGCCTATGGCAGTGTGAACGCTCTCTTGTGCAAGAAAGTTCTGATGGCCATTTTAGCCATAGGGCTTTCTTGCGCAAGAAACCCCTGCTGAGCATCTACACTGCCCTGTTGTGCAAGAGCTTCTGTGCAAGAGGGCTTACACTTGTTAAAAAAGAGCATAGCTCTTGCACAAGAAGCCCCCTCTTACCATGCCATACTGTAAATCTTCTTGCGCAAGAGCGGGCGGGCAGTGTGGACTTTCCAGAAGAGCCGCCATTCATGCGTAATAACCCACCAGTGTAGACATAGCTCTATTGTGGTTTGCTGTCCCCTGTAATGGCACTTAGACCACTTATAGTGAGAGATAAGTGCAAGGGAGTGCTACAGCTTAAGATAAGAGTTGGCTAGTTCTATAGCTCAAGTTGTAGAGTTTCCCAGACAGAGGTCCCAGGTTCAAATCTGCCTGGTGACTGTTAGCACATACATAACTTGAATATACTGGATATTGGATGCAAAGCTGACTTTGTTCTCCTGGGGGAATTCTCTGAAATGGGCACAACCCACTTCTTCATTTGAAGAAGTGGGTTGTGCCCACGAGAATTCATAATACCATCTACATGTTTTGTTAGTCTTTAAGGTGCTACCAGACTATTCGTTGTTTTTTAAGTTTTTCCAGTTACAGACTAACTTGGCTTCCCCTCTGTAGCCCCTGAAGTGGTTTAACATATTCCTACCGAACATCTTTATATTTTACATATTGTCCCTTATAGCTTAGCAAGAACAAGATGTCCACTATCACACTGCTCATACTAAATCCAGTTCACAATTTCTCCTCTCCCTCTACTTTCTAGAAGTTGGAAAATTAGACTTTCAAAGCTATAAGTGGGCTAGCCTTCTTATATTCATTCTTAATTTTATGTAAACAATTTTAGTTGATCTATTTCAGTTAAATTATAGTTGGCCATGTTAAAAGAAGGAGATGTATTTATGTAAACTGCTCAAAGTCACAGTGTTTTCCAGCTAGAAGAGTTGATTAATTTTTGTTAAAGCACTTTTTTAAAAAGTGATAAAAATGTAAAACACTAAACCACCAGTTAGGTGCATGCCTCTATTACAATGTCTTTGTTAGAGTTAATCAAGGCGGTAGTTTGGCTCCATGATTTTCACAATGAAAGCTATTATACTGTTAATACATATTGTGCATTGCCTCAGAAATATTTGCATTTAATAATAAGAATATTTCTACAGTCTCATTTATTCCAATAATCCCCCCACCCTACTACCTCAGCTCTCATTTTAATGTAAAACTAAAACTCTCTAAGTTGTCTCTTTATGGATCAAAATGCTACTTGCCTTTATATAAGGAATGTTCACACAACACCATGACAATAGAACATAGAAAACATAGAATCATAGGACCAGAAGGCACCTCGAGAGGTCATCAAGCCTAGTCCTCTGCACTCATGGCAATATCAACCACCATCTAGACCAGAGTTTCTCAACCTCTTTTTATAAAGTATCTTTTAAAAAAATATATATATATATATATATATATATATATATATATATTTTAGACCCCTCAGGATTTACAGTTTTCAGACATACAAAGTTTTTTTCCACCTTGCAACACATTTGTTTAAACAACTTAATTGTAGCCAGGTGGGCGATGAAATTTTTGGGTATAAAAAATACAAAAATAATACAGCATGGTAAAACTTAAACCAAAAATTCAGTTTTCTCCAAATTTCAGTTGTGTTGAAGTACCCTCCCAGACTTCTCTCGAGTACCCCTAAGGGTACTCGTATCACTGGTTGAGAAACACTGATCTAGTCCATCCCTGACAGGTATTTGTCTAATCTGATCTCAAAAATCTTCCATAATGGAGATTCTACAACTTCCCTATGCAATTTATTCTAGTGCTTAACCACTCTGAAGGTTAGGAAGTTTTTCCTAATGTCCAACCTAAATTTCACTTGCTGAAACTTAAACCCATTGCTTATTGTCTTGTCGTTAGAAGTTAAAGAGAATAATTTTTCTCCCTCCTCCTTGTAATAATCTTTCAGGTACTTGAAAACTGTTATCATGTCCCCTCTTAGTCTTCTATTTTCCAGTCTAAACAAACCCAATTCTTTCAATCTTTCCTCATAGGTCATGTTTTCTAGACCTTTAATACTTTTGGTTATTCTTCTCTGGACTTTCTCCAATTTATCCACATCTTTCCTGAAATGTGGCACCCAGAACTGGACGCAATACTCCAGCTGAGGCCTAATCAGCACAGAGTAGAGCAGAAGAATTACTCCTTGTATTTTGCTTACGACACTCCTTTTTAGTACATCTCAGAATGACGTTTGCTTTTTTTGCAACAGTATCACACCTCCGGCGTGGGTGCTGCACATCGCTCATCAGGGTTGCTGCTGGCGGATGGCCAGACGGTTTGTTTACCTGAGTGCTCACAGACAGGGCTGATTGCTGCTCCCAGTGGTTGCAGTTTGCCATTCCCGGCCAATGGCAGCTGTGGGAAGCAGTGGGCTGGCCCATCCCGCTTCCTGCAGCTCCCGTTCACCAGGAACAGTGAACTGTGGCCAGTGGGAGCAGCAGGGTTCTGTGCCTGAGGACGCTCAGGGCAACAATGCATCTGGCAGCCTGCCAACGGCTAATCCTGGTGAACCATGTGTGGCTGGCATGCCCTAAGCCAAGGGGAGAAAGCTCTCTTGTCAGCTTAATAGCTCCACCTCCGCTACGTCATGCTCTCCTGCCAACATAGCCCTGCCTACACAGGAGGTTAAGTCGGTATGACAGTGTCATTCAAGCTCTGGTAATAATCGCTATGTCTGCAGAATATGGTGCCTCCCTAGTTTTTATAGCTATGAGATCTTTATTATCCAGTGCTGTAACCTGGCTTTTTCATGTGGATTAGATAAATCATATTGCATGAGCTTTTGGCTCAAAACATTCTTTAACCAAAGTTTGTGAATTTACAGCTTGTTCTAGTCATATTGGGAAGGCTGGATTTGGATATCTGTATAGAGCCACCTAGTGTGCGAGAGGAAAATTGCAACCCAGCATCCATCTATGTCCTTTAATGTTCAGATGCTACATGAGGATACCTTCAATAAACAAACAGGCTCATGCTTCACTCTGCTGAGCAGGGCTTGCTCTTCCATGCTCTGTCTCAGCAAAGGTGACTAGGTTTCCCAAGTGAATCTGCTGGAACCTCTGTCATGGGGGAGAGGGTGGATGGTGACAGTATGTACGGGAGAGTTTTGCTTAGTGTCAGGTTGGTGTGCATAGGAAGATGACAAAGAAAAAGATGCATTTTCTTCAGCTCTGCAACTTCTTCCACTGCTCACTTAGAATCATAGAAGCATAGAACACTAGAACTGGAAGGCACCTTGAGAGGTCATCGAGTGCAGTCCTCTGTCCTCATGGCAGGACCCAGTACCTATGTCTAGGTATGTCTATCTAACCGGCTCTTAAATATCTCCAGAGATGGAGATTCCACAACCTCCCTAGGGAACTTATTCAGTGTTTAACCACCCTGACAGTTAGGAAGTGTTTCCTAATGTGCAATCTAAACCTCCCTTGCTGCAGTTTAAGCCCATTGCTTCTTGTCCTATCCTCAGCGGCCAAGGAGAACAATTTCCCTCCCCCCCCTTGTGACACCCTTTTAGATACCTGAAAACTGCTATCATGTCCCCTCTCAGCCTTCTCTTTTCTAAACTAAAGAAGCCTAATTATTTCAGTCTTCCTTCATAGGTCATGTTCTCTAGATCTTTAATCATTCTTGTTGCTCTTCTCTGGACCTTCTCCAATTTCTCCACATCTTTCTTGAAATGTGGTGCCCAGAACTGGACATAATACTCCAATTGAGGCCTAATCAGCACAGAGTTGAGTGGAAGAATGACTTCTTGTATCTCTTGCTCACAACACTCCTGTTAATGCATCCCAGAATCATGTTTGCTTTTTTTGCAACAGTGTCACACTGTTGGCTCAAATTTAGCTTGTGGTCCACTATGAGCCCTATATCCCTTTCTCCTTCCTAGTACTCCTTCCTAGATAGTTGCTTCCCATTCTGTATGTGTGAAACTGAATATTACATCCTAAGCGGGGTACTTTGCATTTGTTCTTATTAAACTTCATCCTATTTATCTCAGACCATTTGTCTAGTTTGTCCAGATCATTTTGAATTATGACCCTATCCACCAAAGCAGTTGCAACCCCTCCCAGCTTCATATCATCTGCAAACTCAATAAGCATACTCTCTATGCCAATATCTAAATTGTGAATGAAGATATTGAACAGAACTTGTCCCAAAACAGACCCCTGCAGAATCCCACTTGCTATGCCCTTCCAGCACGATTTTGAACCATTAACTACTCCCTGAGAACTGTTATCCAGCCAGTTATGCACCCTACGTATAGTAGCCCCATCTAAGTTGTATTTGCCTAGTTTACTGATAAGAATATCATGCGAGATCATATCAAATGCTTTACAAAAGTCGAGGTATACCACGTCCACTGCTTCACCTTTATCCACAAGACTCATTATCCCATCAAAGAAAGCTATCAGATTGGTGACATGATTTGTTCTTTACAAATCCATGCTGGCTGTCACCTATCACCTTATTATCTTCCAGGTGTTTGCAGATGGATTCCTTAATTATTTGCTCCATTATCTTCCCTGGCACAGAAATTAAACTGACTGTTCTGTAGTTTTCTGGGTTGTTCTTATATCCCTTTTTATAGATGGGCACTATCCAATCCTTCTCCAGTCTTCTGGAATCTCCTTCTACTTCTCAACTTCCACACCACCTTGTATCATTTATCACTGCACATACAAAAGGGCCACTGCAAAGAATCTTACAGGCATGAGTGGGGGTTCGTTGAAAGACCTGGTGATGGAATTGTGGGTTGTCAATGAGTAACATACCTGGCAGGGAAGAGCCTTTGCCCATTGAGCTTATTTTCTGTGTTATTCAGATTCTCCCCTTTTCATAAGAGGACCTAGAGCCTAGGGGGCTTACTGCTGGGAGAATGTGTAAGAGTCAGTATGAAAAACAGCTCCAGCTAATGTCTTTATTTTATTAACAGTTTTTTTCCTAGTTCCATGTAAATTAAACTGGACTAAAATCTGATGATTCTATGTATCTAAGCACACAGCTCTGGCCTAGCAGAATATAGCCATTCAATTCTGAAAAGTTCAGAAAATGGTAGAAACAGAGGCTTGAGCCAATTTCCATTGCCATTTGAGATCGGATGCTTTACCAGGTCCTAACTTTTGCATGAATCATGTATGTTTTCTTGCTCAATAATGTCATTTTTTATGGCTCTTACTTGATCCTCTAGTTGCTTCAGTTGCTCAGCCTTATCTTGTTTAGTCTGATTCAGATCTTGGAGTTTCTTTGCCAAATCTGAAAGAAAAAAGTAACATTTAATTATGCATTTATTGTTGTGCAGATACAACCCGCAGATAAAACACACATGTTCTTTAAAAGGTTTTTAGAGGTAACACATATTTCTCCACATTGCAATGAAGTGCATGTTTTGTGTGGAGAGTGGACAGAAAAAGAAATACAACCGCCTTCAAGATATTTATTTTTCCAAGTGGGCTTTTATTGTTAGCCATTATGTGCCTGGTGGTGGAGACCATGTCTTAGTCAGTTGGTTTCAGGGGAGGGACCCAAAGGAGTACTCAGCAGTGTAAATAAAGGCTCTAAATCTGGCACCACAGATCTCATACTGCTCTCTTTTATGGGAGTTTTAGGCAAGTCAGTCTACTGGCTTCTATTCAGTTACTCCAGATTTATACCAGGGTTGTTCAGAGGCTCCACGTCTTTGTCATGAAAACATGTGCAATGACTATGAATCAAAGCTGAATTTCTTCATGATGTGTATTCCTAAGATCCGCATCTTCATGGTTTTGAGGCACTGGGACTGTGGAAAGCTCAGAGACAACATTTTATTTTTTCCTTCGAGTGTCTTTCTAAAGGTTTATTCCCTCTTGTGCTCTCCTTCTAATCCCCTTTTGGCAGCCAAAAGAATTTACTCCCATGATGGCATTCGTTGTTTGGTTATTTTTACAGACTGAACCTGGGAGGAGCAAGCCCAGGACTGGGCCCAGAGCTGCTCCCAATGCATCCAGCATCCCACCAGCTTGTCCCAGAGTCTCGATGTTTGCATTCAGTTGTGCTTTATAGATGTGCACCAAATCCAGTCAGGACACAAAGGGCTGATCTTACAAGTTACTGAATATCCTCACTTTCCATTGGCTCCTGCAGTGCCTGTTATATTCCACCCCTCCCCACCCATCCCAAATTTTCACCACTTGAATAACTTGTTCCCAGGCAAATCTGTTGAATCCATGGGAACCAAAGGTGCTCCACACTGGGTAGGATCATGCTCTAGCGCACAGTGTTGTGACCAGTGTGCATTTAAATTAGTTCAGTTAAATTATTGCAACCCTGTATGCACACTTGTAAACTGATTTAAGCTTGGCTGATAGCAGTTTAGCTTGTGACAGAAAATGTTCAGGCAGAAGCTAAACAAAGGTTTGAAACTGTTTGCACCAGTTTAACTGTGGGTTTTAAAACTGATTGGAGATAAGCCAGCACACTACGTATGTGTAGACAAGACCTTCAGGTTATATTTCCATCTTTCAGCATTTTCATATATATTTCAGTGCTGGGCATGGAAATGAAAAGGGAACACCTGTTATTCTTTTGATTTTTTCTTCAGTCTCTTCAGTCAATTTTTCTGCTGCTTCTTTCAGCTGCTTCAGTTTCTCTAATGTTTCTCTTGGAAGCCCTTTTATTTTTATTTTTTCTTGGAGAATGGAGTATTTTCTCTTAAGGTTGGCAAATTCCTGCAGCAACAACAAACAAATAAAAACCCACTTTATTTTGTGTAACAATGTGCTCTGTAATTTTATTTGCCCTACAAAGCAGAGATTTTTGTATCTCATTTATCGCTCCTCTCTAAATCACACATTATTTTTTTAATTCTTTGTAATCTAAAACTCACTCAGAATAAATACAGGAGACTCTCATGATTCGTGGAATGGCTTATTCCTGGTTCCATCTATTTGGGGGGGAGGTCTCCTGTCCCAGCCTGGGAGGTCAGTAGAGGCTGGGAGCCATGAGAAACTCACCGTGGTTCTGGGGAGCTGCAGGGAACTCACTACAGCTGTCGAGAACCATGGGGAACTCACTGCGGTTTCTGGAAGCTGCAGTGAGTTCCTCTCGGCTGCACAGAGCCATGGTAAGTTCCCTGTAGCTGCATGGAGCCTCAGAGAAATCACTCTAGTCAGCTGTGGTGAGTTACCTGTGGCTCCTGACCCCTGTAGTGAATTTGGGAGCTGCAAGGAGAATTTGGAAGCTGCAGGGATGGTGGCTCCCAGTATTCGTGAATTTTGCCATTCATGGTGGTGCCAGGAACGCATCCACCGCAAATGATGAGGGTTTCATGTGTGCATTTAATGAAGTCCTGAAATTGTAAAATCCAGTAGTAGTTAAAATACGAAGAAGATGGATCTGGATAATAAATATAAATTAAGCAGGATTTTAAAAGTTTGTGTTATTCATACTTTATTCCCCTTCATTGGCTTTGTGTTTGTTTCCATTTTAAGACACGAGGGTCAATTCAGTTTTAATGACATAAACATAGCATCATTTTTACAAATTTGGTTGAATAATATTTACTTTCTGGCTCCATCCCCTCCCGGTTTCAGTTACTGTGAAGGCTGCAATTTTATTCTGGCTGGATTTCTTGTAGTGTGGAAGCTCATTCAACACATACTTTGGCTTTTGATCTGTGAGTGTTTGTAGTCCATACAGAGAATTCTGGAAATTTTCTACCTAGCTCAGTCGGTACTTGAGAATTTGAGCTATATTGAGCATCAAGGGGAAAAACCAAAACAGTATTCTCTGAAGAGAAGCATGTTGAATACAAGGGACAAGACTGACGCCTTCGCTCACAGTGAGTAGTACTTTGCCCTTGTGCTTAAGCTGATGTAAGTAAACAGGACTTATTTGTTGGTCAAGTTACAGTGGAAAGAAAACGCTTCTGATTCTGTGCAACTCTAAACAGCATGGCAAAATGGAAAGTTTAAATAGATCTTGGAAGGTGCAAACATGCATCTTTACACTTTTCATTCAAAAATAGTGCAAAAAGTGGGAAGGACAGTGATTTCCTTTCTTGAATAAGTGACAGAAATACATTACATTATTTGTGTCCATAGCTTGATTTTGTGCCTCTTCTGCCTCTACTTTTGCATTTGCAACCTGGTTCCTGTTCATCAGCATTTTCCTCTGCAGCATGGCAATTTCATCTTCCAGCTCAGACTGTTTTTCTGAAAAGTCCTTTAGTTCATCACTTGTCTTAGTTGCTTTATTCTCAGCCTGTAGGAAAACAACAAGAAGGCCATACTCCCTTCATGCAATGTATAACTAACCAGCACACTCACCACTGAAAGGGTATTAAGGGGAAAAGATAAATCCCTTTTAAATTGAAACTGATGCTACATCTGGGCCAAAATCTGTTCTCATTTACACTGATATAAATGTACAGTGTCTTTGAGATCTTTCCATCACAATCTAGGTTTTAGAAACAGGGCTGTGATTTAAGTGAAGTACAAAGATCATAACATCTCACAATAAATAGATGATCTACGAAAATCATTGTCTACATAAAGATACCTGTGAGATTTTTGCTTTAATTTCTTGTATCGCTTTGTTTAACTTTATGAAGGTGTCTTTGGTTTGCCCTTTAGTGCTTTCCACTTCCTTCAGGTTATTTAGCATTTCATCAACAGCTGGCAGAGCCTTTGCTGCTTCCCTAAAATAAAAGTAAAGAGTGGTATAATGTTGTAATGTGTAAACCCCATAAAAGGCATAGCCTCAAATCCCTGTATACCTCCAAACCTAGAAATGCATTACTAGTCCTCTGCTTCCTTGAGCCCAGCATTCACCAGCAATTCCAAAGAATCTAGAACTGCAGGTCCCAATGGGATGGGAAGCAACCTATCAACAAGAGAAATCACCATTGACTTGTTTATTTAAAAAGTGCAGTTCGGGGTGTGGTGCGGCAGGCTGGCTAATGTTGTGCTACCATTCAGGAGGCAGAATCATAGAGCTGGAAGACACCTCAGAAGGTCATCAAGTCCAGCTCCCTGCTCTAGGCAGGACCAATCCCAACTAAATCAACCCAGCCAGGGCTTGGTCAAGCCGAGACTTAAACACCTCTAGGGATGGAGACTCCACTACTTCCCTAGGTAACCCTTTCCAGTGTTTCACCATCCTCCTAGTGAAATAGTTTTTCCTAATATCCAACCTGGACCTCTCCCACCACAATTTGAGACCATTGCTCCTTGTTCTGCCATCTGTCACTACTGAGAACAGCCTCTCTCCATCCTCTTTGGAATCTCCCTTGAGGAAGTTGAAGGCTGCTATCAAATCCCCCCTCACTCTTCGCTTCTGCAGACTAAACAAACCCAAATCCCTCAGCCTCTCCTCATAAGTCATATGTTCCAGCCCCCTAAACATTTTGGTTGCTCTCCGCTGGACCCTCTCCAATGCATCCAGATCCTTTTTGTAGTGGGGGCCCAGAACTGGACACAATACTCCAGATGTGGCCTC